>AP027111.1:41224609-42424609 GCA_028142955.1 Pinctada fucata | reverse complement strand
CACGTGCCTGCTCAATATGGAATTGTCATTTCTTAAACTTTTCCCACCACATGATCTTCTTGATTGAAGAGTTTAAAACTTCCCAGTTCATCATTTAATACGACAATTGTTTACTGTTTGAGGTCGTGTCAAACTGAAAGTCCGATGGACATATTTGGATTTTTTGAGTAAACAAGAACTTGTACATCCCAAGGTGGTGGATTTGACAAGAGAATTTTTATGATATAAAACATTGAAATATTTTTTGGGGGTGTTTTAAATTCCTTTCATGTTTTATTGTTTTTGTGCAAATGAAAGTTCATCATATGACACCCGTTTCTTTTCTATCACAGGCAAAATGTGTCAACATTGTAGTATGTTGGATTTACTTTGGTAAACAAGACCATATATGAAAAAGAAGAAAATAGGAATTGGGGTTGGGAGAGAGTATTGCCAATAGATATTTTTTCTCAAATAGAGGGATTTTCTGTGTTAAGAAATGGCAGATATATATTGACAGACAAATAGAGAGTGCAATGAAGACAGATTACAAAAGTCTTACGTTTGTTTAAGTGACAGTTGCTTCAGTTTGATCAAAGACTGTCACCTAGCAATTGTCAAAGGTGTAAAAGAATGTGTATGGATTTATCCGTACATACTTCAAGATGAAAGTGAAATTGTTAAGCATTTAGCATGTTTAGACTGTTCAAAGACTGTTCATGATACAAGTTCATGCAAGCAGCTGGTAAAAAGTCCATGAAGAATAAGTTTCGTTGCGTTGTAACGACCATGCAAAGAAAAGGGAATGATCTCCAGCAATACCACCCTGCATTCACCCAGCGAAACAACCCCACAAGAAATTGACACATAAATGACATCATTCAAACTCCAAATCGCAAACAGACACAACAATATTCACTAGAACGTCATACAAAACAATCGTAGCAGACGTACAGAAACATTAAACATTGATGACAACACATTAAAGGAAGGAGACCAATGTGCACCTGGCGACGACTTTGGACGGTCATCTGCTTTTAGCAAATGGTGTGGTTATCCGGATTACGTGCGCACAACCCTCCCACTTATCCGGATACACAGAGGTCCCCATAGATACACAATTGTACTTCTCACTGTAAGGTGACATCACATACAAGATCGATAGTTAAACGCTGCGGCCTCTTGTAACACAGATTCTTTGTAAATAGATCTAAAACAAAATGTATGGCATGCGTATAACAGTCTGTGCTCTGCTGGCTGAAGCAAGCTCAAGATCAAAGGTTTTTAAATCACAAGAACGCCAATGACAATTACCATGCACGTAGAACACTCCATGCACAGACACACAACGGGAAAGAATGGCTCTGGAAGTTGTCCCTTATGTGTCTATGGAGCTGTGTTATTGTGTCTGTCTGTTTGTCCGATTTATCTTTTTTCCTGAGAAAGTTCTGTTTTATATTTGTTTAAGAATTTGTAAACATTTTGATTTTGATTTTTGGAATCTGATTTTGGGTATTGTGTTTGACTTTCATTCACTGATCAGTCAGGGGTATAACTTATATAAGTTTATTTTTTGCTTCACCCCTCTTTTTGTAGGTCAATTTTATAACTTATAGACATTTTCGTTCTAGTTTGTAACGTATGTGCATTATTGATAGCAATTAAGGTTAGGAATGAACATCGTTCTGGCGTCCAAAAATTCTATTGTACCTCGATACGTCTGGTTTTTTTTTCAATCTTATACTACGCGCTTTGATCAGAAAGGCAACATTGAGCTTGACATTTTAATTGTAAACTCGTGGAGATGAGAAGAAAAGTTTCGTTGTTATTTAATAGTTTCTTGTGTTATTTTAGCTTTTTTTTTTCATTTATTTCAATGATATTTGTATATAAATGTTTTCAAAGCGACAATTTTTCTTTGATTTAATGATGTTTTAGGAACATTTTCCAACAACAAAATTTACTGCGCATCCACAAAAAAAATCACTGTGCAAATGATTTGAAGTACAGAGGAGTTGACCTTAAATAATGCACAGTGGTTATCAAAACCCCTCCAAAATCTTCAAACAATGATTTGAATTAATCTCTTAAATGCGTAAGTTTGAGTGATTACTTCTTTATGACTGCTGATGAATTAAAAACAAGAGGTCCAAAGGGGCCACATCGCTCACCTGAGTTGCAGACAAAGGGTTAAAAGTCACAAAAATACTTCTACAGATCAACGCCCTTGACAGCCATATTTGTTGACCTATCGACAAGAAAAACACAAACTTGGCAGAGGACCTTGAGTACTTGCTTGCTGCAAGGTTTCATGAAATTCTGTGCAACGGTTGCAGAGGAGATGTCGAAAAGGTGTCAGCCAATCAGAGTCCTCGACGGCCATATATGTTGACCGATCAGCACAAAATAGACATTCTTGGTAGAGGACCTTGAGTACTTTCTTCCTGTAAAGTTTCATGAAATTCTGTGCAGTGTTTTTTTTTTGCAGAGGAAATGTCGAAAATGTGTCAGCCAATCAGAGCTATCGGCGGCCATATTTGTTGACCGATCGGCACGAAAAACACAAACTTGTTGGAGGACCTTGCAAATACTTCCTTCCTGTAAAGTTTCATGAAATTCTGTGCGGCGGTTGCAGAGGAGATGTCGAAAATGTATCAGCCAATCAGAGCCCTCAGCGGCGATATTTGTCGACCAATCGGCACGAAAACCCCAAACTTGGTAGAGGACCATGGGTACTTCCTTCCTGTATAGTTTCATGAAATTCTGTGCAGCGGTTGCAGAGGAGATGTCGAAAATGTGTCAGCCAATCAGAGCCCTTGACAGCCATATTTGTTGACCGATCGGCACAAAAAACACAAACTTGGTAGAAAACCTTGAGTACTTCCTTCCTGTAAAGTTTCATGAAATTCTATGCAGCGGTTGCAGAGGAGATGTCGAAAATGTGTCAGCCAATCAGAGCCCTTGACAGCCATATTTGTTGACCGATCGGCACGAAAAACACAAACTTGGTTGAGGACCTTGAATACTTTCTTCCTGTAAAGTTTCAAAAAAATGCTGTGCAGCGGTTGCAGAGGAAATGTCGAAAATGTGTCAGCCAATCAGAGCTATCGGCGGCCATATTTGTTGACCGACCGGCACAGAAAACACAAACTTGGTAGAGGACCTTGAGTACTTCCTTCCTGTAAAGTTTCATAAAATTCTGTGCAGCGGTTGCAGAGAAGATGTCGAAAATGTGTCAGCCAATCAGAGCCCTCGGTGGCCATATTTGTTGACCGTTCGGCATGAAAAACACAAACTTGATAGAGGACCTTGAGTACTTCCTTCCTGTAAAGTTTCATAGAATTCTGTGCAGCGGTTGCAGAGGAGATGTCGAAAACGTCTCAGCCAATCAGAGCTATCGGTGGCCATATTTGTTGACCGATCGGCACAGAAAACACAAACTTGGTAGAGGACCTTGAGTACTTCCTTCCTGTAAAGTTTCATGAAATTCTGTGCAGCGGTTGCATAGGAGATGTCGAAAATGTGTCAGCCAATCAGAGCCCTCGGTGGCCATATTTGTTGACCTATCGGCATGAAAAACACAAACTTGGTAGAGGACCTTGAGTACTTGCTTCCTGTAAGGTTTTGTGAAATTCCATGCAGCGGTTGCAGAGGAGATGTCAAAAATGTTAAAAGTTTACATCGGACAGACGACGGACGGACGGACGACGGACGGACGGACGACGGACGGCGTGCTATGACAATAGCTCACTTGAGCTTCACCAAAAGACCAACAACCAAATAAACCAATCAGAGGTCTTTCCAATTTCTAATAAGGAAATTCTTACAATTTTTAATTCTGAGCATAATTATTTCTACTTGAAATTATTTGTACCTTAATTTAAAATCAATGTGTTTTATTTTGATAAATCAATATGTTTTATTTTAAATCAATGTGTTTTAAAGGAAAAAAGATAGTAAAAAATCATGATTGTCAATGTATTTGTTTTGTTTGTACATGCAACGGGCGCAAAAAGTGGGTTCGTTTGCTCATGAAACATTTCAAAAGATGTCCCTTTTATCAAGTTGAACATTTCAACTGTTTGTTTTCTTGTTTGAAATGTTCAAGTGGTGGAACAGGTGCCGGATTTTCACAAGATTTTACGATACAATAGCGGGTGTCAACGAACACCGAAATATGCAAATCAGGCGGGAATCTAGAAACTGTCGTAGGGTGCATGAACATGATGAACAATCATGGTCTCTTGGTGTAACATTTGAATATTTAGGAGGAAATTATAATATAAGCAAAGTCAATTATATTTTGCAATTGGAGGCCCTTAATAAATAATAAGCAGATACAAAAGGCCGAGTGGCCAAAAAGAAAATTTGTGGATATTGATTTTTATTCAGTGTTATCTATTATACATGCATATATACATTTTGACTTCACACTTATGTAACAGGGAATATATATAGATTCAGCATCTCTTTCATTGTCAGTCAAAACTTTTGTTATATATACTCTGGGGCAATTATGAAGATGGGTTGAAACATCCTTTTGTGAATTCAAAGTTTGGAGATCGTAATCTTAATACTTGAGAATCCCTACCAGTGATTTAATAAGGGGCATAGATAAACATTGTTAAAAGGAGTGCTTGTCTAATATTAGCTAAGTAACCCGGTTAATAGCTAAGTATTTGACAACTTTGTTTGGTTACAGGAGATTATCGGAGAGTAAATTAACAATATATTTGTTTGGTGTAGCGAAGACAGTGCGTCTTGGAGAGGTTGTGCATGTCATTCATATAGGGCATGTAGACACGTGTTTTAAAATCATATACTGTAAAATCAGATTTCTCAAAAGGGTCCCGCGTCCTAAAAAAAAAAAAATCCAGGAGTCGACAAGCTCCTGTGATTTAGGATGTAGGTGAAATAAGAAACGCATACCAGTTAGTAGGCCAATTTGCATTCTTATGAATAAGACCCCTCCTCGATACCTCCATCAGTCGGAATCTCTCACGAGAAATGTCCGTAACAGAAAAAAAGTTATAATTATTTATCTTCATTAATTTATATATATTATTATAGTTATTATTTACTTTTGTTTATTTATATATTATGCTTATGTATGATAGGCGAAGGAGTTTACAGACTTTATTAATCTAAATTCGATAAACTACTGAATAAATGAGTCAAGTCTGAAATTTTAATCGTCATTGAAACCAGGGACGTCCGTACGTCTGTGTGTATTTATCTCCTTCAAAATCAATTTTTCAAATGGATGTTATGTTTCAGAGACCTATGTGGAAAGATTTCGAGAGGTGGGGAACGGTCTCACGCTGGCCGGAGACCAAGACCCTCGCTTTTTGTAGAATAATGAGCACGCCCCTCAACGCTAACTGGACGTCATATATCCGACTCCGGGTTGAATCCCTGCAAGGATACGGTCTATATCCTTGAGTGCAAGTTGCCTACTGTGCTTTCATTATGACGCGAAGCCTCGTGAGGTAAGTGCTCCTACATCAGCAGAAGAGTTTACGCGCGCAGATTAGACCGAGCCGAAAGTGAAAGTAGCAGGTAGTTTTATTTTTCGAACTTTAAAAAGAAGCTTTATTATAGTTTATCTCCAATCTCTGATCACAGGATTATGTTACACGAGAGCTTAGACACTCTCTATCCTTCCCGTCTCTTATATCGCGCTGTCGCTTAATCCCTCTAGTAGGAAACAGTTCCGAAACACATGAATCTTGAGGCTGTAGAACAAACATCATGCATCAGTTCAACAGTTCAAAAATGAACATTCATTCAAAAAGTTATACAGTATGTTTATGTAGGGCTATTAAGGCTTATTTAATGGTCGACACTTGCAACTTGCAAGTTTGGAAAACAAAAGGTAGATTAAGCTGTCATAGTTGTACTGAATGTAATTTCAATGGAAATTGCTCAAGGAGATTCTTTAATTTTTGTCTAGTTAGTGCTAAGACAAAAAGTAAAGAAGCTCCCATACCTGTCAACTCTCCCACATTTCGCGGGAGACTCCTTCGTTTGAACCTTATCTCCAGCGTTCAATTTTTTCCCTCGCAGGAGACCAAAAACTCCCTTGTTTTGGTCCTATCATCGATTTCTCGATCCCTCTTTCAACTTTTGAACTTCACATAACGTAAGAAAGATAACTCCAGTCACTAGTGCTACTTTCGGAACATTTTGTACTTCATATGACAACGAAAGTTCGTCTACAATGTGAACGACACGGGTTGTTTGCAATACAATTAGGGCACAGCGTGGGTAAATCAATACCTAAGGGTAACTACTTACAGTTTTACTGATCATGTAAGTACTTTGTTGACTAAATACTGTATAGCACAGATTAAAATTTCTTTCTCACATTCTGGATATATTGATAACTGGTGGAAGGCACTAGAAAACGATCTGGGCTAGTTGAAACTCTTTCATTTATTTTCAAAGAACAAGAAATCAGAAAGATTGGAGTCAGTTGTATATATGGGTTACGGCAGGTTCAGTTGCCGTTAGATCAGAGCATATGTTCTGATATGAAGAAAAGACTAATAATTGTATTGTCTCCTCACCAGAAAAAGACCTACTAGCCACAGCAAGAGATGATGTACTCATTTACAATGAACAAATGCTGAACAAGAAGTAATAAAAAATACAATCAGTTATTATGGAAATATTTGTCATTTGACATATGTTGCAAATTTATTTCTAAAAATTTATTTATAAAAAGATGTCGCGAAAATGGTTCACGCACCAGTGGCGGATCCAGCGCTCCCTTTGCCGGGGGGTCAAGGGGCGAATTTTGCCAATTTTTACTGAAAATGGGCCAAAATATACCTGTTTTTGGAAAATTTTGGGTCAGTGCCGTGGGGGGGGGGACGCCCCCTCCACAACCCCCTAAATTCGCCACTGACGCACAATCTCCCTCTTTTTCAACTGTCAAAGAGGGAGATCTCCCTCTTTTGAAAAATTCAAAGTTGACAGGTATGAGCTCCTCAGTTTCCATTGAAATTATGCTGAATGTAGAGTTTCAACAGTATGTTATTTGCATGTTTGTGTTGTACTTACAGAATACAGAATAAGAAGCAGCATACTTGACATGCTTGATGTGCACAGCTTTAACAAGTTTAACTAATCCATCACATCCTTTTCCACGTTATGAATTGTTGAATTTTGCCAAATTTTATAGATACATGTAATTGTCTATAAACAGTCACTGGGGTCCAACTAGCTATATTTTACCCGTCTCATGCGTTATTTCTGTTTGTTATTTTTGGTGTGTGAGAGGGTTTCATTTCTGCCCCATAGATTGCTGTTGCATGTTCCCGAACGATAACAAGAAAATTTTGATCATACATGTATATCCATTTCCAACCCAATATTATCAACTGAAATCTGCTTTCATATCGATACCATTCCATGTATAAGTTGGGGCCGCTATCCACCGATGAACATTTGAGTCCTTTTGAAATCGTAACAAACAAGTTTTACTATGGAATTTACTACAGTTTCCAAATAAGGAATGATACGTATTGAAAGAAAGTGGAAGATCCCACAATCTAGAGGAAAATGGCGACTGGCACTGTTTTCAAAAGGATTCAAATGTTTATCAGCGGATGGTGAGTACAGGGAATTGTATCAATATAAACATGATGAAAGCAGATTTTAGCTGATAATCAGATAGGAAATGGATATATGATCAAAATTATATTGTAATCATCCAGGAACATGCGATTGTGATACAAAATGGATCACGCAATTGTGATCTATGGGGCAGAAATGAAGCCCTTTCACACACAAAAAATAACTGAAAAAAAGAAGATGTTGGACGGGATTTAATCATTTTAATGGCAGGAATACTACCTAGAGGACCCTATTTCTTAGGGCTTGCACTAGACTCATAGAGCAAGCACTTGATAGGGAGACATACCAGGTGCATGGTTGTCCGATTTATTATCTATAAAGTTGAGTTCATACAAAACTGCTCAAATAAAATATCCAGGGTCAAAGTTTGGTTTAATAACCTGTTTAAATTATATTTCAAAATCAGTTATAACCTGTACAAGTTGGTCCCTTGACTGCTAAATGTATCTTAGCTCTGCCACTGAGTAGATTTTCATTCCCCTTATTGTGTTGCCTGCAAAGCATTCATGTAGCAACACTTGGGGATCACTTTGTCCGTTGTCTGTCTGTCTTTTACACTTGGATGTCTGTCACACCCTATATAAAAGTGAATCCTTAGTGTTGCTATGTTTCGCAGGCGACACATGCATTCTTTGGAATGATTTTATTATTATACTTCAGTATATCAAGAGAGATAACTCTTTTCAAACAAAATGTAATAAGAAAACCATGTATTAGGGAGTGACCTTAAATTCCTAAAAAGATATGCATCAGACAACTGGTGACAAGTTGAACGAGGTTTGCAAAAACGGAGAACAAAAATGCATCATTTCAGGTCATCATGTAAGCTTGATTTATAATTAACTTTAAGGCTAAGTGACAGTGTGAAACTTTATGCATATTATTGTTGTATCATTTGCAAAGCCTTATGAGGACTAGAGCACACCTGATACATGTAGTAATGCCATCTTCGTGAGTGCTTATATGCTACTTGTACAGATTAACTGTCGTTCTATTGAAAAAAAAAGATTGTCAAATTGAATTCTTATTTCAAATCTAGACTGTCCTTCTGCACATGCACAGACGGATGTAAAAATGATAACTTCCTTTCGATAAAAAATTCAGCCCATTATAATTGTGTGAATGGATAAGTGAACATTGACTTATCACGCCTCAGACAAAAATGTTTGAATCTGATTGGTCAGATCATGGTCACATGACGCCGTGAAAAAAGCCGTATCAGGCTTGTAAATCCGTATCGGGCGAGTAGTTCATTATGACGTCGTGAATTGCATGATACAGAGACCCCCCACACATACAGTTAGAGGTCTTCGAGGTCTTCGACGTGATAAATTCGTTACACGGTTAGTTAGTGACCTGATACGGAAAAATATATGGTGTGAAAAGAAAACCCGTATACGGGTTTTCTTTTCACACCATGTATTTTTCCGTATCAGGTCACTAACTAACCGTGTAACTAATAATGTTAAGGGGGTAATTTTAAATCTGGAGTTTTTCGTGATCTTTTCTTCTTCTTGGAGATATTTCTATCAATAAGTTCGCTTGAGCTGTGCTCTAATATTACATGCATGTATATGTAATGTTTAATCCACATTTATTTTACTGATTTCAGCTACATTATTTGGTGCACTTCTGTTGACTAAACGTGTGCAGTGATGTCATATGGATAAGTGTGATGATGTCATCGATCCGCTGGGCATTCAATTTCCGTACCTGGTGCCCCACCCAGGCAGAATGGCTCTTCTGTAATCAGTGCATACAGAATGAAGAAAGGGAGAGAATTCATCGATTTATGTTTAAAAAAGATGCAAAGGCAGCCTTGGTAAGTTTTTTATGCTCCCAGAATCAAGAATTTGGGGGCATTTAGTTTTTGCCCTGTCCATCTATCTGTCTGTCTGTCTGTCTGTTTGTCCAAAACTGATTGATACCAAAATTTTTGACCTCATGACCTTGACCTTTGACCTACTTTTCAAAAACTTTAATATTTGGTATAACTTTTGAATGGTAAGTGGCTTTGACATTTAACATGTGTATTCCTTGTCACAAGAATTCTCCATTAATACCAACATTTTTAACCCAGTGGCCATGACCTTGACCTTTCACATACTTAACAGAAAATGATGTTTATACTACCAAAGATGCCACCCTGGGCATTCGTGTTTCACAAACAAAGGCTTTATTTATTCTTCAAGAAATTCATGAAAGATGTCAAGTAGGTTTGATCACAATCCTTTGATAACGAAGGTCTTGGTATGTTTACATAACATTTACATTAATAGTAAAGGAGTAGGTGCGGTAACCTGTCATTTCGGCCCTTTTTTCAAAAATGTTTATATATCCATAATATTCTAGTTTATAAAATGTCAAATGTATGGTGAGTCAAAATCATGAAAGCTTTTTTTTGTTTCACAGTCCTATACTGAATAATACGTCGCTCAAAACGTCTAACAACGCTCAAATCATTGAAAATATCAATAAATGAGCAATATTTCGATACAAAACTATAAAATCAAGTGGTTATCCAGGCCTTGCCCTAGATATTTTTGGTCAATCGATGGATTTCTGATTGGCCTTTTAATTTGCGTAAAAAAATTCGTGGGCGAGGCCTGGAGCATAGATGAATTTTGAGGTTTTGTGTGTAAAATGCGATGATTTTCCTGAGTTTTGCGTCATTCAGGGTAAATGACGTCAAAACATGACGTCATACGTCACGCGCGTGACGTTACGAGGGCTCAAAATTATGACGCGGTATTTTCTCAAACATTCAACTTTGCAAAAAGTGATAATTAATAATTCGTTTATCAAATATATTTTTCGTCGAAATTATAGGGCCGATATGAGGGGATAGCGCACCTACTCCTTTCCCATGTAAAACACCTATTAGATTAGTAGAATTATTTTCCAATAATTCTGGTTGGATATCGTGATGTCGCACTGGAGTTTTGAATGTATGGAGAATTTACCAAGGATTTCTACACCCAAGTGTGATATTCATGGGAATATAAGTCTTAATTTTGGTGTTTGTGGCTGTATAATGAATTCTCATTGGCCTTGCACAGACTTTCAGAGAATTGCTTTGTTAATCACAGAGTTTGAATGTGTCCAACCAGAGTTACATGTATACACCAATGAACACCAAAAGTAAGACAGTCATTTCTATAAAATTTTTCAATATGTTCAGTCTTTCCCAACAACTTTAGCTCACATAGGTCATTCGGACCTACAGTATGCGTTAAAGAAACACAATTTTGCCTGTCATGACCAGCGGACCGATGTTATTGGGAAAGACTGAAAGTTGAGTTGATTGATGTACATTCATGTTAAAATATGCATATCATCCTACTTTTCTGAAGTGCTCACAAATACATGTACATGTAGGTCATTTCAATGGACAATCTACGTACATGACGTTGATAAAATTCATGCTTGAATTTTACTATATACAAGTACATTGTGTAATCATGTACTTCTGCATATTTTGGTGTACATTTAAGTTTACACTATAATAATAATAATCATAAAATGGGCAATGGAAGTCTACCAGAGGCACATTTGTCGTAGAATTCTGATTATCTTAAGTAGCACTATACATTTCCAACAGATTGGACGATTGTTGCTGAGAAAAGCAGTTGCTGATTTAACGCCAATTCCTTATCAAAGTATACTGTTTGGACGTACTGACAAAGGGAAACCTTACCTCCTAAATGAACTGGATACAGAGTACAAGGACCTTAGTTTCAATGTTTCCCACCAGGGGGAGTACGCTGTCGTAGCTGCAGAGGTGGATCATATGGTGGGAGTAGATGTCATGGGGTATGAGAAAAGTAAATGATCGATTCAAATTGTTCCATATATTTTTTTTAATCATTGAAAGAATATGAGCCCATGCAATGCTGTGAATGCAGCTACACTGAGGACTGGTTGTGTTCAATTTATAGAGGATCAAAACCCAAGTACAATTGAATGTCATAAAGTCTGCTCACTTTTCACCTTGTAGTATAGGAAGGTCAACTAGTAAGATTTCCAATACTAAATAAAGGTAAAGTTATACTTTATGTAGTGAGTATCATGAAAAAAATGATTGGGTTTATACTGGTCGGGAAGTAGTTATCGCCGAGCAGTAATTATCGCCGTTTGCCCATTATCTTCGGTTATACTAATTACAGAGACTTGATTTTTTCATAACTAATACTTCTTACATTTATCAAAATGTGTATGAAATTTCAAATGAATCCATGCGATGAAAACTAAGATTTTAGCAGCTAAATTTCATGAAAATGTGTTGTCTTCCCCCGAGCTCCTCGAGGGCAGTGGTGGTGCACCTTACTGTCTTCCCTCTCAATCATTGCAGAAATTTCAAACTATTTTCAGTAATTTTTGGCCGGATTGCAAAGCAATTCCGGTCTATAGATTGACGATGTCCGTCCGTCCGTCTGTTTATCACAACTGATTAGAAAAATATAGAGGAATCCGATGGTATATATGTAGTTGGAATATTGTGGATATTGGACGAGAATGATCCCACATGGCGATAATTGCTTCTCCAACCTCTTTAACGAGTGCTTAAAAGTAGTGCATTTGAATTGCTAATAAAACCAGTAACAGTCATCAGAATTTAATGAAAATTTATTGCAGAAGTATAGGCAATAGGTTCTAGTTTATGCTGTCCAAATTTTCATGTGCAAGTCTTGAAAATTAAAGGAAATAGAGCAAAAAATGCTTTAAAAATCCGCGTTAAGCAAAAAATGCTTTAAAAATCCGCGTTAAGCAAAAAATGCTTTAAAAATTGGTGATAATTATATTTCTCCACCAGTACTAGAAATAAAGATAAAGAGAAATGCAAAAAAAATCCTTTAGAGTTGTCAGGTCAGATACATGTACCTTTATACTTAAGCTATTCACCCTGTATTTTTATGCAACCACATGTTGCATTTGGGTTCAAATTTTGTAACCTTAAACTTTAAGGAAATGCAGGAATATCTTCCAAGTGTTAAGACACTTTAAAAATTAAGTTTTTCATCTTTTGAAAATATTCCATGTAATACTATAATGTAAATGTTGTTATTTTCAATAGGGAAAATTTTGCGATTATAACTTCAAGACATTACGCATGGGGGAAAATTTTGGGATAAAAATGTCTTTCCCATTGTAAGAATACAGCAGGGATATTTTGGTGAAGCAGTGTGCGAAACTAACTTTTAAGTCCTATAGACATTCCGTCCACAGTAATTTTAGTTCCTATAGACCTCAGCGTTTTCCTATAGACCGAAATAAAAAGGCACAGAAATCAGAATGTTATTGCATTTTATTTGTTAAAATCATCTGCCAATCATTTACTTATATTCTCTCTCAATTTGGTAGACAATTTGTGTGATGGAATTTTCATTTTCAAGTTCATTTTGTTCTATTTCCTTGTCAGATTCACTGTCAATATCTGATTCATCACTAGAATTAGCACATGCCGGGTTTCGTTTCGTGCCTGGGTGTGCACCTTCAACATATTTCAACCGGTCAAAGAACGACATCGCGACCGGCTTTAGATGACGAAAGGACTATAAAAAACAGAAGTACAACAACACATCACCGTTTTACAGGTGCTCAAATAATCATTGGTACATTTTGTAGTACAAATATGCTGGATTTAGGCCATGTAAAAATATTTTAATTATATCCATTCACTTGTAAAATATTGAACAGAAGCATCCTAACGTTACCGTAAATATGGAACGTGCTGTGATTACACTTAAATATTTATCGGGTACCTTTTGGATAATTTAACTTCTTTTATAAGTAACGATTGAAAATGACACACAGCGGGTTTTTTTTCTGCAGTTGAAATAAAAACTTCTCATCGGCGGCGGTATCTGAGAAATGACCGATCAATTTTATATGGCCTTACCTGCTCTTGCTAAGCTATTGCTGTGCGAAGAGCAAACATTTACATGTCTCGGGTCAGATTTCCTATAGACAAGTCGGTCTACCGAGTTTTTTATCTCTATAGACCGACCAGAATAACTATAGACATTGTCTATCGGTCCACCGTTAATTTCGCACACTGGTGAAGGGGAAATTTTTGCGAAGTCCCTAGATTCGTGAAAATTACCCCCATGTAAAAATTTCCATGTTTACAGACTTTTGTTTATCATCATTGAATTAAAATGAATAAAAATTATATTGATATGATTAATTTCAATTTACAAAACATTTTCAGAGAAATCAACAGATGAGTTTTTCCACACCATGAGACGTCAGTTTACAGATCAGGAATGGAAAACAATAAGATCGAAACAACTTGAGTATGACCAACTGAAAATGTTCTACCGATACTGGGTAAGTCCTGCAGACTTTGATATTATTTCAAGAAAGACAACTCAATTTCAGGAATTTTTATTTTTTTTTCAAAATTTTGTTTTTCAAATTGAACATGTTGAAATAAAATAAATAATTAAAAAAAAAAAAAAAAAAAAAAAAAATCAAAGAAGAATGCAGTCAAAGTGGCAGATTGAGAATATGAGGTATAGTAAGGATGGACCAGGAATCCAACTTGAGATCTGCCTTCTGGGCAGATACTCTTAGACTTACAATTTGAACTATGTGGGTTTTACCATATGTCCTCCACATTCCTCCTTGCTTTTTAAAGGATTACCACTTGTTCTAATTATGCTATGATAGACTATTCTTTTGTGAAATATCTTTCAACATTTCTGTTCTGTCCATAGTGTTCTGCCCCTATAGCAACTGATGAGGTCACTCTAACAGGCAACTGTATAGAATTGTTGTGTTTATCTAGCTGTCTATTTAGAAAAAAAAAGAAATTTTGAATTTAAATTTCTTACTTTTTAGTGTTTAAAGGAGAGCTACATCAAAGCCATTGGAATCGGGATTGGATTTGAGGTTAGCAGACTCAACTTTCTCATACAATCAGATTTCCAGCATGATACTGTTGTCATGGATACAAAACTCCATGTCGATGACGCCATGGCAACAGATTGGAGGTTCGAAGAGCATGAGCTGAATGATCATTGTATAGCGGTTGCTGCTAAAGTATATAAGGTGTGTGTTTACTGAGGTTTCTCATGCATTGTCAAAATACATGCTCAGTTCCACTGCATTTACTTCGTCTTAACACCTGAATTTTTGCAAGAAAGCTTTACAATAGTATGTGTACTTATCAGTATATGAGCCATTGATAGCTTCTAGAATGTGGATTGCTTCAAATTGATAGTCAAATACATGTATTATTTGTTTGAACACCTAAGTTGATCAATAAATAAGAGAACAACCATGGATTTGTGATGGATAACTCATGCATATATATTTTTGAGTTGGCAAAGCCAACTATTCATTGGAATCGAATGCCCCAGTTAGGGCCAGCACGAACCGTGCAACGGTCAAAAATCTGTAGTCTTGCCTTGTAAGAAATAGTACCACTATTATTTGGACAAAAACATTTTAAACGACACAATGAGTGCAAGTTGTAAATGATGATTCCAATGCAATTATTGGAGTGAAAAAATGGTCTATAGAGCTATTTGTAATGAAGATTCGGAGTATAGTTCTCGTATCGCGTAGGAATTCAAATTTTAAGTAGTCCAAAGTAGCACTGCACTATGCCGGCCATGCGGTTTTTTTCCGAGGGAATTACCAGAGGTTAGGCCTAATGATAGTTATTATAACCGTGTCGATTTATATTTCATTGATGAAAAGATAGATATAAAATAGTCTGTTGATGTCAATATTAATCGCTATGGTTCTTGCGTCTTAAGATCAGAGGACACTCGGAAGGCCATACGATGAACGGCGAACCGGATTTGTAGTAAGTTTTTGAAAATAACTGATAGAAAGACTAGATCGTCTATTTACTGTATGTCGTTATCTGTTTATCGAAGTTCGATTTTTGGGAAGGAGGGGGGGGGGTGTTGTGTTTGATTAGGTGAATGAACGATGTACATTACAGTTCGGTAACCCGAACTGTAAGAAGAGCATAAGAAGAGCATTGTCCTCGAGGAATATAATTTTTCAAGGCTTAATAAATCTTCACCTAATGACTGCAATAAATGTATATATGTCCATGTACTACTTGTAGTATTCCAACACACTCACTTCATCACGTGTTATTACCGTGGACTTGGATATTCATGGAAACGCTGGGGAAAAAATCCCATATTTACAGGACTGTACTCGTATAAAGCAAAATGGCAAATCGACCATTCACGTTCTGACTATGACGTTTAGTCTTGATAAGGCATAGGAAAAGTACTATTTTTGACGTTTTTGCACATACCGGTAAGGAGAAAATAATTGACACACTGCATCGCTTCAACCTTGATCAAAAGATGGCAGAAAAGTAAAGAAAACATTGAGGAAAAACTTGTGCATCTTGCGCTATGCGCACAATGCAGTTTTCCCTAAATTTTTGGTGTTGATTCCTCGATCAACCAAAAAATATTGAATGATTCCTTAAATCTATACCTCTTGTCTGGGATTTGCTTTTGTCCATGACTTGGCAAGTCTTGTCATTGTACAAGCAAATTCTGGACATTCGGAGTGCATTTCCTTGTCGATGCTCACACCTGATGATACATGTAGATTCTATAAGTCTTAACCCTATGGGGTAAGATTTCATTTTCACGTGCCTTTTAACTGTAATGTCAATTCAGACATTTGTGATGTCATTCATGAATGCTGCGTTGGCTGATCAACATATGAAAATGAATACCCGTACATAAAATTTTATTTTAAGCGCTTTTAGACAATGTGAGAAAAATAAGCATGTACTTGTACATGTAAGACACACTTTAAAAGTTATGACTTAGATATATGCTGGTAGGGGACTAATATTGCTTAGAGATTAAGAAAAAACAAACTTTTTATGCACCCCGGAATCAAAGATTCGGGGGTATATAGTTTTTGGCCTGTCCGTCTGTTTGTCCAAAAAACTTTGAATGGTAAATTATATGGCTTTTATATTTCACATATGTATTCCTTGTCACACAATTTTTCCATAGATACCAACAATTTTATGCCCAGTGACCCTGACCTTGACCTTTCACATACTTAACAGAAAAATGGTGTTTATACTCTGCCGGGAGCATTCGTATTTCACAAACAAAGGCTTTATTCAATATTAGACTTTGCCAACTCGCAGGACTTTCAGTCCTTTGATTTTTAGCATTATTATATTTTCCAACAGAATATCAGTGTCACAATGCATTGCAAATAAATGTACTTCAACATTTTGAACATTCACTTAATTTCTAAACCACAACAGAACAATTTTGATTGTAATCAAGTTCAGATCTACAGAGGGATCAGGGGATTCAGGACCCCATCCAACCCCTGAAATTTTCTAGATATGTTCTCTCTAATCTTTTTTAAAATCACATGCCGATCCCCACTTCCCGTCTTAATTCTTCTTCAAAGGTCTATTTATTGCATTGCTACTACCTTGAATTTTACACTTTGTTCCTTAGAATTTTATTACACCACAATTTATTGACACCAATATCTTCCTCAGAGCATAGTAACTGTTATGAATTAAATACGATGTCATGCTATTTTATTTCATTTCCTTCATAAATAATCCATTTATGAATTGCATCAAATGCTTTCAGATTTGTTGGCAAATTGATATTTCTCTGTTTTGCAGGATCCAAATTTAAAAGAGGACCATAAAGGGACTCCATTTTCTGTTCTGTCATACCAGGAATTAATAAAGAATGCCACACCTCTTTGTGATATACAAACTGACTGTCACTATTGGCAGCAGTTCAGTGCAAAACCAGAGACACCTGCTGACATGAAAAGGTGACAAGGGCTGACAACTCCTTGTGCTTAACATAAACAAAGTCAAGGAGGAGATAACTCTTGGCAGCAGTCCAATGTGCAGCCAGAGACACCTACTGATTTAAAAGGGTTGCAAGGGCTGAGATTATTCATTATTGTTCCAATTTTTAATTGTGAGGAGATGGTGTTACTAAATCATTTCTACTGATTTTCCCTTGGAGAATGGTGACAAGGGCAGACAATTCATTGGAAGGAGTAAAAATTAATTTTCAACGAGATGATGATTTATGGTTATTTAACCCTTTCTCTTCCGAACCATTTTAAGCTTTTTTAAAGGTAAACTCCAGTAGTGTTTTTGGTAAACATTATTTTGCTGATCTAAACAAGACATCTGACATGTCATAATTATATCATTTAATAGGTAATGTCTTAGAGTTTTAATATTTGGGGATTTCGTAATATTTTTCTTCGACCTTGATGACCTTTTCAAGGTCAAATTTGCTAAAATTCATAATTTTTCTCCACTTTATAGCACTTTCAATTACTTTTTGAATATAATCCTAGCCTTAGAGATGGAAATAGGAAATTTTGTTTTCATTTGAAGAATGACCACACATTATACTTTTAAAATACAGTTGCAAAATATATGAAATCTATTGAATTCTTAATTTTATACGTTGCTAAGCAAGAACATGTTTGTTTCAATTTTGGCAAAAAAGGACCACCATCTTGAAGTATTGTCACTTTTTGTTGCTTTGAGTGCTTCCATTTCATTTATATCGGAAAAAGTCAAACAAAATGAAGCCAAGGGTTAATTTGACTGGTGAGGTAGAGAAAGGGTTAAACACTTACTTATGATTTGAAAATCTGGAATTAGTGATGAACTAATTTTCACCGACAATCGATTGTCAATGACTAAAAGTCTTTCTATTCTGATTATCCATTTCAATTTCTTACAATCCATTGCTGCTTAAAGGAAGATGTTTTGTTTTTTTGGGATTTCTTTTCCTCTTTTTCCATTTTACATGTACCATTATCAGTGATTGGGATAGGCAATCAGGTGAATGTGACAATGGCCCCATATCCTGGAACATCAATGTGCCATTTGCAAAATGAATTTGCCATTGTTGAAAATGAATGTGCCATGAGCAGTTTGAAAAAAAAAACCGAAAGAAACCAGAACATGTAAAGATCTCCATCAGTTTTTACAGGTTAACAATAATGGCCAATCATATAACAAAGTCAGAAGTGAATATGGTGATGTCATCACCACGTTGAGTAAAAAACGGAAAATTTCCACAATTAGTTTAAGAATTGAATGCGCCACATTGGCGCACTCAGTGAAATTTAAATGTGCCATTTTGATATTGAATGTGACTATGGTGCAGGGCACGTGCTTATCCCAATCACTGCATTATTAAAGTACACACCTGTTGTTTAAATGCAAACAGGCAGATAGTTTGAAATTGAATGCATGATATTATGTTTTCAGCAAAATTTTCCTAATTCAATTCAGAAAAATATGAACTTTCTATCTAAATGTTCCTTATTTCATGTTTTCTGATTTAAATTGATAATCCATTGGTTTATCCTTTCCGATTATTTTCGGATCATCGATCCCTAAAAGTCTTACGATGTACAACCCTTATTGTTATCAACCCTAACAATTTAAAAAGGAAGGGACAGACGTTACATAATTAGCAATAAAGTAGCCATTGCTGTTCAAAGCAATAGTATAAATGTTTTGATGTATACACTTTCAGTCTTTGTTCATAAATTTAAAAAAGTTAAATTCACCATTATTGATTTACAAAAGTATACGTTCCTTTCTTCCTTTTTCCTCAAGTGGTCGGACATATCTACCGATGAAATTGAATCTCGATCAGCACATGAAACTAAACAGGAAGTCAAGGTTGTACATGTATTGTTGGAGTTTCTTTTCATGGAATTAAGCCTCAAGGAGGTATATATGAGATACATCTACATTTGTTCTTTCAGTTCATTGATCATGTTGATTGAAACAGTTCTCAATATGAGCAAATGATAAGAGAGAGAGAAAGAGAGAGAGAGAGAGAGAGAGAAAGGAGTCTTTTAATACAATTTTAAAGAAGGTTTATGATTTGGTATTTTAAGAAAAAAAAACTTTAATTTTTCTTAGACTGTTTCAATTATTTGTAAATTTTTCAGTGTTACAAAACATTGTTATTGTGAGTGTATTATTTTTTCTCCCACAGTACTGTGGACTGGGATACTCATGGAAATGCTGGGAAAAGAAATCCTTTTGACGTCATACATGATTGCTGTGTTAGCCGTTCAAAATATGGAAAAGAATACATGAAATCTCATTTTGGGCACTATTAGACAATGGGAGAAAAATAAACAATCACTGGATGTTATCAGGGACACAGAAAACCAACCCTCATGTCCAAGATTTGCTTTTGTCCATGACTGGTGAGCCTTGTCGTGGTACAAGCAAATCCTGGACACACAGGTTGGATTTTCTTGTCCCTGATCACATATGGGATCAATAGATGTAGATTTTATTTATATTTTTGAAGAGTGCAAGGGGTTTTAATCTCTGCTTTGTACATGTAAATTTTTTTGTTAACATGCTGGATAATATAATGTTAACAAGATTGCTACTGAAACTGAAGAAAATTAATATGTTAAAATACAAGATTCCTTATTGATATTGCATATGTTTATCTGTCATGCTGACAGAATTAATAAAGCCACATATTTACATATTAAAGATTTGTGCTAATTGAAATAAAAAATAATACAAATGTAGGACCTATTAGCATTTACGATATAATGCTTTGGGGAGCCTTCCAAAAGGAATAATCACATGAACATCGATAGTGGGTGCGGCTAGCCAAACAGGGGATGCTTACTTCTCCTGGGTACCTGGTTCCACCTCTGGCTTGCTAGGGGTCCATTGATGCTCAATTTTGTGTTCTATTGTGAGTGCTGTTGAGATTGTTGTCAGGATCTTCTTTAACTCATCAGCTATAAACTGAAAATTGACCCAAATATCATTTTTACCAGATTGTGAAGTGAAACAGGTCTATGAAATGGCGAAGTCTGTTTGTCCTTCAGTCAGTCCATCATTCTGTCAGTCCATAATTTTGTCAGTCTGCTTTCTTTTTGGTTTAGCTGATTTGTTCTAGTCTTTTGGGAGAAAACTGTTTGGAAGAAGCAACTTGTAACTTATTAATACAAGTAGATAGACATTGACGAGATGAATCTAATCATATGGGTATATATAAAGTAAAATCATGGGACCAGCTCGGGATGCTAAATTGGATGAAATCAACATTGTTAGCTCGCCTCAAGGAAGAAGAGGGAAGTTTATGCTATCGCCCGACTTGGTGTTGGTGTCCACACTCAAATTAAGGAAAATGGGACACCTCCATTTCCCAGCCACCTATAAGTTCTATATCAACCAGACTTACATGGATGATGCATATATGGATGTTAACTACATGGTACAGATTCTGCATCTGAACCATATTTCACACTTGAGCAACTAATGCTGCAAATTTATCTGTTCCTAAATGATGCTATTGAATTTGAGATGTTTAACATTTTTACCACTTGGTGATGGACCAGGAGTCTCCAAGGGCACATGTAGCCAAGTTCGAACAACTACGTTTGATTTATTCTGCATTCTAAAACTGTTTAAATCAAAATTTTATTGAAATTTCCAAATCGTGAGTCCTTTAGCATCATATCCCATCCATCCTGCTACATCTTTCGGTACATTTTTTGACCAAATTACTATAACTATTTTTCGCTACATTACATAGTTTAGATTTTTGGCCATATTTTTCACTTAAATACGCTTCTGAATATTTGGAGCCGATCATGTTTGCAAGAGGAAGTTAAAAGTCTATATTGTAGATGGCGCTAGGAAAATTCTCTCCAAATGGCTTAATTTAAACTGTTTGACATGGAATACTACTGACGAGGATTCAATATCCGAAACACGTGTCTAGTACAATAAACTTGGCAAATTAGACATAAATTTCTAAAACTAAGGGGTATCTCCATCATTGCATAGCTCGATCTGTCCGTAGCTGGGTTTCGGCATATTTTTTTTTTCGGTCATGTTTAGAATGAAGCTCCTTGCGCCTACCCTCCAACGATTTTTGGCCATATTTTTCCCTTAAATACTCTTCTGAATAAACCCTACACAAAATTTGGAACCGCTCAATTAGGCAAGAGGAAATTAAAGCTCTGTTATGTAGATGGCGCCATGAAAATTCACTTGGCTTTATTAAAACTGTTTGGCATGAAGTACTACTCGTGTCTAGTTCAGCAAAATTGGTACATATATTTCAGTATTGACAATTGGTACTTCCGTATTACTATAGAACATATATATGGGTACCTGGTCCCACCTCTAACTTGCGAGGGGTACGTTGATGCTCACTTTTGTGTTCTATTTTTAGCTTACCTCGACGAAGTTGAGTGAGCTTATGCTATACCCCAGCGCGACGGCGTCCGTGTCCGCGTCTGCGTCCGGTTAAGAAGTTTGGGGTAGCTCAGTATTTGGCAAAGTACTGATGCTACAGTAACCAAACTTGCACAAATGATTCATCTTTGGATGCTGAGGTGAACCCATGCATCGGATGCTGCATCTGACCTACATTTTCCGCTTGAGTGACTTGGTTAAAGTTTGGGGTAGCTCAGTATCTGACAAAGTACTGATGCTACATTAACCAAACTTGCACAAGTGATTCATCTTTGGATGCTGAGGTGAATCCATGCATCAGATGCAGCATCTGACCTACATTTTCCGCTTGAGTGACTTGGTTAAGAAGTTTGGGGTAGCTCAGTATCTGACCAAGTAGTAATGCTACAGTAACCAAACTTGCACAAGTGATTCATCTCTGGATGCCGAGATGGATCCATGCATCGGATGCAACATCTGACCTACTTTTTCCACTTGAGTGATTTTGCTTTTAAAAGCCAATATTGAGCAAAGTATAAGTGCTACATGTACCAAACTTGCATATTGGATGTATCTTTGATCAAACTTTCATAAAATGACCTTGACCTACTTTTTCCGCTTGAGTGATTTTGCCTTTAAAAGCCATTATTGAGCAAAGTATAAGTGCTACATGTACCAAACTTGCTTATTGGATGTATCATTGATCAAACTTTCATGTAATGACCTTGACCTACTTTTTCCGCTTGAGTGATTTTGCCTTTAAAAGCCAATATTGAGCAAAGTATAAGTGCTACATGTACCAAACTTGCATATATGATTTATTTTTGATCAAACTTTCATAAAATGGCCTTAAATTACTTTTTCTGCTTGAGTGATGTTGCCTTTAAAAGCCAATATTAAGCAAAGTATAAGTGCTACATGTACCAAACTTACATATTGGATGTATCTTTGATCATTCTTTTATAAAATGACCTTGACCTACTTTTTCCGCTTGAGTAATTTTGCCTTTAAAAGCCAATATTGAGCAAAGTATAAGTGCTTCATGTACCAAACTTGCATATTGGATGTATCTTTGATCAAACTTTCATAAAATGAAATTGACCTACTTTTTCCGCTTGAATGATTTTGCCTTTAAAAGCCAATATACATGTATTTAGAAATATGTTTGAATTGAATTTTGCTGCCACGAGGTGAGCTTCGTAATCTGTGATTACCTATGTTTATATTACATTACTATACGTATTACTATAGAACATATACTAGTATTTCAATATTGACAATTTTATCCATACAAAATCACAGCACAACCATCGATTACAACTCGCATGCCAAAAAATTAATAATAAATGAATACCCCCCTCCCCCTATTCTGAGATAAACGAAGAAAGAAAATTATGATAAAAAATTAAATAAACGAAAATAAAAATGATATCAAAAGGCAAAAAAAAAACCAAAACAAAACAACATTAACAACAACAATTAAGTAAAGGTCTACTTAAGAATCAGGCTGGGGTGATACATCAATTTTTTTTTGCAAAATCTTTTTATTTCTGTTGAGACATATGTGGTACAAATCAAACATATGATATTCACTTCTCAAGGTAGCGATGGTGAAGCGAGATATTCACCTAAAAATTTATAAAGTTTTATGAAGAAAAAAAAAATCGGGAAAGTGTTCTCTATATAATTCAACCAAATGTGCTACCCCCAAAACTTTCTTCACCATCCAAATATGAGGAAAAGTCCTTCAGAACATTCATATGGAGGCTGATCTGAACACATTTTAAGAGAAAAAAGTTTTACAAAAATTTAAAGGTTTTTCAACTGTCTGGACCTGTACTTAAAATTATGTGCCCCAATTATCTGCTGTCGTCGGGACTTCACAGCCAAATATTGTGCGCCTGATATGCATGTTTCGGATATTAATCCGTATATGGGGCTTCAAATAACCATAATCATTCAGTCCTAATGGCAACACCGCGGCGATAGACGTTTCTTGATTTCAATAGACAAAACACTTGACAAGAACACTTATCGATCGTAAAAAAGTTCTAACTTGAATCCGTGTATTAGAGATGATAACTCCAAAATTCAAACAAACGAAGATTTTGTATGGAGTGTTCTCCAATTTCAGTCTACGTGTGATTGAACGGGATCAATAATGGGGTGTTTATCAAGTATAACTGCTTCCACAAACTAGTAAAGACTTTCTGGAAATTTTACATAAAAATTATTGTCAACTTCTTTTGAAATTTGAACCCATACAAACAACAAAGTATATTACATTGGTTATTCCACAACCTGCTTTTTATGGAGACATAATTAACAAAATAAGAAGGATCAAAGGTAGACATAATTACCATGGAAATTGTGTTAAAATCATCAAACGCCTTTTATATCGTGGATATGACCCTTCTGTCACCAGACGGACACTTGGCTTGGTACTGGATCAATCCACAGCCTTGTACCAGCGCATTCTTTAGAATTGCACCCTGACTGACTGTGACGACAGGACTCCATGACAGTCCCTGTCCAAACCTCTCTTGAGAGAAGACAGAGCCCAGACCACCTGTCCTCTCTGAATGTCAGTCGGACTCCTCGGGCGATCTAATGCTCGAGCTGGCTACCTCTAGCAGAGCACAGACTGTATTTCGTATGCCTTCTGTTTTTTTCTATAGCATTTAGAATTAAACTTTATTTATTTTACAACGATTAACAAACAAGTTACAGAACTTATATTAATGTCTCACGTTGGCTCAGATGCATTTACATATCCATCTGTGAATTCTTGGGCCATTGCGCCATGCTGTCTGTTTTTATGTTCATCTTACATTTAAGAGATTATTTTACACAACAATTATGCGTTCTTCAAGAACTCTGGGTAAAAGGAAAATTGGAAGGTTGTGCGCACGTAATCCGGATAACCACATCGTCTTGTACTTGCGTGGCTGATGACCGTCCTAAGTAGACACTAGTCCATTGGTCTCGTTAGTTTATGTGCGGTCTTTGGAGTTTGGTGTTTCTATTGTGTGAGTTGGTGTTCCTTGTTATTTTTTTGTCTCTTTCTGTGCGTGTCTGCTCTGAGTGTTTGCATTGGGTGTTCTCCCCCCTTTGTTTGGTACATTGTTCAAAATGAGATGGTAGGATAGTTGTGGTCAGACACATTAATATAATAGCTGATAATTATAGTTCAAAGCGTGTCTCCTGAATCTGTTTTGTAATATTAGAAATTACAAAAAAAAAAAAAAAAAAAAAAAAAAGACGAAAGGTTCAAATACTCAGCCGCGGTCAACCGTTTTATCGGCTTCTTGATATAGAATAGTAAGTGCATTAAATAAAGAAAAAAAGAAGTCCCTCAACATTAACTTTTCTTACTACTAGCATTAGAAGATTTAATTGTGTTAAACACGAAGAATTGGTGCCGTTATGAAATATTCAAGATGTTATCACTTTGTGCAAATTCCATTATAAATCATGTCTTTATATATTTTTTTGTTATTTTAAAACACCATTTGTCAGTAAACTTTAAAAGAATTTTAAGAGAAATGCAATTTTATTATTGAAAGCACTTACCTGTACAGAATATTTGTCAAAAAAAACTTATTTGCAATTTATTGATAAAGGATTATGTTCCATTGTCTTTGAAGCTTAATTGATCGTTTTCATTTAGTCTAGGGCAAATCTTTGAGGCAAATCCATTTATCACCTAAATAGAGGAGACTTGTTCAACAAAAGAAGTCCTCGATTTTTCATTTTTATCAGTATCTGAAAAAAACGTTTCACAGAAATGTTGATTCAAATAGTAATT
The DNA here is from genome assembly GCA_028142955.1 of Pinctada fucata. Taxonomy (NCBI): domain Eukaryota; kingdom Metazoa; phylum Mollusca; class Bivalvia; order Pterioida; family Pteriidae; genus Pinctada; species Pinctada fucata. Next base: position 42,398,939 of record AP027111.1, on the reverse strand, counting down.
ATTGCTTTAATGGAAAGAATATCCTGTGATCTATTTGCTACGGTGTGCAGAAGCTGCCATGAACATCTTTATTTTGAAAGATTCATCGCAGAAAGTTTATCTCATTGTACTATGAAATGCTCACAGCGTCATCAGTGTATATCCGTGTCTTACAATAAAGAATCATCTAACTGTAAATTGTATGACATGCCAGCAACAAGTTGTGAGAATCCGGAACAAACGAATCTCACAACTATGCAAAGGAAAGAAGATAGTAAGTTGTTTTTTGATACATTTATAAATAAAACCTGTGTTTGTGAAACACGAATGCCCCCGTTGGCATCTTTGTCAGTAAAACAGATCAAAAGTAGTATCATATTTGAGGTCAAGGTCACAAGGTCAAATTTAGTATCCATGGAAAGTCTTGCCGCATGGACTTCATATGTGAAATATGAAAGCCCTATCACTTACCATTCAAAAGTTATGGCTAAAGTTTAAATTTTAGAAATTAGGTCAAGCTCCAAGGTCAAGATCAGAAGGTCAAAAATTTTGGTATCCATGGAAAGATCTTGTCACACGGAATACACATGTGAAATATGAAAGCCCTATCACTTACCATTCAAAAGTTAAGGCAAAAGTATGTCAAACTCTAAGGTCAAGGTCACAAGGTCATAAATTTTGGTATCCATGGAAAGGTCTTGTCACAAGGAATACACATGTGAAATATGAAAGCCCTATCACTCATCATTCAAAAGTTATGGCCAAGTTTAAAGTTTTTGCGGATAAACAGACAACACACCATGTAAGGTGTCCTGACGAGGGATGATTTTTTGTGTTATTTGTCCTGGATTTTTTGTCTACGTCCTGGATATTTTGTGCCATAAAATTGTTTCAAACTCCATAAATTGCTCAATTTGACATTTTTTTCAGTTTGTTTTCATGTATTTATGATGTTTCAATCATTTTTTAGGGACCGCAATTAAAAAGATAAGAATATCACTAGATTTAAAAGAGTTGAGTATGTCCTGACTTTTTTGTGTACCTAGTCCTGGATTTTCTGTGTGATGTCCTGGATTTTCTAGTTTTTAATTTTAGAATAATTTTCAATAGGTTTGAAAAGCGAGCAAATGTTTAAATATTATCGGCTCATATAGCTCTTAACTTTTATAAAAATGACATATGCCTTAGTATAAACGAAGAGAAAGCTTGTTTTGTATGCATACATCTTTTTGTTTTCCTTTTTTATGCCCCCGTAATCGAAGATTCGGGGGCATATAGTTTTTGTCCTGTCCGTTTTTCTATTTGTCCGCAAAATCTTTAACCTTGTCACTTTGGTCACCTTAACGTTTAACCTTGTCACCGCAAAAACTTTAACCTTTACACCTTGGTCATAAGTTTTGAATGGTTAGAGATAGGGCTTTGATATTTCATGTGTGTATTCCTTGTGACAAGACATTTCCATGGATACCAAAAGTTTAAACCTTGTGAACTTGACCTTGGAGTTTGACTTATTTTTGAAAACTTTACCTTGGCCATAACGTTTGAATGGTATGGGAAAGGGCTTTGATATTTCACATGTGTATTTCTTGTGACAACACGTTTCTATGAATACCAAAATCTTTGACCTTATGACCTTGGAGTTTGACCTACTTTTGAAAAACTTTAACCTTGGCCATAACTTTTGACTGGTATGGGATAGTGCTTTGATATTTCACATGTGTATTCCCTGTGACAACACCTTTCCATGGTTACCAAAAGTTTTGACCTTGTGAGCTTGACCTTGGAGATTGACCTACTTTTGAAAAACTTTAACCTTGGCCATAACTTTTTAATGGTATGGGATAGGGCTTTGATATTTCACATGTGTATTCCTTGTGACAACACCTTTCCATGAATACCAAAATCTTTGACCTTATGACCTTGACCTTGTAGTTTGACCTTCGACCTTGGACTTTTGAAAAACTTTAACCTTGGTCATAAATTTTGAATTGTAAGGAATAGGGCGTTGATATTTTACATGTGTATTCCTTGTGACAAAACCCTTTTATGGATACCAAAATTTTGACCTTGTGGCCTTGACCTTGGAGTTTGACCATTTTACAATTCTTACTGACAAAGATGCCGACGGGGACATTCGTGTTTCACAAACACATGCTTTTTCCCCTTCTTTTCTCTGGTGACATGTTGGTTAGTTTTTCATATCGTTCCGAAGGCAGGCGCGATAGCCAGAGTGCTTTTCAAGTTGAAGCACTTTCATGTATGAGGTGTGGGGATCATTTGAAGGTCCCAATTGGGTCCAGGAAGAAGCCCTTGTGGGGATCCAGGCCAAGGGGCAAAGCCCCGGAATGTAATGCATTTTACGCATTTACAGAGCAGTTTTCTACGTTAAAATGACTCTTTGCACATGCACTTTTTTGTAGTCTGTTTTATAAATCGGTGTGGAAGCATCTGGTACTTGCATGCGCCTTGCTATGCGCCTCGCTAATCCCCACCCCACCCCCGCTTTTTCAGATTATCAAACATTTCGCACAAAAGGAGAGGGTGGGGATCATTCACCCGTTTCTTTTTGTTCGGTGGTATGTATATGCTACATATTCAAGGGCTTATATAGGAACCCTTTGTAAAGAATGATGAACGAATGGCCATACATCCTTTTTATTGATTTTCTGTTGTTTGTTTGCTTTTGTTTTGTTTTGTTTCGTTTTTTTTTTTTTTTTTTTTTTTTTGGCTGGTCAAATTAAATGTTTCCATTCCTACTATTTCCATCAGACTGAGGTATACCTTTGCATGCAAACAAGATAGCAAAATTACTTCCAATATTAGATTATGACAAATAATTGTAGATGACCAGTGGCGGATTGAGGATTTCAGAAAGGGGCGGGGGAGGGCAAAGTCCAATTTCAAAGATTTTTTTTTACGGAAAAATTGACAAGCGAAAATAGAAGTTAGACTAATTCCTCCCACTGGGTTCCTTGATTAATTACTTTTAACTAACTTCTAATATGATTGAAAGACGATTGGCGACCTTTTTTAAGAGTTAGAATGGAAATGAAAGACAATTACTATCTACATGTATATCTTCTATCAATGTATTTTGAGTCTCAAACATAAAATTCAAAGTCCATGCATATTTTAAGTCTTGAAAACCGGCGAGCAACAGCGAGCCAACGAATTTTTTTTCAAAAATATATGTGCTGACAGATAAATTCGTAATCATTTAGAATTTTCATAGCAAATTCAGAACATTTGAAGAAAAAAAAAGACCGCCACAGGAGGAAATAGGGAGCCCGACGACCTTTTCTAGATTCGCTTGTGATCCATTCTAGCAGAGCAAAGTGAGCATGATTACCATGTAATCAAATATTAAATACGGTGATGGGGCGGCCCCACTGTCCTCCTCCTCTAAATTCGCAACCAAAGTGGAGGTTCTCTGTTAGCAAAACTCGAAATTGAATAGAATCAATTTTTAAGTTGGGCCAATTTATCAACGTTTAAAAAAAAGGAATTGAAATGAAAACGTAATTAAACGTAAAATAAAACTCGCATATCAAATTCAAAATATGCAAAGTAAACCTGTCGTAACCCCCATCGCAGGAGGTTAGTTTCGCCCCCTCGTCATCTTTACATGATTATTTGATCGAACGGACGACTATCAATAATTAGATTGCAATATATAATGGAAGGCCATCGAACAGAAGCCTTCTTAATTTTCTTTGAATTTCAACAAAACGTTTTCGTTCTGGCAAATGTTAAGAATGTGGAAGAATGATTTGCTCGCTATGCTCGATGTAATTTCTAGGTCGATACACTAAGATATCAATTAGATATACCTTTATCCGATATATTATTTAATTATTTTTTTCATTCTGAAGTAATGTTCCAAAGAACATGTAAGTGACTTAGTTGGTCAATAATATTAACACAGGAAGCCTTTCAAATAAGGACATATTTCATCTGAATACAGAAATCAAAACTAATATACAGTGATTTTTGTAACAAATAAGGGTTGCAAAATAAGGTTTCATATGAAAGTGGAGCTACTGTCATGACAAAATCCCCTTCGAATTAGTTAAACTCAATAAGATTGTTGAAGAAATATACAGAAGCCAGGACAGCAAACACAAAAAATCCAGGACAAAACACAAAAAAGTCAGGACATCTAACTTTTTTAAGACTTTGCTTTTCTGCTTTTTATTGTCGTTTTATTGCTCGAGAAAAATATGGTTAGCACTTTTGAACTGGCACAAGATATTCATGTTTAAATATTTGAACCTAGTCTGTTTAAACGACAAGAACATTGATTTTCATAAAAAAATTTTTTCGAAATCTCTTATTTAATGAAAAACAGACAACTCTAAGCATTGATTCAGTCTTACAATGCATTTACAATGTTAAATGCAAAGATACGTATCTCACGATGATCTTCAGGTCCATTAATTGTCAAAAAAATATGAAATTTTGCTGATTTCGCCCGAAACGAACACAAATAATCCAGGACACACACGAAAAATCCAGGACAATTAACACAAAATATCACTCGTCGTCAGGACACCTTACATGGTGTGGACAAACAGACAGACAGACGGACAGACCAAAAACTATATGCCCCCGAATCTTCGATTGCGGGTGCATAAAAAGCTGGGGTTAACTGGCCGTTTTTCCGTCAACATAAAACAAAAGATTGTATAAGATTTTTTAAATTCTTGTTTAAGTTTGTTTCTGTTCTCTAAATTTCTAAAAAGCGGGTCCTGTAGGAGCATATCCCACCCATCCTGCTATATCTTTATTTTTTCGCATACCTTTCACCGTATTTTGCCATATTTCATCATTTGGATTGAATTTCACTGACGAGGGTTAAGTACACGAAACCATGATGCAATTTTATCTATTCTTATATGATGCCATTGAATTCGAAGACGTTTAACATTTGTACCACTCGGTGATTGTCACTTCTTGTGGACCAGAAGTCCCAGAGGGCATATGTAGCCAAGTCCGCGCTTCCTCGGTCGATCGTTTTTTAACGCATTCAGAAATTTCTGTTCAAACATTTTCACGAATATTCTGAACAGTGGGTCCTGTAGCACCACATCCCACCCATCCTGCTACGTTTTTCGGTATTATTTTTGACATGACGTCCAAGGTCTTTGGCCATTGTTAGATGATCACCGAGAAGCGAGTGAAGTACCCGCAACGTGCATGTCTTGCCCATACAGCATATTCATCTGCTACATGTATTAAACGATGCTTTGAATTTGAAGACGTGTTATATTAATATAGACAAAGTAATCGTTCATTTTTGAAAATAAGCATTCTTCGCACCTGAAAAAGGTAAATCCAATAGATGTTTTTGGCCGCATTGCAAAGTAATTCCGGTCTATGGATTAGCGATGTCCGTCTGTTGTTAACATTTGGTTAAAGTTTCTACTAGAGGCAAGATCTAAAGAACTACAATGTATATTCAATAGAAACACAAAATTATACATGTATGTAGATTGCCCATGGAAAAATCTGTTAAATTATGGGACTTAGTGACCTTAACCTAGGCATTTGACTTAGTTTAAGATTTTGGCTAAAGTTTCTGTCTTAAGCTGAATTTAAGGAAATGGAAATTTTAAGGAAATTTTAGAAACACAATTTTATGCATGTAGATTTCCCATAACACGTTATCCCGAAACATTATCTAATGCATGTAGGTTTCCAATGACAAGGTCCATCGATTCATGCCGTAACGTTTGATCTATATACCATGACCTTGGACTTTGACCTATTTATAGATTTTGTTTTAAAGTTCTAGATGCAGAATCTAAGACATTATACGCAGTAAAAAGATTATACGCGCATATTGCCCATGACAAGACCTTTGAATTTATGCCATCACATTTGACCTAATGATGTTTACCTTGACTTTGACTTTTGTTATGTCTCTTCTATTTAAGAGTATGAGGCTATGTTATTGTGTGTGTTGACGTTTTCATTTGATACCATGACATTTGAAGAAGTGAAAAAAATGAAAACTGTCCTAAAAGGACGCATTATACCCCCGCAGTAAAACATTTGTTGAGCAGATCCAATTTTATGACCTGACATTCAATTTTCCACATGGAAACCTCTTATATAAGGTCATCATTCAGGGTAAAGGCCACTATATCCAATAAAATACTTAGTGTGTTAAATGTTTAATGATATATGATAGCCCTTTGAGGTGTTACGATGACAAAATTTTGAAATGTAAAATGCATAGAGGATTTTGACACTGAACATGAATTAAAAACTAAATCCAAGTGTAATAACTTTTGTATAAATTTCTCAGAGCTGAAAAAATTATACAAGAGTTATTACTCTCTCTACAGTATCTATACCCTCCCTTCATGCACATCTATAGATTAGATCTTTCATTGTGTAAAAATCTATTGAAAATCTATATGTTTTGGAGGGGTTGCGATGAAAGGGTTTGACATTGAAAATGCATAAAAAAATCTAAGTCTAAGGGCCAAACTCAAGTATAAATTTTTGGGCAGCACTCCCTTCTTCTTCATGTACCTCTGCTAATCATGATCTTTCATTGTGTAGAGTTTCATACCTTTTCATTTTAGTTACGATGGCAATGTTTGAAGTTGACAATTCATGACAAATCTAAGTTTAAGGCAATAACTCAGGTGTACCTTTTCGACATCATTAACATTCCCCCTTATTCAAGCACATCTACACGTCATGATATTTCATTGTGTACAGTTTCATAGAAATCAATTAATTGGTTTGAGAGGAAATGCGATGACAAACTTTTGTCTACAGACAGACGAATGGACTGACGACCATGTTGAATACAGTATAACCACACTAACGTTAGCTATATTAGATAGGGCTTTGACCCCCTCATGCCAACATCTGAGCCAACGTGAGACATTAATATAAGTTGCGTAACTTGTTTGTTAAACGTTGTAAAATAAATAAAGTTTAAATTCAAATTTAAATATTTCACACGAAGAGTCCTTGTGATTTGAGCTTTCACTTGATACTATTACCTTTAACCCAGTGACCTTCGACAATTTATGTTTGGTTCCCACCTCTTTTATAAATACTCAAATCCACAAATACCAACATAAGTTTAAGGCGGCTCCCTACTCGAACCGTTATAGGTTTTTACTTATATGCAGCAGTCTGCGTATAACGTTTTACAATGGCTGGTGAGGGACGAGCAAACGCATTGAAAAACACAGACAGAAGATCTTAAATGCCAAAGAAGCTAAAAATGGTGCAATCTATCAATGTCCACACCAATCATATAGTATAATTTCTTGGTTGAAAATGTGATGAAATTATAAGGGGGTACCCTTATGTTTGTAGCCATATCTTGATCATTTATAAAATTGTATACCCGTATGCGATTTTTCACCATCTATATACATGATCGTATAACATGATCCAATTTGAAGAAATTCCGTCTGTTGTTTTTTGCACAAAAATGTGATATACTATATATTATTTGTCGAAAATATGATAACATTATAAAGGGGTATCCCTATGTTTGGAGCCATACCTTGATCATTTTAAAAACTGTGTACCTGTATGTAATTTTTTCGTCATCTACATACATAATTTTATGAAATATTACAAAATGAAAAAAAATTCATCTGTTTTTTTATGCAAAAAGTTTGATTTAGTACATATTCTTGGTCAAAAATGTTATGAAATTATAAGGGGGTACCCTAATGTTTGGAGATATATCATACATAGATTTATGTTACAATATCATTTTATGTGTTGTATTTCTTCTATATGACTTGTTATCATAAAATAAAACAAAACAAATAAACATATTCGTATCATCACTGAATTTGGAGGGTTCAAAAGTACATGATGGATATTTGATATTTCTCAATTTTTATGTGTTAGGGTACCTTTCTTAAATGTACTATATCTTTCAGGAAAACAAAATTACCTATCTATGTCTGTGTTCATTATGTCATTTTGACTATTATGTGTAGAAAATAACCTTAAAATACAAAATTCATCTGTTAAATTCACGAGTAGGGACCGACCTTAAGTCATAAAATATACATGACACATTGTACCTTGGCTATTAATTTGAGCGATGTAGGTCTAAATATTTGGGCATTCTTTACCTTTTTACTGACCAATACTTCTACAAGTTTGTGGAACCATCACGCCCACCCCCCCTTTCCTACAAGAAAAAGTGTACGCCTTACAATATGCATTCCGCCCCTTCCTTAAATAACGGATAGTAATTCAAATGTCACTAAAGCATTTATAAAAAAGCAGATGTCAACATTTCAAATGAACCAATCATAGGCTCTCATAGTGATCGTCTTAGTCATGTTAGTTTTGAAGAAAACAGAGTTTTAATGAAAACAGTTTCGGCCGACATGGGGGACGAGGTAGCCTCCACATGTAGTTGCCATCAAGGCGGTAAAATGAAATGTGAAGTTTTCAGATGAATAATTCTTCTTTTATCAAGTACAATGGGCGATGCTGTCAAAAAAGCTTTGACGAGGGTTTATTACGCGAAACGTGTATGTCTGGTCCATGCTGTAAATTGATCTGCTCTAAAATGATGCTAATGAATTTGAAGACGTTAAACATTTGTACCACTTTGTGAGTGTCACTGCTGGTGGACCAAGAGTCCCCGAGGGCACATGTAACCAAGTTCGATCAATTTCTGTTGGTCGTTTCTTCAAACGCATTTGAAAATCATTTTTTTATGTATGTTCACAAAATTTTTCTCAAATTTCTAAAACCTGGGTCCTGTAGCATGATATCCCAGCCATTTTTTTTTATGTATTTCGGTATATTTAAGACATAATTTTCGCAGATTTTGGTCATATTACATTGTTTAGATTGAGGATCACTGGCGAGGGTCTATTACCCGAAACGTGCATGTCTGGTTCATGCTGTAAATTTATCTGCTCTAAAATGATGATAATGAATTTGAAGACGTATTTGATGTAGTAAATCCTCATTGGTGGTTTCTATAATAGACCTTCTTCATATTACCGTTAGACTTGCATTTTAGACGCACCAAAACCCGACATCACTACTTTTGATGTTACTTCTAATTGTGACGTCATAATTCAGATACGACGTCACAGTTAAAAGTTACGTCAAATGTTGTCATGTCGGGTCTTAGGATGTGTAAAATACAAGTCAAATGCGGTAATGTGAAAATCGTGTATTCATGCCCCATTCACACGGTTGCGCAATAAATGTATTTCGCAATAACTTTATTGCGCAACAAATTTGTTTCGCATTAGGCTTTTTTGCGTTCACACGAGACCGAAACTATTGCGCAATAAATGTCAATGCACATGCACAAGAATCATGAATAAAATGTACAGCGGATATTATTCGAATAATTTTCGTAAAGTCTAAATGTAAGACTATTTTGAGAGGTAGCCTATATAACAAACATTCATTTATTTGTCATTTCAGTCTACAACATGACGTCAGTCAATTATGACGTCATTCTCTATAAGGGATCAAGACTTTATAGAAAAGCGTTCTTATATATACGAAAAATCGGAATCTCCCAATAGAATCTTTAAAATATAAACGTCAGATAGTTATATTCGTAAGTATATCAATCTCATTCTCTTGTCATGATGATGCGCATGCGTCAGATTTATTGCGCAACAGTTTCGCTTAGCGTTTACACGGCAGAATTTGTTGCGCAATAAAATTGTTGCGAAACAAATTGAAAATTTATTGCGCAATAAATTTTGTCGTTTGAACGCAAAATAAATTTATTGCGCAACAAATTTACGTTTATTGCGCAATAAACTCTCCGTGTAAACGAGGCATAAATGTCGGAAGTTATATTCAGACACAGCCAAGTGTATTGTATGAGCATATTTGAGCTTGGACACTGTGTAACTGATTTTGGAGGAATTACGTTCCTGAAAAATTAAAAATCAGAATTTGATATTTTTGGCAAGGAATAGAATAGAATGGATAGAGTAAAAATTAACAGAGATATTGAGAGAAGAAAATTTGATACAAAGTTTAGTATTTGATACTAACAATTCTAGTATGCAGTTTATTGTTATTTAATTGATTAATTTGTTCCTCTAGATGACTTCGGAAAAGAATCATACATTTTTCTTTTGAAGGTGTATCCAAAAAAAAAAATATGAAAAATTAGGGAAAACTGTATCAATGCGCGAGGCATTTCATATTATCTACTTATGGATACCGGACAGTTCCTTGAATCTAATAACAATCTATCCCAGCACTATTTTTCGTATGTTAGGGAGGTGGTGCAGTGATACAACTGCCTTCCAAGAGAAAATAAGTTGTGGCTGTCACCATGACTGAAACAAATACTAATTCGTGTTTGTGTGAATCCTCGATTTCAAAATTAATTCTATAAATAGACTTGAGAAAAATGCTGTTGCTTGATGCATCAACAAAATTTCTCAGTCAATCAGAATCTTTGTTTCTTAAGAATAAAAGTGAAAATTAAATGATAATATTTTACTGCCGGTAGAGGACTTATTAATGCAATGTAAATGTACATGTAAATGTACAAAAATGCTTTAGTGCATATATGCATAATATATCCTAATTTTGATATTTGAAAAAATAATATTTTTCACTCTTACAGGACCATATTGTTCATTCAAGACAAAATCTGGAGAGAGTGTAGCAATCCAGAGTTACTGTGGTGAAAGTTTTGTCAAATCCCCCTTGATTTTCAAAATTAAAGGCATTGAATTGGATCCACTTTCATCATTGTCAGAGACGGTGGGGATACTCCTGCATAACAAAAGCCAAGGAACAAAATTCTTCAGGGCGGAATTGCAAGATGCTTTCTCCATACAAGCAAGCCTCAGCGGTAAGTATCATTAATATCATTAATATTTTTATATGATTTGATAAAGCTTTAATAATCTTTATGGCACCCATGCTTTTTTGACAGTTGAAACGATGTCGCAAATTAACTGCGAACAAGATATATATGTATTTATCAATGTTACGGTGAGCGCATATGAGAGTGTTCGAACAAGTAAAGAGTTGTTTACCGATTGGTTGCCGAAAAGGCAGGTAAAAATAGTCAGGTGATATATGCAGGTCATATGATTGGTCTATATTGGTGTAGTAAATGCACGTAGGAAATTGATTGTAACACGAGGTTAGTTAGATCATTCGAACCTTTGCCTCAGAGCATCAACGTCTATACTTTTTTATTTTAGTTTTAAATACATGTATTTAATTGTCAGAGTGTTGAATGTATTTCGATACATATTTTTCAGATTTCTTGATGCATTCATGATAGTGAGCGAGACTTGATGTTTTTCTACGGACTCAATTCAATTTCAAGATCGCGATCTGTTTTGTACAATTCTTTGATCTACACAATAAATTGATGCTCTGCATGGCAAGAGGCACCTCTCATATGAGTGTTGAGTTTAATTGAAAAATAGTTTATTATCGTTTGAGCATGGCGAATTAGATCATAATGGAAGGAAAGCTTTGTATAGGGAATGTTTCTATCATGCTTTTAAATAAAACAAATTATGTTACTCATTTGAGCTGCATGTATACAAGCCAACTTTGGGATTGTTTTACCAGATGCCTACAGTAATAAGTTGAAGAAATGATTTTGTTAATTGCTGGATGCAACTTCATTCACATATGAACAATGTAAGATAACACAACGATCATGAATGGTGTAAATGAACATATACATACAGTTTCAAATACGTGTTAAAATAGGTATTTTATTTCTAAAAATTTTAAATCTTAAATTTGTAGTTTCGGGAGATGGAAATCCCAAATTCTGGATTGGAGACGTCTTCAGCATGACGTCATGGTACACCTACTGGATAACATATTCAAGACAGGGAGATGGAAACACTACAGTGAGTCTCGGGAAAGGCGAAGCCGTCGGATGCAACACAATCTTACAAAGATCAGATGTGGTTGACTTTGAAATCGCTGAAGCTGAAGCGTATAAGCATAGCTTTGGAAGTATGAATATGTCTTGGGTCTTCTACGATTATTTTTGAAATAATTTAGCTTTCTCGGCCAAATCTTACATATAGCTACATGGATGTTTGTTTTTCAACAGAATAGTTATTGATAAAGATCTTGATTTGTAATAAAAAATTTCACATAGTTTTCGTGTATATCGTTGTGTACTTTATGTTTTACAATGACTTTCAATGTTGCTGATGTAGACGGTTTTTTTTGGTTAGAACTTACTATAATAGATTGTTCATATGTGCATTTGAAAATAGAACATTTGAATAATATATCAATTATTTCAATTTCTCCTTGATTTGGATATAAATAATTAAACATAAGTTCTCGATATTCTATGTTTATATTTACTTTGTTTTCCTTCTTCAGAAAGCTATTCCACGAAATATATCATTCTGATCATGTCTTTAATATTCATACGATAATTAAGTCTGCACTAGTAAGATTTTCTAAGCTGATCGAAACACTAACTGGAAACTTCAAAATCAGCTTTAGGCAACAATGTATGATTCATTGAGGACTGTATTCCTTCTCTTTTTTGTCTAAAGAAGAAAGGTTTACTGTCGCATATCACTTGATATGCAAATATTCTAGTGCATGGAAATTCCCTTCGATCAAACGAGGTAAATGCTGTCTAAATATACATATCATGAACTTATCTTATACCTATTATATGACAAAAGATATCATTCATGATGTCAATCTATTCTGTTTATATGGAGGTTTATTCAAAATACATTTAAGCAGAAAATTTTGTATATTTGCATGCATCATATCATCACATGTGGTCAGCATCGACAATTTGTTCTCTGAATGTACCTCCATTCCTAACCAGTATGGATTTTCATCATATAAAAGATATCATTGAACATCTGATCAGCCTAAAATACTTATTATAAAGAAGATTTGGACAATGTTTATCTCCTATAAACGAATGAGGATTCCCGTTATTTAGTTTATTTGCATATCACGTGATATGCGATCGCACAGTAACTTAAGAAGGGACTGGACATCCAACCAGACCCGATTACAGTAACAAAACAAAACCCCAAAACACGACCCGAGGCGAAAACATAGAGAAAAAGAACACAGTAAAAGACGAAAAAAGAGAATACGATATCAAATTATGAAACACAAAAGACTTCACATTAAGCAACGGGACCAATGGCTAACGGTGTCAACTGAGGATGGCCATGTGCATGCAAGTAGCAAATGGTGTAGTTATCCGGATTACGTGCACAGAACCCTCACAAAAAGGTCTCAAATAACGCACAATTGTAATGTCAAATAATCTCTTCACTGTTAGAGAACCACACAAACAAGACAGCAAAACTCAGAGACCCAAGTAAAACAGATGAATATGTACATGGCTATAAAAGGGGGGCATACATAATATAGTCATTACTCTGCCGACTGCGTTAAACTGATGCATGCCATCACCCGAGGAGTCCGACTGACATTGAGAGAGGACAGTTGGTCAGGAACCTGTCTTCTCTTAAGAGATTTGGACAAGGTTCGTAATGGAGTGCCTCCGTCACAGTCAGTCAGAGTGCAAGTCTTAAGAATGAGCTGGTAGAAGACTAGATTGGTCAAGTAACAAGCCTAGTGTCCGTCTGGTGATATTAGGATCATATCCACGGTACACGTATTAAAGGCGTTTAAAGATTTTGACTTACTTTCGATGGTTATGTTGTCTACCTTTGATTCTTCTAATTTTGGTGATCATTTTACCATAGAAGGCATGTTGTATAAAACCCAATGTACCTAAAATTCTCTTGGTAATTTGTAAATTTCTACTGTGAAGATTCAAAGTTTTAATGCATGTTCTAGCGTACCGGATGAACTCTGATATGTGAATACCGTAGGCATAGAAATCATCGTTGCGGAAGTTCCTCGGTCGCTACGGGGATATTATGAAAGCATATCAGATCCCCCTTTCTATAATGAGCAGTGACAGTCTACATTGTGATTGAATGGCAGTCGTCATCACCAAACAAGACATGCTTTACCTGATATGTACATCAAAATGTACATCGGGACAATCGCCGAATTTGACAGGTTTCCATGGAGCTGTTGCGATGGGTGTTGCATGCAATCAGGAGACGCTGACTCTCCCCGGGCACCTGGCCTTACTTCGGAATGTTGTTCATTTCGGGGTTCGCAACCGTTTCGATGGGGATTCTCACGATTTTGCATTGCCTTCTCGACTTTGAGACTGAAAAACGGTTAGGTACTACTTTGATGTTTACTTATGTATTTATCAGCTTAATGTGCAAATGAGATGATAAAAAGCGCTTATTATTCAAAATATGGAAATTCGATATTTGACCAATTTTGACATGTTTGAATTATTTCTCTTCAATAAATATAATTTCTCCAATTCTTAGCGAGCCGTGACGAATATACGGGGAGCTAATAGCATAGCCTGAGTGTCGGTGTCGGCGTCAGACCTAAACTTTTTACCTTGTGACCTATATCTCTTAGTTTGACCTACTTTTAAAAACTTTAACCAGGGCTATATCTCATGTACTATAAGGGGTAGGGGATCAATATTTAATATGTAGACTACTCATGATCAGTTCTTTCATTCGATACCATGCCTTTGACCTATTGAACTTGCCCTAGACCTACATTTAAACTATGAGGGATAGGACTTTAATATTTCACAGATAGATTCCCCATGGCCAGAGCTTTCGTTTTATACCATGACCTAGTGACCTTGATTTTTGACCTTCTTTTAAGCTATAAGGGATAGGGCTTTGGTTTTTCAGATATAGATTCCTCATTAGCAGAGCTTTCATTTGATACCATGACTTTTGACCTATTTTTATAACACTTTAACCTGGGTTTTGATATTTCACGTGTAAATTTTAATGACCTGAGATTTCATTTGATATCATTACTTTTGACTAAGTGACTTTTGACCTTCTTGAGAATTATAAGAGGTAGGGCTTTTTAAATATTTAACATATGGCATCGTCATGATCATAGCTTTTATTTGACTTTTTGCTGAGTAACCTTTATCTTTATCTTTTATGAAATTGCCATTTTCATGATTTTATTATCAAAAACCTGCACGGCGAGCAATGTTGTCTTCTGACAAGTCATATATAATTTCGAGGAGAGATTAAATCATATGAAAACAGTATCAATACAGGAGTGAGTGCCTGCATCATTTTGTAGATACCTCATGAAAAGTGCTGATTTACGAGATGGTGAATTTTGGCGAAGTTAGTCTTGAAAATTTAAATATTTGGAAATTTGTGTCTATAAATTTTTCTTCTTCATAATTTAGTTTCTGGATTATTCTGTCACAGGTTTGCATTTAATTGAATGTTTTTAAGTTAACTTAAAAACAGACCTAACTCATTTTCTCTCTGTTTTTACCACTGGAAAATTGGCCAACCAGGTCAGTGCGTTACCATGGCAACCGTAACATGTATTAAATAGGTATGAAAAAGATCTCCATTTTGAATATTCGTCTTATGTTGACAAAAAATTGTCAAAATTTCTCAAATCTGAGGTGATCATCTAAACATTTCTATAAAATAATTTGGTTTTTACAGACAGTGGCTCCTAAAAAAACAATAGAACAATAAAAAAAACCTATACAGACACCCACACACTAACCCACACACACACAGAGAAAAACTTCAAATACTCTGTTGCGGTTAACCGTTTTACAGGCTACTTACAACTATAGAGAATTTGTGTAGGTGATTAAGAAAAAAGAAAAGTCTTTCAACATCAACTATCTTTAACACATGTACTAACAATTGCAGACGAATTGATGACGTTATGAAATATTAATATGTTAGAGCTCCGTGCAAATTGATGTCATCTACAACAATGCTTTAATATTTTATTTATTACCTTAAAACATCATATGAAAGAAAATTCTTTCATAATTTTCAGAGAAATGCATTTATCTTATTGAAAGCACTTGTACAGAACTTCTGTCAAAAGCACTTACATCCAATTAGTGATAAAGGATTATATTTTATCATCTTTGAAACTTAATTGATTGTTTTCATTCATTCTAGTGCACGTCTTTGAGACAAATCCAATAATAACCTAGCTAGGGTATTTCAATAAAATAAGGACCTCCATTTTTCATTTCATCAGTATCTGAAAAAAAGTTTCACAGAATGTTGATTCAAATAGTAATTCTTGCTTTAATGGAAAGAATATCCTGTGATCTATTTGCTACGGTGTGCAGAAGCTGTCATGAACATCTTTATTTTGAAAGATTCTTCGCAGAAAGTTTATCCTACTGCACTATGAAATGCACACAGCGTCATCAGTGCCTATCAGTGTCTTTCGATAGAGAATCATTTGATTGTAGATTATATGACATACCAGCAACAAGCTGTGAGAATCCTGAACAAACGAATCTCACAACTATGCAAAGGAAAAAAAATAGTAAGTTGTAGTTTCAATGTATTAATGAAATATCCTTTGGTTATCATGGATAAATTTCATTTTTCTTTATTCATGAATAAAACCCTACAAACTTGATTTTCTTCATGCAATTTGTTTGAAGAAGATAGAGGAAAACCAGATTTAAATTCGATATAATTATCATTTAAGTTTTTTTTAATCTATTAGTGTCAGTCTTTAAAATGCTTGACGTTCTTTATCAATATGCAATGTTTCATAAAATTTTAAGTCACTTTTGAAGCTAAAAATGCATATACCCACATGAAGCCTGGAATCTGTCAATAAAGTCCGAACATTCATTTTACATTCCTACTGTGTTTCCCTTATATGAAGGTACCAAACGAGCTGCACTGCAATTTTCGATAAATGCAAGAGACTATCACCTGACTTAGAACATACGCGGATTAATTTCTAATAAAATGCCCATTGTATTCATTGCTTCTACTCAGATTCAAAATTCAATTATCAACCCCAGTGATTAAATGTGTCAGAATCTAGGTCACCCATATGTACACTTGAGGTGTGACGAAGTAAGTTGATCAGGCGTCACACCAGACGAAGTTCGAGGACGATCTACACTGTCGTCAACAGAAAGATGCCATGTTTATATGTATGTTTTTCAGACATGAGTGGATCAAATATTCAATGTAAAGGATGATAATTTGATCCACTTGAGTCATTTATGAACACTGAAGTGACGTTCTCCCTCTGCGTTGGTATATCAAATAGAAAGAAACGGAATTAAAAAAGAATATTTTTATTAACACGTAAAATGTAAATATAAAGTTTGTTTTTCGGCAGTCGGGAATGGAAAACAAATTCATGAAAATCACTTATACACACCGATAAAGCACAAAATGTTAAACGTCTTCAATTGAACAGCATCGTTTTAGAACCGATAAAAGCTAAAACACATCCTAATTAAAGGGATAATGTACTGTAGAGACAATTATCATGTTATGTATGTATTTATCATTAATTTTTCACATGTATTAATGTTAAACGTCTTCAAATTCAATAGCATCATTTAAGTACAGATAAATTTGCAGCATGGACATGACATGCATGTTAAGTAATTGAATGAGGATGGAATTAATAATGATTATGGAATCGTTCAAAGGTTGTTGTGAGTTGATAGACTGATGTTTATATTTCGCGAATGGTGTAGTAATTCGTAAAAGAGGCGTATAACCCTATCAGTTATCACTATATATCTTCTATCAGGAAATGGGATTAAAATTCGATATTTCAAAATAATATTATTTTGTAGTTTTTAACATTTCATTTTTTAGAAATCCCTCCTTTACCGAACAAATTGAAGATATGTGCGTGTGTTATCCAAACAACCACATCATTCGTTATCAATGCAGCAATTCATCATTTTCAGATTGAAATATTCTTGCACTCAGCCTTTTCTGCTGTCATGTATCCATGCTATTACTGTTTGTGTCTCAGCCTTTTCTGTTGTCATGTATCAATGTTATTATTTTTTTATGTCTCAGCCTTTTCTGCTGTCATATATCCATGTAAATACTGTTTGTGTCTCAGCCTTTTCTGTTGTCATATATCCATGTTATTATTGTTTGTGTCTCAGCCTTTTCTGTTGTCATATATCCATGCTATTGTTCTTTATGTCTCAGCCTTTTCAGTTGTCATGTATCAATGTTATAAATATTTTCGTCTCAGCCTTTTCTGTTGTCATTTATATATGTATGCGTGTCAGTCTTTTCTGTTGTCATTTATCTATGTATGCGTTTAAGTCTTTTCTGTTGTCATGTATCCATGCTATAACTGTTTGTGTCTCAGACTTTTCTGTTGTCATATGTCCATGCTATTACTGTTTGTGTCTAAGCATTTTCTGCTTTCATATATCCATACTATTAATGTTTGTGTCCCCGTCTTTACTGTTGTCATATATCCATGCTGTAACTGTTTGTGTCTCAGACTTTTCTGTTGTCATATATCCATGCTATGAGCAATATGGATAATATTCATATCCCTGTATACAGCACAAAATCGATAATTCAGAAAATCAGAAACAGAATGCATACATGTACAAAATCAGGATAAAACAGAAACCAAAGCAAACTAACAAAAACCTCCACCATATGAAAAGAAGCGAATTCCCGATATGGGGGTGAGATATTACTGTTTTTGTCTCAGCTTTATCTACAGTCATATATCAATGCTATACTATCAATCGGATAATAATTAGAGATGTCAACCCTACAGCAGTCAGTTATGAAATTACCAAAAAGTTACATGTCTCCAGGACCACATAGCTTGTTTAACCTAATTAGCGATAACTTTTTCTAAAGGTTTGCTTTAAGTTACACAAAGAAAACCCCAAAAACTTTTGTTTTGTTTCTTGTCTCCCTAATCTCTGCAATTTCTAGGCAATTAAGGTAATCATCTTTTTATATGTTTGATTAAAGAAGTGCATATATTAACGTAAAAGGAGTGAAAATATGATTTTTTTTTTCGTGTTGAAAGGGTCCCATTGTTCTTTCACAACAATAAACGGAGGAAGCGTATCAATACAGGATTACTGTGGACAACGCTTTGTCGATTCACCCTTGGTATTCAAAATCAAAGGAATAGATTTGGACCCGACGGAGACAGGAGAAGACACAGTGGGGATATTTCTGCATAACAACAGTCTCGGACTGAAATTCTTTCAAGCGGGATTTACTCATTCGTCTCATAGATATGCAAGCCTGGCTGGTACGTATATTACATGTATCAGAAAAAACTATCAAAAGCACCTTCACATTTTGCAGCTTTATAGCTTTGCAGTTTCAGTAATAAATGTCCTTATAGCAGATTTATTTTTCTATTAAACCCATTTCAATGAATGATACAAATAGGAAAATAATGTATAGGTATATAAATGCACACAGCGCGCGGTTTCTAGGTAATGCGATTTATTTTCTGCTGCGTTATCAGTCTTTGGCCAACTATTGTCTTGGTACTTACGTTTCATCTCACATTAAATGAAAACTACGCGAACTTTCTTCAACTCAAAATGTGTTTTGTCCGTACACTTCGTAAATATACTATTTTCAAATGGCATCTGGTCCATTTCCTGGGTTATTCTTTTTTTATCTATCGAAAAATTCATGATTCGTTTTTGTGTGTGTTTTTGTTCTTTTACAAATTTCGGAACAGAGATAAAATGTATCAATATAGCCACATAAGAATTTTAACATTTTATTATCAATTAAGATCATTTTATATTTATAACTCTACATGTTAATTGTATACATCTAAACAAAATATACAATACCTCTTGATTATTGATTAGTCAGGGATTGATTTTAAAGAAGAATTCGTTCATAACCAGTATAAGTTCCTGATAGAAGATGACATCCAACAAGACTCGACAACAGCACAAACAGCGAATTTCAAAATATAAACACCAAAATGTAAAACAGAGGATGGAACATCACAGCAAGATACGCAAAAGGAGCCAAAGCAATATCACACACTCAAATTGACATCTAACCACAAATCATAGAATACTATACTATAGTAAACCAAAGAAAGGAGGGGATTTCCAACAACACCTAGTTGCAGCATCAACAGCAACCTCCCAAAACACCCACTGTAAAACACAAAAATGACACGCACAGAAAGAGACGCAGTAGTACAATGAACGTCAAATCACAGAAAAACATAAAACACAAATGACTACACATAAACCAACGAGACCAATGGGCAAACGGTGCCGACTTAGGACGGCCATCTGCCTCGTCAGTAGCAGACGGTGTGGTTATCCTGGATTACGTGCGCACAACCCTCCCACTATTCCGATTACCCAGAGGTCTCGAAGAACGTACAATTGTAGTGTAAAACAACCTCCTCACTGTCAGATGACCACACACAAACAAGACCGCAAGACGCAGGGGCCCAAGCAACACAGATGAATATGTAAATTGATATAAAAAGAGGGCATGCGTAATACGACCTGTGCTCTGCCGGCTGTAGCGAGCTAATGTATGTTATCACCCGAGGAGTCCGACTGACATTCAGAGAGGACAGGTGGTCGGGGCCCTGTCTTCTCTAAAGAGGTTTGGACAGGGCCCGTCATGGAGTCCCGTCGTCACAGTCAGTCAGCGTGCAAGTATTAAGGATGCGCTGGTACAAGACTGTAGATTGGTCAAGTACCAAGCCTAGTGTCCGTCTGGTGACATTAGGATCATATCCACGGTATAAGAGGCGTTTGATGATTCTGACGCATTTTCGATAGTAATTCTGTCTACCTTTGATCCTTCTAATTTTGTTGATCATGTCACCATGAAATGCAAGTTGCGAAATACCCAAAGTAATATACTCTGTTGCTTGTATGGGTCCGAATTTCAAAAGTAGTTGACAATAATTTTTGTAAAATTTCCAGAATGTCTTGACAAGTTTGTGAAAGCGAAAACCTTGACCTAAAAGTTTCTTTGTTATTTGTAAATTTCTATCATGAAAATCCAAAACATCAGTACATGCTCTAGCATACCGGATGAGCTGCGAAATGTAGATACCATAAGACGGTAATCTAGGAACATCACCGTCAAGCCAGGGAAAATTTACTATATTGAATCCAAAGTCATCTCTTTTGTCATACACCCTTGTATGAATCTCTCCATTAATAATTTTGATATTCAGGTCCAAAAATGGTGTTTCTGTGTTTGTGACGTTCGCCTTGTTTAGAGTCAGTTCCTGTGGATAAATGACATTTTTATACTTTTCAAAAACAGGATTGTCGATAGTAAGGATATCATCCAGGTACCTAGAAGTACCATTGAAACATTTCACATCATCATGTTTTCTTTGTTTTTGAAGATTTTGGATAAATTCTTTTTCATACGTGAATAAAAATAAATCTGCAACAAGAGGCGCACAATTAGTACCCATAGGGATCCCTACAACCTGCTTGTAGAGATTCTCACCAAATCTTACTTAAATGTTGTCCAAAAGAAAGGACAAGGCAATACAAAGGTCACTACATGTCCATGATTTATATGATTTGTATTCTGTTGGAAAAGAAACCCTTTGATTCAGATGTACAAATATAAGTTTTACCCTCTCGGTTAAAGCACCATTTAATGAGTTTGGACAATTGATCATTAATCTTATCGTGAGGAAGCGTGGTGTACATATTTGAAAAGTCGTACGAAGAAATCGAATTGGCTTGAAAATTTCTCGATTTCATTTTGTCAATCACATCCCCTGACTGTTTAATAGACCAAAATAAGTTTACATCATTCCTGTTTAGAACAGTTTCACAAAGTTCCTCAAAGAGACAACCGGGCGACCAACGTCGACAAGAATGGAACGGTCAATTGCCTCATGAGTAGAAACTGCTACAGTTATCTACAGACATCGACGGCGGGTGCGGCTAGCCAACAGGGGATGCTTACTCCTCCCGGGCACCTGGTCCCACCTCTAGCTTGCTAGGGGTCCGTCGATGCTCAATTTTGTACTCTATTGTGAGTGCTGTTGAGATTATCGTCAGGATCTTCTTTAACTCACTTGGATTGTATGCGGACAGTCCTCCTCTCATTACATGTCGGGCAACGAAGCGGCATCCCTGAGCGAAATTGTTGTGTGATAGCATACATGAAAGGAGGGGATCTCCAACAACACTCGGTTGCAGCATCCACAGCAAAACTCCATGACACCCAATGCAAGAACACAGAGCAGACACCCACAGAAAGAGACGCAAAAGGGACAAGGAACATCAACTCACACTATAGAAACATGGATCACAAAAGACCACAAATAAAACAACGAGACCAACTCACACCAAAGAAACATGAAATACTTCACTTTAGGATATTACAACACAAACAAGATAGGGAATTGCAGAGGCCCAGATATCACACTGATGAATATCTTAGTGAAATGACAAATATGGATAATGACCATATCCCTGTCTACAGTACAAAATCGATAATTCAGAAAATCAGAAACCGAAGGCATACAAAATCAGGATAAAACAGGAACCAAAGCAAACAAAAACAAAAACCTCCACCATATGAAAAGAAGCGAACTCCCGATATGAGAGTGAGACCAGGTGCCCAGGAAGAGTAAGCATCTCCTGCTTGCATGCAACACCCGTCGCTTCAATTCGGTAGAACTGTCACATCCGGTTACTTCCATTTTGGAAGATATAGAGTACAATCTTTGGTTGTATGGTTCAAATGGTCTATGACAGAATATCATCCACCATTCTGGATAGTGGGACATCATAGTGTATGACGAGTTCCCCATATCGACCGTAGAACTTCCTCAGTGACGATGTTAGTCGGTCACAAACATATCCCTGACTGAGAAGCTTATCTGAAAGACGCCTAGCTCTCAGAACAAAATCCGTATATTTGGTACTTGCTCTGGCATAGCGTATCAACTGAGATATGAACACGCCATAAGCAGGCGATGAAGGGATGTTGCTACTCAGAAAAGGAAAGTTCGTAATGCTGAAATTGAAGTCGTCACGTTTGTCATAGAGTGAGGTGTTCATGTGACCATCAGTGTCGCAGGACAACATTATGTCCAAATAGGATGCTGAATTATTTGTCTCTGTAGTTTCTTTGACTTCAAGCTCCGAAGGATAGATACTGCTCAGGTAATCCGCGAATTTTGGATTATTGATGGACAACACATCGTCTATGTATCTGTAAGTGAAGTTGAAGTCAGAAGCTAAGTATCTTTTCCCTTCAGAGACCAAAGATTGAATGAATTCAGCTTCGTACGAGTAAAGGAAAATGTCGGCAAGGAGTGGGGCACAATTGGTCCCCATTGGAATTCCGACAATTTGCTGGAAGACCTTTCCTCCAAACACCACAAAAATGTTGTCGATCAGAAAGTTTAACATCTGAATAATGTCTGTTTCAGTGTACTTATTTTCAGAATCTGACTTTTCTTTTACAAAGTAGGTTTTGTCATACTTAACAACAATAAATTTGTATTTGCGATTACCGTTCTTACTTGTAAACGCATTACTTATAATTTTTGCGAGTCTTTCTTTCAATTTAGAATGTGGAATTGTAGTGTAAAGTGTCGAAAAATCAAAGGCTTTGATCGAATGGACTCTACTAAAATGAGTGGATTTCAGATGTTCTAAAAGTTCCTTCGAATTCTTTAAAATCCACATCTGGTTGATACCACTGCGAGAATATACTGTCGAACAATATTTTTGTAGCCCAGATTTGATTTCAGATAAAACTTTGGTGAGTAAGATCGATACAGATTTGGTAGAACATTTTGAGGAACCAGCGATGAAACGTTGTTTGTACGGATTCTTATGCATTTTAGGTATGCAGTATAAGTATGGTAAATCTAAATCTAAATTGGTAGTGTTGAAGCCAAAGGAAGCAAGAGCTGATTTGTGGTTATCTATTATTTCAGAGGCAGAAAGGTTTGTTGGGGTGCAAGTGGGATTTCCAGGTGTCGAATTTAAACCCAACTCTTTAACTAGACTGTCGAAATAGTACTTTTTGCAAGTAAATGTGTAATTATTTGAGGCTTTGTCCGCTGGTGTGATGACATAATGTTCTTGGAGGTAGGTAAGTTCTGTGATAACATCAGGGTCTTTAAATATAGACACGAATCTGGTGTTCACAGTTGATTTTAATCGGTTAATTCTAGATAAAAGTAACCCTCTGATTGATTTTATCCATTCGGAAAGGGTGTCGAGCTGTACATCCTCTTTCTTTGTGTACATCCTCTTTACAAGCTGTACATCCTCTTTACAAGCTTTGTGTGTTCGTTACTCCATATCAACTTTGGTTGTTACTACATATCAACTTTGGTTTCGGAACGTTCGTCTACTAATACATATATCAAAAGCAATGAAAGTGCATATAAGATTTTAAGCAAGCTTAACAGTGAACTGTCTTCATTCAATATCTCTATTTCTAAATTGGATCTCCCAACACTATATTGCATACCGAAAATGCACAAGTCTCCTTACAAATTTCGATTTATTGCTAATTCTAGTGTCTGCTTCACTACAATTTTGTCTAGAAATCTGACGTCATCACTTACTGCTATTAAAGAACACATAACTAAATATTGTGAAAACGTTCTTAACAGGAACGATGTAAATTTATTTTGGTCAATTAAGAATTCAGGGGATGTGATTGACAAAATGAAATCTGGAAATTTCCAAGCCAATACGATTTCTTCATACGACTTCTCTAACATGTACACCACACTTCCTCATGACTAAATTATTGATCGATTATCTTATCTCATTTAATGGTGTTTTGATCGAGAGCGAAAAACTTACATTTGTACATCTGAATCGAAGGGTTTCTTTTCCTCGAGACTACAAATCATACAAATCATGGACCTGTAGTGACCTGTGTAATGCCTTGTCCTTCCTCTTGGACAATATTTATGTTAGATTTGGTGAGGATCTATACAAGCACGTTGTAGGAATTCCTATGGGTACTAACTGTGCGCCTCTTGTTGCAGATTTATTTCTTTACACTTATGAAAAAGAATTTATCCAAAATCTTCAAAAGCAAAGAAAATTTGATGATCTGAAATGTTTTAATAATACTTCTAGGTATCTGGATGATATTCTAACCATTGACAATCCTGCTTTTGAATTATATAAAAATGAAATTTATCCACAAGAATTAACACTTAACACGGCAAACCTTTCAAATACAGAAACACCGTTTTTGGACCAAAATATCAAAATTGTAAACGGTAAGATTCATACAAGTGTATATGACAAAAGGGATGATTTTGGATTCAACATAGTAAATTTCCCCTGGCTTTACGGTGATGTTCCACGATTACCGTCATACGACATTTACATATCATAGCTCATCCGGTAAGCTAGAACATGTACTGATGTTTTGGATTTTCACGGTAGGAATATACAAATTACTAAAAAACTTTTAGGTCAAGGATTCCGCTTTCACAAACAAGTTAAGACTTTCTGGAAATTTTACAAAAATTACAGTCAACTTCTTTTAAAATTCGGATCTATACACGCAACAGAGTACATTACTTTGGGTATTACACAACCTGTCTTTTATGGTGATATGATAAACAAAATAAGAAGGATCAAAGGTAGGCAGCATAACCATCGAAAATGCGTCAGAATCATCAACCGTCTTTTATACCGTGGATATGATCCTAATGTCACCAGACGGACACTAGGCTTGGTACTTGACCAATCTACAGTCTTGTACAAGCGCATCCTTGAGACTTGCACTCTGACTGACTGTGACGACGGGACTCCATGACGGGCCCTGTCCAAACCTCTTTAGAGAAGACAGGGTCCCGACCACCTGTCCTCTCTGAATGTCAGTCGGACTCATCGGGTGACTACATACATGAGCTCTCTACAGCCGGCAGAGCACGGACTGTATTACGCATGCCCTCTTTTTATATCCATTTACATATTCATCTGTGTTTCTGGGGCCTCTACGTTTCGCGGTCTTGTTTGTGTGGGTTTACCTCTGGGTAATTGGAGAAGTGAGAGGGTTGTGCGCATGTAATCCAGGATAACCACACCATTTGCTACTTGCGTGACAAGTGGCCGTCCAAAGTCGGCACGGGTTGCCCATTGGTCTCGTCGGTTTATGTGTAGCCTTTTGCGTTTGATGTTTACATGTCGTGTGTCTCTTTTCCGTCTCCTGCTGTACTCGTCTTTTGTGTTTTTGCATCGGGTGTTTTGGTGTTCTGCTGTTGATGCGGCAACGGGGTCTTGTTGGAGATCTCCTCCCTTCTTTTATCCAAAACAACATCAATAATGACTGATGTTAAAGTAGTTTCGTTGATTATTAACACTTATAGTTTCAGATTTTGTCAACAATAAATACTGGATGGGAGATGTCTTCAGTGTTGAGTCATGGTACGAATATTGGATAACACATTCAAGACAAGAAGATGGAAACACTACAGTCAGTCTCGGGAAGGGTCAAACAGTCGGATGCAACACAATCTTAAAAAGATCAGACATGGTCGACTTTAAAATTGTTGATGCTAGAGCTTATAAGTATCACTTTGGACGCATGAATATGTCTTGGGTCTTTTACGATTATTATTAAAAATAGCTTAGGCATATTATACTGAATGGATGTTAGTTTTCGCAACAAAATAGTAATATATACAGATGAAATAGAGCCCTTTACTGTATGCCTTTGTTTTTATGAGTTAATTGCTTGATTGATGTTTTGACAACCAATACGTATTACCGATAGAATTTCCATCTTTATTCTAATAAGAAAATTGAATATATAAATAATTACTGTTTATTCCATGAACATGATGAAAATGATTGCTCGTCATTCATTTTAGTGTTTTTCCCCAGAATGCACATCGTACTGATTGTTTTTGTACAACAAATAACTATCATTAAAAGTGATTTTATCTTTAACATGTTTTTTTTTTAAAGAAACGGTACATATATCAGCGACATTCTGCTTAAAAAAGTCTACTTTCAATTGAAAACAAATAAAAACTGAAAAAAGTATACAAATATCAAACTCAAATTGCATTCAAAGCCCTGAAAAAATATAACAGAGCATTCTCAAAAGAAAAGAACATTCGGACAAAAAGACCGTGACAATAACACGCCACCATATACTGAATAGAAAAGCATGGCAATACCATAGAATGAATAAAATAGAATGACAATACCATAGAATAAACAGAATGGCAACATAACAGAATGAAAATAATAGAATGGCAACACCACAGAATGAATAGAATAGAACGGCAACACCACAGAATGAATAGAATAGAATGACAATACCATAGAATAAATAGAAAAGAATGACAATACCATACAATGAATAGAATGGCAAAACCACAGAATGAATAGAATAGAATGACAATACCATACAATAAATAGAATGGCAACACAACAGAATGAAAAGAATAGAATGGCAACACCATAGAATGAATAGAATAGAATGTAAACACCATAGAATGAATAGAATAGAATGGCAACACCATAGAATGAATAGAATAGAATGAAAACACCATAGAATGAATAGAATAGAATGGCAACACCACAGAATGAATAGAATAGAATGACAATACCATACAATGAATAGAATGGCAACACCACAGAATGAATAGAATAGAATGGCAACACAACAGAATGAAAAGAATAGAATGGCAACACCATAGAATGAATAGAATAGAATATAAACACCATAGAATGAATAGAATAGAATGGCAACACCATAGAATGAATAGAATAGAATGAAAACACCATAGAATGAATAGAATAGAATGACAATACCATACAATGAATAGAATGAAAACACCACAGAATGAATAGAATAGAATGAAAACGCCATAGAATGAATAGAATAGAATGGCAACAATTTCCAATTAAGAATCTCCAGAGTCTAGAGAAAGAATACGTTGGAGTTCTATCATTTTCCTTTCAAAAGAAAGGAGGGGAGCTCTTAAAACAAGAAATGCAGATATGAAGTATGAAAAGCTTATGATTTACTCTTCATTAAAACGAAAAGTGAAAAGACTCCAAGAAGGAAATAACGAACACACGTATAGAAAAAAATCCTACCGCATCAAACAGTTTAAACAACAAACATATACAATAATACAATACAATTTGGTGTACAGATCAGGTAAGTATATCTTGTTTGGTGATGACGACAGCCATTCAATGACAATGTAAAATCTCACTGATAAGTCTGGAATGGGGGATCTGATATGCTTTTATAATATCCCCGTAGCGTCCGAAGGACTTCCGCAATGATGATTTCAGCCGTTTTGTGATATAACCCTGAACAAGTAGCTTACTTGCAAGCCGTCTTGCTCTAATGATGAAATCGCCATATTTGGAACACACCCTGGCGTACCGTATCAGCTGAGAAACAAAAACGCCATTAGCAAGAGGAGACAGAATGTTACTACTCATGAAAGGGAAGTTAGTTATGTGGAAGCTGACATCGTCACGCTATTCATACAGGGAGGTGTTCAAGTGGCCGTTTGCGTCGAAAGATTAAGGTATATCCAAGTACGAAGCGGATCTGTCGCTCTCTGTTGTTTCCTTGATCAGTAGTTTATGAGAATAGATTTCATGTAGATGGTCCTTTAATTTCGGATTATTGATGGCAACACGTCATCTATGTACATTTTATCTGAAGGTAAAATTGAACTGAGATGCGAGGTGCTTTCGACCATTCGAGAGCAAGGTCTGGATGAAGTCAGCTTCGTATGAATACAAAAAGTCATGTATAAAAATAAGTCCGCAAGCAGTGAGGCGCAATTGGTACCTATGGGAATTCCTTCTATCTGCTGGAATACAAACATGTTGTCAGTCAGAAACTCTAGCATCCGGATGATATCGTCGCCGGTATCCAGAGTGTTCCTTCACGAAATAAGTATCCTCCCGCCCTATGACGAGGTATTTGTATCTCCTATTACCATTGTTTTGAAAGAAAGGTTTTGCGAATAATATTGGCATGTCTGTTTTTGAGTTTTCGGTGTTGGATGGTAGTATATAGTGTGGAGAAGTCGAAAGACTGTTTGCTGGTTATATGATGGTGGCTTTTAATTTTTCCAAATGTAACTTAGAATCTTGTAGGATCCGCATATTATTGATCCCATTTCTGGAATATTGTCTCGCAGTATGTTTGAAGACCTTATTTGATGCAAGTTAATATTTTCGTAAGCAACTGGAAAGAGGTTTTGTGAAGCACCTGGACGAACCGGCGATGAAGCGTTGCTTGTGAGGATTTTGTGCATTTTTGGAATCCAGTAGATGTAAGGTAGTTCAAGATCAGAGACATCGGTGAGAATACCGATAGACTGAAGAACAGATTTGTGATTGTCAAGTATTTCAGATACAGATAAATTCTTAAGTGTTTATGTTGGATTTCCAGGTAAGTTCCTCTCTCATGCATTTGAAATAGTACGCCTTACAAACGAAAGTAAAATTGTTTGCATTTTTGTCAGAAGGAACAATGATATATTTTACATGGACAAAGTTCTTTGGCACAAAAAGGGTCATGAAAAATTGACTTTTGTCTGTTACAAGCACTAAACAGAGATGAAAATGCATAATATGCAGAGGAAAACCAATGTGCAACTGAACCAATATAGGGCCATACTGTGCATATTGGGTTGTAATATAACAGCGCATAAAATTCAACACAGCAAACCGGGAACACTTCGACCATTCGTGACAAGATTTCTAGAATTTTCAAAGAAGAACAAAGAGTCCAAAACTGCTGTCAAAGAACAGCCTCCGTGACAGAAGTTTAAACGCGATGCACAAGCCATGCATGTCTAATGTTGGACAATAAATTCTTAGAAGTGGTTCTCTAAGACAAAGTGAACATAAGATGCGTTTTAGTCTAAAGCCTTCGTATTGTATCTCTAGCATTCTGGTATTTATTTTGGAATGTGAGCGCCTCCAAAGCTTGTGTAGGATATATTCAGAAGCATTTTTAAAAGAAACAATGTTTTCAAAAGCATTAGAGAGTTTGTGTTTTGAGCATTTTTGTTATGATTTAAAATAGAATTTAATATAACACTTATATTTTAAATGACTTAAATTTTCTATCACTGTACTGAATAGCTGATATCCGTCCTGAGTAGGTACCGGTTACCCATTGGTCTCGTTGGTTTATATGTTGTCTTTTGTGTACCATATCTTTATGGTGTGAGTTGGTGTTCCTTTCCCTTTTGCGTCTCTTTCTGTGGGTGTTCTGAATGAGTTAAAGAAGATCCTGACGACAATCTCAACAACACTCACAATAGACACGATAGAGTAGAAAATTAAACATCGACGGACCCCTTGCAAGCTAGAGGTGGGTTCAGGTGCCCGGGAGGAGTAAGCATCCACTGTTGGCTAGTCGCACCCGCCGTCGATGTTAATGAAGCATGGAAATGAAAATATATAAAATTCATGCACTGTCTGACGTTATGTCTATATAGAAAGTGCTATGGCGACAATGTCAGGGAAGTATATTCAAAACACTTACTGTCAAACCCCTCGCGGGGAACTTTTTTACGAGCTCCACATGGCAAAGGGCATAAGTGTGACTCAAATGAGTTAGAGAAGATCCTGACGACAATCTCAACAACACTCACAATAGAACAGAAAATTGTATTTATTTGGAAGTATTGATTCCTGAAGTATTGATGTGGGTCCTGCAACCGAATATTGTTGGAGATCCCCTCCTTTCTTCGGAAACACTTCAAACACTTGATCACGGGGAACCAAAAATCATTATTACATTATAGAAGATATTCATTGGAACGCTCTGGGAAAAAAGACTATTTCGCTTAAGCTGAATCACATATGTGATGCAAAGCCCGTCCCATTAACGGGACAGATGGGATATCCAACAATCTCGGCTGTAGTACCCGAAACATAACCCTCAACAAGAGACACCACAGACGGCATAGAAATCAAAACACAAAAGACTACGGATAAACCAATGGATTAGTGTCTTGTTAAGATAAAAATCCCTAGCATAAGCTTGTTATCCTGATAATATGCGCACATTCCTCCAGATAACAGTTATCAAGTTTTATAATGAAGACACCATTCTTGGATACAATAGCCTCCTTATTATACGATGATGGCCGATACAAGATAGCAAAGGCAAGAATACTTATTTAAACAGATAAGTATTTAAATTGATGCAAGTAAAGTTTATGTCTTATTTCGGAACTAGACACGAATGGATGATAGATTTGTAAATCTACTTTACAGAGAGTGCGCGGCTCCAAATTTCCTGTAGGGTATATTCAGTAGCATATCCAAATAAAATATGCGTTCAAAATAGCATTGGGGGGATGGTGCTAAGATGTTAACCTCCTTTAATTTCGATGATAGTTTTGAATGGAATATAAGGTTTTCGAAATAGCAAAATAATATTATGATGTCAAATCGACGAAGGGCCAAAACGAAGCTTCTTTCAGACGACAGAGCTGGAAAGAAGTACTTAGTACACTTCTAAACATCAAGTCACGGGGAACAATTTTAACTGTTCCACATTGCAACAATAAAAAAGTGTTTATAATAATGATACGGAAGTGTTCCAACTCAAGTCATACTATTTCGAATGCCTCAGAGATGCTACATTGTAGCAACACCCGTCGCAACAGCTCCATAGAAACCTGTCAAATTCGGTGACTGTCAAGATGCACATTTTGATGTACATATCAGGTAAATATATCTTGTTTGTACCACTTGAAAGGAAGGAGACCAATAACAAATATGGATAATGACCATATCCCTGTATACAGCACAAAATCGATAATTCAGAAAATCAGAAACCGAAGGCATACAAAATCAGGATAAAACAGGAACCAAAACAAACAAACAAAAACCTCCAACATATGAAAAGAAGCGAACTCCCGATAGGGGAGTGAGAATGCGTGGAAATGTTACCCCACGCAGAGTTTGGACGGTCATCTGCTAAAAGCACATGGTGTGGTTATCCGGATTGCGTGCGCACAGCCCTCCCACTTATGAAGATACACGGAGGTACCCATAGACGCACAATTATTTTTTAAGCATAAATCTTTAAGACGTTTAACATTTTCACTGTAAGGTGACATCACAAACAAGATGGTTAAACGCAGCAGCCTCTTGTAAAAACAACAAAAAATAAATAGACAAAAAAAATTCCAGATTTACGTTATTTGTTTTCTCTAACAAGACGTACTAATTCCGTTATGAAATATTCATACGCAAATACGGTCCATTAAGAATCAAACAACAATTTGACATTATTTTGTTATTGTGAATGCTCTTCCATATTCTTTAAGATATTGCTACTTTCAGTGGAATAATTGTTATCAGAAGCACTTACTTTCAATTAGAGATAAAGAATTACATTCTTTCATCTCTGAAAATAAAAGTGACCGTTTTTACAAATTTTCAGGGCAATTTTTTTTTAGCCAAGTCAAATGATCAACTACAGCATATAAATATCTCTTCTGCCATATTCTAGAAGGAATTTTCCATCAGCATGTTCGTACTACATGTAACAGTAGTATTTGCTTTGATGGAAAACAGCTCTTGTAATTTGTTTGCTACGGTTTGCAGAAGCTGCCAAAGCAATCTCCATTTTGAATGGCTCCTTGCAGAAAGTTTATCCCATTGTATAATGAAATGCTCACAGCGTCATCAGTGTCTATCTGTGTCATTCAACAAAGAAACATTTAATTGTAGATTGTATGACATATCAGCGACAAGTTGTGTATTTCCAGGACAAAGTAATCTCATTACTATGCAAAAGGAAAAGAATAGTAAGTATTATTTTTCTCTAAAACACATGATAAGTTAACTTATCATGGAGTTATCCT
This sequence comes from Pinctada fucata, assembly GCA_028142955.1. NCBI lineage: Eukaryota > Metazoa > Mollusca > Bivalvia > Pterioida > Pteriidae > Pinctada > Pinctada fucata. The sequence goes on along the minus strand of AP027111.1, from coordinate 42,366,206 downwards.
AGAACCAATTAGTTTTATCTTCAAAACTTTCGGAAGGGATCAATATGCGCACAATGTTTCTTTAACCTTTTTTTTTCATGAAAAACATAATTTAAAACAAAATTGTATTGTTTTTTTTCTTAATTTATTTCAGAATTCGTCCCTTTATAAAAAAAGAAAGGAATTTGTTCTAAGAATACAAAATAGTGGAAATTGTCAGTAATTAATTCTCATTATATATTTTAATATGATTGTCATAGAATATTTCATGATATTTTTCATATTCTTCCGAAACATAGCATAATTGTTCTTCTGTTTTTATTTGAATTTGGAATAAGAAATTCTTAACTTCTGAAAATCACGTTCAAATGAACGAACATTATTAGCTATTGCATATTAATCGCGACCATATCCAAGTTGCTTTTGACGGTAACTTTACCTTGACGCTTCGCGTCATAGAGTTCCTTTGACGGTTACTTTACCGTGACGCTTCTCGTCATAGAGTTCTTTAAATTGGAGGTCGTTCGTTCTTTCCTTCATTCCCCATGGAAATGCAAATCTACTAACAGGTTGGAAATGTAGCAGAAACAAACATTTTGTTAGCATTGCTTAATTGATTTTGCGACTGTTGTGTATGTATTCACTCAAGTTCAGACTTCTCAAAAAAGGGGGATTTAGCTAAAATATCTAATTATTTCAATCAACAGTTCGTAGGGCTATGTATTTCTACTGTTTTAGCTCTACCAGGGGCGAAATTGTTTACGGCGGCATGTGGCCATCGCTGAATCAAATTCGTCTTCCGTTATTGAAGTTTATGGCAATATCATAAAAGAAGTTCAACATTGGCAGTTTTTAGATTCTTAGAATGAACCGTTTCCCTGGTTCACAGAACGACACGTTACGATGACAATTACTACCGACGATTCGAATTACAAATGGGGTGCGGTTTTACATCGTAAAAAAGTCGTAAAAAAGTTCCCCGCGAGGGGTTTGACAGTAAGTGTTTTGAATATATTTCCCTGACATTGTCGCCATAGCACTTTCTACATAGAAATGGCCTCAGACAGTGCAGTTCATGCTTTTCATATGTTTTCATTTTCGTGCATAATTATCGACGGCGGGTGCGGCTAGCCAACAGGGGATACTTACTCCTCCCGGGCACCTGGTCCCACTTATAGCTTGCTAGGGGTCCGTCGATGCTCAATATGGTGCTCTATTGTGAGTGCTGTTGAGATTATAGTCAGGATCTTCTTCAACTCATTTGTGTCACACTTATGCCCTTTGCCGTGTGGAGCTCGTAAAAAAGTTCCCCGCGAGGGGTTTGACAGTAAGTGTTTTGAATATATTTCCCTGACATTGTCGCCATAGCACTTTCTACATAGAAATGGCCTCAGACAGTGCAGTTCATACATTTCATATGTTTTCATTTTCGTGCATAATTATCGACGGCGGGTGCGGCTAGCCAACAGGAGATGCTTACTCCTCCCGGGCACCTGGTCCCATCTCTAGCTTGCTAGGGGTCCGTCGATGCTCAATGTGGTGCTCTATTGTAAGTGCTGTTGAGATTATCGTCAGGATCTTCTTTAACTCATTTGTGTCACACTTTTGCCCTTTGCCGTGTGGAGCTCGTAAAAAAATTCCCCGCGAGGGGTTTGACAGTAAGTGTTTTGAATATATTTCCCTGACATTGTCGCCATAGCACTTTCTACATAGAAATGGCCTCAGACAGTGCAGTTCATACTTTTCATATGTTTTCATTTTCGTGCATAATTATCGACGGCGGGTGCGGCTAGCCAACAGGAGATGCTTACTCCTCCAGGGCACCTGGTCCCACCTCTAGCTTGCTTGGAGTCCGTCGATGCTCAATGTGGTGCTCTATTGTGAGTGCTGTTGAGATTATCGTGAGGATCTTCTTAAACTCATTTGTGTCACACTTATGCCCTTTGCCGTGTGGAGCTCGTAAAAAAAGTTCCCCGCGAGGGGTTTGACAGTAAGTGTTTTGAATATATTTCCCTGACATTGTCGCCATAGCACTTTCTACATAGAAATAGCCTCAGACAGTGCAGTTCATGCTTTTCATATGTTTTCATTTTCGTGCATATTTATCGACGGCGGGTGCGGCTAGCCAACAGGGGATGCTTACTCCTCCCGGGCACCTGGTCCCACCTCTAGCTTGCTAGGGGTCCGTCGATGCTCAATATGGTGCTCTATTGTGAGTGCTGTTGAGATTATCGTCAGGATCTTCTTTAACTCATGTTGGTAAAGAAAATGTAACATTTTCTGACTTCTGGTCTCCCGCAGAGCATGGGGACAATATCATGATTAAGGAAGCTAAAGCACTTTTGAATGCCTCTAGAATTCTGCCATAAAATGACTGTAAGAACACACGGCGTGTTTGGTATTTTATTGAAACACATTTTCGGCCTGATGATGCAGATATGTTTTCATTAGATAGTAATGCGATGATTTCTATGGATGGTCATACTTTGAAACATTTTACGTTGTCCCCTACACCAAATTCGTTTGGTGTAGATGCTTTTTCACAGTTCTATAGTACGGACGATAAGTGTTATGATTTTCCACCTTTTTGTCTTATACATGCAGTAGTAAAATTTATTGTTGAAGAAGAAAGACGCTGCTCTATTATTTTACTAAATTTCACTCTCGACCCACATGGTTTCCAATAATCTTAGAACTTGCATAAAAGATAATTGTTATCGGATATCAAGGGGATAAAGGGGTGCTTCTTTATCCTTCGAAAAAGGAATAAAGACCCGATTAAGTCGTCCTTGAAAGTATTCAAGTATCCTATGTTTTCGTTTTGATCGTGTGTCAAACAAGTACAATTTTGCAAATTTTATTCTCTAAAGTCACCAGCACTTCATTCATGTGTTAATTATAGATGATTTCACGGTACGATTTCTTGTAAATCAATATGAGGATATGTTTGTTATATCAGAGGGAGGTGCGAAGCTTTTAGATTTCATTGAACACTTAGAAATTATTTGTAAGGCAAAAGTCAACATTCTTGGTGGTTATGTACTGTGATACAAATAACATTAATATACCACACTTGACTTTACAGGATGCTATTATTAGCTTAAGATTTGTTATGGACAAGATACAAAATCTACAGATCATGTATAAATTCGCTGTCATAATGTCATCATGTATCAGAGTGCGAAAGTCAAACATGAACGTTAAAGTGGGTGAATTCAAAAGCAATTTAAAGAGCATTTGTGAAGAAAACTGTTTCTATTATATATTATTATATTTTCATTATCAGTCCATACGTGTGAAATTATGTGTGTCCATCAAGAGAAACCCATTAAATAAAAAATCTCTTTCTTTCTATAGGATCCCAATGTTCATTCACCACAATGAACGGAGAGCGTGTAGCAATCCGCGATTACTGTGGTCAAGGTTTTGTCAAATCACCCTTGGTTTTCCAAATCAAAAGACGTGATTTAGATCCGTCAAAGACAGGAGCCGACTATGTGGTAATATTTTTCTGCATAACAAAAGCATCAGCGAAAAACGGTTCAATGTGAAATTAACCAATTCGACCCATAGCTACTCTATGATCAATCGTAAGTATGAGAGAATCGTAAATGATATCAAATACTTCATCACCAAAATGCATTTACTTGTACACAATTTTATTCATAATTCCTGTGTTGAAACGCTATGTGTTATCAAGAAGTTGGAATATTTTGACCATCACAAAATGAATAATGGCCATGTATTTCATTCAGAAAATAAACTTTATCCTGTTATAAAAATCACCTCCCCTATTAGACGATTCATAAAATTTCCATTTATTAACAAAGGTCTCCATATTCCTAACATCTCTAATATTTCTCGGGATCATGGAGTGCAAAGTACCATTCCTTAATATTTTGGGAATTTAAAACCTCCTCTAATTTGTTACAAATGAGTTGAAAAAGATCCTGACGATGTTATTTAGTCTCCTTACAAATTAAGCAACAGATACATAGTAATTTCACAAAGAAAGATGATTTTCATCTATGGAAACATATAGGTACAAAAAAACCAAGGTTAAAAAAAAACAGCAAAGTACCTACGATTTATTCAGTTTGAAAGTCAAGGCAAAATCATTAAAATTTCAATTGGCCTGGTTGCGAACCTAGGAATGAATAACATTACGAAGTGACACCAGTCAAGTGACAGTACAACAGTCAAATTAAAATAAAGATCTGAAAATCACCGAAGCACTTATATTCCTCACTAAATAACTTGACAAACAATAAAACTATTCTACCATAATGAGTAATAAAGCGTATTGTGAAGGAGCAAAGGTGAATTACTACTAAGATGAAATAAGGTGCCCAGGAAACATCACGTGATAACCAGTAATACCCATCACTTCAGCATAAATTCATATTTCATGCGGGTGTTGCATGCAGCCATTCATCCTGGGCACCTGGTCCCACCTCTAGCTTGCTGGGGGTCCGTCGATGTTTGATTTTGTACTCTATTGTGAGTGCTGGTGAGATTATCGTCAGGATCTTCTTTAACTCACTGCTCCCGGAAAACCTGGTCCTGTCTCCATTCGGGGGTTCTTTGTCTTGTTAGTAGAGATTTACATATCCAATATATGCAATTTTCCCTTTGACGCATGGACTACCATTGATACTTCTCTACATTTTACATTCAAAGTTTTGGGCAGTGCAGATTACGTATGGAGGCTTAGGGAGGTGTTCAGTCTGGAATCATGGTTCAGCTACTGGATAACGTATTCAAGACAAGATGATGGGAACACCACAGGAAAAGGACAGACAGTGGGTTGTAATACAATTTTGGAAGAATCAGCCATGGTTGATTTTCAAGTTGTTGACGTCGACGCTTTTAAGTACCAATTTGGAACTATAAAAATGTCTTGGATGTTTTATGATTATTTTAAAATCACCCATCTAAATCAAATCTTGTGAAATAAAAACTGCCTTTTGAAAAGCAATATTTATTAGTTAAAGAAGATCCTGACGATAATCTCAACAGCACTCACAATAGAGCACCAATTTGAGCATCGACGGACCCCTTGCAAGCTAGAGGTGGGACCAGGTGCCCGGGAGGAGTACATTATACTTAAATCTTAATCTGTCCACTTTTTAAAATTCCTTCTGTATAATACTTGCTTTAGTTTCCTGGATTTGATTGTCAGCTGAATATGACTTAATGATAAACTGCAGATACGATTATATTATGTCTTTAGATTTACATGGTTTCTTCCAAATACTTTGAATTCTTCAAGGACTTTTATCGGCCTAAAAGTTGGGGTTCATTCCTTCAATCTGATATATGGTAGGAAATACTTCCTCTGCCGGGACTATTCCTTCGAAATATCAATTTTTTTTTTGGTCAACTAGATTATAAGGAATGTTTTTAAATAACTTGAAGGTTGCAGAAAATATCTTCAAAACTCGTTTCATAAATGTTTCGATACCTGAGACAATTTGCACAAACATCCATATGTGTCTGACGAGAAGCTAAGTGAGGAAAGACATCATTTTACATGATTTTTATACGTCCGTTATTTGGTGATGTCCGTCCGTCCGTCTGTCTGCCCGTCAGCTTGTGGAATTCAATAACTCTAATGTGCTTCAACTGATTTTCATGATATCTTTACATTGTGGTCAGACTATCTTTCGATTCTCACGTTCATCTGATTTGTTGTAAGAGGTTGTAAATATTGAAATATATGTTCTATAGTACAAATTATATTGTACTAGACACGTGTTTCGGAAATTGAATCCTCGTCAGTATTACCTTTATGTCAAACAGGTTGATTAAAGCCAAAGCGAATTTTTCTGACGCCATCTACAATATATACTTTTAATTTCCTTTCGCCAAATATGAGCGGCTGCTTCAAATTTTGTGTAGGTTGTATTCAGAAGCGTATTTAAGTGAGAAATATGGCCAAGCAATAGAAGGAGGCTAGACGCAAGGAAATTAATTCTTAACATACCGACAAAACTTGCCGAAACCCAGCTTAGGACAGAATTATGCAATGAGAGAAATACCCCTCAGCTTTTAGAAACTAAGGTCTAATTTTGTTATTTGACTATCGATTGGAAGACTGGAAATATACAAAAATAGTTTAAAATTCCATAGAATGTTTGCAGCATGGACCAGACATGCACCTCTCGAGTACTAAACCCTCGTCGGTGATCCTCAATCTAAACAATGAGATATGGCCAAAAAGTGTGAAAGATATTATGTCCAGAATGTACTAAAAGGCGTAGCGGGATGGATGGGATATGATGCTACAGGACTCACGTTTTAGAAATTTCAAGAAATTTTGATTACAGAAAAAATCGAAGTTGATCGCACTTGGCTACATTCAAGAAATTTTGATAACAGAGATTTCGAATGCGTTGTAGAAATCTGTATTTGGCTGAAATGTTTTGAAAATGTGTATACTTCAAGAAAAAGATGTCTTTTTACATATATAACGGGTTTTTATTTTTATTTTATTATTATTTCTTTTTTGGACGCAGTATTAAGAAATTAAGTGTAAGTGTATAGGCTTGATCAACCCGACAACTTTTTTTTGTCGAGGACCAAATTCTCCGCTGTCGTATTCGCAAACTGCTCGGTACTTTTCAAAAAAGGTGCTGCTGTGATTTTCTCTCACTGTCAAAGTCCGTACCTCAAATATTTTATTTTTGAAGATTTATTTTAGCAAGAAATAATGTTAATCGCTAAAAAATACATTCAAGCAACATTGAATAGTTATGCCCCTTCAGACTCAGTAAACATTTAATATTTTTGTGGTTTCTGGGCATTTGAACGAAAACCGTTTCAGGGATTCGATTAATTTGGCACCAAGAAATGGAGATCTAGTCCGAATCTAGATAATGTGTCCTTGCTTATTCCATATCTACGCTAAAATTTATAAAGACATCTTTCAATAGCTGTATTACTTGTATGTTAAATACCAGTAAACCACGCGGGAATTTTTTTTTTTCATTTTATTCAATTTTGTTGTTTTGGGTTTCATTTTTTTCTCAATGAGCACGTCTTTCGGTATATTAAGGACATAATTTTCACAGATTTTTTTCATTTTACATTGTTTAGATTGAGGATCACTGACGAGGGCGAAATACCTGAAACGTGCATGTCTGGTCCACTCTGTAAATTTATCTGCTCTAAAATGATGCTAATGAATTTGAAGACGTTAAACATTTGAAACTTTAAAGAATACTATGTTACGTAGAAAGAACATGTCCTATAGTAAGGTTAAGTATCAGAAAACTGAAGATGTGCATCTCTGCAACAAAGAACTATCAGAGGGAGCTAAAAAGGGAAGGGCCATGAAACCCGATATTGACCTTAATTTTAACATATTTTACTTCATGGAATATCTAACTTTGATTGGCACTTTGACATTTTCTCTCCTAAATAATGGATTTATTTTTGTAAACAATGCATTTATCAATAGCTTTTAGACCTCTGAAAACACCAAAAATCGGCAATATTCCTCGAAATTGCTGCAAAAACAACATATTTCTATTAAATTAGCAAAGGCCCCATGCATCAATTAAGATGAAAAATTTATATGTAAAATATTATAATCGTTTTGCCATAAACATTTTTTCTTAGTTAACTCATGTGGCCAAATCAAAATTTTCCGCAAAAGACTTTTCTAGCAATTTTTGCCATATTTTGTCAATGCCGTTTAATAATCCTTATAAAAGTACCCATCAGTTATCCAGTCTCAAAGTCGAAAAAGCAAGGCAAAATCATAAGATTTCAAATGACGTCAAATCAAGACGTCGTTGCAGTTAAAGGGCAATTTGTTTGGTAAAATTTTTCTTTTCGTTAAAAGCTGTAAATACTCGTGCATTTTCATTAGAGATATCAAGTATTTCTTACGAAATTAAATAAAAGAGAAAAGTTGAGGGCCGATTTAGGGATTTCGTGGCCCTATCCCGTTAGGAGAAGAAAATGTAGTGGGAAATAATGGATGCAATTGGTGAAGCGATGTACTCGAGTAAACATGTAGGTTCTTTGAAATTTATAAAAAAAACTAATGTCTTATTTGGTATTTGATCTAATCTTATCGCGGTTTTTTTAATTTATAAATCTAACTCGGTTAAGTAAGATTGGGGTTAGGGTTTTTCAATTATTCTGTTTTGGCATCACAACTTGGAACAGTTTCGAGATGGTGATGTCTGAATTATTATATTCTGAAGGTTGCTGGAGGAAACCTTCAACAAAAAAAAAATTTTTTTTTCGGTCCATCCGTTACCGCTATTCGCTTTTTTTTTGAATTTACAAACAAATCTGTCATTGTGATAATGTGCTTATAAATATGTCAAGATTAAGTAAGTGCACCAGACTTCAAATGTAGGACGGCATGTTTTGACAGCAATTAATATAAGCTTTGCTAAGTATGATGTAACAGAAACTCAAATTCAGATGTCTACTTTTTGCTTAGCATAAAACGTTATTTTTTAAAGTTTCATTTTGTACATACAGCACAGGTCAATTCTCTCCCATGTTTATAAGGAGGACATCTCAATGATTGGTGACAGTGGCCCTCCACAGGAGTGACCTTTTTTCCTCCCTTAGCATGTTTTCCTCCGTGTAGCTTGGTAGGATGACTGTCAACACATATATACTCCGACGCTGCAGCATCTGTGTACTTTCCAGACATTAGATACCCAGCATATTCCAAATGCCAACCATCGTAACACTTATTTCTGCCGGGAATTCGTAGAAGGGAACTTCGCGCTGTACTTCTACAGACGACACAAGGTACATCATGTCCGTTTAGGGACTGGTCAAGTGCTGTGTCTTTAATGTTGACTTTCCTGATGCTGTACTCTGCCCCATGCATATTCTGGTTGTCATTGTTCATAATATCATCATATTTGTCATAGACGGGTTCTACGGGCAGACACACATAATTTACCGAGCCTCCAGTATGAGTTTGCCAGCTTCCACTAGCAAATCCTAGAAAAAAAGATGAACAACGAGAAGGTCGGAATGAAATGCCGATCCAGCACAAATGAGATAAAACCAAAATCTGATCTGTTTGTCCATGTAGTAAGTACTATGTTTTAGAAGATAAACACTTGCCACGTCTTTTTGTCATATTGCTCCTTTCTCATGTGAAAATCTTGTTTCTGAATTACATTTTTCAAAAATTTGTAAGCCTTTTGATTGTGATTTTTTAATCTGATATGGGGTGCCGTGTTTTTTACTTTCCATCACTTGATCATTTATCAAACCTACCTTTGTAAACAGTCTCAGTTCCGTTTGCTGGGCAATCATGACGGCCCCATCGAACGTAAACCGCCCCTTTGTTTGCGGCTCCTTCTGTAAAATTCCATAAGATATGTTTGTTATCCTCGATAAAATAATGCCTCCTCTGATTATCATGATACAAAGAAGTGCCTTTATTTATCTGACAAGTGCTTAATATCAATATTAGCATTATGTACAGTACAGTAGAGTATAGTTTATTGCAAAAAAAACAGTTTATATGCCTGAGAGATATATAAAAACAATAGAAACAATAATAGAGTGTTCGATTATAGTAGGAAAATCATGTAATATGTAGATGTAAAAACCAAAGAAATATCAACAAAATGGATATGATTTAACAAAATATGTGATCGCAATATGTATATCTATGTCACCTGATTATGCGGTTGTCTAAATTGATGCATATTATTTATTGTAAAAAAGGAATTCGACTTCCGTCTGAGTCCTTTCTGTTATTGTATTGTCTTTTCTTTATTCTTATTAAGGATTCCGACTTCCGTCGGAATCCTTTCTGTTATTGTATTGTCTTTTCTTTATTCTTATTATTCTTATTATTATTCTTACCCCCAAACGTTCCAGACACTTTACAAAAAAGTACCGCAATATATGATAAAGTTGAAAATACCATGTGAATAAGCATATGAAGATCTCCATTCAATTTTTTTTATTGTCGAAAAGTTCACATATGCCCCAGCTAGAGGTCATCAAAGGTCAAATCTTTAAACTCTTATAACTCCTAAAGTAATCGTACGATTTCAACGAAATTTGTTTTATATTGTTTTTTGGGAAATTTGCAAACTTTTATACGCTTACATGCTCGATGAAATATTTACGGTTTTCGCGCTATTAGGAGTTGAAAATGGAATTTTAGATTGGCAAAGTGCCAATTTAGACAGTTTTTGAGATTTTGAGTTGAAACTTGGACGGTAGGTTACTTATAGGTAGTTAATTTATGTTGAATTTGTTTCAAGGTCAAATTTTGATTCTCAAGGTCACAACAAACTGTTGCCTATAGAACAAAGACTGTTTGACTTTGAGAGTTCAAACTTCATTCATATAATCGTTGAGCCAAGCCCTTTCACCTTGACCTTGACCCAAGGTCAAATTCTCCTTCTCAAGGTCACAACAAACTTTTGCCTGTAAAACAAAGACTGTTTGACGCTGAGAGTTCAATCTTTACACAAATATTCCTTGCATCATGCCCTCTCACATTGACCTTGACCCAAGGTCATTTTTTCGATTTCAAGGTTACAACATACTTTGGTTGATAAGATAATAAACTTTTATCAGATTAAGATTAATTTTGATGAAAATAACCTCCCACACTTATCTTTTATCTGTGACCTTGGTCAAGGTCAAATAATCATTCTCAAGGTCATAACAAACATTTACTCCTGTAGAATTTACAGTTCTGGTCCTATAGTATTGATTCTTCACACAAGTAGTCCTTCTTGTTTGAACTGAACATAGTCCAAGAAAGATAAATCTTTCATTCTTGTTCTCTGTTTCCTTTTATTTTCTTAGTAGCATTACATGATATTGTCATTTTCTATTTATAGAAATGTTCTCATTGCAAAATCATTGTGCAATTCTGTTTTGAGAGGGTAATTTTAAAGAATTTAGAATTGATAGATCATGGAGTATTAAGCTTTCGTAAACATAAAAGGTATTTATTATCTATTATCTATTTCTTCTATTTTTCTGATAAATAAATAAGAGTTCCAAGTTAGACATAAGCTCTTTTGACTCATATCCTGAAGTGAATAAGGTACTAAAACAACCATTCATTTTTCCATCTTCTTTATTCGGATTTTAACTCTTCAGTTCCGAGAAAGGTCTAATAAAGGAGGAATCCGTCTGTTGCTTGCAACAGTAGCCATCTAGTTATTCTTATTATTATTCTTACCCCCAAACTTTCCAGACGCTTTACAAAAAAATACCGCAATATATAATAAAGTGGAAAATACCATGTGAAAGAGCATATCAAGATCTCAATTCAAAATTTTTTTCTTGTCAAAAAGCTCACATATGCCCCCGCTAAAGGTCATCAAAGGTCAAATTTTTAAACTCTTATAACTCCTAAATGAGTTAAAGAAGATCCTGACAATAATCTCAACAGCACTCACAATAGAGCACAAAATTCAACATCGACGGACCCCTATCAAGCTAGAGGTGGGACCAGGTGCCCGGGAGGAGTAAGCATCCCCTGTTGGCTAGCCGCACCCGCCGTCGATGTTTATGAAGCATGGAAATGAAAATATATAAAATTCATGCACTGTCTGACGTTATGTCTATATAGAAAGTGCTATGGCGACAATGTCAGGGAAGTATATTCAAAACACTTACTGTCAAACCCCTCGCGGGGAACTTTTTTACGAGCTCCACACGGCAAAGGGCATAAGTGTGACACAAATGAGTTAAAGAAGATCCTGACAATAATCTCAACAGCACTCACAATAGAGCACAAAATTCAACATCGACGGACCCCTATCAAGCTAGAGGTGGGACCAGGTGCCCGGGAGGAGTAAGCATCCCCTGTTGGCTAGCCGCACCCGCCGTCGATGTTTATGAAGCATGGAAATGAAAATATATAAAATTCATGCACTGTCTGACGTTATGTCTATATAGAAAGTGCTATGGCGACAATGTCAGGGAAGTATATTCAAAACACTTACTGTCAAACCCCTCGCGGGGAACTTTTTTACGAGCTCCACACGGCAAAGGGCATAAGTGTGACACAAATGAGTTAAAGAAGATCCTGACAATAATCTCAACAGCACTCACAATAGAGCACAAAATTCAACATCGACAGACCCCTATCAAGCTAGAGGTGGGACCAGGTGCCCGGGAGGAGTAAGCATCCCCTGTTGGCTAGCCGCACCCGCTAAGTAACCGTACGATTTGAACAAAATTTGTTTTATATTGTTTGTTGGGAAATTTGCAAACTTTTATATTCTACATGCTCGATGAAATATTTACGGTTTTCGCGCTATTACGAGTTGAAAATGGAATTTTAAATTGGCAAACTGCCAATTTCTACAGCTTTTGAAATTTTGAGTTGAAACTTGGATGGTAGATTGCTTACAGGTAGTCATTTAATGTTGACCTACTTTCAAGGTCGAATTTTGATTCTCAAGGTCACAACAAACTTTTGCCTGTAAATCAAAGACTGTTTGACGTTGAGAGTTCAAACTTTACACAAATATACCTTGCATCAAGCCCTGTCACCTTGACTTCTACCCAAGGTCATTTGTTCGATTCCAAGGTCACAACATACTTTAGTTGATAAAAATTAAACTTTTTTTAAGATCAACTTTGATGAGAATAACCTCCAGTTCTTATCTTTTATCTGTGGCCTTTGTTCAAGGTCAATTAATCATTCTCAAGGTCATAATAAACATTTACTCCTGTAGAATTGACAGTTCTAGTAGTCCTTCTTATTTGAACCTAACATAGGCGAAGAAAGATAACTCCTTCATTCTTGTTCTCTGTTTCTTTTTTTTCTTAGTAGCATTACATGTTGTTGTCATTTTCTATTAATAGAAATTTTCTCATTGCCAAATCATTGTGCAATTCTGTTTTGAGATAGTATACAAAAGGATTTAGAATTGATAAATCATGGAGTCTAAAGCTTTCGTAAACATGGAAGGTATTTATTATCTTTTTCTTCTATTTTGTTGATAAATAAATAAGAGTCCCAAGGTAGACATAAACTCTTTTGACTTATTTGCTGAAGTGAATAAGGTACTTAAGCAACTTTTCTTTTTTCCATCTTCTTCATTCTGATTTTAACACTTCAGTTCCGAGGAAGGTCTAATAAAGGAGGAATCCGTCTGTTGCTTGCAACAGTAGCCATCTAGTTCTTATTATTCTTATTATTATTCTTACCCCCAAACGTTCCAGACACTTTACAAAAAAGTACCGCAATATATAATAAAGTGGAAAATACCATGTGAAAGAGCATATGAATGTCTCATTTCATAAATTTTTTCTTGTCGAAAAGTTCACGTATGCCCCCGCTAGAGGTCATCAAAGGTCAAATATTTAAACTCTTATAACTTCTAAAGTAACCGTACGATATAAACGAAATTTGTTTTATATTGTTCTTTGGGAAATTGCAAACTTTTATACGCTTACATGCTCGATGAAATATTTACGGTTTTCGCGCTATTACGAGATGAAAATAGAATTTAAAATTGGCACAGTGCAGTTTTTGAGATTTTGAGTTGAAGCTTTGATGGTAGATTACTTATAGGTAGTAATTTAATGTTGACCTAGTTTCAAGGCCAAATTTTGTTTCTCAAGGTCACAACAAACTTTTGCCGATAGAACAAAGACGGTTTGACCTTGTGAGTTCAAACTTCATACATATAATTGTTGAGCCAAGCCCTTTCACATTGACCTTGGCCCAAGGTCAAATTCTCCTTCTCAAGGTCACAACAAACTTTTGCCTGTAAAACAAAGACTGTTTGACGTTGAGAGCTCAAACTTTACACAAATATTCCTTGCAACAAGCCGTCTCACCTTGACCTTGACCCAAGGTCATTTGTTCGATTTTAAGGTCAAAACATACTTTGGTTGATAAAATATTGAACTTTGATCAGTTTAAGATCAATTTTGATGAGAATAACTTCCAATACTAATCTTTTATCTGTGACCTTGGTTCAAGGTCAAATATCTATTCTCAAGGTCATAACAATCATTTACTCCTGTAGAATTCACAGTTATTGTCCTATACTATTTATTCTTCACACAAGTATTCCTTCTTATTTGAACCTAACATAGTCCAAGAAAGATTACTCTTTCATTCTTGTTCTCTGCTGTCATTTTCTATTAATAGGAATTTTCTCATTGCTAAATCATTGTGCAATTCTGTTTTGAGATAGTAATTCTAAAGGATTTAATATTTATAAATCATGAAGTCTAAAGCCTTCATAAACATGGAAGGTATTCATTATCTTTTTTGACTTATTTGCTGAAGTGAATAAGGTACTAAAGCAACTACATGTATTCTTTTTCCCATCTTCTTTATTCGGATTTTAACTATTCAGCTCCGAGGATTGTCTAATAAAGGAGGAATCCGTCTGTTGCTAGCAACAGTAGCCATCTAGTTATTCTTCTTATTTTTCTTACCCCAAACCGTTCCAGACACTTTACAAAAAAGTACCGCAATATATGATAAAGTGGAAAATACCATGTGAACAAATTTTTGCCTGTTAAACAAAGACTGTTTGACGTTGAGAGTTCAAACGTTATACACATACTCCTTGCATCAAGCCCTCTCACCTTAACCTTGACCCGAGGTCATTTGTTCCATTTCAAGGTCACAACATACTTTGGTTGATAAAATATTGAATTTCGATCAGTTTAAGATCGATTTTGATGAGAATAACCTCGAACACTTATCTTTTATCTGTGACCTTGGTTCAAGGTCAAATATATATTCTCAATGTCATATCAAACATTTACTCCTGTAGAATTCACAGTTCTGATCCTCTACTATTTATTCTTCACACAAGTAGTCCTTCTTATTTGAACTTAACATAGTCCAAGAAAGATGACTCTTTTATTTTTGTTTTCTGTTTCTCTTTTTTCATTAGTAGCATTAAATATCTGTACTTTCATGTTGTTGTCATTTCTATTAATAGAACTTAACATAGTCCAAGTAAGATAACTCTTTTATTCTTGTTTTCTATCTCTCTTTTTTTATTAGTAGCATTACATATCTGTACTTTCATGTTGTTGTCATTTTCTATTTATAGAAATTATCTCATTGCAAAATCATTGTGCAAATCTATTTTGAGAAAGTAATTGTAAAGGATTTCATATTGATAGAGCATGGAAATTCAATCTTTCATAAACATGAAAGGTATTTATTATTTTTTTTTCTTCTATTTTGTTGATAAATAAATAAGAGTCCCAAATTAGACAAAAGCTCGTTTGATTCATTTGCCGATGTGAATAAGGGACTTAAGCGACTATTTTTCCCCATCTTCTTTATTCGGATTTCAACACTTCAGTTCCGCGGAAGATCTAATAAAGGAGGAATCCGTCTGTTGCTTGCAGCAGTAGCCATCTAGTTGTACAATATTGTTGAATATTGGTGAACACATTGATCTAAGGATATAAAATATTATGATTTCCGAAGGAAGGTGCAGCGACGCGTAATCTATCGTAGCATATGTGGATTATTATCAGATTATAAAAGAACGAAATACAAAAAAGGAAATAAATAAATAAATAAATAGATAAATAAATAAATAAACGGAAATCCATGTAAGGCAAAGTATACGGACGTCTTCCATGAGCTTCGCGCTTTACTTAAGAAGAAGTTGACGAAGAAGGGAAAATATGGGTGTGGCTGTGAATGAGCCATTTTGAAATTAATTATAAAACAGAATGTTAAAATGAAATTACATTTGAAAAAATAACAATGACAGAAAGTTATACACCAGATTTAAAAGGAACGATTGAGACAAACTATCGTTCGGGTAATAAACTTATAAAATATCTTCAGATAAAATAAATTGCGGTGGTGCGATTGATCATCTAGCTATTTATCTATATCTTTAAATCGAATATGTGATGTTCAGTTGTACATGAGTTCTGCATAGCACATTTTAACATCCTTTTTTCATCTGAATTTATGGCGTCATTTCTACAGCAAGAATGAAAGGCGAATTAAAGTTGTTGGAATATCTGAGAAATCAGTCCCAGCAGAACGTTCAGTCAGGCTTAGGTTAGATTTATTTAATTATCTTCTATTAATCATTAATTTTCAATAGCCTATTCACCTGCAGCATAACTTCCGTATTATAATAATGATTTAATATTAACCATTTATTAAAAGAACTATAATTAGATGCCTTGATTTACATATAACATTACAGCTCCGAAAGTCACTGCGTATCAAATTATATCAATACATTACTTACCACCTTTACTAATTAATTTCTTCAATTTATTAATTTCTTTTGTTTGTTCTTTGACTAGTTTCACAACAGCTAAAAGTGTTGAATGTGTTGGCTGCTGTCCAACAGACGGCCTAAATCCTAATAGGCTGTAAGCAGCATCCATCAGCTTTTGATTAACATCTTTCTTAAAATCCTCCAATTGTTCCGTCTTGACAGAGATATTGGTGTATGCACTCAATGCATATACAACAATGACCACTTCCACAAGCGACATTTTAGCAATAAAATGAAATTTGTAATATCATTAATGCTAATATATATCGTTGATTCAGGGTAACAGTTGTTTGGTTTTTGTCGATTTAAGGGGATTTTGTTACGATTTCACGTATTATTGGAAGATATATTAAGGGTATAAAACAAAAATATTGATTTGAAATTCAGTATCCGATTTACAATTATTTGGTTCAATCTAGAAACATCTGCATACACACATATGCGAAAAAATCATGTGGTAAAAATGATCGAAGCAGGAAGTTTGATTTTACTCTAAATATTCATTTTCGTTTTGCAGAGCTTTCTATTTTCTATTGCATTTTCTCTTTTATGAAAAAAAATTTTTTTTTAGAAACATTTAAGGGGTCGCAATTCTAATAAACATGTTTAAACTGCAATTCAACAGGAATCAATCAACAGTGGTTTCAGGTTTTAATGATCAATGTATTCTTATTGTTCCAGTTGTGACCGTGTGTGTTAACTTTTTTTAGTCTCATGTGTGTGTAAGAGAGGGAGAGTGTATGTGTGTGTGTTCACTTTTCCTGGTCTCATGTGTGTGTGCGAGGGTGGGTGTGTATGTTTTTCCCTTTTCCTGTTTTCATTTGGAAGGGTGTATGTGTGTGTATTAGGGTATGTGTGTATGTGTTCTCTTTTCCTGTTAGTTTTCTTAATTTGGAGTAGCTTGAAATAGCCTGAAGTTGTTATGCAAAGGCGCTTGTAAATGCAATGTGTGACAAAAATGCATTTGGGAATCTCTCAGGATTGCAGATAACAATCAAAGGAAGATTTACATAATAAAATCAAAATACCGAATGAAGCTTTGAAGTGTACTGAAAGGAAATAAACATATTACCTGATCTCACTTCGGAATTTCATTCATTCCGAGGTTCGCAACCGTTTCTAGAAAAAAAATCTAATGATTTTGCCTTGTCTTCTCGAATTTTAGACAACTGAAGAACTGATCGGTACTTCTTTAATGTTTACTCGACAATGACAAATATGGATAATGTCCATATCCCTGTATACAGCATAAAATCGACAATTCAGAAAATCAGAAAGCGAAGGCATACAAAATCAGGATAAAACAGGAACCAAAGCAAAAAAAGAAAAAAAAGAAAAAAAAAACCTCCACCAAAAAAGAAGCGAACTCCCGATATGGGAGTGAGACCAGGTGCCCATGAAGAGTAAGCATCTCCTGCTTGCATGCAACACCCACCGCTTGACATGTCTAGGGTATAATAGAGGCTTAAATATGTCATATCCTTTCAATCTAAAGGTTAATCATTGGTAAACTTAGTCATTTATATCCTTGATCAAGATTTCATTTTTCCCTTGCATGGAATATATTATTTTTTTCATAGTTACATTGGTGAAATGTCAAATAAACAATGCGTAGTTGCTACTGTTAGAGGGTTGTGAGCACCTAATCCAAATCACCACATCATTTGCTATTGTGAAGCACGTTGCAATTTTGTTATTCATGAATATTCCTGTAAATGGACATTCGTGGCTTATTGTTTGGTGCGCGTGCTTTCATTCTTTGTTAAACCGTGTTGTTTTGATGTTGTTGTGCGTCTTGTTATAGTGTTTTTTGACGATGTTTTGTCTTATGTCTGCTCCATCATGCGTTTGTCTTTCGCTGTGATCAGTGCAGGGTAGGTATGATGGAGAACCAAATATATTCTTATGAATAACGTCTTCAAATTCATTAGCATCATTTAAAAGCAGATGAATTAACAGCATAGACCAGACATGCACGTTTCGGGTATATAACCCTCGCCAGTGATCCTCAATCCAAACAATGAAACATGGCCAAAATATGTTATAATTATGTCCAAAATATACCGAAAGACGTAGCAAAATGCTATAGGACCCTGTCAGAAATTTATGAAAATTTTTATACCAAAATTTTCGAATGCGTTTGATGAAAGGCCAACTGAAGTTGATCGACATCATGTGCCCTCATTAATTCCTGGTCCGCCAGCAGTGATGCTCTCCAATTGAGTGGTAAAACGTTAAACGTTTTCAAATTCATAAGCGTCTTTTAGATATTGATAAATTAACAGCATGGACCAGATATGCAAGGTTAGGGTATAAAGAACACCAATAAAGATAAATCATATTTTTATTAACTTCCTAGTTGATATAATCTATCATTTTCGTGAAACACATGTTACATGCCTAACTCAAACAAATTATTTACAAGTGGTATTTTACATTTATTGTGGCGTAATAAAACTTCAAAAATTGCATTCAAACATGCCATATCTACGACTGAAATGTACACTTTTGCGATCACAGCTGTTTCCCTGAACAACTGCATAGAAAGTAACATTGAATAAATCTGAATAATTAGTCAGTTTATTTGAACAAAACAATGTTGTTTTTCAGGGTGCTTCTTGCTATATTTGTCCTTGGTATACATGTCGAATTATGGAAAATTTATCAGAAAAACTTCTTGATCAATTAAGGTGATATCACACGTTTCATGTTATACAACACTTATTTTCAGAAAAAAATAGCATAATTCTGATTTCCTAATGAAATTCAGATGTAAGGGACAATATTAGGAGGTCACCATCCAAAATTTTGAGATTTTGAAACTGATAAGACTTTTTAGCCATCCATTGATTGTAATGGAAATGTTCATTTCTTGGCTATATTTTTTTTCAGCCTAAGATTTTCAAATGAAACTTCACATATGATTCCCTCATCATATTGTGGAAATTCTTATAGAAAGAAATCATTCAATGACCACGTCATATGTTGCAAAATCTGACTGAACATCATGAAATTATCATGTAGAAAATTAAAAGTGCAATTCGAGTTATCTTTCTTTACTATGTGACCAAAGACAAAAGCATACGAATTTATATAACCAACATTTTTGAAATATCACAGCAGTGTTCCTTCACTCACAAAGATTTCAATATGTAAAAAATAGAGCCGAATGCTGATTTTGTGTGATAACACGACAGTTTGTGCACATGTGTAATGATATTACCATATGGACAACTATATCATAAGTTTCTCTACATTCAAACACTTTACTGACACCTGATTTATTTCTGAATAGATACGACATATGTATGTAGGTAAAAAAGTCTTAATAAAATTTTGAAATAAGTTCAATTTCAGCAAAAAATTTGACTAATGTTGATCACTGTAGGCTTACCATTACTTTACAAAGAAAAAAAAAAACATTCGTACTTACATACGAGTAACAATCTGATTACTTCTCCTGCCCTCAGGCTCGAACCACGGTCTTCCCGCATGGTGGGCAAGAGTTCTACCTCTGAGCTATTGGTTCGACTTGCCGACTGAGCGATTATTACAAAGCAAGAACATCAAGGCATTTTAAGTTACGAAAATCGGAAATCTTCAGCGTGGAGATTTCTAAAAAAATTCTCGTTTAAGGGAGGCTACTGACACGCGTGTGATATCCCGTTAAAGAGATTAAATTCCGAGGTTATGCAGATTGTGTTTATGGCTGGTTACAACCAAGGCAAAACTGACGAGCAATTGGATAAGATTTGTGGTGTTATTTCGCCTGATGCAACTAAGTGCAAGGACTCTGAAGTGGAAACCATATTTGTAAAAATAGTAAAAAAAAAAACAGAATGATGAAATAAAGCAACTGAGGAATATAATATTTGCTGTAAAAGGTATGGCATTTGAACAAGACAGAGGAAAGTTTTCTTTTACTTAAAACAAAATGTTCTTCTGTCTTGTACATTTCAAAACTTTTTACAAGTGCGTGTATCCCTACAAAATACATATTAATAGTGAAGCTAAAAACTGAAATGTATATAATCGCGTTAAAAGAGGACAGGACTTAAAAACTTTCAAAGATGTCGTCATAAGGAAATCAGCGTATATATTTTCAAAAATGCATATCTTATAGAAATGTTTTCCTGTGGACAGAATTCAATGTGACATTGCAAAATAAAAGACAGACAAGGAATATATGACATCGGTGTTTCCTTGAAACTAGCTTTATGTGCGAGGGTTGTGTGCACCTAATCCAAATAAACACACTATTTGCTATTGTAAAGTGCGTTGTAATTTGTTTTTCCTGATTTATACTGTAAATTCGTGGGTTATGGTGTGGTGTGTGTGCTTTAATTCTTTTTTAAACCTTGTTGATTCGTGTCTTGTTATAGTGTTTGTTGACGGTATTTTGTCTTACGTCTGTTGCATCATGCGTTCTTGTTTCGCTGTGTTCAGTGCTTGGTAGGTATGATGGAGAACTCTTCCATATTTCTATACTGTTAAAAGTCTTCAAATTTAGTAGCATCATTTAAAAGCAGAAAAATTAACAGCATGGACCTGAATGAGACTTTGTACTGGTGACATCACTATATCAATCGTATATTTCTTTTCCTACGTAGCGAAGTGGGTAGCCAAGAAAACAAATGAACGGGTAGTGTATATTTGTTATTGATAAGTTATGTTTATATTAAATTAAATTAATGATCAAATTATTGCAATCTATTGCAATCTATTTAAACATACCCCTTTTTATCCATCTGATATGATCAGATGGAATATAGGAACATAGTAAATAGGGACGCTGCCTAATTAACGATTGTGAGTTAATGCTTAGTATACACTAATTCCGTATTTTAGAATTGAGCAATTCAATAATGTAATGCTTTCGAAATATATTTCTGGTATACCATAGTAATGTTAATTGCCGATATTTATCAGATTAGTCAAATATCTGTGTTCCGTAATTAAGAAATCTCCAAAAACATTATGCTTTAGTAATCATTGATTTTTTTCTGCATACAGATAGTCAGCCATGAGCTTCCGGGTGGGCTTACTGTTTCAAAAACACAGGACAAACTATCGTGGAAGACTGCGATTACAGGAACCTTCGAATCGAGAGGGGTGCGGGGCTGGAAAATTTATGAATAAAATTTTCTTCATCTTAGGAATCTGTGGTGCAAATTTCAAATCCCATTTCTTTAATAAAATAAAGTGTTTTGGGAAGTTAACTGCATGATTGAAATTTTTTTCAGGTGGAGGAGCTGGAACAGTTTACACAAGATGGGGAAAGAAAGACAGCATGTCCACGAAATAAAACCAATACTAACTTAGTATACTCTGGTAAGCTTGGTTCTTGTTTAGATAAGAAATATATATTTCTGATAAAATATCTTAGTTTGACATTTGTACATGGATTTGTCCATTTCATAAGAAACCTCATTTTTTACAATGCTGTCGAAATATGACGAGTCACCCAACGCGAAGACAATGTTTTATCCGAATAAAGAAGGATATCATCTGAAATAAACATCAAAGAAGTACCTAACAGTTATTCAGTCTCAAAGTCGAGAAGGCACGGCATAATCGTGAGAATTCCCATCGGAACGGTTGCGAACCCTGGAATGAACAACATTCCGAAGTGAGACTAGGTGCCCGGGGAGAGTCAGCGTCTCATGATTGCATGCAAAACCCGTCGCAACAGCTCCATGAAACTTATTGCTTGGACTGCGATTTCATATCTTATATGTGGTCGTCTTACAGTACAAAATTAACATACACCACATTGTTCTTTTATTGCGACCTCTGAACTTACCGGAAAAAAAGAGTAATATGCTCCTTTCTTCTCTAATGATGATTTATAAATGTATATAAACGATTCATTAAATTGTATCAAGTCAAGTATACATTTTATTTGTTAGCTTTGCAAAAGATATATGGATATGTGATGCGTTGAACGATACAATTTTTTTGCAGCAAAGTAAGAACGAACACTCTTCTATTTAAGTTGGAGTTTAGATGGAGGGTCACACTATACCCATACGTGCGCTGCGGTTGAGTACCATTGTTTGCCACCAAATACACATAGGGGAAGATATAGCGATAGTACTGAAAAAGGTGTAGGCTACGCTTACGGAGCAGAGTACATTTGTACCTTTGGGGTAACTCTATCGGGGTAGATAAATTATACAAAAACTGGGAAGTTGCTGTTTGCAGGGCTGTACGGACATCAAGTGTTATTATGATTAAAGGTTGGTTCAAATTCAGCATCTAAAATAAACGTCTTCATTTATACCCAAACGCGATCTTAAATGTATTAGAATAAACATCAAAGAAGTACATATCAGTTACTCAGTCTCAAAGGCAGGAAGGCAAGGTAAAATCCTTAGAATTTCCAATGGAATGGCTGCGAACTTCGGAATAGATAACCTTCTGAAGTCAGGCTGGGTGCCCGGGGAGAGTCAGCGTCCTCTGATTACATGCAACACCCGTCGTAACAGCTCCATGAAAACTTGTCAAATTTGGTGATTGTCTCGATGTACATATTGTTGTACATATAAGTTAAATATTTCTTGTTTTGGAGATGATGACAGCCATTCAACCTCAATTTAGAATGTCAAAGATCATTCTGGAAATATGGAAGATTATACGGAAGAATGATTAATTGTTTTATTAAGGACATATATGGCATCCAAAGTATTGTGTCTTCACATCAAAGAGGTCCCCAAACTCACATGCATATCAATGTTAGACGTCTTCAAATTCAATAGCATCTTTTAAGAGCAGATAAATTTGCAACATGGATTAGCAAGTACGTTTCGGGTACTTAACCCTCGTCAGTGATCCTCAATCTAAACATTGTACGTGTAATATAGCCAAAGAGTATTAAAATGTTTGTATTCAAAAATGTTACGAAAGACGTAACAGGATGGCTGGGATATGATGCTACAGGAGCCACGTTTAAGAAATTTAAAGAAATTTGGTAATAAAAATTTTCGAATGCGTTGAAGAGACAGACAATCAACTGAAGTTGATCGAATTTTGCTACATGTGCCATCGGGGACTCCTAGTCAAAAAGCAGTGACACTCACCAAGAAGTACACATGTTAAACGTCTTCAAATCCAAAAGCACCATTTAAGAGCAGATAAATTTGCAACATAGACAAATTCATATAAAGAAGATGCTAGTGTATATTATATCACCGACTGGACATGTTGTATCTGTTTTTTCCTACCTGATAACAGTGTATTGTTGTTGTTTTTTTCTTTTTGGTTTTTTTATTTGGCAAAATTTGTTTTTGTTTGATATATTGATAAAGTCAAATTATGTTTCAATTTTTTTCTTTTGAAATGAAAACATGTCTAATAAACAGCTAATTTTTGGAATTATTCTGTATTTCTGACTGACAAGAAAGATAACTCCAGTTTGTATTATGAAGGTATTTGATCAAATTTGAAAATGACATTTTTTATGTTTACTGTTAGATAGCCGCTCTCCCGTCAAGTGTAATTACTTATCACTTTTACATACAATAAGATGAAAGTGATTCAAATCTTCAGGATATCTATCCTAAAACTGAATAAACAGTATAAGTCCTTTTAAAAATGCAAAGCCTATTATATGAAGTGATATTCAGATAAATTTCCATTCAAACGACAAGACAAGTACATGTGATGTACTAAAAGAACCAAATTGGTAGATTGTTTTAATGAGAACATTTTCATCAGATGTTAAACGTATCCAAATTCCATCTTTGTTGTTAAAACAAACTTTTATAAAATATCCACCATTGAATGTTTTGAATTAATAGTTGAATGTATTGTTCTGACGGAGTATTGAAAATGAATATAAGCAAAACAGTCATCTAATAAGAAATCCTTACATTGCTTATAATTTTCATTCTCCAGGCAAACATAAATGCATTGAGTCATGGTCAAAGCAGTACAGCGGTAACCTGATGGCGGGTCTCTCTGATCAGGCACCATCTCAGTAAATATGTGGTGATGGAGATGCAGAGAAAATTGGATCCTCTGCAAATGAGGATCGTAAGCTGCTGGCTCCAGTCGAGGCTCGTTGCGGATAGCTGAAGTGTCCACCTTATGTGAACGGTCGAGAGCTCGCATGTGTTGTTGTACAATATAAGATATATTGATAATAATAAATTATTTTAAAAGTATCTCAAATATTGTTAGTTTTTGAAAGTTAAATGACTGTAACAACATACTTTCTGTATGAGAATATTTGGGGGATCAGAAGCATGGACAGCTTGGATTGACAACAGCAGAACATACTTACAGAATTTACAACAAAGAATGGACATCAGTGAAAAGAACCTTGAAATACAAATCTTAAATCACGAAAAGGAAGAATAATCAAGCAAAATAAACATAATTATGAAAGTATAAATGACAAAATACAACTAATTGAGGGAGACAGATTTTGACGGTTATCCACCAAAAGGAGCAAATGATGTGGTTGTCTTCATTGCATGAGTAACGTTTTCCATTTTTATATCAACAGTTTTGTTCATAGTGTAAGGAAACCGCGTATACAATGTACATGTAAATGACAATATTGTGCAGGAGATAAAAAAAATGAAAAAAAAAAATGTGTTTGTAAAAGAAAGGAGGGGATCTCCAACAACACTAGGTTGCAGCACCCACAGCTAAACCCTAAAACACCAAATGCAAAAACACCAACAGAGACGCAAAAGGGACAAGGAACACCAACTCAAACCTAGAAACATTAAACATAAAAGACAACACATAAACCAACGAGACCAATAGGCAACCGGAGCCGACTTAGGACGGCCATCTGTCACGTAAGTAAGTAGCAGACGATGTGATTATCCTGGATTACGTGCGCACAACTCTCCCACTCTTCCGATTTCCCAGAAGTCTCAAAGAACGCACAATTATGGTGTAAAACAACCTCCTCACTGTTAGATGACCACACACAAGCAAGACTGTAAAACGTAGGGGTCCAAGGAACAAAGATGAATATGCAAAGGGATATAAAAAGAGGATGTGCGTAATACAGTCCGTGCTCTCCAAGGTGTAGCGAGCTAATATATGTTTTCACCCGTGGAGTCCGACTAACATTCAGAGAGGACAGGTGGTCGCGGCCCTGTATCTATAAAGAGGTTTGGACAGGGCCTGTCATGGAGTCTCATCGTCACAGTCTGCCAGAGTTCAAGTTTAAGAATGCGCTCGTACAAGACTGTACATTGGTCAAATACCAAGCTTAGAGTCCGTCCGGTGACAATAGGATCATATCCACGATATAAAATGCGTTTGATTACTTGGACGCATTTTCGATAGTTATGCTGTTTACCTTTGATCCTTCTTATTTTGTTAATTATGTCACCATAAATTGCAGGTTGTGAAATACATAAAGCAATATACTCTGTTGCTTGTATGGGTCCGAATTTCAAAAGTAGTTGATCATAATTTTTTGTAAAATTTCGAGAAAGTCTTTTCTAGTTTATGAAAGCGAAAACCTTGATCTAAAAGTTTCTTTGTAATTTGTAAATTTCTATTATGAAAATCCAAAAACATCAGTTCATGCTCTACCATATCGGATAATATATGAAATGTACATCTAGGGACATCAACGTCAAGCCAGGGAAAATTTACTATGTTGAATCCAAAATCATCTCGTTTGTCATACACACTTGTATGAATTTCTCCATTGACAATTTTGATATTTAGGTCCAAAAATGGTGTGTCTGTGTCTGTAACGTTTGCCTTGTTTAGAGTCGATTCTTGTGGATAAATCATATCTTTATACTTTTCAAAAACAGGATTATCGATAGTAAGAATATCATCCGGGTACCTAGAAGCACCAATGAAACATTTCACATCATCATGTTTTCTTTGCTTTTAAAGATTTTGAATAATTCTTTTTCATATGTGTATAAAAATAAATCTGCAACAAGAGACGCACAATTTGTATCCATAGGAATCGCTAAAACCTGCTTGTAGAGATTCTCACCAGATCTTACATAAATGATGTCCAAGAGGAAGGACAAGGCACTACACAGGTCACTACATGTCTATGAGTTGTATGATTTGTATTCTGTAGCGGAAAATAAACCCTTTGATTTAGATGTACAAATATAAGTTATATATATGTTTATTGTAAATATCTTGTAAATATGGGTAATCAATTTTGTTACACAATGACTTCTGTCTATATATTTCCATAGATTGAGTTATTCGTTTATGAAATATAACGTGCGTGTTATCCTAAAAGTCGTAAACAGTCGTTAATGATGTATTTATTTTCGAAGACCATCTGACGTCACACGTGTTCTATTGCGTATACTTAAAGTATGTTCCTGCTATGTAAATAAACAATTTAGAATCATTGTACTTCCTTTTTCATCATATAGATTCGAGTACAATTTCCCTATTAAAATCATTTTAGGAAGATGTTTTTAAATGTGTGGATATGCTTTTTCGGATGCTCTCTAATTAACTTTCACTCGCTCCAGTGCAAAATGTTTAATATTACACCGGTATATATGTGTCCCCTGGATAAATGTGAATGGGAGAAAAGAAAGCAATCTTTTGGATGTGGAAAACCATACATATACCACTGCATATCTACAAATGAAACATTCAATAAATATGCAGAATTCTGTGGAAAGAAGGAATTACTTCGCCCTGAAGGTACATTCATTTTCTTTTTTTAAACTCGAAGTCAATTTAAAAGGTCCATATTATATAGATTATTAAACATCAAGTAAATTCATTTTCGCTTACTACACTTGCCGAAAATGTTTGCCAAAATTATTTTGGTAACTCCATTGCCAATAAGCGAAACTTTGGATAAACATAAAACAGAAATTGGGATTAGCTTGGTCCTTCCTACTTAAATGCTATGTTAAACGTCTTCAAGTTTAATAGTATCATAATGATTAAAGAGCAGATAAAGCTGCAGCATGGGCCAGACATGCACGTTTTGGATACTTAACCCTCATCAGTGATTGTCGATCTAATCAATGTTAGATTACATAAAAGTGTGACATTGATATCGTCCAAAATGTACAGAAAGAGGACGCAGGATGGGTGGGATATGATGCTATAGCACCCAGGTTTTAGAAATGTGAGAAAATTTTGTAAACAGAAATTTTCAAATGCGCTTTAAATACCCGAAACATGCATGTCTGGTCCATGCTGTAAATTTACCTGCTCTGAAATAATACTAATGAATTTGAAGACGATAAACATGTGTACCACGTGGTGAGTGTCACTGCTGACGGAGCCAAGTGCGATGAATTTCTGTTGGTCGTTTCTTTAAACGCATTTGAAATTTTCTGCATACAAAATTTTCTCATATTTCTAAAACCTGGGTCCTGTAGCATCATATCCCATCGAATTTGCTACGTCTTTCTGTATATTTAGGACATAATTTTCACACATTTTGGTCATGTTACATTGTTTAGAATGAGAATCACTGACGAGGGTTAAGTACCCGAAACGTGCATGTCTGGTCCATGCTAAAAATTTATCTGCTCTAAAATGATGCTAATGAATTTGAAGACGAAAAACATATCTACATAAACTTATACTCAGCGAGCGACACTGAGTTCTGACTATTTGTTTTGTCTGTTTTGTTCTTTCCCGTCTTGGTATTCGTAAAATGTACAATGTAAACACATAAAGAATTAGTAACACAGTCACATAACAAGGATAAGTATGTAGACAAGGGAACTCTCCGATCGCAGAATATATTCGATAACTTAAGACAATCGAATAAGTATTATTGTGTCTGAATACCGACAAACCCACGTTCAATGTTATCGCTAAAATATATAGATGTCTAAAAAGCAAGTAGATGTAATCTCTCTCTCTCTCTCTGCCAGATTTTTTTCAGAGCATGGGTTATTTGCGGAATCCCCTCCCCCGTCCGGCCGGATTATTATTGTTTCAGTCCATGTGGTTACACGATCCTGTTGTTTTTTTTTTGGGGGGGGGGAGGGAAAATGCGTGCCATTATTTGATGGGGGTGGTAAAGTCTTCCTTTCTAATGCAGAACGGCAGTCGAGAGATGCCCGTACGTCTTTATGCGGCAGTCGCACTATAGAAAAATGTTTGTTGTCCAAAATCTACGAACTCTTTTAAACCATTTTGTGCCGCAGTCTTACAGCTGTCTCGGACAGTCACTGTGCAGCGTTACAGCTGTTCTATTTATGGCGGGAAGGACGAGTGTTATCTTTGTTGTGTGACGTCAAAGGTTCTCACAGTGACGTAATGTTAGTTGAACAAAGTTGTTTTAAAGGAAAAAAAAGATAAAACAAAACGTTAACAATTATGAAAATAACAAATTTATACTCAAACAACTCCATTTAACCATGCTCTTGAATTTGATACAATTTATAGAAAAACAATTGTAGCAAATATATCTTTTACGACATCAGGAGTTATCTGCCGCCGTCTAGAACGTTTTTTGTTGAGCTCGCCAGAAAAAAAAGCATCCTTAATAGAGTTAGTTATTCGATTAAGCAACGGTTGTTGTTCTAAATTAACCGTATGTACAAATTTAGACGAACGGCATGAAAAGCAGGGGTAGTATCAAAAGTACGCCAAATATAATCCAATATAAATTTATAGAATTTTGCATTTTGATACAGTCTGGTTAAATTTATCTTTGTATTTGTATCAGCCAGATTAGATCAAGATTGGATCCAAATAGCACCGCCTACAATGCATTCCACAGTGTTTTTCGCAAATGCACTGGGGATGGTTAATTAGATAAATCATTCTTCGTATTTCGGTGGAGCATGTGTCGTTATCTCCGTCTGTTAGGCCTATTTGGTTAGATGATTTTTCGATTAATTTTTTGTACTTCTTTAAAAATACGGATATGATTTTGTCAATATTTGTCATTACTTTGAGTTTTGTGTGAGAAATTTCTATTCGTAAGCTTTGCGATTGTGGTTTTTGAAAATTGTTTCATTTACTGACTTAAGAATACAGAGTGCGCAGTGAAACTTAAAAGATGTAGGTGACACTGGTGTCCTTAATCCTTAATAGATTATATATGTGTTTGAAACGTACATGCCTTTTTCCATATGTCTAGAGTTAGACGCCTGTTGATACAAACGTAAATCACATAGTAAAGAACTTCTGAGAAATAATAGTATTTCAACATTTAAGTTTGTTTGTTTCATTGATTGGGTTCTGTGCTTACGATTTTCGGCATGTAAGAGAAAATAACTAAGAAAAGTGGCATTGTTTATCGCAGAATTATACTGTAACCTAGCTGGGGAAATTAAATGAAAGAAAATTTTTAATTAATTTCAGATGGATGCCCATGGCTGGACGTAATAAACAAAGTATCTTATTATAGATTTGCTAAATGTCGACTAGTGTTTGGATGTCCACAAGAAGATGACCAAATTTATGCTTCTGTTGAAATATATAAATGCAAGTATTTCTTATGTCTACGATATGAATTCAGTAATATTTGTGACATCCTCGCATAATATTCAAGAAATATATTTACAATATTTTACTGTAAAGAATTTCCACTATGTATATTATTATTTTAAAACAGTTACAACAATGTATGAATATATATCAAGTTAAAGAACACTGATGAATCAGATTCGTATTTATTTGCTTTCTTGTTTTGTTTTGTTTGTTCAATTTTCTTTGCGGGGATAGGTTGCCTAAATTGTTTCTTTGTTTTGGTGGCTCTAGTATAGCATGGATAAGGTTGAAATACATTTAGATATATGTGAATATCTGAAAAATTCTGTTTGTATATGTTAACTTATGTTTGGCAGACACAAGGTATACAACATGGACTAATCATTTCAGATCCGTCTTGCATTTCGAGGAAGTTTTCAGAGGAGGAAATAAGAAACAGGTAAGATTTTCCCTCCATTTATTATTTTATGAATACAATGAACAGTTACTGTTTGCTACACTAATAAGAATTTTTTAATCATGTAGAATTATAAGAATTTGTGGTTCGACTAATGACACTGTATTCATCCCCACAATGAGGGGTGATATGATTGATGCATCTACATTGGAAGAATAAAAAGCTATATCACCCCTTTGTACAGAGACAGAGAAATCGAACCATAGGGGAATAACCGATAGACTAGGTGCCATTCACGAAACCAAAAAAATTGTTGCGCACAAATATTTTTGCATGAAAGTGTAGTCAATATCCTCTTGTTTGATAATCCGGCGGATGCCACTCTGGCATCCTTGGGCATTTCGAAAATTTGGTGTAAAATGGAATTTTTCGAAGAAAAACCGTTCAAAATAGGAAAAATTCAATTACTTTTCCATGCTGCAGCTAGATCAACAAAATTGGTACCAAAAGTCTCAAGCTCAATTTACCAATTTACTTGTCAATAAAATGGGGAAAACTCTGGATTTTCGATGAAAAATCGTTGAAAATTTGGAAAATACAGTATCTTTTTTTTATTCTGTAGCTAACTAAACAATTTTGGAACCAAACGCACAATAAATTTATTGCCTTTCATTTTAAATACTTAGTAATACAGAAGTCAGATTCGCAATTTGCAGGTACGAAAAATTGGGAAAAACAACAACTCTTGGATGAAAAATCGCTGAAAATTTGCAAAATGCTATGAACTTTTTCAAACTGTAGTTAGTATGAGATACAGCAATTATGGCACCAAAAGAAAGTTTTTTCATTGCCTTTTATTCTGAATTCGTATTAAGCAATTTGCTCATAAATAAAGTGAGAGAAGACCAATGATGGAGAAAACTATGATTTTTGAGGGCTTTTTAACAATAAAAAGTTTTGACTTTGAAAAATGCAAAATGTTTACAGAAAATCTAGAAGAAAGATATGTGTATTCAAGTCGACATTTTTTAAAAAGCAATCTACTGGTACATGGAGGCTTGTAGCAAGCTTTTGAAAGACGTGGGTGAAATTAGAGACATTGTTCAAAAGGGGGGCGGCTACTGTCTATGATATATAACGTGCATGTCTGGTCCACGCTGTTAATCAATCTGCTTTAAGATGATGCTTATGAATTTGAAGACGTTTAACATTTGTACCACTTTGTGAGTGTCACTGCTGGTGACCAGGAGTCCCCGAGGGCACATGAAGCCAATGAGTTAAAGACGATCCTGACGATAATCTCAATACCACTCAAAATAGAACACCAAATTGAGCATCGACGGACCCCTATCAAGGTAGAGTTGGGATCAAGTGCCCGGGAGGAGTAAGCATCCCCTGTTGGCCAGCCACACCAGCCGTCGATATTCATGCATGAAAATAAAAATATATAGAATACTTGTAGCATTGCACTGTCTGAGGTTATATCTTTATAGAAAGTGCCATGCCATTTTCAAAACACTTAGTTCGATTAATTTCGGTTACCAATTGTCGTTTCTTCAACCGCATTCGAAAATTTATGTTTACAAAGTTGTCACAAATTTCTGAAACCTGGGTCCTGTAGCATCATATCCCAGTCATCTTTCTACGTCTTTCTGTATATTTTGGGCATAATTAACACACATTTTGGCCATATTTCATTGTTTGGATTGAGGATCATTGACGAGGGTTAAATACACAAAACGTGCATGTCTGGTCCATGCTGTTAATACATCTGCTTTTAAATAATGCTAATGAATTTAACATAGATGATTTACGCCAGGGTTATGTAGTTGTTGTCAATTATTGAAGTGAATCTTAAAGACCTACTTAGTCATGACATTGTTCTAGTCCCTACGTCAATGTTGAAAATATGTCTTCAGTTTTGCAACTTCGAAATATGTTCTTAATATAAGCTCCAGGTTATTCATTTGACAAGAATGCCTAGGAGCTGATGATCGAATGATGTATGCAGGACTCTGGTGTATCAACTGACCATTAAATGGCAGATTTAATACCTTGATTGTTTCTTGTCATATATTTCTGAAAAAAAAAAACAAACACTTCAGATGTTCAATACTAAATGTTCCAACTATTTACCTTCCTGAAGAAAGTTTTAAACCAATTTTGATGCACCAGACACGTGTTTCGGATAGAAAATCCTCATCAGTGATGCTTTCAATTACAGTGACTTCATGGCACAGCCAAAATCCTCTCCAGCAGCGCCCCTTGCCCTATTTTCTGAACTTAAAATTGCTGTCTCGTTGCAGAGAGCAAATTTAAGGTGGGTCCCTACTCGTGAATTTAACAGATGAATTTTGTATTTTAAGGTTATTTTCTATACATAATAGTCAAAATGACATAATGAACACAGACATAGAAAGGTAATTTTGTTTTCATTAAAGATACAGTACATTAAAGAAAGGTACCCTAACACTTAAAAATTGAGAAATATCAAATATCCATCATATGCTTTTGAACCCTCCAAATTCAGTGATGATATGAATATGCTTATTTGTTTTGTTTTATTTTATGATAACAAGTCATATAGAAGAAATACAACACACAAAATGATATTATAACATAAATCTAAGTATGATATATCTCCAAACATTAGGGTACCCCCTTGTAATTTCATAACATTTTTGACCAAGAATATGTACTAAATACAAATTTTTGCATTAAAAAAAACAGATGAATTTTTTTTCATTTTGTAATATTTCATAAAATTATGTATGTAGATGAAGAAAAAATCACATACAGGTACACAGTTTTTGAATTGATCAAGGTATGGCTCCAAACATAGGGGTACCCCCTTGTAATAATATCATGTTTTCGACAAATAATATATAGTATATCACATTTTTGTGCAAAAATCAACAGATGGAATTTCTTCAAATTGGATCATTTTATACGATAATGTATATAGATGGTGAAAAAATCGCATACAGGTATACAATTTTATACATAATCAAGATATGGCTACAAACATAAGGGTACCCCTTTATAATTTCATCACATTTTCAACTAAGAAATTATACTATATGATTGGTGTGGACATTGATAGATTGCACCATCTTTTGCTTCTTTTGGCATTTAAGATCTTCTGACTGTGTTTTTCAATGCGCTGGCTCGTCCCTCACCAGCCATTGCAAAACGTTATACGCAGACTGCAGCATAGAAGGAAAAATCTATAACGGTTCGAGTAGGGAGCCACCTTAAATGATATTCAATTGACCCCTACTTACCATCTCAATGACATAAAAGATTCAGAGGAAAAGCGACATCTCAGGAAATGAAGTGCAACTGATTGATATTACATGTACTTGCAATCAGTTGATCAAGAAAGCAATCCGATCGATTAAGAACTCGCATTCTACACATCATTCTGAAGATGTAGGTATTGAGAACAGATCATGATGATTGATATCATCAACATATGATGGTTTTGAAGGGACAAAGGTTGTTCTTTGGGAAGTTTTTGACGTGGTGTTCCGTGTCAAATTTCAGAGAAGTTAATTCAGATATTGAAAAGATGGTGACTGAGGCCATGATATTCATTAAGAATTACTATGGTTTAGAGAATCTAGACAGTATATTTGATGTCATGTCCAGTGTACGATTGAAAGAAATGGGCTATAATAGTTCAAAATTCTTGGATGACCAGTACCACCAACAGTTAATTTAAGAATTTCGATAAAATGTCAAGAAAAACGAAATATTTTAGCCATGCATAAGGAACCATTCTTAAGATGCAGTTCAATCAAACCTTGATCTGATGAAAGAATTAATTTTTTTTAAATGTTGAGACCTATTGTGATAATATTTTGCCAATCGCGTCTGTACCTCTATCTGTTATCCTGTTGATTTGTTGCAGTCGCACATGAAATTTGATTTGTGTAACAAACAGATGTGACAAATTCTGTGCTCAAATTTCTTTGACTCTGTAAATGTTTTAGAGTAGAGAATTGTCAGAGTATGATGCAAAGGAGGCATTTTGATCAACCATGTAAGAGGAGTTCTTTGTTGTTAGAAGTAGTTGCACACAAGTATTACAATTGTATATTGAAACACCAAGGCAATAAGAAAGGAAGTGATCTCCAACAAAACTGGGTTGCAGCACCAATATCAAAACATCAAAACACCTCAAGTAAAAACACAGGTTAGACACCCATAGCAAGAGAAACCAAACGGGCGGGGAACAGCAAACACGACATCAAACATCAAATAAGCAATATATGAATTATGCAGTTAAAATGGAACATTCTTTTTATGAAATGTGGCATGATATTGTAAGATGATGCTAGGAAATTTATACTATTTGGAATGATATATCTAGAGTAGAAAAAGGGTAATACATGTAAGAGTGTGCAAATCTAAAACTATCAATATGCAATCATTTTGCTGCTAAAATAGTTGTTCAAGAATTTCTTTAAACCTATTGTATTTTTACAATTTAAACCTTTTTTCAGCAAAAAGAAAAACAAATCAAAACAAAACAAAACTAGAAGATTCCATTTGCTTGAGTGGAATTTTGAATTTAAATCAATGAAATTATTTTTCTTGCTGCTGTTCTTACTACAGCATGAAAAAAGCATTGCATTATATTCAAATTTCAGCGATTTTTGATTCAAAATTCATTCTTTTCCCCATTTTCGCAGTTGCAAATTGCTAATCTGATATTTAAAATGAAAGGCAATACATTTATTGTGCGTTTGGTATCAAAATTTTTATTTTATGTACAGTATGAAAAAAGATGTGACATTTTCCCAATTCAACGGTTTTTCATAAAAAAATCCATAGTTTTCCCCATTTTATGGACGAGTAAATTGATAAACTGAGATTGAGACTAAAAGGCAATGGTATTGCTGTTCTTTTGACACCAAATCTGTTGTTCTAGCTACAACATGGACAAGTTTATTGCGTTTTTCCAATTTTCAACGGTTTTTCTTTGAAA
Source organism: Pinctada fucata (assembly GCA_028142955.1). Classification (NCBI taxonomy): domain Eukaryota; kingdom Metazoa; phylum Mollusca; class Bivalvia; order Pterioida; family Pteriidae; genus Pinctada; species Pinctada fucata. The sequence continues at coordinate 42,331,147 of AP027111.1, read as the reverse complement.
AATCACATTTTTCCCAAAAATTTCGAAATGCCCAAGGATGCCAGAGTGGCATCCGCCGGATTATCAAAGTACAGGGTAATAACATCACTTTCATGCAAAAACAGTTTTTGCGTAAAATTTTTTGGGTTCCCCCCAAAATAGCCATTTGGCAACTAGACTATGAATGCATCGTCGTAATTTCAATTCAAAAGAGATTTGTTGGAGATCTCCTCCCTTCTTGAATATTACAGAATTATTAGGCACAATATACAAATGTACTTAACTAATCCTGAACTTTAGGTCTATGACATTACAATGATGGTTCCGGACAAACGATAAAAGTTGAACAAGAGCATTTTCGTTAAGACAGAAACAACTGCGACATTGTGAAAGAAATGTTTATCGTGGTCTGCGTTATCGCATCCTCCCGAAATCGGACGAGGGAGTCGAACAACAAGATACCTAAACTGACTCAGTCTTTAATTTAATCTTACAATCAAAGGTAAAGAAAAATTCATGCATTTTTTCCTGCTTTTAACAACGTAAACTTAGGTAAAGCTTAAAAGATGCAAATAGTCTTTCACTTACAATTTTAGCATGTCGCAAAATGCAAACGGCTATTGCTTATTTGATAGAAATATGTATATTTTATCAGCGATCACAGGAAATGTTACACTCAAACACATAAAAATCAGAAAATACGTTCATCATGCAACCTAGAAATGTATCCATCTCCTGTTTAGTAGTCGCTTAGGCTGTCCTACTTAGGAAGTGCCAATAACAATGAGTGTTAGTAACTTTTTCTTAATTCTGATAGCGGAGCATAACTGCCACCCATTCAAGCGAGAGAAAGTTGAATAAGCTTTAAGCTTCCATTTCAGTCCTACTTTAAAATTATATACTTTTTATATAATTATACATGTGATATGAGTTTGTATGAGATATGAATATGTTTAAACTTAAATTATAGTAATTAATATAGACCGTTTTTAATAGTACTGCACTAAAAATTAATTCCGATCTTGTACTTGACCCTGGAGATTGTTTCCCATCATGTTGATTGATTTTTCGCATCGAACGAATTTTATAAAACATATAGAATACGGAAATGGTTTAACTCTATACCTTCTCGAAGAAAATTTCAAACGTGCACCAGACACGTGTTTCGGTTATTAAATCCTCATCAGTGATGTTTCTAGCCAATTTGATTTTCAGAAGCCAACAACATTCATTTCAGAATGCCCCACGACTCGGTGCTTAAAGTGTTATTATTAATACAACGTTTTCTAGCTTGACTTAGCTTGGTGTAAATTAAACTGCTTTAAAATGATGCTAATGAATTTGAAGACGTTTAACATTTGTACCACTTGGTGAGTGTCACTGCTGGTGGACCAGGAGTCCCCGAGGGCACATGTAGCCAAGTTCGACCATTTCGGTTGGACGTTTCTTCGAACGCATTTCAAAGTATTTGTTTACAAAATTTTATGGGTCCTGTAGCATCATATCCCAGCCATCTTGCTACGTCTTTCGGTACATTTAGGACATAATTTTCACAAATTTTGGTCATATTATATTCTTTCGATTGATGATCACTGACGAGGGTTAAATACCCGAAACGTGCATGTCTGGTCCATGCTGTAAATTTATCTGTTCTTTTATGATGCTAATGAATTTGAAGACGTTAAACATTGAATAAAGCAAATGAGTTAAAGAAGATCCTGTCAAACCCATCGCGGGGAACTTTGTTTCGAGCTCCACACGACAAAGGGCATAAGTGTGACACAAATTAGTTAAAGAAGATCCTGACGATTATCTCAATACCACTCACAATAGAGCATAAAATTAAGCATCGATGGACCCCTAGCAAGCCAGAGGTGGGACCAGGTGCCCGGGAGGAGTAAGCATCCCCCTTTGGCTAGCCGCAACCGCCGTCGATGTTTATGAACGAAAATGAAATCAATATACAAAATCCATGCACTGTCGTCTGACGTTATGTCTATATAGAAATTTTTATGGCGACAATGTCAGGGAAATATATTCAAAACACTTACTGTCAAACCCCTCACGGGGAACTTTTTACGAGCTTTACATGGCAAAGGGCATAAGTGTTACACAAATGAGTTGAAGAAGATCAAACACATATGATAAAACTACTCCATGTTTGAATCTTGATATCAAAATCAATAACGGAGAAATTCAGACAAAGATATACGATAAGATTTTGACTTCAACTTAATTAATTTTCTTTGGCTTGATGGCGATGTTCAAAGATTGCCATCATACTTCATTTACATTTCTCAGCTCATCAGATACACTAGAGCTTGCTCCCATGTTTCGGACTTGATTACAAAAATAAACAAATTACAAAGAAATTATCAGTCAAGGATTTCGATATCATAAACTTGTAAAATCTGTTTGTGAAATTTTACAATAACTATTCCGAACTTCCTTCAAAATTTGGAATAACTCCAGCATCAGAGCATCAGAGTTTGTATCATTTTGGAATTTCGTTTCCTTCACTTTACGAAGACCTAGTAAACAAAATCAGAAGGATCAAAAGCAGATCGAACGTCAACCACAAATGTAAGGAAATAGTCGGTCGCCTGTTTTACCGAGTATATGATCCCAAGGTCATCAAAAGAACAATGGGCATGGCACTGAACCAATCTACGGTTTTGCACCAATGTCTTTCCCAACTTTGCTCACTAGCCAACCGTGACGACGGGACTCTTTAAATCTCGCCAGAGAAGACTAGGCCTTAATTCTCTGTCCTATCCGAAAGTCAGACTTCTCGGGTTAGTTATCTTGAGCTCGCTTCAGGAAGTAGTGCACAGACTGTTACATGTATATGCATGCCAAATATTTTTTAGATCCATTTACATAGAGGCCGCTGCATTTAACTGTCTTGTTTGTGATGTCACCTTACAGTGAGAAGTTTTATGTTTACACAACTATTGTGCGTCAATAATGACCTCCCTGTATCCGGATAAGTGGGAGGGATGGTGCACATAATCCAGATTACCACATCATTTACCAATAGCAGATGGTCGTTCGGCACCGGGTGCACATTGGTCTCCTGTCTTTTATGTGTTATCATGAATGTTTGATGTTTCCGAACGTCTGTTTAGATTGTCATCTATGATGTTCCAGTGAATATTGTCGTGTCTTTTTTTTTTTTGGTTTGTAGTTTTGTCTGATGTCATTTACGTATCAATTTCTTGTGGGTTTGTTTCGCTGTGTGATTGCAGTGTGGTCATGCTGGAGATCTTTCCCATTCTTTGAATCTGACTACAGGTTTTGTGTTTGACTTTTATTCTCTGATTGAAAGATTCTTGACTTATAAATCATTATCATATATAACCCATCGGTGATAGTGAAAATTGATTGATTTTTACTGTCAATACGTAAATAATAAAAGAAATCGAAGAAGTACCCATCAGTCATTTAGTCTCAAAGTCGAGAAGCTTAGGCAAATAGGTTGCAAGTTGAATTTCCGTGTGAAAAGAATGCAGCATCAATCACCAGTTCCTTGCACAGTAACGCGAACGCGTCAACGCGAAGCACAACACTCTTTATCTTTTCGCAATTATTGCAATATATTTTTATATGCAGACACATGGTGAGATAAATTGCATTTGGTTACAACGACACTATCTGGAAAAAGGGGTGCCTAAAATGTTTAGAAAATATAATGAGCAATTTTACTTAAATGTTTGAAGGATATTTTGATATAAGCCCTTTATATACTAGTATTTGATTAATATTAAACTCTTTATATTTTCATCAAGCGCAAAATGCACTAAATGAACATCAAAAAAGGACCTAACAGTTATTCAGTCTCATAGTCAAGAAGGCAAGGCTAAACCGTGAGAATTCCCATCAGAACGGTTGCGAACCCCGGAATAAACATCATTCCGAAGTTAGACCAGGTCATGTGATACAAATCATGTGATACAATGTTCCTGCATATTGAACATAATTATAGCTTTTCATCTGAATGATCAATAACATATTTTTGTCACAGCATATACAGATTTTTTAGAAAATTAAAACCGACGTATACGAGGAAATGAATATAACGATGCAATTAACTCGATACATGACGTAACACAAATTTCTCATTTGATATGAATTTAATAACCATTTCCTTTTCACTTTTTCCCAGAGGTATTTGCACTGCAAATCGCTCTCGGGCACTTTTTATGAGGAAATAAATGACAAAATATTATTGATATTTTCACAAACTTCCCTTCAATTTATCCAGATAGAGAAAACTTTTAATTTTCCTAATATGTCATACATATAAATTTTAAATCAATTAAAAGTGGATTGAAATTAAAGCAAACAAAGAATTGATTTCTTAAATCTAGACCTTCCCCTTGATATGTTTTATTACATATTTATATTATACATCAATTCTAAAAGTAAAATCAAAGGTATCGAATGACGTGAAAAGGGGAAAATGTGAGCTAGCAGATGTGGTTCTGATGCTTTTACAACATTGAAGAAATAGGAAATAGCTTTAATAGATTTTTACTACATATTTTCCAACATTGCAAAGTCTATATACATTTACTCGTCATTTAAGTAACCGAAACCAGATAGTTTTCATATTTATATTTGATAATGCCTTCAAATAAAAGATGATAAATTATGGCATGAAGGAACAATCAAAATTTTTCATTGAAGAGGATCATTCGCATATAGCATGTAATAAATAGCATTTCTTTGATTACTTGTACAAATTTTACTGTAGATATATATCTAGCATTAAGATATCAAATTTGTTTCGTCAGTACACGATATATAATTAGTGAAGGAAAATTAAACAATGAACAGAAATTAAAAACGTGCGCTCCCCTTAAGTGAATCATGACTTTGGCATGAAATCCAAAACAACCTGAAATTGCAATTATGTTTCAGCGTGATTTTGATCCAATACGTTAAAAACAGCCTGTACCATAAAAAAAGAGCCTATATGGAAAAATGGGGCCAATACGAAAAAAAAAAAAAAAAATGCAAGGCCAATATGGAAAATTAGGGTCAATAGGGAAGAATCCGAAAAAAAATCTCAGGTCCTTGTCCATGTGCAAGAAAACAAGCTTGGCATTTGCATGAACGATGTTGAACCATATCTGACGTTTAATATAACCATTATGTTTATGAAATCTATTTTTGAATGGAAATTACAAAAAGCTCAAGATTAATAATGATGAAATAAACAGTTATTGCGTCTCAGCCTGTCGAATAGTCTCGAGGAAGCCCCTCGAGCCATTACGACAGACCTCGACGTTGTAACTGTGCCAATATGGAATGCAGTGGATAATAACCTATAAGTATCGCAACAGAACAAAAATTACAAAAGGAGGATAACAATGGGGCAAACACATGGAAACAACAAGACTAACAGCATGAATATATAGATATGTTATGTTCTTTTTATTTTTAAATTGACGGGATCAGTATATGTGTTAATGTGTATCCGTCTAGTGTATAGGTGTAACTACAGGATCTCATTTAATAGGGAATCCCTTCCCTTTTGACTGGTGAACAGGGTTGAATAAAAGGTGTCACCTCATTGGTCAAAACTATTGAAAATTTAAAAATAGCACATAAAATCAATGTATGATTTCCTGTTGTCTGGAGAAATTGAGTTTTGAACATGAATTTGCCTTTTATGTAATCAATAGATCGATTTGAAAATATAAAGAAAATTAGCACATTTTCAATTCGGAAGGAGGGGCCATGTAACAAAGTGAATTTTGCTGAAAAAAGGTATGCATGCCCCCCCCCCCCCCTTTTTTTTTCTTTCGTTTTTATGCGTCCCAAAGATGTACCAAGCCAAAAAGACCAAATTTATAAGCTTTGAAGCATTTGAAGTCATCGAAATCGAGCTAAATGCTTAATCATACAAAGAAGGGTTTTATATCCTGTAGTTACACCTATAGGTGTTATCCAAGGAAATCGTTTTAGCGCGGATTTACCTCAGTTTTGACTGGTGAACAGGGCTGAATAAAAGGTGTCACACTATTGGTCAAAACTATTGAAAATTTAAAAATAGCACATGAAATGAATGTACCATTCCCTGTAGTTGGGATAAATTGAGTTTTGAACCCCTTTTTTTCTTTTATGCAATATGTAAATCGATTTAAAAATAGATGAAATTTGTAAAATTTTCGAAACAGATAGAGGGGTGATGTAAAAAAGTGGAATTTGTGAGAAAACGGTATGCATGACCCCCTTTTTTTCTTTTATTTTTATGTGTGTCAAAGATGTCGAAATCCAAGGAGACCAAATTCATTATCATTGAAGGATTGGAAGTCACTCAAATTGAGCTAAATGATTAATCATACAAAGAGGGTTTTTACATGTATTTTCTTGGATGACACCTATAAGAAAGCGGCGTCCGTCGAGACCAACACTCTTCGTCAAGCTACCGAGGTGTAAGTTTCTTAATATTGTGACACTAAACATTACCTGCAGAAGGTTGATAGCGATCGATAGGTAGCATTTGGTAATAAGGTATTGTGCCAGAGGCAAGGTACGTGTCAGAGGCTATAACCTGTGGCTATTGTCAGAGGCGATTGTCAGAGGTACTATGTCGGAGTAAAGTACCAGGCAAGAGCCAGGTGACAGAGTGTCGTCATTGCCGTGTAAATAATCTCCTCTATATCATTATACTTTTGATTTGTTTCATGTACCAATCATTTGTTCCAATCATTGGTTAATCATTTGTAGAATTTCTGGTCAGTCAAGTAATTGAAGGAAAGTACTTTGATATGTGAATTTATATTGCTTTCCATCGTAAATTTTATATACCAGTTGGTGACCCCTACCTCGGTCACGTTACAGATATATGTACATGTAAAACATTGATTGGGAGAATATTAGTTTAAACATATTTATTCAAGTATAAGCATACATACAAATGAGCAATGCATATGATGAAAATTAGTGGGATTTGAAAAAAAAAGCGTAACTCTTATTCAAATTCATTTCCCTAGGGAGATGATGATGATATTTGGAAAATATTCAAATGATACACTTTCAAGATCAGCACTAAAACAAAATAAACAAGGAAAACCAAAATGACCTCAGCTAAAAAAGATGAGCCTACTAGGCAGAGACGATGTATTTTTAAATGCCGAGCATCAGAAATGCATTATTGAGATAACAATTTCTGAACGGTGGTGCTTCAAGCTTACTGATTAAAAATCGAAAATAATTATGCTCTGCAAAGTTTTACCCCTCAATATGTATTCAACTCTAAGTTTAATGAGCAAAACTTTGTTGTGAACTCGATGGACAATTAAAGGAGCTCACGAAAGACCCTTATACTGCAAAACTGTATATTTTTAAAGATAATCGTACCCTTCATTTTGCTATCTCAATCCATTTTTTCATTGTTGACATTAACACATTAATAAGAGAATGTTTTCAACAGTGAACAATTTGTGCATTCGAAGGTTTCTTTTTTTTTTAATTCTTATTCTAGGTCTAACACAGATGTGAAGTGCTCACTAAAGGGTGACAAAGAAAAACCGCAGAAACATACAGAAATCGATGTGTCCAACCCAAACTCCGTTTCAACAGCTTGGAAAAATATTTATTTAGTGAATGTAACATCAAACTCTTTAGAATATGAAAAAGGTAAGGTAATGATATCCTTGTTCTATTCAACAAGTGTTGTTGTGGTGTTGGATTTTCCTTCTATTTACTACCATTACGTATTTCCAACCAAATGCTACACTCGCTTATAAATGTAAAACTGTTAAACACTTACCGGTACTCTTATTTCCTCGCTATGTCGGAAATTTGAAAAAAAAATTGCCTCAATCAGAATGATAAATAACATATTAATTATTTTCTTTATCTTAATTAATTTATAAATCCAATGATACTTACATTGTTGATTTCTTTTTTAATTTACTACAGTGAAACAAATATTATGTTTACTCATTTTTGTTTTCACATATGAGATAATACAGCGTTATATTCCAAAAGTCCAAATATGATACTTAGTCTATTAGTTATACAGTGTTTTACAGGGTGGATACAGAAATATATTGGTTCGATGAAAAAAAGTTGTATTTTTTTTTCATCGACCCGAAATATTTTCTGTATCTCCCCTGTAAAACACTATATGACGAATTATTCCCGCAGATGGCTTTTTGTTTGTGCATGTTATGTCAACATATTTTAAAGCATCTTGGTGACGTCAAAAGCGTAAAGCGTCATAGTATAAGCAGGATATTGAAATAATATTCTGTCAGTAAAATAGTACAACATAATATTTGGTTCTTCTCGACTAATCAGATTGCAAAAAATTTGCCAGAGGCGGGACAAATATTGATATGCCTCCTGTTATAAATGAGTTAAAGAAGAATACACAAGTGTTCCAATTTTATACGATCTTGAAGAAAATGTGAAACCAATTTTAATGCACCAGACACATGTTTCGGATATTAAATCCTCATCAGTGATATTTCCAGGAAAGGTGCTTTTCATAAGCCGCCAAAATTCATTTCACTAGCAAAATCTGATTTTGTTTTTATGTGCTGTGTATCGTTGTTATTAGTGAATTACGTGGAAGTACATGATTCTTTTTGCTGTAGTTGTATGTTTATTTCTTATTGATATGTTTTATAAGTAACAGGAATTATCGGTGATCACTATATCCATTTTTTAACATCTAGATGTCACAAATGAATAGTTTATTACCCGTTAATTGACTGATTGCAGTCGGTATATATATGATAAATGTCTTACTGTGTGTTTTCTTACGAATATACAACACACAAGAACTGCATATATCACATATGTAATGTTCATGTGAAGACATATATGCTTAATTTCAGTGCTGCTATCTACGTGTACATAAATGTCGGAGAGGGTGTTTGTAATGATGTTTAAACTATTGCCCGATCCAATTTCGTTTTCGGAAATAAAATATGTTTAATGTAAATAAATTTCGTTTTCACAGAGACCTTCATTAAGATATAAGATATATACCGTGTTTTAATGACGTGTGAATGTTTTTGTTGCTTTTGTTTCTAATTCTCATCTCATTTGTGTGTTCCGCTGTCATCACTTTGGGGTCGACATTGTGATGTTCTCCTTCCTACCATTAATATATACATGAAATACTCTTCGTAAAACCTCTGTACGACGCAAGACTCGATCAAGCAATCCGTAGTTCGTCTGTCGTCATCAGCATCCTTCCGTCTTTAACCGTTCAAAATAACCGACTCAACACTCCGAAATGTTTGACAGATTTTGATAAATTTCTCAACACAAAACTTATAGATTCTGACCCAGGGTTCGATCATAAGACTCATCTGGAGCCGAACAGTCAGAAAGTACTTTTTACTATGAATAACTCAATAAAGGTATATTATGCCTTTACTTATTACATATTTGTACCTTTAAATGCTCATTGTTTTTTGGTTAATTTTGTTTAAATTTGTTTTTAATTTCCATGTCTTATATATGTTAGAAAAGGTAAGAGGATGTTTATGTATTTTCAATACCTTCCCCGGTGCCACTCAAATGAGTTTAATGAAACCTTTCGAATTTTGAGTTTCCTAATCAAAATTTCGTTCAAGGTCCAGATCTGTTCCGCAGTGTCATGAATTGATATAATAAAGATAAATTTTTCAGAATTTTGTTTAAGATTTATATATAAGACTAGAATAAAAGTACAAACATCATTATGCCATACTGCCATTTTGAAACATATGTTTCACGAACTCAGGTGAGCGTTATGGTCCCCTTTGGTCTTTTGTATTTGGTTTCATTTATTCCTTACGTTTGTCCATTCAGTTGGTCTGTTATGAGCGTGTTTTGTTTTGTGCTAGCGCTTTTCGATCGTTAAAACTTTGACATTACGAAGATGGTCTGCTTATTTTTCATCATTGATTGTGTAAAAAAGGGTTTGCGTATGTACCCACATGAGCATGTTTTTTTTTTAATTCAATTTGAGTTTTAAATAATAATTTCAAAATATCTCCACTGGATTTGAATGTTACTTTCTTTTACCAATATCTTGCAGGAACAACACAAATGGTCATTTACGATTGGCAATTCATTCATCTATATCAATATCGAAAATACGTCGCAGGTAAGACTTGTCAGATTGTTCGTCTGTTGTGTATCGTCGTGGATTCTTTTAATCAATTGAATTAAGTTTAAGGCATTTAACTATTTCGTGTTGTTCCTATAAACAAATCGAACTGTACTTTCATCTCTTCATAGTGCCGTCCTCGTTGAATCGTTCATATGTACTGGTTTGTTTCTCAATAAATCGAGAAATCACGTTGAACGCGAAAGAAGTCCAGATTAATCGCTATAATGGCTATACCAGGGCAAGATTGGCAAGAGGTCATGCTCCTCGACGGAAAGACACGGGATAATTGTGGTTACCGAAGCTCTAGCTGACAAAACATATTCAATTGAAAATGTTTCAATTTGTGAATCTCTCCGCGAATATCGGTAGTCTGTTGTCCATTGCTACCAGATGTGGATTTCAAAGAATTTGAAAGAACATTTAGAACATCTGAAAACCACTCATTTTATTATAGTCCATTCGATAGAAGCCTTTGATTTTTCGACCATTTACACTACAATTCCACATTCTAAATTGAAAGAAAAACTTATAAGTAAAGCGTTTACAAGTAAGAACGGTAATCGCAAATACAAATCTATTCCGAAGTAGCAAAGTAATATTATGATGTTAAATTGATAAAGAGCCAAACCGCAGCTTAAATCGGGCGACAGAGCTGGGTACACTTAGTCATTTGTGTTAAGTGCTTTGATGTTGTTTTTGTTGAATTGCGTTTACCCTGTCATCTTTCATTTTCTGAGTAGCAACATCCCTTCATCGCCTGCCTATGGCGTGTAGATACATCTCAATTGATAAGCTATGCCAGTGCAAGTACGAAATATACAGATTTTGTTCTGAGAGCTAGGCGTCTCTCAGAAAAGCTTCTCAGTCAGGGATACATTTCTGACCGACTCACATCGTCACTGAGGAAGTTCTACGGTCGATATCATACATTATGATGTCCAACTCCCCAGAATGGTGGATGATATTCTGTGATAGACCATTTGTAACCACAGGTTATACTTTAACTCATCTATATCTTCCAAAATGGATGTAACCGAATGTGACATTTCTACCGAATTGAAGCGACGGGTGTTGCATGCAAGCAGGAGATGCTGACTCTTCCTGGGCACCTGGTCTCACTCCCATTTCGGGAGGTTTTAGTTTGTTTTATCCTGATTTTGTATGCCTTCGGTCTATGATTTTCTGAATTTATCGATTTTGTGTTGTATATAGGGATATGGTGATTATCCATATTTGTCATTCTTTATTTTCTTGTTCCCTTCTTTGTATGAGGTACTATTTCATCAACATGGAGGATTCATTATTACAATGAAAATTCCTCTGATTTTTCATTACGGAATATTTTTCTTTGTTCATATGTCTTTTTTAAACAGAAGCAAAGTTACTGTAGGGTCTATTCAAGCATTGTGAAACATAAACATAATGGTCAAAATCATTAGAGAGATGTTGCAAGAGTATAACTTCCTATATTAAGATGAAAATTCAGAATGTAATTATGGTACACTTCGAAATGTACACCGTTAAAGTTTAAGTCAAAGAAAACCTTCTTTCTCGCATAAGCTTTTGAAAGTTAGTTCTTAACTAGGACCTTTTTATCCCATCAAAAACACATAAATTTTCAAGTCGAGGAGATTTTTACAAGCCCAATTCTTCAAGAAAGAATGAGTATGAAATTCATCAAAATCTAAGTGTTTAACTACCAGAACACATCCATAAGAGGAACACAAATCCTACATTTTGCGTACCAGAAATGCATGTTTCACATTATGAATTCTCATCAATGGTATTTTAAGCCAAAATAATTCAAACCTGAGATAATAATTGTTTCGTGTAGTTTTTCCTAGTTTCGTTTTGAAACTTCATATATCCACTGACGAGGGTTAAGTACCCGAGACATGAATGTCTGGTCCATGCTGCAAATGTATCTGTTGTGAAATGGGGCTATGAATTTGAAGATGTAAATTTCGAAAAAAGTGATCGGGTTCAACTTTCCCGTAGAGTCTATTTGAATCACATTCAGGATATTTGACATACATGGAAAGGAATTGATACATTTGTTATAAAATATTATTAAGATGGTATATTTTTTTTTTCAATTCGTACCAATCCATTTTTTTTATAATTTATTGAATTGAATGATACAAAATGGTTCTCTTTTACAGGCATGGTTGCTTTTCTCCTACTGACCAGCATCAATTTGTTACTTATAGCATTTTTCAAAGGGTATGCCTTTTCTATCCATTCGCTAAATCAATAGATCAATTCATCAATACTTCACAACAAGGTCTAAAAATAGACCAAATTACTAAAACATGAAATAGAGATACTTGTATCCTGATATCAAATGGACAATTCCTTGTAAAACTATTATGATTTGTTGAAAGAATTAAATGAATGTGACATAATGCATAATCAGGTTTTTTCATCGAATTTTCGTCTATTCTGACTTCATCGTCGATGCCTTATTTCCTACCATTGATTTTCATTTTCTTGCAAATTCCAACTCAACAATTCAATTTGGAAGGGAGGCTAAATTTCCCATGGGAAAATTTCCACGAAAGAAATTTTTGTCAGAAAATAATTTCCCGTGTAAATTCTCACCTGAGATAAGGAAATTAAGAGATATTTAGACTAAGCTCAAACTGAGCTATCCAATGTTATCTTTATCCGTTGCATTTGAAGCGAGATCGTCTTGTAAATATAAGTTTTTCCCGAAATTAAAAGAAAACATAATTCTTGATAAATAAATATTGCAGAATAACAAAAATATTATTTACGGAATTAATATGGATCGACGGTGCTTGTTTTTTTTTTAAATCTTTATCATTTTCTTTTCTCAATAGTCGCTGTAAAGGAAGACAATCAGAGATTGTTGAGTTGCAGGAAGAAGTGAATGGAGAAGGGGACCATTCTGTGTATGATGAGATTAATGAAAGGAGCACTCCGTTTTAACTGTTGTCGTTCACACTGAATCTGAAAATGATCGTCAATGTTTGATCCAGTGTTTTAGATAATGCTCTTTATGAACAATATATGAATATTTTTTTCCAGATAATCTTATGTCTCCCTACTGAGTTTCATTTTAGTCTACTTTACAATATGCATGTATTTCATTCATCTTTTGCTCACTTCATTCAAAGTGAGCACCTGAGTTACATAGTAGTTTTCCCCCCATTGTAGCTCCCCCCGGAAAAACTGCTATTTAGTAGCTTTTCCCCCTGGAGGAAAACTGATATATAGTATTTTTTCTCCGTAGTAGAATTTCCCCCCTACCGATACTGGTTTGGATTTCATCTTTTTTATTATTTTGCGTTCAATAGAGATTTTCGATCAGTAATGATACGGAACTAACTGAAAATATGTCTGTCTATCTATCTGTCTGTCTGTCTGTCTGTCTGTCTGTCTGTCTGTCCGTCCGTCCGTCCGTCCGTCCGTCCGTCTGTCTGTCTGTCTGTCTGTCCTCGTCTTCCATTCTATAAAAAATTAAGTTAGACATATAGATCTTTTTTGAATAAACATTCTATTGTCCATTACGGAGGGCAAAATGATTTTTCTGATTTGAAGAAATTGTCATACCTAACTCCCAACTGGGCAATATATGTACAAAGCTATCTGCTAGAATTCAAAAGGAAGAAGGGCAATCGCAAATATAAACATATTGTTGAAAAAACCTACTTTGTAAACGAACTTCGATTCTGAAAATAAGTACACTGAAAGAGATATTATTCAGTCGTTAAACTTCCTGATCGACAACATTTTTGTGGTGAAGGGGGAAAGGTATTCCAATAAATTGTCGGGATTCCAATGGGGACCAAATGTACCCCACTCCTTCCCGACAGTTTTCGTTACTTGTGCGAAGCTAAAGCTGTCCTACGACACTGATGGTCATATGAACACATCACTTTATGACAAAAGTGACGACTTCAAATTCAGCATCACAAATTTTCTTTTCTGAGTACTATCAACTTCCCTTCATCGCCGGCTTTTTGGCGTGTTCATATATCATTTGATGCGTTATATCAGAGCCAGTTCCAAATATACAGAAATCTGATTTTTTTAGAGCTAGGCGTCTTTCAGAAAAGCTTCTCAGTCAGGGATATGTTTGTGACAGACTAACATCGTCACTGAGGTCTACGGTCGATACGGGGAACTCGTCATACACTATCATGTCCCATTGTCAAGAATGGTGGATGATATTCTATCAAAGACCCTTTGAACCATCCAACAACAGAATATACTTGTATCTTTCGAAATGGAAGTAACCGGATGTGATATTTCTGCCCAATTGAAGCGAAGGGTGTTGCATGATAGCAGGAGATGCTGACTCTTCCTGGATACCTAGTCTTACTCCCATATTGGGCGTTTGCTTCTTTTCATCTGGTGGATGTTTATGTTTATTTGTTTTGTTACTGTTTATCCTATCTTAAATGATGCTATTGAATTTAAAGACGTTTATCTTTGTATGCATTCGGTTTATGATTTTCGATTTTGTACTGTGTATTGGGATATGGTCGTTGTCCATATTGTCATTGTATGCAGTTGCTAGAGAGACATTTTTGTAAACAGTAAAACTTCACAATATTCTACTTTAGGCAAAATTGTCATGCAACACTACATATGATACATAAAAGTTAGTAGCGTTTATTGTTACCAGAGCCCCAGAGAAACATGGATACCCATGATACAAATATCATACATAGGACGTTTAAAGAGTACCAAAAGGCACAAATACTTTCATTTCTTACAAAGTCAGGAATGTCAAAGGTTACTGAAATGTGAAAAATATATGGTGAATGAGAACATGAAATCATATCTTTTGAAAGAAGATGTGACGGATGTTCCTACGACAATATATCACTTGAACTCTACTTAGATGAGCTAAAAAGATTCATTTTAGTAAAGTAACTGAAAAATGTCAAATGTGTAATAAATGCGCTCACAAAACGGGAAATAACAAAAAAGGTCAAAAATTAAACTGATGGTATACAGATTATTTCAAATTGCTTAACAAGCTGACAAAATGGGAAACATGAATAGGAAAAAGTAATGGGGGTTTCCAGCGCCGGGATTTGAACTCACAATCCTTGAGTTCATAGGGTGCATCGTAAACAACGTAACTATTTATAGTTTTTTTTTTAATAAAAAAATCTAACAAATGAAATTAAACATTAAAAAGTACACTAAATCATTAAATAACTTAAATATGAGAAATATGCAATAAATAAGTGGACACGATCAAACACCTATTTCAATTTATAAAGTCTAATAGGTGTCAAAAATCTGACTTCGTGGGATCTCCACAACACCCGGTTGCATCAAAAGGGAGAAGAAGCGACAAATCACATGGAAACATCCAACACAAAAGAATAAAAGACTACACATAAACCAACAAGAAAAATGGGCAATCGGTGCAGACTTAGGACGGCCATCTGCCACACCAGTAGCAAACGGTCTGGTTATCCATATTAAGTGCGCATAAACATCCAACTATTCCTATTACACAGACGTCTCGAAGAACGCAGAATTGTGGTGTTGAATAACCTCATCATTGTAAGATGACCTTACAAACAGACAGCATGACGCAGGGGCCCAAGAAACACACATCTGGATATGTAAATGGATGTAAAAAGAAAAGGCCTACGAAATATAGTTCGTGCTCTGCCACCTGATGAGTGCTCATACATATTATCACCCGAGAAGTTCGACTGAGAGTCAAAGAGGACAGGTGGTCGGGGCAAAATCTGACGTTTTGGCCCATTTATTCTATTTATTTATTTGTTTATTTATTTATTTATTTTTTTTTGCTGTTTAAAAAATTGATTTCTGACTAATTTGTATCTTTGAATTAGGGGTTGATAGATTTATGTTTTTTTTTTTTTGTTAATTGAATAGAGAAAAGAAATTGTTAATGCATATGAGTGTTGTCTTCCGCAAAAAAATTGCTCATTATTACCAAAATTAATAGTAAAATGATAACAACCAAATTTCTAAATTATAGAATAGAGTGTATTTAGAGCGAACAAGATTGTGTAACAAAGTCATACTTTTTCATGTACGTCAAGGATATTGAATGGAATGTCTCATGTGAATTTGAACCTGTTACATTCCCTTGCTCTAGGGCCTACAATTGTATGTTTGGTCATGTTTGGTCCTTGTAGAAAAATATAAATTTCTGTTGTGAAGACATAGAGCTAAACTTTCAATCATTTTGCCCTAAAAGGTAGGATTCAAGACAAATCACATGAAGTCACACGATAAATGCGCAGCTTTCTTTCCAAGAGACATTCTGAATAAGATTTTTTTTTCAAAAAATTAATTGGGACCAAAAATTGTCACTTTTGCCCTTACCTCTTTGGTTACAATAGCATAAACCTTTGACCTCAAAAACTAGTGTTCTACACCCAAATGCTGACGTCATTTACTGACTAAATAGAAATGGTTTATATAGAAAGTGATATATCAAAAGAAAGATCATTTCCTGTAGATTTCATTGGTACTAAATGATATATACCTTTCCGATACTATTGTCACTCTGAAAAGGAAAGTGATGAAAGTGAAAATAGGGTAATTTTGACATGTCATTCAGATGGACTTTGGTCCCATTTTGACCATTGTTCCAATTTTTTCCTTGAAATAAAAATTATGCTGATTTGAAGGCAATATCTGTCTAAATTAGATATAAAATTTATTAAGGGATTTGCCGCTCCGTTTCTGAGTAATCCCCAATACACCACGAAGAACCGAATTTCACACGTCCCCATTTTGAGCCACTCGCCAGAAATCACCTCTACGTTGTGACTCTTTCCAGTTTTATTTTTATATGCATGTCCAAAAACAGAACCCATGAAAATCTTACAAAAATCTTACAGAATCTAATGATACCTTAAACTTGCCTTCAATTTAATTATCATACACACTTTAGCGATATCAGCCTCTGACTCTTTATTTAAAGAAAATTGACCGGGGCCAAATCAGCTTCGAGGCTATAGGGTTTACGCTATTAAAACCTAAACCATATTTTGATTTTACCGATTGAATTTTTTCTTGACATAATTTGAAAATACAGGATTTTTGGAAGAGTTTGGTGTATTGCAAAGTCCTGTAACTTGTATATCTTTCAATCAGCAAGCCGTATAAACATGCCCGCAACCTCCGTCAAAATGCCCATTTTGGCCGTATTTTCATCAAAGAACCTCTAGGTACCCTACTTTAAACCCTCACAGTTCTTTGAACATAAGACTGACACCAAATACTCATTTTCAATGTCTTCTTCATGCTATATAGTGAATTTTGATGTATGGTATCCAAGGACTTTGTTTATAAATAAGCATACCAATTGTACGTGTACATGTTGTGTATCATCATTCATATGTCCTAAAGGTTACAATAGCATAAACCTTTGACCTCAGAAACTAGTGTTCTACACCCAAAAGCTGACGTCATTTACTGACTAAATAGAAATGGTTTATATAGAAAGTGATATATCAAAAGAAAGATCATTTCCTGTAGATTTCATTGGTACTAAATGATATATACCTTTCCGATACTATTGTCACTCTGAAAACGAAAGTGATGAAAGTGAAAATAGGGAAATTTTGACATGTCATTCAGATGGACTTTGGTCCCATTTTGACCATTGTTCCAATTGTTTTCTTGAAATAAAAATTATGCTGATTTGAAGGCAATATCTGTCTAAATAATATATTTATTTATTCAGGGATTTGCCACTCCGTTTTTGAGAAATCCCCAATACACCGCGAAGAACCGAATTTCACACGTCCCAATTCTGAGCCCCTCGCCGGAAATCACCTCTACGTTGTGACTCCTTCCAGTTTTATTTTTATATGCATATCCAAAAATAGAACCCATGAAAATCTTACAAAATCTTACAGAATCTAATGATACCTTAAAACTTGCCTTCAATTTAATTATCATACACACTTTAGCGATATCAGCCTCTGACTCTTTAATTTAAGAAAATTGACCGGGGCCAAATCAGCTTTGAGGCTATAGGGTTTACGCTATTAAAACCTAAACCATATTTTGATTTTACCGATTAAATTTTTTCTTGACATAATTTGAAAATATAGGATTGTTGGAAGAGTTTGGTGTATTGCAAAGTCCTGTAACTTGTAGTATATCTTTCAATCAGGAAGCCGTATAAACATGCCCGCAACCTCCGTCAAAATGCCCATTTTGGCCGTATTTTCATCAAAGAACCTCTAGGTACCCTACTTTAAATCCTCACAGTTCTTTGAACATAAGACTGACACCAAATATTTCATTTTCAATGTCTTGTTCATGCTATATAGTGAATTTTGATGTATGGTATCCAAGGACTTTGTTTATAAATAAGCATACCAATTGTACGTGTACATGTTGTGTATCATCATTCATATGTCCTAAAGGTTACAATAGCATAAACCGTTGACCTCAAAAACTAGTGTTCTACACCCAAAAGCTGACGTCATTTACTGACTAAATAGAAATGGTTTATGTAGAAAGTGATATATCAAAAGAAAGATCATTTCCTGTAGATTTCATTGGTACTAAATGATATATACCTTTCCGATAATATTGTCACTGTGAAAACGAAAGTGTTGAAAGTGAAAATAGGGAAATTTTGACATGTCATTCAGATGGACTTTGGTCCCATTTTGACCATTGTTCCAATTTTTTCCTTGAAATAAAAATTATGCTGATTTGAAGGCAATATCTGTCTAAATAATATATGAAATTTATTTAGGGATTTGCCACTCCGTTTTTGAGAAATCCCCAATACACCACGAAGAACCGAATTTCACACGTCCCCATTCTGAGCCCCTCGCCGGAAATCACCTCTACGTTGTGACTCCTTCCAGTTTTATTTTTATGTGCATATCCAAAAATAGAACCCATGAAAATCTTACAAAAATCTTACAGAATCTAATGATACCTTAAAACTTGCCTTCAATTTAATTATCATACACACTTTAGCGATATCAGCCTCTGACTCTTTAATTTAAGAAAATTGACCGGGGCCAAATCAGCTTCGAGGCTATAGGGTTTACGCTATTAAAGTGCCTCCACATTACAGGATGTTTTAAGTCCATCATATAACAAATATGAATCAATTTGCGATTGCATAATTAATTTGCAAAAATTCCTGCGTTTTAACCCCGTATTTTGTGATTTTAGTGTCCATTTACACCTGCAGCAGAAGATAGCCGAGCGTCTTATCGCTAAATCTTGCTGCTGACCACATGTGTGGTGAAATCGTCATGAGTGAAACAGAAAGCATTTCAGATAGTAGTATGAAGCACAGATGAACAGTGAATTTAACAGAATATTCTACAAAAAAAGAATTGAAATAATGATAATTATTGTCCCATTTACTATGTAGTGTTTTGTACACTATCACAATTCAAGAAAATTAAAAGGGGATGTTAAAAAATACAATTAGATAATAGACATTTGGGGGTAAATAGACAGATATATTCACGAGTTAATTTTTAGAGCCTATTCCCCTACATTTTATTTATCTCAGACTTGATTAGAAATACAGCATTTCATAAGTTCACATGACATTTTAATTTCAACCCCACCGATATTCGAATAAGAGATATATACATGTTTACGGTGCATTATTAGGTAGTTTTTTTGTTCTTGTTTGTTTTTTCTTTGTTTCTTTTTTTGCATTATGCATGTAAGAATAAGAGCAATGAGAGGTCAAAATTGCTTTGGTCCAAGATAAGGGCATAGGAAAAGTGGGAATACGATCAGTCCGATTGTAAGCACCATATACGAAGTATTTGGGGGGGGGGGGGGAGGAGGGGGTATGTTTGAAATAGCTAGCCTAGTATTTTCAACATTTCAAACATTTCGCACTTTTTTATTTCTGTATCTTTAAAACTACAAAAGTTCGGCATGTTATATCGGCCTGATAATAAGAAAGTTCGCAGCTCGAACGTTTTTAACCCCCCCCCCCCCCTTTCCTTCCATTCCAACCATCTTATTTTCTTCGTTAGGAACTGATATATCAAATAGGATAAATTGAAAATAGAAGAAGACGAAAGACAGTTAAAATACCCAGAAAAATGAAGAAAATAGATGGAAGTCTCGATCTCCAGTCCATGTCAAAATAATATTTCCGAATATAACATTCTTTTGGTCGGAAGAATTCTGTCTTTATCCCTTGTTTGTCAATCTCGGATTTCAAACACACATTTCACACTTTAAAGAAATTAATTTTTTTCATAGAAATATTGACTAAATCGAAATTATTTCCCGGTGATTACTACAAATTACTGGAAATACATAATAGGAGCCTGTCCTGAATGTATGCTTGATAAGTCTTTGTTATCCAGTCCTTGTAAATGCCTATATAAATTATTTCTTATCGTGCTCTGTGTTCAAAATGTATATTTTTTTTAATCCCTATCCATTTTTCCCTATTCTTAGTCATTAATTAATCTAAAAATCTGTTCAAAAGTTTCTCCTTCTTTCTCTTTCTCTCTATTATTCATACAGAGTTAGCATCAACGATCAGGCTATTCGTTTCACTTTGTACGTCTGACCACAGAGAGCGCCGGAGACCGGCGATCACAAGTGGTCAAAAGTTAATCAAGATAAGATGGTGCAAGTAACTCATTAAATCTTCACCGCAGAAATATCGCGTTTTCGGGAAAAGATGCGTTTCATTACTACCAAATAGTACAAAAAATATGATTTTGCAATGTGGAGGCACTTCAAAACCTAAACCATATTTTGATTTTACCGATTAAATTTTTTCTTGACATAATTTGAAAATACAGGATTTTTCGAAGAGTTTGGTGTATTGCAAAGTCCTGTAACTTGTATATCTTTCAATCAGCAAGCCGTATAAACATGCCCGCAACCTCCTCAAAATGCCCATTTTGGCCGTATTTTCATCAAAGAACCTCTAGCTACCCTACTTTAAACCCTCACAGTTCTTTGAACATCAGACTGACACCAAATATTTCATTTTCAATGTCTTGTTCATGCTATATAGTGAATTTTGATGTATGGTATCCAAGGACTTTGTTTATAAATAAGCATACCAATTGTACGTGTACATGTTGTGTATCATCATTCATATGTCCTAAAGGTTACAATAGCATAAACCTTTGACCTCAAAAACTAGTGTTCTACACCCAAAAACTGACGTCATTTACTGACTAAATAGAAATGGTTTATATAGAAAGTGATATATCAAAAGAAAGATCATTTCCTGTAGATTTCATTGGTACTAAATGATATATACCTTTCCGATACTATTGTCACTCTGAAAACGAAAGTGATGAAAGTGAAAATAGGGAAATTTTGACATGTCATTCAGATGGACTTTGGTCCCATTTTGACCATTGTTCCAATTTTTATCTTGAAATAAAAATTATGCTGATTTGAAGGCAATATCTGTCTAAATAATATATGAAATTTATTTAGGGATTTGCCACTCCGTTTTTGAGAAATCCCCAATACACCACGAAGAACCAAATTTCACACGTCCCCATCCTGAGCCCCTCGCCGGAAATCACCTCTACGTTGTGACTCCTTCCAGTTTTATTTTTATATGCATATCCAAAAATAGAACCCATGAAAATCTTACAAAAATCTTACAGAATCTAATGATACCTTAAAACTTGCCTTCAATTTAATTATCATACACACTTTAGCGATATCAGCCTCTGACTCTTTATTTAAAGAAAATTGATCGGGGCCAAATCAGCTTCGAGGCTATAGGGTTTACGCTATTAAAACCTAAACCATATTTTGATTTTACCGATTGAAATTTTTCTTGACATAATTTGAAAATATAGGATTTTTGGAAGAGCTTGGTGTATTGCAAAGTCCTGTAACTTGTATATCTTTCAATCAGGAAGCCGTATAAACATGCCCGCAACCTCCGTCAAAATGCCCATTTTGGCCGTATTTTCATCAAAGAACCTCTAGGTACCCTACTTTAAACCTCACAGTTCTTTGAACATAAGACTGACACCAAATATTTCATTTTCAATGTCTTGTTCATGCTATATAGTGAATTTTGATGTATGGTATCCAAGGACTTTGTTTATAAATAAGCATACCAATTGTACGTGTACATGTTGTGTATCATCATTCATATGTCCTAAAGGTTACAATAGCATAAACCTTTGACCTCAAAAACTAGTGTTCTACACCCAAAAACTGACGTCATTTACTGACTAAATAGAAATGGTTTATATAGAAAGTGATATATCAAAAGAAAGATCATTTCCTGTAGATTTCATTGGTACTAAATGATATATACCTTTCCGATACTATTGTCACTCTGAAAACGAAAGTGATGAAAGTGAAAATAGGGAAATTTTGACATGTCATTCAGATGGACTTTGGTCCCATTTTGACCATTGTTCCAATTTTTATCTTGAAATAAAAATTATGCTGATTTGAAGGCAATATCTGTCTAAATAATATATGAAATTTATTTAGGGATTGGAAGAGCTTGGTGTATTGCAAAGTCCTGTAACTTGTATATCTTTCAATCAGGAAGCCGTATAAACATGCCCGCAACATCCGTCAAAATGCCCATTTTGGCCGTATTTTCATCAAAGAACCTCTAGGTACCCTACTTTAAACCTCACAGTTCTTTGAACATAAGACTGACACCAAATATTTCATTTTCAATGTCTTGTTCATGCTATATAGTGAATTTTGATGTATGGTATCCAAGGACTTTGTTTATAAATAAGCATACCAATTGTACGTGTACATGTTGTGTATCATCATTCATATGTCCTAAAGGTTACAATAGCATAAACCTTTGACCTCAAAAACTAGTGTTCTACACCCAAAAGCTGACGTCATTTACTGACTAAATAGAAATTGTTTTTTATAGAAAGTGATATATCAAAAGAAAGATCATTTCCTGTAGATTTCATTGGTTGTCATATACTTGTATGTAATACGGGTTTTCTAAAAATCTTTAGTCTCTATTCATTCATCCTTCATTCTATCTTTGACTTCATGGTTTTAATTAAGACGATTATTTATCATTTTAAGGCTGATGCGCTTAAGTTTACGATCTTGTTTCTACGATTTAATTACTAAGTGTCTGAGACCCCTGGTCTCATGGGTATCATTTTTCATACAGTGTTCTCGACGACCATGCACATCTGTTGACCATAACTCAGTGCTTTTATCTTTGGAATGTAGAACTTACTGTCACTCTTTAACATTTGTAAGTTATAATTATGTGAAACGTATTTAATGTATTCTGAATGGTTCTTGTCATGAGAGTGGGTGGAGTTTGATGTTAGATGTATGAAAGTGAGTTAGAATTCTTTAGTTTTTAGACCATCTTCCAAATTGTATGTTTACTAATTTTAGGATTTAGACAAAATTATGAAATTAATGTTTGGAGTTTAATGAAATATGGAAATTTATATTATGACTTTTTTATTAATTGATGCAGTGCAGAATAATGAACTTTGGTGGAGAAACTTAATAAACTTCAAGAACATTACATGATGGAGAATCTAAATTAAAAAAAAATTAAAGAAAAAAGGATGACACTTTAACTGCAACCCGAGCAAATGTTATAAACATGGACGAATCTCCTATGTTTATCCGAAGACAAGGACCTATATATCAAAGGCAGCCAAATGCCATCTCTGACAAAATTTCAATAGACAAATTCTCTGGATTTAGCACCGAAAATGGACAAAATTTTCTAAGAGAATTCGAATCATTTTGCACTTTTCAAAACTTAAGTGATGATGGACGAAAAATAGCAGCTTTCCAGTTACATTTGAAGGGACCAGCTCTTGTATGATTTAAACAGATAAAATTAGATGGACAAGTTTGAAGCAGGCTTTTACTCATCAATATGCAAGACGAGATATGTTTGACCCCTGTATGGTCGCAGAAAGTGCACTTTTCGAAAGCCTTAAATTAAACAGTTGTCAACCTTTAGAACAATTTCATAGCGAAATTATGGAGAAAGGAATGAAGTTACAGAAGCCAGAGAGGGACATGATTACAAAATTTATTAACGAATTACCAACACAGTTGGCATTTTTCGTCCGCGCTGCAACAGTACAATCGTTTAAGGAGGCACTAAAACAGGCAAAACTTGGAGAGGCATACGGCTATCGTACAACAACTGAGACGACAGCTGCCGTACGACATCAACAGGTACCCTCCAGCACGGAAAACCAGATGTTCAGCATGATGAAGGATATTTCCGAAAGACTTTCAAAATTAGAAACTGGCACAGGGAGACGACACGGGCAACAACACCCGGGAGGCGGAAGGAACACTATCCAGTGTCATATCTGTTCAGGTGAAGGACACAAAAAGTTACAGTGTCAGTGGACCGGACGAGGGGACAAGAACCCGCGCGCCCGATGTCAGCTCTGTGAACAAAATGGACATTTTGCGAAGCAATGTCGTCTTTTTGAAGAAGCTAAACAAGCCGGAAAAAACTAACAGTGCCCGGGACACCAACAGCATCCGTCTCGGGCTGTGATGTACATAATGGACGTGATGGATATGTGGAAACCAAAGCGTTTATGCGTGGAAAACTTATTTTCCTTCCCGTGTATATAGGACCGTTAGTTGTATCAGCACTCTTAGATTCTGGTAGCACTATTAACATTGTTTCACGTAGTTTTTATGACTCAATTCCTTTGAAATTCAAAACAAATGTACTTCCATCTACGGACCCAAAAGTACAATTAGCAGATGGTAAGCACATTAATGTTTTTGGTATTGCTAAAATTAGCTTGAAAACATCGTGTTTCAATGTAGATAAGTCCATACATGTCAATATTTTACATGAGTCATCGCATATTTTAATTTTAGGAACTGACTATTTGATGAGCATGGGTTTAGTTTTAGATTTTAAGTCTCATAATGTACAGAATGATATTTTGCCAAATTTCAAAGTTAGAAATGTTTCTTATGTTTCATTAACCCCGCATTCAAGTGTCATTGTCAAGGCAAAGGTGCCTTATCATGTGCCCATCGGTACGCAAGGTATGTGTTTGATGGAGAACACTGTTTTAAACAAGGGTTTAATGACTGCAAAATCATTAGCTACCGTTGACACTCAGCATAGTGTACCTGTAAAAATTTTGAATGCTAGTGACAGAAATGTAAGTATTGGTAGAAATGTTACAGTAGCCATGTTTGAACCTTTACTGCATAACCATTCTATATCTTTTTTGAATGATGATTTTGATGCATGTTGTTTCAATGCAAGCGCTGTGGGTGGTGTGCTTACTTCAAGTGACGTGCCCAAACGAAAAAAATAGCCTAACAACTCGTATAAACAGATCATACACAAACCATGGTTTTGATGCGAGTTTCCCGGTTGAAATTTCACATGCAAATGAGCTAACGGATCGTATCATTAAATTTGCATATTGGTGGATCGCATGAAAACCTTAAATATATGTTATGATCCAAGTACGATCCATTGAAAACAACTCGTATACAGCTCATATGATTCTTCTACGATCCATGGTTTTGATGCGAGTTTCCCGGTTGAAATTTCACATGCAAATGAGCTCACGGATCGCATACATATTTTGATATCAACAAATCGTATGAAAACTGCAAGTTTGTGAACATGTAGATGTACAATCCAAGTATGATCCATTTAGAAACATCTAGCGTCCAAACCACAAAACAACTCACAACCAAACCACCTAACAACTCACAACCAAACCACCTAACAACTCACAACCAAACCACCTAACAACTGCATGAAAATCATATGATCCAGATATGATCTATTATCTATATTAATAACAACTTGCATAAAAACCTTGTATACATACATGTATTGTCGCAAATTTTTAGGTCATCATCCCATGCATGTACCAGTACATATGTTACATATTAAGTGAAAATAATACGAAACGATATTAATTTGCAACAACATTCATTTTTCCGTATATATACACATTTACATATTGAAATCAAAATCCACTTTTATTTCATTTCATATAAATGCATTTTAATCCTTTTTTCCAATTGACATTAATAAAATAAATCATTTTCTAATACATGTATAATCAAGGAAATCTACATGTATATTATTAATTACAAACATGATCATGATGATGCGTCAAAATTTTAACAATAGAACATACATGCATGTATTTCGATATTAATAATACAATGTACAATGTAATATATTGTTTCAAGAGCTTATCGTATACATATTCATACTGAAAATTAAACTAAGAGGTGTGTCACCTGTACCGTAGTATGCTTAACAATGCGACCTTGAAGGTGACTTTGAAAGTTCATAAGGTGTTTTACAATTATTGCAAGCTTTATATGGTAGAATTATAATGTATATCAATTAAGTTATAGCCATTTTTGTGTGAAAAACCAATTACCAGACAGTTGGACAGACAAACAGATCCCTATTACATGTATGTTGATCTCGAATTGTAGGTGACATAAAATTTTAAGTTTCAAAGCAAGTAAAACAATTTTCACATGTTACATACACTTTCAAGCAAAGTTATCATGTATATATACATTGTATTCAGAGTGTACCAATACATGTACAATGATTATTGATACAAAATATGTGAAACTTTTCAAAACATTGAAATCACACCTTTTATAAATTTAAGATTGTCAAGGCATTGCAAGTTACATGTACATGATGTAGTTGCATTAACATAATAGTACAGGTGAATAGTGAATGTTTACTTGACTCAACTCTATTCATCAAGTTACATGAACGTGCATTTAATTGTAAATTATTATAAAGTAAACAAACAAAACATTGAAAAAGTGGAACATAATTTTCTGCATGTTGTAACATCTGGTCGGAATATGTACACACATATACGGTTTGTGCATCGACTGCCACAATGGGTAGACATGGTAGAAGGCGTTATCTATATATGTAGTTACTCCATAACTTCTTAAATAACAGAACTGCAAACTCTAAAGAGCTTTATCCATGGCCACATAATCAGTCTCGTTCAATAGCACAAAGTGACTGTACATTCCGATTCATCCCTCGTTAATATCACAGACTCACTATATGTATTTCCTGTAACAAATTCAAGGTTAAAGTAAAATCAAACTTCATATTATTTTTTTTTTAATAAAGTGTCATTATGGTCATAGGCTCATACTACATTGTACATGTATGTAAAAAGAGAGAATCATGGTCTGTCAGTTTTATGATCAAATACATGTAGTTAGTGGTACACGTATAACTATAAGCTAAATAGCGATAATCTAGCTTCCAATTGAGAACTGACAGTAACATTCATTACAATCGTTTGTTTACTGGACAGGTCCGATATATTTTGCCTATTTGTAGCATATGCATAGTGCACATATACCTACCAATATCCATCTTATGCAGTTCCTAAATGCAGGAGTTCGGCTTCCTCCTCTATATTTGGACCTTGGCATGCTCTCTAATGAATTTGTATGTGACAAGCTCGCAGAACACATGTGTACATGTCATGCAGTGCATGGCACATACAATGTATGCTGTGAATAGGCAAAACACATCGGACCTGTTTTATATAATTAGATTTACATTGAGATGCCTGATTATTCATATCATTTACTACATGTATTCTTCAACCAAATGGCCAATGCATCTCCACATATATATTTGTATGAATGTTTGTCACACACTGTTTTACGTGTACAGTGCAGAGTTCCTGAAAAGTGACGGTTATATCGGATTTGCCAATAAGAAATTGTGTTGTATGATAAAAAACTCACTTTTATATGTGAGCATAGTATTTGACTTACAGACATAAAACTTACACTGTTAGTTACATGTAGGCCTTTATCAGATTTTCCCCTAAAATGGCTACATTGTAATCAGAAAATATTACGACATATCGAATTGAGTAAAAACTACTATTTTCTGATTTCTGAAGTGAGGTTATTTGTTCTAAATATGTAGCAGTATTACCTCAAACTCAATTTAAACATCAGGACCAGGTTGAACTTGCTTCAAGGAAAGAAATCCATCTCAATATTCTAAGCCGTTAAAGCTCTACGTACACAATTGGACCTCCCATGCAGACACTAGAATTGGCTGACCAATGATTACCTGTAAATAAAATACTAGACATTATAATGCATGTCATCACTTACAAAATGGAAATTTCAATCATAAATGTGTATATTCATCTCGATGCAAAACAGATTTGAAGTGCACAATAAATTGTTAGTAAAGAGAATTTCTTACATTACTGTCCTGTTCACCAAATCCAGAGCACCCTGTTTGGGCGATTTATTCTGTCGTCTGAAGAATTTTGCTACAAATTATTGTTTCCGAGAATTGACCTCCTTTAGTCGTAACTGGAAATTAACGTCAAGTTACCCTATCAGCTGCCTTCAAACCGCAATATGGAAAAATAAAATGTCTACGGGAAATTCCCATGTCAATTTCAAGCCGCCGCCATATTGTTCTCCGTGTCAACAATAGTAAACAGTGACGTCAAAGCCTCCGACGTCACACATTTTCAGCGATTTTACTATCGAAAATCCCCGTAGACTTTAATATTATTTTCCGTCCTATTTCTAACTTAGCTGACACACATACAAAAGAATGGTATTTTCTGTTACAACTAAAGGAGTACTATAAAATTGATATCTTTTTGGAAGATGGCATTAACATATTTTAGAGAAAACCGGGACGATTGGGTGCTCTGGAATTAGTGAACAGGACAGTAGCTTGAATTTCCTCTATCTTTTGAGTGTTCTCGTACTGTTTACATACCTTTCCGTCGACGTGATTCTGGAACCATCTTAGGACAATAGGCCTTAAATACGTTTGATTCGTGTTCCAGTTGGACTAACAGATTAACGTACACCTACTCTTTAAAAGATCTTTTCCGTCTCGTTCCAATCGAACTGGGCGGCTGAGATTTTCATTCGAAATTTCACAGATTTTCATTGGCCGAGAAAAATAAATCGTCTCGAACAACTCGACCACCTTCTGTTTCGTACTTTTCAGTCTCCGACGCAGCATGTTATGAACAGTTCAAGCAGGTTTTTTTGTTGTTGTTTAAGTAACATATCCTTATTTTATTTTGTTTTTAGCGACGACTGAATAAGATGCTTAAGATATTGCATTCACATATTTGATGTTTATGCACTTTTAATTATTTCTTTTTTTCCCTTTTTTTTTTTTTTGCTCGTCATTTTGAAGCTCCATAAAATTCGGGGCCTTCAATTGACCACTTTCCAGTTCCGCGCCACCTAGCGGTGAAGTGCTGAAAACAGAGTGTCATGGCCGTATAGACGGGCACAGGCATCTGCCGCTTCGTTTATTGATGTGTTAATTTCGGGCAGATAGTTCTCTTCTATCTTAATATTATCGTTTATATATGCCAAGACAATCGCTTTAATATGTCTTGATATATTTCTGACAAATAAATATGGTGCTTTTGACAAATTTTAATCATTAATAGCAAAAATTAATCATGTAAAACGGGGCAGTTTCGATAGGTTATGGAAGCTATTTTCTGTCGATTATTTCAAAATACGAGACAAGAAATCATTCATTTGATTAATCTTAATTTCAGTTCTTATTACCGACTCTTATTATACACGTGCACCCCGTGTATATACACAACCAGTCAATTATGACAGGTGTCATCCAGGTAGATATCGGCGCCTACCTGTGTGGAGTCAGTCATGCGTTCATGCATGCTGACACAATGTCTGGAATGGTCAGATAAAAAATACTAGTATAGAAATATGTTATTATATTCATTTTAGAGCGTTTGTGTATTTATATAAAATTTATATATTACCACGAGAAACACATACCTTTCGACTTTTTTATAATTATCATTCAGTGTACACGGGGCACTGAGTTTTATACGCAATCCTACCTTCCCCTCTGAGTCTTTCTCCTCAATTTTCATCTATAATCATTCTTGTCAAATTTAAAGATGTAAGGAGATCGTTAAGAAAAGAAAGAGATGCGGGATAAACACAATATCACATTTAAAATAAACGGGCCAAATGAAAAGGTGATCCAGTATTTTTTTTTTTTTTTTTTTCAAATCTCTTTATTTTTCGAACTATAATTTAAACAAGGAATCTTAACATATTCATTTATATACCATGATCATCCAGCCGTATTTTAGAAAAAAAAAACAGTGTTAGTCCCCTATCGGCAACACCAAAGGGGACTCTTAGTTGTTTTAATTGGGGGGGGGGGGGGGCTCTTACGCATTTTTAAAAAAAGAAATTCTTACTTCACTATTTTTTCATTTATTTTTTTTTTCACAGATATTTCAACTTTATTTCCTATTGACTCGTTATTTGTTTGTCTTCTTACTTCATTCATTAAAGAAACCGTCTGTGATTCCTTGAGATTTTTAAAAGAGCTTTTTGAATATGACATTTTTTTAGCTAAGATCTTTAAATCAAAATACCTTATTAGATAAAAAAAAACCAACATTTTTTTGCATCAATTTGAAAAAGGAAGAAAAAAAAAGACGAAATAAATAAAAACAAGACGAGGAAAAAAATAGTAATTACCGTAAAAACTCTTCCATGTGAACAGGGTGCAATGAGAACGTACACTACACGTGTACGCTTACCGCAGTCCGACCATGTACATGCAGCAAGTATATATGTTAACATATTCAAAAGTTTACATATCTAAGTATATTTTTAAATGAAATTTTCTCTGTGAAAATAAGAAGATTGGGTTTATTATGAAGATATTCTTATTGTCCCTCTCCCATGTCTCCATATATCTTATTTGAAATGGCCGCATGGCCATATCACGCTCTGATGATTGTCACACCTGGCAGGTAATGAATAAACGTACCCTGCACGGTTGATTGGCATGTGTGTACTTGTCAAAACAACGATTTGTTAATTGGGATGATACTTTTTAAGAAAATGGATTAGCGCAATGGACGTACAAATACGAATACGAAGAAAACCAACGATAATTTGTGATTTCTACCACGGAAAAGCTGGTTTTAAATTTACAAATAGATGTTTAAATATGCAGAAAAAAATCATTTACAGCATCTTTTTCTTTCAGCAAACATCTATAAATAATAATAAAACTAATTAGTCGGGTAATTTAAAAGACAAATAAGAAATATCCATCAAAATATGTTAACTGATATATAACGCGATTGAGGCGTGATGCCCGTCTATACGGCCATGACACCCTGTTTTCAGCACATCGCCGCTAGGTGGCGCGGAACTGGAAAGTGGTCAATTCAAGACTTCTAAACATTATTTATATGGCCAGTGCTGTTATCATAAACGTTTGAAATAAAGCTTTATTAATACTACGTTTTTGTACTAAATGGTATTGCATTGAGGATCTAAATCGATCTAAGGTAAAGATTTCAAGAAGAAGTTTTTTTTTAAATTGGGGTGTGACCGGGGCATTCCACTCCATCATTAAGGAACATTCATTCATTCATTCATTCATTCATTCATTCATTCATTCATTCGACCGTTCATTCATTCATTCGTTCATTCATTCGTTCGTTCGTTCATTCATTCATCATTCATTCATATCAGGGTTTAACCTTAGTATGATAAAGTAGCACTGCTTAAAAAGACAAAGTAAAGAAATCACACCAAACTCAGTCTGTTAGGCCCACAAAGTCAACAAACCACACAAAACTTATATACGCAGTTCGAACTAAGATAGCAAATCGTATACAACTCACTTCGTTTGGTCCACAAAATCAACAAACCACATAGAATTCATACAAACAAATAGAACTAAGTTAATGAACCATACATAACTCATTCTTTCTATTTGACGAAGATAACAAACCACAAGCAACTCATACCCATCTTCATAAATCGCGGGTCCGATACGTCCGTCGTCCTACTGAGAGTAGGACGACGGACGTATCGGACCCGCGATTTATGAAGATGCTCATACCCAACTCTCAATCGACTCACATTTAAGAAACAACTCGCGTCAGGATCATATGACCTTATATGTAATCAAATGGTCTGGATATGAGTTGATAAATGGAACATATAAAAACCATTGTAATAACCCATGGATCTGATGGTTTTGTATGAGTTACCTATAAGTTACATGTGGTTTGTTTTTAGTTTGGGTGAATGAAACACACATCAATGCTGAATGTAGTGATCGCGACGATACTTTTCTGTCTAATTTCAATATTAATCCGGAATTGAAACGGAGTGAGAAAGCATCATTGAATGATCTATTGTGTGAAAAAAGATAAATTTTCGTCACAAAAGATAATCCAAATATTGGAATTACGCAAGTTGTACAGCATACGATACACCTGAAACCAAACGCATTATCGAAACATCACAAACCGTATCGTTTACCGCCGTACAAAAGAGAGGTACTGCGACATCAGCTGGATGAGTTATTGAGACAGGGAATTATTATTCCAGTAGACGAGACAGAGGATTTGCCTGTTACAAGTCAAATTGTCCTTATCTCGAAGCGGAATAAACCGGTTGAATATCCCGAGAAAATAACTAAAGAATATAGCATGTCGGCTTACAGTTTTTGCTGTGATTTCCGATACCTGAATTCACAAAGTCAGGATTTCAGGTATAATATTCCAAATTTAGAGGAACAGACCGAATCTTTCTCCGAACGAACACCTAATTACATAACGAGCATAGATCTCAGCTCTGGATTTTTCCAAATGTGTATTTCGCCGGAGTCTACCAGGTATACCGCGTTTAATACTTGTTTTGGAACGTTTAAATTTCAGAGGTTACCAATGGGACTGAAAACAAGTCCAAATTCCTTTCAAATGTTGATGGACAAAGTTTTCAATGGATTAACTTTCAAATCAGTTCTTTGCTACATTGACGACGCAATAGTGGCATCGCCGACATTCGAGGAACACATAAAAGACCTTGAGGAAGTATTTTCTCGACTTCAAGTTGCGGGTTTAAAGATAAATCCAAAGAAGTGTACATTTGCTCAATCATCATGCGTTTATCTTGGTCACACTATCTCGAAAGACGGAATAAGCCCTCCAAAGGATATATTAGAGGCTATAGAGTAATTTTCGATTCCGAAAAATGTTAATGAACTTCGGCGAACAATAGGATTGTTTAATTGGTTCAGAAAATTGGGATACATGCTTTATCAGATTCATCCTGATGGTGAGAAACGTGTCGTACGCTTTGGATCGAAAAGCTTGTCAAAGTGGCAACAGTCGTATGGACCGACTAAGTTCGAATTGCTTGGAATGGTGACAGCAATTCTTGATTGCTCAAACTATCTTAGTGACAGACATTTTATCGTAGAGTGTGATCACCAAGCACTCAAAACGTTATTTCAAAAGCAGCTACGAGGTGCTATTTATGAAAGATGGTTGGCATTATTACAACAATTTGACTTTAATATTATTTATAAGCCAGCCTCGCAAATGACAGTACCTGACGCTCTTTCCAGCGATATTAGAGAATAGCCCGGATGAGGAGGATCCGTATTTTCCTTACACAATTGAGCCGCCGTCATCAATTACTTTACCCAACGGACAATCACTTACGTCACTATTTCAAACTGACAATGTATGTTCAAATTTCCTTCAAATGGATAATCAGTGTGACGTATATGACGCTGATACGGAAGATAATACTTGTGATATCATACGTAGATCAATGAAGCAAAATATAATACCAAAACAAATACAGCGAAACGAAAATTCACCTCAGGAGGACACGACCGACGTTACAGACAGCGTTAATGACTTAACCGATTGCGAGAAAGATAAACCACAACAGGAATCAAACGATAGAGTAATTCAAGATGCTTGCCTTACCAAGGAACACATCATCAAATCATAATTAAACGACGAGGAATTATCGCCGTTAATTCAATTCATAAACAAGGGAACATTACCGCCGTCTCAGAAACTAGCTCGTAAAATTCTACTCAAACATACAGATTATGCTCGATTCGACGGTATCTTATATCACTCAAAAGTGATAAAATCAAAGAGATCTCGGACACTAGCGCCGTATCAATTAGTTTTGACACCTGGACTAATGCAAGACGTCCTGCATGTTTATCACGACTCCCCGTTGGGTGGTCACGGTGGAATACAGGATACTTTGGATAAAATAAAAGTACATTTTATTATCCGAAACTTTCCGCAATTGTGTACGACTATGTCAAATCATACGATCAGTGTCAAAAACGAAAAATGACTCAAATTCCAACAAAATCGAAATTTACGTCTTTTCCTTTTCATGATGAGCCGTTTCAAGTTTGGGAGGTTGATTTATATGGACCGTTACCTCCAACTCCAGAGGGACATACATATATATTTTACGGCAGTCGATATGTTTTCGAAATATTTGTATGCCATACCAATCAGGAATAAGGACGCAATTACGGTATCGAATGCTATATTCAAATTGTTTACAACTACAACGTTTAGTGTTTGTAGGACTATAATAAGCGACCGAGGAACCGAATTTATAGCAGAAATTACGAACACGCTGTGCAAATGTCTACGAGTCAAACAGGAATTTACACCGAGCTTTGTGCATCACTGTCTTGGTGCATGTGAACGGACACATTTATCGTTGGAGGAGCGATTAACGCCATATGTATCGAACAGCAGAAAAGACTGGGATAAATGTTTACCTGCGATTCTTTTTGCGATGAATGCAGCGGTAAACAAAACAATGGGACTTTCGTCGTTTGAGATAATTTTTGGCCAGAGACCAAAATTTCCGTTGACGAACGAAATTATTGTCAACCAAATACCGAAGGACATGATAACATATTTCAATATTCATCAGGAGAAATTAAGAACAATCAGAGAAATAGCGAGAGAAACAACAACCAAAAATACCGATAAAATGCTCTCTAAAGACAGTGCATTAATTCTATACATTTTCATTTCCATGCTTTATAAACATCGACGGCGGGTGCGGCTAGCCAACAGGGGATGCTTACTCCTCCCGGGCACCTGGTCCCACCTCTAGCTTGCTAGGGGTCCGTCGATGTTCAATTTGGTGCTCTATTGTGAGTGCTGTTGAGATTATCGTCAGGATCTTCTTTCACTCATTTGTGTCACACTTATGCCCTTTGCCGTGTGGAGCTCGCAAAAAAGTTCCCTGCGAGGGGTTTGACAGTAAGTGTTTTGAATATACTTTCCTGACATTGTCGCCATAGCACTTTCTTTATAGACACAACGTCAGACAGTGCATTAATTTTTATACATTTTCATTTCCATGCTTTATAAACATCGACGGCGGGTGCGGCTAGCCAACAGGGGATGCTTACTCCTCCCGGGCACCTGGTCCCACCGCTAGCTTGCTAGGGGTCCGTCGATGTTCAATTTGGTGCTCTATTGTGAGTGCTGTTGAGATTATCGTCAGGATCTTCTTTAACTCATTTGTGTTACACTTATGCCCTTTGCCGTGTGGAACTCGTAAAAAAGTTCCCCGCGAGGGGTTTGACAGTAAGTGATTTGAATATACTGCCCTGACATTGTCGCCGTAGCACTTTCTATATAGACACAACGTCAGACAGTGCATTAATTTTATACATTTTCATTTCCATGCTTTATAAACATCGACGGCGGGTGCGGCTAGCCAACAGGGGATGCTTACTCCTCCCGGGCACCTGGTCCCACCTCTAGCTTGCTAGGGGTCCGTCGATGTTCAATTTGGTGCTCTAATGTGAGTGCTGTTGAGATTATCGTCAGGATCTTCTTTAACTCATTTGTGTCACACTTATGCCCTTTGCCGTGTGGAGCTCGTAAAAAAGTTCCCCGCGAGGGGTTTGACAGTAAGTGTTTTGAATATACTTCCCTGACATTGTCGCCATAGCACTTTCTATATAGACACAACGTCAGACAGTGCATTAATTTTATACATTTTCATTTCCATGCTTTATAAACATCGACGGCGGGTGCGGCTAGCCAACAGGGGATGCTTACTCCTCCCGGGCACCTGGTCCCACCTCTAGCTTGCTAGGAGTCCGTCGATGTTCAATTTGTTGCTCTATTGTGAGTGCTGTTGAGATTATCGTCAGGATCTTCTTTAACTCTTAAGGAAACAAGGATGTGGATATAGATTTATCAAAAGGTGACTATGTGTTTTTAAAAACGGAGACGACAGGGAAAGGACAAAAATTGCAAAATAGGTACACAGGTCCGTATGTAGTGAGGGACATCCCAAGTCCCCATATATGTTCTTACTTGAAAATCCTGAGACAAAGAAACTTTTGCGCATGCCTGTACATAACGATCGACTCAAAATAGCGTACGTGAGAGAGCCAACGCCTTCGTCATACTTCAATGTCACATCAAAATCAAACATCAAGTCATATACATCTGTTTCGGTTCAAACGACCTTATCACCAGTAAATAATTATGAACGAACATCGCCTGCACCGCATATCAAATCATGACCTGTGCGTAATGCTCGCAAACCAGTGCGATATAGGGATAGTGACCATGTTGACCCTAACGATATCTTTACATTTTCAGTATCAAGTGACACCGATGGGTATCACAAGATTAAAAGAATTTTGGGAAAAACAAAGACGGCAAATATCTTGTACATATTGCAGGTGAGCCCGTGGAGAATGCCATCTGGATCCCGGAATCCGCGCTGAACACGAAAGCAAAACGATCAATTACCGTTAAGCCACCACCTGCTTTGTAAATAATGTAGCATGTAATATGACAGTGTATAGACTGTTGGTTACTTGACCATGTTGATAATGTATGATATTATTCAAATGATTCATTGCATATTTTTCATTTTTTGTACTTGTGTTTGCATTTTATTCTTTCCTTCTTCGGGGGCGAGGTGATTATTGTTATGAATTGTTTAGTACCACGACGTATCTGTCACCATAATCTAATTATCATAACAAAGTTGTAAGAGTTTTTGATTTTTTTACAAGTTTCGGATCCGATGTAATAGTTACAAGGGTGTTACTGGGATTTTGAAGTTAAGTTACGATTTTCATTTCTGACCAAGACGTTTCTGTCGCAAGGGTCACACCGAAATAGTAAGAGAGTACTTCATGGTTGAGTAAAGAATATAATGATATGCATTACAAGGTTTTATTTGAAGTAGTTACATTTTTCATTTCTAACCAAGACGTTCCTGTCGCAAGGGTTATACTGAAAAAGAAACAAGAGACTTCATTGTTTTGAATATGAAGTAACATTTAGGTTACGTTACGTGTTTTGACTTGGAGCAGTTACATTTTTTTTTTCATTTCTAACCAAGACGTGTCTGTCGCAGGGGTTATACCGAAAAAGTAACAAAGGACTTCATGGTTGAAAGAAGAAATTGTTTCCTTCGTAATTTTTATTTGTTTGTTCAATTGCCTTGATTCTTAAGAAGTATTAATTTCGATTTAAGAAGAATTTTGGAAAAGTAATAAAATGTGGTATTTTTGCTGAGAGAAAATCAAATATTACTAGTATAGAATCGTCTCATTGTAATGAATGGAGTGTGTTATCGTACATGTTATGGTGCAATGACAAGTACAGTCTGCAAAGTGTATGTAAATGTCGTTATTTGATTATTTACTAAGAAATTTGATGAAAAAATTATTGATTTGAAATAATTAATTAGTTTTTAGTTTGTGAAAAACTGGAATATACTTTATACATCAATATTTTTATCCACCGAATTGACAAGACGGCAGTGAAAATGTATTTTTTATAAATGATTTTTATCAACCCATGATGATTCAAAATTGATTTTCAATTTTCTTTTCTGGGGCGGATGTCATATACTTGTATGTAATACGGGTTTTCTAAAAATCGTTAGTCTCTATTCATTCATCCTTCATTCTATCTTTGACTTCATGGTTTTAATTAAGACGATTATTTATCATTTTAAGGCTGATACGCTTAAGTTTACGATCTTGTTTCAACGATTTAATTACTAAGTGTCTGAGACCCCTGGTCTCATGGGTATCATTTTTCATACAGTGTTCTCGACGACCATGCACATCTGTTGACCATAACTCAGTGCTTTTATCTTTGGAATGTAGAACTTACTGTCACTCTTTGTCACTGTCAATGTGACATATCGTCAGACAGTGCATGCATTTTATATATTTTCATTTCCATGCTTCATGAACATCGACGGCGGGTGCAGCTAGCCAACAGGGGATGCTTACTCCTCCCGGGCACCTGGTCCCACCTCTAGCTTGCTAGGGGTCCGTCGATGTTTATTTTTGCGCGCTATTGTTAGTGCTGTTGAGATTGTCGTCAGGATCTTCTTTAACTCTTTAACATTTGTAACAAGACGGGAGGAGGAGATCTCCAACAAGACCCCGTTGCAGCATCAACAGTAAAACACCAAAACATCCGATGCAAAGACACAAAAGACGAGTACAGCACGAGACGGAAAAGAGACACACGACATGTAAACATCAAACACAAAAGACTACACATAAACCGACGAGACCATTGGTAACCGGTGCCGACTTTGGACGGCAATCTGTCACGCAAGGAGAAAATGGTGTGGTTATTCTGGATTACGTGCGCACAACCCTCTCACTTCTCCAATTACCCAGAGGTCTCGAAGAACGTACAATTGTGGTGTAAAACAACCTCCTCACTGTAAGATGACATCACACAAACAAGACCGCGAAACGCAGAGGCCCCATAGACACAGATGAATATGTAAATGGATATAGAAAGAGGGCATGCGTAATACAGTCCGTGCTCTGCCGGCTGTAGCGAGCTCTGTGAAACGTATTTAATGTATTCTGAATGGTTCTTGTCATGAGAGTGGGTGGAGTGTGATGTTAGATGTATGAAAGTGAGTTAGAATTCTTTAGTTTTTAGACCATCTTCCAAATTGTATGTTTACTAATTTTAGGATTTAGACAAAATTATGAAATTAATGTTTGGAGTTTAATAAAATATGGAAATTTATATTATGACTTTTTATTTAATTGATGCAGTGCAGAATAATGAACTTTGGTGGAGAAACTTTATAAACTTCAAGAACGTTACATGGTACTAAATGATATATACCTTTCCGATACTATTGTCACTCTGAAAACGAGAGTGAAAGTGAAAATAGGGAAATTTTGACATGTCATTCAGATGGACTTTGGTCCCATTTTGACCATTGCTCCAATTTTTTCTTGAAATAAAAATTAGGCTGATTTGAAGGCAATATCTGTCTAAATAATGTATGAAATTTATTTAGGGATTTACCGCTCCGTTTTGGAGAAATCCCCAATACACCATCAAGAACCGAATTTCACACGTCCCCATTCTGAGCCCCTCGCCGGAAATCACCTCTACGTTGTGACTCCTTCCAGTTTTATTTTTAAATGCATATCCAAAAATAGAACCCATGAAATCTTACAAAAACTTACAGAATCTAATGATACCTTACAACTTGCCTTCAATTTAATTATCATACACACTTTAGCGATATCAGCCTCTGACTCTTTATTCAAAGAAAATTGACCGGGGCCAAATCAGCTTCGAGGCTATAGGGTTTACGCTATCAAAACCTAAACCATATTTTGATTTTACCGATTGAAATTTTTCTTGACATAATTTGACAATATAGGATTTTTCGAAGAGTTTAGTGTATTGCAAAGTCCTGTAACTTTTATATCTTTCAATCAGCAAGACGTATAAACATGCCCGCAACCTCCGTCAAAATGCCCATATTGGCCGTATTTTCATCAAAGAATCTCTAGGTACCCTACTTCAAACCCTCACAGTTCTTTGAACATAAGACTGACACCAAATATTTCATTTTCAATGTCTTGTTCATGCTATATAGTGAATTTTGATGAATGGTATCCAAGGACTTTGTTTATAAATAAGCATACCAATTGTACGTGTACATGTTGTGTATCATCATTCATATGTCCTAAACCATATTTTGATTTTACCGATTGAAATTTTTCTTGACATAATTTGAAAATATAGGATTTCTCGAAGAGTTTGGTGTATTGCAAAGTCCTGTAACTTTTATATCTTCAATCAGCAAGCCGTATAAACATGCCCGCAACCTCCGTCAAAATGCCCATTTTGGCCGTATTTTCATCAAAGAACCTCTAGGTTCCCTACTTTAAACCCTCACAGTTCTTTGAACATAAGACTGACACCAAATATTTCATTTTCAATGTCTTGT
The DNA here is from genome assembly GCA_028142955.1 of Pinctada fucata. Taxonomy (NCBI): domain Eukaryota; kingdom Metazoa; phylum Mollusca; class Bivalvia; order Pterioida; family Pteriidae; genus Pinctada; species Pinctada fucata. The sequence goes on along the minus strand of AP027111.1, from coordinate 42,290,904 downwards.
TCATGCTATATAGTGAATTTTGATGAATGGTATCCAAGGACTTTGTTTATAAATAAGCATACCAATTGTACGTGTACATGTTGTGTATCATCATTCATATGTCCTAAACCATATTTTGATTTTACCGATTGAAATTTTTCTTGACATAATTTGAAAATAAAGGATTTTTCAAAGAGTTTGGTGTATTGGAAAGTCCTGTAACTTGTATATCTTTCAATCAGCAAGCCGTATAACCATGCCCGCAACCTCCGTCAAAATGACCATTTTGACCGTATTTTCATCAAAGAACCTCTATGTACCCTACTTTAAACCCTCACAGTTCTTTGACAGTAAGTGTTTTGAATATATTTCCCTGACATTGTCGCCATAGCACTTTCTATATAGACATAACGTCAGACAGTGCATGAATTTTATAAATTATTTTCATTTTCGTGCTTAAACATCGAGGGCTGGTGCGGCTAGCCAACAGCGGATGCTTACTCCTCCCGGGCACGTGGTCCCACCTCTAGCTTGCTAGGGGTCCTTCGATGTTCAGTTTGGTGCTCAATTGTGAGTGCTGTTGAGATTATCGTCAGGATCTTCTTTAACTCATTTGAACATAAGACTGACACCAAATATTTCATTTTCAATTTCTTGTTCATGCTATATAGTGAATTTTGATGTATGGTATCCAAGGACTTTGTTTATAAATAAGCATACCAATTGTACATGTACATGTTGTGTATCATCATTCATATGTCCTAAACCATATTTTGATTTTACCGATTGAAATTTTTCTTGACATAATTTGAAAATATAGGATTTTTCGAAGAGTTTGGTGTATTGCAAAGTCCTGTAACTTTTATATCTTTCAATCAGCAAGCCGTATAAACATGCCCGCAACCTCCGTCAAAATGCCCATTTTGGCCGTATTTTCATCAAAGAACCTCTAGGTACCCTACTTTAAACCCTCCTAGTTCTTTGAACATAAGACTGACACCAAATATTTCATTTTCAATGTCTTGTTCATGCTATATAGTGAATTTTGATGTATGGTATCCAAGGACTTTGTTTATAAATAAGCATACCAATTGTACGTGTACATGTTGTGTATCATCATTCATATGTCCTAAAGGTTACAATAGCATAAACCTTTGACCTCAAAAACTAGTGTTCTACACCCAAAAGCTGACGTCATTTACTGACTAAATAGAAATGGTTTATATAGAAAGTGATATATCAAAAGAAAGATCATTTCCTGTAGACTTCATTGGTGCTAAATGATATATACCTTTCCGATACTATTGTCACTCTGAAAACGAAAGTGAAAGTGAAAATAGGGAAATTTTGACATGTCATTCAGATGGACTTTGGTCCCATTTTGACCATTGTTCCAATTTTTTTCTTGAAATAAAAATTATGCTGATTTGAAGGCAATATCTGTCTAAATAATAATGAAATTTATTTAGGGATTTGCCGCTCCGTTTTGGAGAAATCCTCAATACACCATCAAGAACCGAATTTCACACGTCCCCATTCTGAGCCCCTCGCCGGAAATCACCTCTACGTTGTGACTCCTTCCAGTTTTATTTTTATATGCATATCAAAAAATAGAACCCATGAAAATCTTACAAAAATCTTACAGAATCTAATGATACCTTACAACTTGCCTTCAATTTAATTATCATACACACTTTAGCGATATCAGCCTCTGACTCTTTATTCAAAGAAAATTGACCGGGGCCAAATCAGCTTCGAGGCTATAGGGTTTACGCTATTAAAACCTTTTTCAAAGGACGGTACCCTCCTTATCTGGATTTTGCATGTGGTGCGCCACCTTTTGACCTACCTGAGTGAAAAATCAACACTTGTACGTGACCATGAGTACTTCATTCTTGCCAAGTCTCATCAATATCCCTTCATTGGTTCTGGAGGAGAATTCCGATACGTATGAAAATATCCCCCTCCTTTTCTTTTTATATAGAAATAAAGTTCTTAAAAATCAGAAAAATAAGATTTTCACCCCGTTTTCTTTTTCCTGGGTCAGACGCACAGTGCAAATCAGGTAATAGCAACAGAGAGTTATGAAGAAGCTTTTGATTAGCGGCCATTACACTCACTGGTGAGAATTTAATATTCGAAACACGTGTCTGCTGCATGATAAATTGGTTTAATTTCTTCTTCAAGAGGTATAGAGTTGGAACCCTTCTGCATTATTGCAAGTTTAGAAAACATAATCGTAATGACCATTTATTGATCTCATATGTACAATATATAAAATAAGCATTTGAATAGATATTCACAAATAATAGAGAATATATAGTATATAGTAGAAAATTGCAAATTACATTAAACATACGAATATCAAAGGAGGCAAGACCTTGAAAAATGAACAATAAAGACATATAAGCATTAACCTAGAACATGTGGACCATAAATTATGGTTTTTAAATCGAAATAATATGAAAGACAAGACGCTTTTGAAAAATTAATACGTAAAAAATGACAGAGACATTACCTTCTCCATCATCCCACTTTTTAATTTTTACTTCAGGAATAACATTTTGGTTTTTATTGGAATCAATATTTAGCGAAGATCAACTTCATGTAAGAGTTAAATGACAATGTGCGTCATAGAAAAGAAGAAATTACATAATCAATTATACTTCAATTTCTACAAGTGAATTTACCCTCAGTTTGTCCTTTCCAACTCTACCATTGCAAATCAAGAGATCAATATATATCAAATAATCAATAATTGCTTTCCATAATTATTTTTCTTGAGTCACGTACTACTATAACTATCTTTTTGAATATCATATTGATAAAAAAAAACGTCTAGATTGAATTTATCAATCAAAATTTCAAAGATTAGTTCTTCATTCTGGATCTCATCTACTGACAAATAATCTTTATCTTTAGACGTGCGAGCATTAAACTCTCCGACCTGACAGACGTACTTATTGTTCTTACTGATTTTAAAATATTCATTTTCAATTTCGTTCAATGGATCTACAATACAATAAGCTTAACTTCCTGGTGGGAATTAAGCATGTAGTATTCCAATTTTTCAAAACATAATCTGTTTTTTTTTATATTGTTTCTTATTCTAAACGAAAGCAATATCGTTACAATAAGATGATTAAACACAAATTATATATAATCATTGAAGTTATAATTTTTTAAAATCAAACAGGAAATTAATTTAAACTATGATGTAAAGTACGGTTTAGTACAACTTTGCTGGTCGGGAGATGTTTGATCAATCCTTTTTTTTATTGTTTTTGTTGCTCAACAATCATCATGGCATTTTACAGATATAAATATGATCAATGAGCATTTTTTTGGCTTTTGCAATTCAATCATTCTTACAATCGCTCACACATGTACTCATTACATCTTCTTACAGGCATACTCACATACATTCACCCTTCCATACCTTAATTTTCGTACTCTGAGGTTTGCCCATTTGTATTAAGCAGCTTTTTGACAATATAAAAAAAGGAGGTAGATATGAATTAATTTATCATTACGAGTGAAATTGCTTTATACATTTAACTAGGGAGGGGGGGGGGGGGGGTAATTCTACAACCGAACTAATTAAACATTGTTGAGTAAGGAATCGATATCATGCCATCTCTCATCCAATTCTGTGTGTGTATATACTTTCTTTTCCAGTTCATAATAAAATTTAATATGAATTTTGAGTGATTCAAATGATTGGATTAAATCCTGTTTTGAACATTTAAAGATGTAGTATTTACAATTGAGTATGAGAAGGTTAAGTGCAGTTGACCCTAAGTTCAGCTCTCCAAATATGACATTTTGTTCTGTAAATGAAACTTGGAAAGTAGAATTGGAATTGATATGATTTTCTAACTTTGTCCACATAGTATTCGAAAATTTGCAGTAGAAAAAAAGATATTCAATGGTTTCCGGATACATCTTACAAAAACAACATGTTGAATCATTGGATTTTTTTTTGTTTAAACAGAATATCTCTTACTCCTAGGATTCTATGAATTATTATAAATTGTAGCCATAATAGTTTTGAGTCTTTTGTTACTTTATACTATAGGGTAGTTCATTAATCTGGTTCAAATTATCAAAGTCAGGCATATTAAGTTTTGTAATCCATTTATTTCCACATTTTGGTTTAGTGTATGTATACCTTTTTCATCTTTACAAATTATTTCAACTATTGATGAATAAGTAGGTAATTCAATATATGTGGAAAAGTCAATTATTTTGGGATATCCTGTCTTAACAGCTTTAGTAAGGCCAGTGTATATTGTAAAGGGCAGTGAGAATTCATATTTATTTGTAATATCATCGAATGAAAGAAAATTTCCATATTCATCGCATATATCTTTGATATAACATATTCCTTTATTGTACAATTTTTAATGAAGACTGATTTGTTGTTTACTTTTATATTAGAGTTATACCAGAGAGGTAGATTATATATTATCCGCTGTTCAATAGGCATATTTTGGAAAATATCACAGAATTCGGACAAAGTTTGTAAGGTCTCTTCCCAGAAAGGATTAGTATTAGATGATGAACGCTCTGAAACGAAAACTGGGCCAAGCCTACATAGATCAGATATTTTGCAAGTTGTGAACCTGACTATAACTTTTGAATGGAAAGTGATAGGGCTTTCACGTTTCACATGTGAATTCCTTGTGACAAGACCTTTCTGTTCGTAACAACATTCTGACCTTGTGACCTCGACCTTGGAATTTGACCCATATTTAAAAACTTCAACCTAGACCATAAGTTTTGAATGGTAATTTAAATGATAGGACTTTAATATTTCACATGTGGATACCTTTTCATAAGCCCTGTCCCTTGGTAACAAACAAAGGTTTGGACCGTTTGACCATTTCTTGGAGTTTAATCTTTCATATTTAGAATTTTGATAATATATGAGATATATTATGGAAACTTTAGAATGGGGGGTGTCTGTAAGCATTTTCTAAAAGACAAAAACCATAAAAGCGGGGGACCACAATTCCTTGAATTTAATTTTTTGTTGTTGTTTTTGTTTTGTTTGTTTGTTTGTTTTGTTTGTTTGTATGACATTGTTTTCAATTTTGCTGCTGATTAATACATTTCACAATGACGAATTATGAGTCAGACGGGTTTCAATAATGATCTTTGACATGGCATTGCTGAAGCTTGCATTATGGCTCTATCATTCTCGAAATCCTATAATCGTCACTGGTATGTATACATGTAACCAGGGAATGCGGTTCCAAGAAAATTTCTAAGGGAGGGGGTTAAGATCTTTTTAGATTTAAACATGGTAAAAACAAGATAAAATCTTAATTCACCTTCTTACACCAATCCTCTGTAATTATCCAAACATTTTTGGAAACGTATGATTTCCGATTTTCATGAAATTTCATATATGGGTATGGATAAAAGCAAGGCATAAAAAATCATCAACACATAGTTGCCAAGTGACATGGTTACCATGGTAACGAGATCAAAAGATACCAAAATATGAAAATTAAAAGCACATATGGTTACCATAGAAATGAATATTGTTCATTATGGCATATTTGATTTAGATGTTAGATTTTATTTTCTGTTTTTCCATTCCTTCGAGTTAAATAATAAGCAATTTCACCTTATAATTTGAAAGAACTTAAAATACACACTAAAATAAATAGGTTATTAATAATCTAAATTTCAATAGTAACCGTTAATGTGACAGTTCTACCGAATTGAAGCGGCGGGTGTTGCAGAAATTCAAAATCGAGGTAGACCAAGACATCGATTGATCGTCTCAAGATCTTATTTACGTGATGACTTGAAATGCCAGGGGATGTGTCGCACAATATGTAGGTGAGACAGGCCAACCTTTAAAATCTCGTTTTAGGAACCATTCTTATAAGATCAGAACCTCACGTCAACAAAAACACAGAAACTTTCTTTATAATCACTTTGTTAAATATAATCATTCTATTTCGGATATCACATTTACCCCAGTTCAGACTTTTCCAAAACGTAAAAATGAGAGTAAGACCGAAATTAAAAAACGCCGACTACAAGCTGAACTTGCCTGGATCACCAAACTTCAGACTGCGTACCCTCTTGGTTTAAACGATCAAATTTATGGACAAGGAAACATTTCCTCAGCTTCTACCAATATCAACATCTTTTCAATTCGCCCAAACACTAAAAGGAAATACAGGTCACACGGGAAAAGACGAAACAGACAAAAAGGAAAACGATCCAGAATATACCGCTCTCTCAACGATTTACTTACTATAGCACGCAATGGCGGAAGACATGAGCTGTTACATGCTCTGTCGTCAATACCAGTTATGCACTTGAAATCTATCTTGGATGAAGCAGAGGTTGCATTCTTAAGAAACACTGACTGATTCAGACTTAATATCATTGTCTCATTCGCACAGTATAAACTTTATCCTATTGTGAAAAACACCTCACCTAAAAGACGATTCATAAAAATCCCGTTTATTAACAAAGGTTTTGATCTTCTAAACATCTCTAATATTTTTCGGGATCATCGCGTACAAAGTACCATTCTTCAATATTTTGAAAATTTAGAGCCACCTCTTATTTGTTATAAGTACAAGAAACCTATTCGAAACTTTGTTTTTAACTATAATAAAGTTACAACGGATCCTGACATACTTGAATCGTGTCCTGCTTCTTGAGAATGTGCAACTTCTAAATATCTCTACAAACCAGCTGGCCATGTTGTTACAGGTGACTTTTCAATTATCCAAGACAGACAGCCCCGTGGTCTTCTTATAAAAGGACCTAAGTATAGAATCCCATCCAAGATAGATTTTGTCAAATGCCGTGAAGTGCTTACGGAAGCCTTAAATAATTATACGAAAAGATGGTGTAAATCAGAAGGAGTCGAACCGCATGCTCTGAATGACTGGAAAAACCTCATTTTAGATATAACGGATATTCGAATAGATAACTTCCATAAAAACCCTCATCTTTTTAAAAATCCACGTTCCAAATCAGAAAGATATTTCAAATCCAAACTAAGTAAATTACATGAAAAATATGTCTTTGCACCAGCTGATAAAGCAGCCAACAACACCATTGTCATTTGAAAACGTTACTACATATCAACTTTGATTTCGGAACTTTCGTCTACTAATACATATATCAAAAGCAATGAAAGTGCATCTAACATTTTAGGCAAGCATAACAGTGAACTGTCTTCATTCAATATCTCTATTTCTAAATTGGATCTCCCAACACTATATTGCATACCGAAACTGCACAAGTCTCATTACAAATTTCGATTTATTGCTAATTCTAGTAACTGCTCCACTACAATTTTGTCTAGAAATCTGACGTCAGCACTTACTGCTATTAAAGAACACATAACTAGATATTGTGAAACGGTTCTAAACAGAAACGATGTAAATTTATTTTGGTCTATTAAGAATTCAGGGGATGTGATTGAAAAAATGAAATCTGGAAATTTCCAAGCCAATACGATTTCTTCATACGACTTCTCTAATATGTACACCACACTTCCTCATGACAAAATTAATGATCGATTATCTAATCTCATTAAATGGTGTTTTGATCGAGAGCGAAAAACTTACATTTGTACATCTGAATCGAAGGGTTTCTTTTCCTCGACAGACTACAAATCATACAAATCATGGACATGTAGTGACCTGTGTAATGCCTTGTCCTTCCTCTTGGACAATATTTATGTTAGATTTGGTGAGGATCTATACAAGCACGTTGTAGGAATTCCTATGGGTACTAACTGTGCGCCTCTTGTTGCAGATTTATTTTTATACACTTATGAAAAAGAATTTATACAAAATCTTCAAAAGCAAAGAAAATTTGATGAGCTGAAATGTTTCAATAATACTTCTAGGTATCTGGATGATATTCTAACCATTGACAATCCTGCTTTTGAATTATATAAGAATGAAATTTATCCACAAGAATTAACCCTTAACAAGGCAAATCTTTCAAATACAGAAACACCCTTTTTGGACCTAAATATCAAAATTGTAAACGGAAAGATTCATACAAGTGTATATGACAAAAGGGATGATTTTGGATTCAACATAGTAAATTTCCCTTGGCTTGACGGTGATATTCCAAGATTACCGTCATACGGCATTTACACATCACAGCTCATCCGGTACGCTAGAGCATGTATTGATATTTTGGATTTTCACAGTAGAAATTTACAAATTACCAAAAAACTTTTAGGTCAAGGTTTCCGCTTTCATAAACTAGTTAAGACTTTCTGGAAATTTTACAAAAATTACAGTCAACTTCTTTTAAAATTCGGATCTATACATGCAACAGAGTACATTACTATGGGTATTACACAACCTGTCTTTTATGGTGATATGATAAACAAAATAAAGAGGATCAAAGGTAGGCAGCATAACCATCGAAAATGCGTCAGAATCATCAAACGCCTTTTATACTGTGGATATGATCCTAATGTCACCAGACGGACACTAGGCTTGGTACTTGACCAATCTACTGTCTTGTACAAGCGCATCCTTGAGACTTGCACTCTGACTGACTGTGACGACGGGACTCCATGACGGGCCCTGTCCAAACCTCTTTAGAGAAGACAGGGCCCCGACCACCTGTCCTCTCTGAATGTCAGTCGGACTCCTCGGGTGATTGCATACATGAGCTCGCTACAGCCGGCAGAGCACGGACTGTATAACGCATGCCCTCTTTTTATATCCATTTACATATTCATCTGTGTCTCTGGGACCTCTGCGTTTTGCGGTCTTGTTTGTGTGATGTCATCTTACAGTGAGGAGGTTGTTTTACACCACAATTGTACGTTCTTCGAGACCTCTGGGTAATTGGAGAAGTGAGAGGGTTGTGCGCACGTAATCCAGGATAACCACATCATTTGCTACTTGCGTGACAGATGGCCGTCCAAAGTCGGCACCGGTTACCCATTGGTCTCGTCGGTTTATGTGTAGTCTTTTGTGTTTGATGTTTACATGTCGTGTGTCTCTTTTCCGTCTCGTGCTGTACTCGTCTTTTGTGTTTTTGCATCGGGTGTTTTGTTGTTTTACTGTTGATGCTGCAACGGGGTCTTGTTGGAGATCTCCTCCCTTCTTTGCATGCAAGCAGGATATGCTTACTCTTCCTGGGTACCTGGGCTCACTCCCATATCGGGAGTTCGTTTCTTTTGATATGGTGGAGGATTTTGTTTGTTTCCTTTGGTTCCTGTTTTATCCTGATTTTGTATGCCAACCGTTTCTGATTTTCTGAATTATCGATTTTGCGTTGTATACAGGGATATGGCTTTTATCCATATTTGTCATCCATGGGTTTGAAATATTGATAAATTGAGTTTTATAAATATAAAAATCCACTTCATTGCCAATATGTGATAATATCTTATTGTAACATACAATGTACTGTTTCAAACTGAAAAAAAAATAAGTGAGGTAAACGTTATCATGACAACAATCTTAACAAGTGTCGAATTAAACAAATTCAAATGCCGTTATGATAATCATTCCATAAGACATTACTCAATGAATAGGATTGATTTTGTTAACTCCGGTTGGTCGTTTCTTCAACGCATTCGAAAATTTCTGTTATCAACGTTGCTTGAAATATAAAAAACGTGGGTCATGTAGCATCATATTCCATCCATCCTACTTCGCCTTTCTGTACATTCTTGAGAACAATAACTTTCCACTTTTTGGTCATATTACATTATTTAGATTGAGGATTACTGACGAGGGTTGAATACCCGAAACGTGCATGTATGGCCCATGCTGCAAATTTATCTATTCTTAAATGATGCTATTCCCAAGTAGCACAAAAATATTTTTAAAACGTTTTAAAAACATTTTAATTTCGTTTCGAAAACATTTCGAAAAAATGTTTCAAAAATATTTCGATGTATGGTTTTAAAAACGTTTTCAAAACGTTTCATGAAACATTTTAATGAAACATTCTAAAAATGTTTTTCCAGAATGTTTCTATGAAATGTTTTAGAAATATTTCAACAACATTTCAAAAAATGTTTCATTAATGTTACGATGTATGGTTTTAAAAACGTTTTAATCACATTTTGTGAAATATTTCAATGAAACATTTTTCAACGTTCTACAAAACATTTCTATAAAACATTTCAAAACATTTTTTTTTAATTCATAACTTACAAATATAAAAATATATGACAGTACAAAGATAAATTTCATTTCATGTCAGTCTTCATTTAAAGTTCAATCTTCTTGTTTTAATAAAAGTTCAATCTTCACTGTCTGAGTAAATCTCTAGCTGTCCGAGTTGTTTCTTCAGATACTGCTAAATATTTTACTTTCCTCGCATTCTTCTTCTAAAAATCAAATGAAACATGAAGATTAGAGTACGCTCCTTATAATTTCTGCCTCAAAGGTTATCATGATTGTGTGTGATTTTAAAACTATTATTATCATCGTAATGGTGCATTACTATGAAGAATTAAAATACCAAGTAAAAAATCAATGCCGAGTGTGTCGAATATTAATATAGATTTTGATAAACACTTACAAAATTTAAGCTGCATGTACAGGAACATATATAATTCCACTCTCATGAAAAAGTCTTTGTCCATCAGTATGTGCTGCGATAAAAATGTATTATATTTCACAAATGATATGTATGCTGGCATTATAAATGATAAACATATGTACTTTGATAATCGAAAATACATAACTTTATGAGGAATAATACGTATTAAACAATTACAAATGCTTTTTACTATGTGTAAATTTATTTACATACACATTTAAAGTACACAGAACTTTTTATTCCTGAAATATTAGTATGTGTACTTACCATTGTCCCGAACTCCGATGATTATGATGATAAATACTATGATGAGTATATCACAATTACTATAAAGCAGATTTTTCCAATATACATAGAATCCATGACTTTAGGAATGAACAGTATATGTAGGAAATCATAAGTGACCCACTCCTTGTCTTCCCTTTCAAATCCATGTTACCATGGTTAACTGGCCAGTATCCTGCTGTGTGTGATGCTGACCTATATCCTAGATCAACAATTTACTCTCTTATCTCAATCTCTGCACGCTTAACCGCCTCTCTAGAAGCGTTATGCAACATCCCTTACAGCTTACTATAAAATTTTGTACAATATTATTTGATTACACAGACTTACAAGTATTGAAGAAGACTATTTTAATGAATACCGATTTATCATATCATCATAATGAATATGGTGTTTTCTTTCTGTGAAAAAAAAATATTTTAAAAAATGACCCTCGGAAATGTTTCTAAAACATCATAGCAACATTTTAACAGTATCTTACAGTTTTACATCATAAAAGCATTTTTAGAAAGCTTCAAAATTAGCCTTTTTTCGTAATTTGTAAAAAATCATTCAAATAACGATTTACAAATTTTTTATCAATATTTTATAACATGAAAACAATGTAAAATGTTTCAAAAACATTTTAAAAATATATGTTTCAACACATAATTTTCGACAATGTTCCATTATTATGCGACATTTTATAAACATTTAAACAATGTTTTAATGATACTTTAAATCAATGTTTAGTAAACATTTTAACAATGTTATTGACAACATTTTAGAAATAAATGTTTCAAAAACATTTCTACAATGTTTCAACAATTATTACTACTCATGCAACATGTACAAAAAAAAAAATAATAAAACATATAAAATTTAAAATATACTTTAAAAACGTTTTTTCAAATGCTTTCAATATAATTTGAAAAATGATTTCAATAAAAATCAAAATGTTCTGAAAACATCTTGAAAACATTTTCCTATTTTGTTACATAAATGCATTCTCAATACATTTAATAGAAATGTTTCAACAATGTTTTAAAAACGTTTTGAAAATATCTTAAAATATTTCGATTTTTCTATCGCTCATAAATGTTTTATAAACGTTTTAAAAACATTTCGCTATCCCTGAAAAACGTTTTTAAAATGTTTTTAGAACATTTTGCCAGAAATGTTTCAGAAGAACCTTCTTGAAACCTTTTGAAAATGTTTCGAAAATGTTTTGTGTTACCTGGGTTGAATTTGAATTTGAATACGTGTAACATTAATATGCTAAAGTTATGTACTATGTCATAGCTTTAGTGCATACTGTTATTTTCACGGGAAGGTGAGCGCAGACGTGTATTTGCAGAAAAATATTTGCTAAATGAAAAATATTATACATCTCATTTGTTTCAAGACGACTCTCTTATGCTCTAAGCATAACCTAGGCATGGATAATTTTACCTGTTAAGGTCTTTAGATTTGTTAATCCATGCACATGCGTTTTAGTCTCAATTCTAAACAGAATTTGTTCTTTTATGTTACTCCGCGTTGATGCTACAACTGGTATATTCATTTAAAGTCTCCATTTCCTGTTTCTCACCAGAAATCTTCTTAGTTGTGTGATTATTCATTGTGTGTGGTAAACCTGAAATAATTGCAATATTTAGTTGATTTGATCTTTATGAAAGAAATCTAGGACAGTCAAGTCAACACACAACATGCTGCAAAAGATGAATCTTCGCCACACAAATGTACGTAATACAAACTTCCCCTTGTCGGATGTCATACACAAAACACAAACTCCCATGAGTTTTCGTTCGGAGACTTATTAGCCTAAAACTTTGAATTAATTACTAGCAAAAGTGTTATTAATGTGTTTGAATGATTTTACTCTCACTGGAATGCTTGTATAAGAAAGTACATGTACAAAATGTACAACAAAATATAGATTCTGAATTTGTTGTACAAATACTCTCCGAGAGAAACTCACCAGAGACGCAGTTTTGTGTATGACATCCGACAGGGGGAGTAAGTTATTACGTACACTTGTCTCGAGAAGATGCAAACGATGAGAGTAGTAAACTTTTGTGTCTTCATTTCATAATTTTATTTATTTTTTGGATGCTTATAGCATACATCAACTAACGTATCGATAAAGAACATAAATATATTTCCATCAAGACCAGGTTGCATTTCCCAAAGCAAAGCGTACAACATCCCATGTTTTGTATGCCTATTTATTCTGATTTTTGAATTCTTCATTTTGGTTTTGTTTTGGTTTCCATTCACTAATTCTCATTGAACATTATTTTTTGTTCATTGTACATTTGATCGAATATTTACCGACATATCCGATCAGGAATTGTAGGTTTTGCAAACGTTTCCCTATCCACAAGAAATGAATATATAAATAAAGGCACTTGTGCACTTTTCTATAAAATCTTTAAGAAAAATGTTCCGCAAGAAATTAACGTATTTGGCAGACTTGAATATTAAAATGCATTTATCACTTATAGTGACATCTATTTCTTTATCGAATTTATTAAGGTTGACGCTTCTTACATTTTTTTTGTAATCAGGGGCCAATAAGCGAAACAAAACTTTATGTAACACTTGAATAGAAATTGAGATGACTTCTTCGGTCCTACCTATATGAATACTATGCTTGCATTTAATATGTAACATGATTCATGTAATATACATGTTTGAAAATAATTTATACGGCGCGCATTGACAGCATCGCCTACAATTCATTGTACAACATTTATATTATGGAATTTACTCCCCATAGACTGTGATGATAAACTGATGGTTGATATTTGCCAAAAAAAATACTATCTTAATTTATATTACCATCAGCTGGACCAATCGAATGGTTTGCATCGTTCATACAAAAACTTTGTATTCATAAACAAAATGGTACTCCCATGTCGGTTGCTAAGACATCGATATTTTAAACTGTTCATTTATAATTGATAAACTAAAGTGTGATTCAAATATATTTCAAAGAAATTCCAAAAAGTAGTGAAAATCTGTAGCATAGTATTCATTTTGGTCCTGTTCATTTATTTAGTTAAAGGAAGGGATCCCCATCAGACTCGGTTGCAGCATCCCAAACAAAACAGCAGAATATCACAGGTCAAAGAAACAGAGAACTCCAAGACATACACAACAAGAGATGCAAAAGGGACAAGAGAACCAGATACGAGAGACAAATGGGCAACACTGAACAGGTACAGAAATATAAGAAAATACTTCAGAATTGTTACTCATATTTTGCGTTTGCATTGGTATGTGCAAAACATTTGGTCATGGTAAAAGTGCTGCACATTGAATTTTCACCATGACCAAATATTTGTGCTGCACATAATTTTTACCATGATCAAATGTTTTGCACACACCAATGCAAACGCAAAATATAAAAAACAATTCTTATATTTATACGCATACTATTTTTATGAAACGAATCCCACCGGACTTCTCTGTATGACAACGCAGAACATACAATATACTCTTATTTTCGAAAAAAAATATAATCAAAACAGTTACGTCTTTGTTTCATCTTGAAGTCGATTTTTTTTAGAAATTGAATATGGTTGCGAAACGTTAAATTCTATCTTGTGTGATGCGGCTCCGAATGTCGGCCGCCGACGGTACTGTAACACACAGATTTGACAAGTGTATTTTAGAAGGATTTTCTATCCTTATGAAGGATATCATGTGATAAGCGCTTATCAGTGTTTGTGCCAAATTATTACTCTTCGATCCGTTTACAGGAAAATCAGTTCTTTTGACGAACAACCCTGTTATTTGCACTCGATCTGGAATCTTCTTTTACTGAATAATCTATCGGCTGATTGATTTGAACTACAAACTCAGATTTATCACTGAAAGGCTTGCTTACTCAACTGTTCATCAACGATTTCACAATTTTGGTCAGTTTACCGGATTTCATACAATCGTAAGTACAATCGGTTTTCAATGATAATTTTTGAAACTGGGCGCCTGCAAATTGTATTGATCCAACGTAAACAAAGAAAGATAACTCGAAGAATGTTTACCTGATTTCAGTGTTTGAACCCCAACTATGCAATGTCTAGTACTGATGGTAATTTATTCTATTCAATAAAAGACTTCTTAATACTTTGAAAAAGTCGAAATTGCAATTTGTGCTTTTTTATACGTTGTTTTTTTTACCGTCAAGAAACGATATAAACACTTGATTGCATATATGCACAAAGGGGAATCCCTGGTTACATGTACTTATGCGCAGACCATTGAAATGTGATGCGGCTTTGAGTTTCAAAACGCACGTGCGTCAATATTTTGCATTGGAAAATGCAAGCAAGAGCTCTGGTTACTTGTACTAAAAGAAACGAAGTTGAAGTGAAAATATTGTCATTGCAAGGTCAATCAGTCCTTTAAAGATCCGATACGACAATATTATTTTCCAAAACGAGTATATGAGCAAAATTTTTAGCTTGTTGTATCTATTGATTATAATAATAATTCATATTTGGCCAAACAGTTTAAAAGACACTTTTTAAAAGAATACATATTTATGGAATAAGAAGATAGGTTACCGAAGTAAAATATAAATTGTACAAAATGAAAGTTATTTACCGTACTGTGCGCAAATATTAAAAGTTAGATGGTTAAGAAGCGTCTCCTTACCTAAATATATTTTTGTCTCTAAGATTCTGTTTTATTTGTTCCTTAATTCCTAATGGGAAATCGTTTTAATATTAAGTAAACGACAACATTTTATCATGATGGATTTTAATAACCAACCTTGTCAGTTTTTGATAAAATGGCGCCTGTAAACTATAATCAGCGGGCAAATAATTTTTGAAACAGAATCACAATCATAGTTTTTACCTTGTATATACATGCAAAGGAAGTAATTGACGATAAGAGAAGAAAAAGAAAATAGTTTACATCGTAAAGGAAAGGAGGGGATTTCCAACAACACTAGGTTGCAGCACCCTCAGCAAAATACCAAAATACCTATACAGAACAGACACCCACAGAAAGAGACGCAAAAGTTACAAGGAACACCAACTCACACCATAGAACATGAAACATAAAAGACTACACAAAAATGTAAACCAACGAGACCAATGGGCAACCGGTGCCGACTTAGGACAGCCATCTGTCACGTAAATAACAGACGGTGTGGTTATCCTGGATTACGTGCGCACAACCCTCCCACTATTCCGATTTTCCAGAGGTCTCGAAGAACGCACAATTATAGTGTAAAACAACCTCCTCACTGTTAGATGACCACACACAAATAAGACCGTAAAACACAGGGGTCCAAGCAACACAGATAAATATGTAAATGGATATAGAAAGAGGACATGCGTAATGCAGTTCGTGCTCTGCCGGCTGTAGCAAGCTTATATATGTTATCACCCGAGGAGTCCGACTGACATTCAGAGAGGACAGGTGGTCGGGGCCCTATCTTCTCTAAGGAGGTTTGGACAGGGCCCGTCATGGAGTCCCGTCATCATAGTCAGTCAGAAAGCAAGTCCTAAGAATGCGCTCTACAAGACTGTAGATTAGTAGTACCAAGCTTAGTGTCCGACTGGTGACATTGGGATCGTTCATTAGGGGAACATTAACTGGATGATATACTGCGAAATTCCAGCAAATTCAACATTCAAATTACGTCTTTCATAATGACACTAATTCTTGCCTTCTTAGTAACGCTGTGATCGTCACTGAGGAAGTTCTACGGTCGATATGGGGAACTCGTCATCCAATATGATGTCCCAATCTCCAGAATGGTGGATGATATTCTGTCATAGACCATTTGAACCATCAAACCAGCGATTGTACTCTATGTCTTTCGAAATGGAAGTAACCGGATGTGACAGCTCTACCGAATTGAAGCAGCGGCATGCATGCAAGCAGGAGATGCTAAACTCTTCCTTGGCATCTTATCTCACTCCCATATCGGGAGTTCGCATCTTTTCATGTGATGGAGCTTTTTGTTTGTTTGCTTTGGTTTCTGTTTTATCCTGATTTTGTATGCCTTCGGTTTTCGATTTTGTGCTATATACAGGGATATGGTCATTATCCATATTTGTCGTCTCAAAGACTGCAGTTCATTGGATAGGTAATCTTTTTTTCCTTCATAAGCCTTTCGATTGTAGTTTTCTGGAATCTAGATTCGACTTTTGTGATTGACTTTCATTCACTGGTATACATTTTAATTTGAATGTGATCGTAAAGCTTGACATCATGGCCCTCTACTTCCTAGAGTTTGATAAATGTTACCGCGTGGTTGACGAGAAACTAATTCTCTTTTTTGTGGGTGAATATTACTTATACTCGATTGTACTTTCCTTAGTGCATACCCAAAAATGTGTGAAATATGCGAAAACTTCTTTTGTCAAATTTCTTGCAATTTCTTAAACGTGGGTCCTGTACCATCATATTCCACCCATCTTACTACGTCTTTCGGCTTATTTTGGACATGAAAAATTTCACACTCTTTGGTCATATTACATTCTTTAGATTGAGGATCGCTGAGGAGGGTAAAATACCCGAAACGTGCATGTCTGGTCCAAGCTGAAAATTTACATGTTCTTAAATGCTGTTATTGAATTTGAAGACGTTTAACTGTCAACAAAATTCATACAGAAATATAAAATTATCAAATTATTACTTCGAGGAGATTTCAGCGTCATAAGTTTTCCCTTATATAAGGGGTATGACCATCGCTTTACAACATTCAATAAAATACGTTACCACTGTAATTTAAAAACATCAAAGCGTCTATAAATTGAAGACGATTTCAATCAAAACATCACATAAGAAACTCAAAATCTTCCCTTAAAAAATAAATGGTTAAATTTTGAGGATAGGTCACTGCCTACTTTGGAACGCCGCGAGGCACCGTAATGCCAAAGTGCTTTTCATACGAAGCTATCTACTTTGATGGTCTGTTTGTTTGTTTGTTTTTTTTTTAATTCATTGTACATCTTATATATAATACGTTTTTTCTATCTAAAAATGTTCAATTTTAAAATAGTTTAAGTAACCCTGGAGGGGACTTTGTTGACCTGTCTGACTTCATGTCAACCCGTTGGAGGTCCTTTCTTCTAGGAACGTAACGACGTAAAACCCCATTCAGTCTTCTGTTTCTCATGAGGAGCATTAATCATGCAGATTATCGATTACTTTAAATAAGTGTGTATATACATCGTTTCTTTGTTTCCAATTATTAATTCATTAATCAAAATAAAGTATATATGCTTACCTTTCTCTTTCCTCCAACAAGCTAAAACGACAAAGCAAGTTAAAATAACTCCTACTATTGTCATCGCAATCGTAAGCATTCGGACCATTCTTGAAGTATGGGTAATCTGACTCAACTCATTTTCACGTTCATTAATAGATCCATTTTTTCCTCTGTAAAATTCAAAATTATTTCTTTTGTTATATATATGGTTAATATGGTCCACGTTGCCAATTTATCTGTTCTTAAATGATGCTATTCAATTTGAAGACGTTTACATTTATACCACTTGGTGAGTGTCACTGCTGGTGGACCAGGAGTCCCCGAGGGCACATGTAGCCAAGTTCGATCAATTTCGGTTGATCGTTACTTCAACGCATTCTAAATTTCTGTTATCAAAATTTCTTGAAATTTCTAAAAAGTGGGTCCTGTAGCATCATATCCCACCAATCCTGCTACGTTTTTCGATATGCTTTTTCGACATAGTAACTTTCATACCTGTTTGGAATACTACATTGTTTAGATTTGAGGATCACTGACGAGGGTTAAGTACCCGAAACGTGCATGTCTGGTCCACGTTGCCAATTTATCTGTTCTTAAATGATGCTATTCAATTTGAAGACGTTTACATGGATAATGATCATATCCCTGTATACAGCATAAAATCGATAATTCAGAAAATCAGAAACCGAAGGCATACAAAATCAGGAGAACACAGGAACCAAAGCAAACAAAAAAAAAAACCCCGCCACATGAAAAGAAGCGAACTCCCGATATTGGAGGATGGTTGGATGGTTCAAATGGTCTACGACAGAATATCATCCACCATTCTTGAGAGTGGGACATACACAATAAATTTGTCTTTGCGATTGCCGTACTTACTTGTAAACGCATGACTTATAATTTTTGCGAGTCTTTCTTTCAATTTATAATGTAAAATTGTAGACTAAGTGTAAAGCGTCGAAAAATCAAATGCTTTGATCGAATGGACTCAAATAAAATGAATGGATTTCAGATGTTCTAAAAGATCTTCGAATTCTATAAGATCCACATTTGGTTGATACCACTGCCAGAATATACTGTCGAACAATATTTTTGAAGCCAAGATTTGATTTCAGATAAAACTTTGGTGAGTATGATCGATACAGATCTGGTAGAATATTTTAAGGAACCAGTGATGAGACTGTTTGTACGGATTCTTATGCATTTTAGGTATGCAGTATAAGTATGGTAAATCTAAATCTAAATTGTTAGTGTCGAAGCCAAAGGAAGCAAAAGCTGATTTGTTGTTATCTATTACTTCATAGGCAGAACGGTTTATTGGGATGTAAGTGGGATTTCCATGTGTCGAATTGAAACCCAATTCTTTAACTAGACTGTCGAAATATTAACTTTTACAAGTAAATGTGTAATTATTTGATGTTTGTCTGCTGGTGTGATGGAGGTAGGCAAGCTCTATGATAACATCAGGGTCTTTAAAGATAGACTCGAATCTTGTGTTCACGGTGAATTCTAAACGGTAAATTCTAGATAAAAGTAACCCTCCGATGGATTTTATCCATTCGGAAAGGATGTCGAGCTGTGCATCCTTTTTCTTTGCCCAACGTCTTGCATATTCCTCACAAGACTCCATGATAATTTTGACATTTTGGTTCCATGTAAAGGACATACTTTCTCTGTATTTGGGACCCTTTTTAATTCATCTGAGCGAAGCTCAAGTGAGCTATTGTCATAGCACGGCGTCCGTCGTCCGTCCGGCGGTCCGTCATCCGTCCGTCGTAAACTTTTAACATTTTCGACTTCTTCTCAAGATTTTGATGAAACTTGGTACTCATGGTGCCCTACAAATGTTGTTGTTTTTTGTCCGGACCCGTCAATAGATGGCGCCAACAAAGGTAAAAGTAGGTCACGGGGAGTACCCTTCTTTGACGAACTTCTTCAGAACCGAAGCACATATCGACAAACCGAAAGCATCTGGATGGTCTAGTAGGATGTCTTGACAACTGTTCTTGTTTTTGGTTCCAGTCCGAAGTCAAATTTTTGACTCGTTTTTGACGTCTTTATGGACTTTGTAAGAAATGCTCATTTTTAGCTATTTTCTTTGACTAACTCTATAAATGCATGGTTTTGTGGCCTCATTTAGTAAATATTTGTCATGTATAAGTTACAATTTGATTTGACATACATTACAAGCTATCATCTTCTTTTTTGAAATTTTAATGAATTTTCTAAAATATGAATAGATATGTGTACTCTGCACATGGACCCAAGGGTTGTGACTTCAAATTAGTTAGAGAAGATCCTGACCATAATCGATCAATTTCGGTTGATCGTTTCTTCAACGCATTCTAAATTTCTGTTATCAAAATTTCTTGAAATTTCTAAAAAGTGGGTCCTGTAGCATCATATCCCACCCATCCTGCTACGTCTTTCGGTAC
The DNA here is from genome assembly GCA_028142955.1 of Pinctada fucata. NCBI lineage: Eukaryota > Metazoa > Mollusca > Bivalvia > Pterioida > Pteriidae > Pinctada > Pinctada fucata. The sequence continues at coordinate 42,270,414 of AP027111.1, read as the reverse complement.
GCTTTTTCGACATAGTAACTGGAGAAAACATATCACCCCACAAACAATCCCAATTTGAGCACACCTTTCCGTCGCAACAGAGAAGAGTTCTGGATAAAAAATCTTAACACTGCAGCGCCCTATGGGTGCAACGATAACATCAGCACTATAGGAAACTTAACAAGTCCCGGTTGTCAATCGGTAAATGTGACTAGCTTATTCAACAGACCACAAAGAAGACCTCGAAGTCATGGCATTCGAAAATATAATAGGCCTGAGATACATAATTTCTCCTTCGATGACTTGGTTCCATTTTTGAATGAGCCTCTAGGACTGCATTATATTCGTACCAAATTATACTCTGTTCCTTTACGGAAGTTACACGAAATCTACGAATATACGAAGGACCTCACATATACCGATACACGTTCCCCAGAATACAGACTACAAGGAGTCATCTTGGACATTTCTACTTTTCGTTTATTTCAAGCAGTTAGATCAGATAAATCAGAGGAGAAAACAAACCGCCCTTTCATTAAAGTAAGATTTGCAAACAAAGGTATTGATAAATTGAATCTTGGTCAAATTTTGAATCACAAAACTGTCACAGAAAAAATCCCACCATATTTCAAAAGAAAAGAAACTCCTTGTATTTCCTATAGCTACACACCAACAGTTGCATCTAAAATTTACAATTACGAACGAGTCCTGCAGTGTATTGATTTAAGTAATCCCTCACTACATCCACTTCCTTGCGAATGTTCTTCATCGGATTTCAACTACTCTCCTTGTGGACACGTTATTACTGGTGACCTTAGTATAGTCAAGAACGACAAGTTGAGAGAATTGTTAAAAAAGGGTCCCAAATACAGAGAAAGTATGTCCTTTACATGGAACCAAAATTTAAAAATTATCATGGACTCTTGTGAGGAATATGCAAGACGTTGGGCAAAGAAAGAGGATGTACAGCTCGACACTCTTTCCGAATGGATAAAATCCATCAGAGGGTTACTTTTATCTAGAATTAACCGATTAAAATCAACTGTGAACACCAGATTCAAGTCTATATTTAAAGACCCTGATGTTATCACAGAGCTCACCTACCTCCAAGAACATTATGTCATCACACCAGCGAACAAAGCCTCAAATAATTACACATTTACTTGCAAAAAGTACTATTTCGACAGTCTAGTTAAAGAGTTGGGTTTAAATTCGACACCTGGAAATCCCACTTACACCCCTACAAACCTTTCTGCCTCTGAAATAATAGATAACCACAAATCAGCTCTTGCTTCCTTTGGCTTCCAAACTAACAATTTAGATTTAGATTTACCATACTTATACTGCATACCTAAAATGCATAAGAATCCGTACAAACAACGTTTCATCGCTGGTTCCTCAAAATGTTCTACCAAATCTGTATCGATCTTACTCACCAAAGTTTTATCTGAAATCAAATCTGGGCTTCAAAAATATTGTTCGACAGTATATTCTCGCAGTGGTATCAACCAGATGTGGATTTTAAAGAATTCGAAGGAACTTTTAGAACATCTGAAATCCACTCATTTTAGTAAAGTTCATTCGATCAAAGCCTTTGATTTTTCGACACTTTACACTACAATTCCACATTCTAAATTGAAAGACAGACTCGCAAAAATTATAAGTAATGCGTTTACAAGTAAGAACGGTAATCGCAAATACAAATTTATTGTTGTGAACTATGACAAAACCTACTTTGTAAAAGAAAAGTCCGATTCTGAAAATAAGTACACTGAAACAGATATTATTCAGATGTTAAACTTTTTGATCGACAACATTTTTGTGGTGTTTGGAGGAAAGGTCTTCAAGCAAATTGTCGGAATTCCAATGGGGACCAATTGTGCCCCACTCCTTGCCGACATTTTTCTTTACTCGTACGAAGCTGAATTCATTCAATCTCTGGTCTCTGAAGGGAAAAGATACTTAACTTCTGACTTCAACTTCACTTACAGATACATAGACGATGTGTTGTCCATCAATAATCCAAAATTCGCGGATTTCCTGAGCAGTATCTATCCTTCAGAGCTTGAGGTCAAAGAAACTACAGAGACAAATAATTCAGCATCCTATTTGGACATAATGTTGTCCTACGACACTGATGGTCACATGAACACCTCACTCTATGACAAACGTGACGACTTCAATTTCAGCATTACAAACTTTCCTTTTCTGAGTAGCAACATTCCTTCATCGCCTGCTTATGGCTTCAGTTGATACGCTATGCCAGAGCAAGTACGAAATATACGGATTTTGTTCTGAGAGCTAGGCGTCTTTCAGATAAGCTTCTCAGTCAGGGATATGCTTGTGACCGACTAACATCGTCACTGAGGAAGTTCTACGGTCGATATGGGGAACTCGTCATACACTATGATGTCCCACTCTCCAGAATGATTGGTGATATTCTATCGTAGACCATTTGAACCATCCAACCCAAGATTGTACTCTATGTCTTCCGAAATGGAAGTTACCGAATGTGACAGTCCTATCGAATTGAAGCGGCGGGTGTTGCATGCAAGCAGGAGATGCTTACTCTTCCTGGGCACCTGGTTTCACTCTCATATCGGGAGTTCGCTTCTTTTCATATGGTGGAGGTTTTTGTTTGTTTGCTTTTGTTCCTGTTTTATCCTGATTTCGTATGCCTCGGTTTCTGATTTTCTGAATTATCGATTCTGTACTGTAAACAGGGATATGGTCATTATCCATATTTGTCATTTCATACGTTTTTTGCATATTACATTGTTTAGATTTGAGGATCACTGATGAGGGTTAAGTACCCGAAACAAGCATGTCTGGTCCACGTTGCCAATGTATCTGTACTTAAATGATGCTATTCAATTTGATGACGTTTACATCTCAACAGCACCCACAATAGAGCACCAAATTGAGCATCGACGGACCCCCAAGCCAGGGGTAGGACCAGGAGCCCGGGAGGAGTAAGCATCCCCTGTTGGCTAGCCGAACCCGTCCCGGCACCCAAATTTTTCTTCTTCCTTTTTTATTTTTTTTTTTCATTTTCGTCACCTTTTTATGCATTTTTAAATCATCTGAATACCTTTAATTTCATGTTTCACCACAATGTTTTTTTCCATTTTCATTGTTTCCCGTTTTGCACATTCTTTCACTATGTACTTGACATATTCAAGTCTCTTATTACTGTGATATATATTTCATGCATTAATTTTAAATTTTTGAATTTGTTTGAATTTATGTTTATATAGTACAAAGTTTGTGTGTTCAAATTCTGGCACTCTATCATAATGCAATATTAGTTGGTTTTAAAGAGTATGCATGGGTATCAGGTGAGCGTTGTGTCCCCTGGAGCTCTTGTTTAACATTTCTCTCAACATGTCTTTCTTGAATACACTAAGGTCACCAGTAATAATGTGTCCACAAGGAGAGTAGTTGAAATCCGATGAAGAACATTCGCACGGAAGTGGAAGTAGTGAGGGATTACTTAAATCAATACACTACAAGAGTCGTTTGTAATTTCGTGTAACTTCCGTAAAGGAACAGAGTATAATGTGGTACGAATATAATGCTGGCCTAGAGGCTCATTCAAAAATGGAACCAAATCATCGAAGGAGAAACTATGTATCTCAGGCCTATTATATATATTTACGAATGCCATGACTTCGATTTCTTCTATGTGGTCTGTTGAATAAGCTAGTCACATTTACTGATTGACAACCGGGACGTGTTAAGTTTCCTATGATGCTGATATTATCGTTGCACCCATAGGGCGCTGCAGTGTTAAGATTTATTTTTTTATCCAGAAATCTTCATTGTTGCGACGGAAAGGTGTGCTCAAATTGGGACTGTTTGTGGGGTGATATATTTTCTCCAGGATTCTGACTCTCATAGATAAAACAGAATGATCGGCCTGGTCAAATGTCTTTAAAGAAGTTGACTTCCTTTATTATTTATTTTTGACCGATGTACTGCCATTCTGGTTCGGAGCTGACCTTTGGTTTCACCCAAATAAATCAATCCAAAAAGTAAGCACTCTATTCCGTAGACAACATTAGATGTCTTACAGTTAAGGTTTTCAAAACTATGCGTGTTAAATGTTTGTTTTGTGAGATTACTTGAGAATGAAGTGTCTGTTATGAGGATGTTACAAGTTTTGTAGTTCTTCGTGCCGCACTTAGAAATTGAGCACTCCCTTGGTGAAAATTGGTGCTTTTTTTACCAAAACTCATGGTTGCTACTTACTACAAATGTTTCATCTCTAATGTCTTGTGAACTAATTCTAGGGACACCAAAATTACCTGTTGCGTATGTGTCTATAGACGCCCCAGCCAGTTTGTCAGTCTCCTGAGTACAAATGAACTATCCATTTAAGCAAAAGACTGCCCGACAAGTGCCCTCGGGGGCAATTCGTCCACCATCAATGACACATGAACAGTGGTGAAAAAGACCAATATGGATAATGACCATATCCCTGTATACATCACAAAATCCATAATTCAGAAAATCATAAACTGAAGGCATACAAAATCAGGATAAAACAGGAACCAAAGCAAACAAACAAAAACATCCACCATATGAAAAGAAGCGAACTCCCGATATGGGAGTGAGACAAGGAATTCATTAATGCAGAATGAAAAAATACAAAAATACATTATAGAGATCTTATTAGACATCCTAATTTTTATGTATTGAGTTTTGTAATTTAACGGAAAAATTAATTCTTTTTTTAGTTTCGTCATCTATCTACGTCTATAGATAACGAATGTTATATTTCTCGTACATCGAGCGTAGCTCCTGTAGCAAAAGTGGGTCCTGTAGCATCATATCCCACCCATCCTGCTACGTCTTTCGATACACTTTTTCGACATAGTAACTTTCATACTTTTTTGGCATATTACATTGTTTATATTTAGGATCACTGATGAAGGTTATGTACCCGAAACGTGCATGTCTGGTCCACGTTGTTAATTTTTCTGTTCTTAAATGATGCTATTAAATTTGAAGACGTTTACATGTATAACACTTGGTGAGTGTCTCTGCTGGTGGACCAGGAGTTCCCGAGAGCACATGTAGCCAAGTTCGATCAATTTCGGTTGATCGTTTCTTCAACGCATTCTAAATTTCTGTTATCAAAATTTCTTGAAATGTCTAAAAAGTGGGTCCTGTAGCATCATATCCCACCCATCCTGCTACGTCTTTCGATACACTTTTTCGTCATGGTAACTTTCATACTTTTATGGCATATTACATTGTTTATATTTAGGATCACTGATGAGGGTTATGTACCCGAAACGTGCATCCCTGGTCCATGTTGCCAATGTATCTGTTCTTAAATTATGCTATTCAATTTGAAGACGTTTACATCATATCCCAGCCATCTAACTACGTACGTCGGTATATTTTTGACATTATTTTCACAAATGCTGGCCCTAAATCATTGTTTTGGATTGAGGATCACTGACGAGGGTTGAATACCCGAAACGTGCATGTTTGGTCCACGTTGTTAATTTATCTGCTTTTAAATTATGCTAATCAATTTGAAGGCGTTTCACATTTTACCACTTTGTGAGTGTCACTGCTGGTGGATAAGGAGTTCTCGAGGGCACATGTAGCCAAGTTCGACCGATTTCGGTTGGTCGTTTCTTCAAACGCAGTCGAAAATTTTTGCTTCCAATTTTTTCGCAAAATTCTTATACCCGGGTCCTGTAGCACCATATCCCAGCCATCTAACTACGTCTTTCGATATATTTTTGACATGATTTTCACATATTTTGGCCCTTTTTCATTATTTTGGATTGAGGATCACTGACGAGGGTTAAATAGCCGAAACGTGCATTTCTGGTCCACTTTGTTAATTTATCTGCTTTTAAATGATGCTAATCAATTTGAAGACGTTTCGCAATTACTCATATATATACAAACATTTGCCTAAACTAGACATGTATGTCTAAATGAATACAATAAACCATGGGAAGGATTTACATGCACACACGCACTCATCTACTATGCGTCGATGGATTCATTTATCTAAGATATAGTATTGGACATAAAATGGAAGAGCAATCATGTCTCGGATAATCCTTATTTTCAATGTGTAGGCCATGTTAACCCTTTGACGACGGATTAAGATATAATCATCTCTTATCATGGTATATATAAATTCATGGCATCATTTGAGAACAGATAAATTTGTAGCATGGACCAAAAATGCATGTTTTGGATACGTAACCCTCGTCATTGATCCTCAATTTAAATAATGAAATATGGTTAAGGACTGTGAAGGTTTAGTAGGTTAAAATACCGAATGACGACGCAGGATGGTTGGAGTATGATATACTTGACCTATTTTGAGAGCAGAAATGCGTATGCATTTGAAGATAACATTGGACATTTTCATATACAGTTTGCCATGTATTTCAGTTCTTACTTCAACATGTGAAACGAAAAAGTAGGTACCTTGTCTTATCAGAAAAGAATCAGCTTTCCGTCGTTATTTGGAAAGTTTATAATTTTTAAAGGTTTCCTTATTTAACATATAGAAAAGAAACAAATGCTTAGTCAAAAATCGGAACCTCAATGATTTTCGAAATGTAAAATGAGTAGTCAATGAATTATGGCGAAAATGAAAAGAAATACATTGTCAAATAGAAAAAGAAAAGCAATTTGTTGATACACATGTAATGGCACTTTTACTAAAGGAACGTTTTAGATAAATTACCATGCAAAAGACATGCGTTTTGGATAGTAAATTCCAATCAGTAGTACTTGATTAAATGCCGAAGTATACTTTGGGTAGAAGAAAGATGGATCTGTCCACTGGAAGATCTCTTAATCTATTTAGACCAACATAAAATCCATTTTGTTCTTTTTTGCACATTACAATATTCAACATAACTATACATAGCTCTGTGATGCATGACATTTCAATAACTCATAAACAACATTTATTTAAAGGTATATCCATATCTTCTTTTCTTGTTAATCCTCTAACGCGGATAAAAATGTATTTTATTATATAATCATTTGTTATCATGGTAACGATGTTAATATATAGCTTTATTAGTTTTATTACGTCTTCAAATATATAGCGAGCGGAGCTCGCAGCAAAAGTCACGAAGGTAACGCGTATACACTTACTGTATTTAGAAAATAATTATGCTGAATCAGTGAATGAGAATGCTCAACTATGCTTTCAAAAACTTTCGTCCCACTGAGTTGCTGCGGAGATGCTGGATACTGCCATTTACATCTTTTTTCGACATGCAAGTTGACAAATATGGTATACTCAATTTTTTTGTTATAAGTTAATTTATTGACATAATTTTTGGTAAAGCAAATTACGATAAAGCATCAATACCTCGGTGTTGAGCACGGAATATTTTAGGAAATTTTCGGTGATTCTAAACGGGACGTTTCGCTATGATTGCTTTTCTCGTCTGGTGTGGTTTCGCACTGTCAGATGTCGGAATAGGGTTTTTTTTCTTTTGGTCGATATGCAATGAGTAATTTATTTTCATTTAACCTTTTTCTTACAAAATTAAAATTGCTTGAAATAAAAATTCACATATAGGAAATATATCCCTTTTTAACAACGTCTGTTTATAAATCCTTGGTCTGACAAGTTCAAGCAAAGATGATTTCTAGCTGAGCAATGTCTACCGATTTCTTTGAAACTAGATCGTTTACATAAGTTTTCAAAACCAGACATCTTTCTTTTTTACTCGTAGTTTTCCAGACATCTGACCTGCGGAACCCCACCCCATCCCCCAATCTTATATCTGCCAAAAGATATCTGTCTTGGTCAAAAGAACAAATATTTCTGTTTCCACTTACCGTACCGGCTACCTGTTTTTTTTTTTTTTTTGTTTTTTTGTTTTTTTTTTTTTTTGTTTTTTTTTTTTTTGGTGGAGGGGGGTCCTCTAATACAAAATATATGGTAAAGTATCATAGTTTAAGATGCAGAGTACATATAAAAAAGAAGGATGTTTAAGGTTTTAATCATATTTAAGCCCATCCCATCCACCCACCCACCCCTTCACAATCTTCATCTGCTGGTCTATACTAAAAGAACAAGTACTTTCGTTTTTCCACTCACCCTAACTACTTTTTTGGCAATCATCAAACAGATATTTTCACAAACATTGTAAAATAAGATAAACCGTCACAGTCAAAAATAAAACGCAAGAAAATAATAAAAAATTATCTTGTTCTTTGGATTTAATCATATTCATTTTCTATCCGCTCGCACAATAAGGATTTGCCTTGATTCATATTAGTCTCATTTGTCCCATACCGGCATCGGTGAGGGGATTCTTAGTTTCTTCTTGGTCGCTCTGTCTGTCCGTCCGTTCGTCTGTCCGTCTGTCCCATTTTTCAGTTTTCCGGACTTTCTTTCTGCAGCGGATAGGGATATTCAACTGACATTTGATACAAAGCTTGATATTGGATAGTTACATAGCAAGTTCGACTCTCTTCACGCTTGACCTTTATTTGGAAGAGTTATGCCCCTTTATGATTTGCAAAATTCATTCTTCCTGACTTTTTTCTGCAGCGGAAAGAGGTATTTAGCTGAAATTTGATACACAGCTTGGTAATTGCATTGCTACAGAGCAAGTTCGACTTTCGTCTTGCTTGACCTATTTGTTAAGAGTTATGTCCCTTGATTGCTTTCAAAATTCAGTTCTCCGGGAATTTATGCCGGTTGGGGACTTATACCGCTAAGCGATCATTATTTTTAAAATTTATAGTCTCACTCCCATATTGGGAGTTCACTTCCTTTCATGTGGTGGTGGTTTTTGTTTGTTTACTTTGATTCCTTTTGTATCCTGATTTTGTATGCCTTCGGTATATGATTAATTTTTCTGAATTATCGATTTTGTACGGTGTTTGGAGATATGGTCGTTATCCATATTTGTCATTCATATAAGAACATATTAATTTGCAGCATGGACCAGACATGCACGTTTCTAGTACTTAACATTCGCCAGTGATTCTCCACATGCTCAATCCAAACAATGAAATATGATCAAAGACTGTGACAATTATGCCCAAATATACCGATAAGGCATGTTCCTTCCGCTTGATTTTAACAAGTTTTAGTCTCGTAGTCACTTGCACCTTTTCTGTGTTTGTTAACATGTATTCAAGGATATTTTCAAGAAATTCTGAAAAACAGCTCTATTCCTGAAAACTATATTTGGCTGCTTTGAAATAAGCAATACCATAGGTTTATATGTAGAAAAAAAAGTTAAGCAACATCGTTTGAGTCAAAGTTAGAATTGTTAATCATCTCTTGTTCAAAGAATATAATGAATAGTATGAATTCTGATGTTTGAATCTTTGATATCAGAACTCGGATGAAAATGATGTTTCCCTATTTTCTGCGAATTTTCATTAATAACATGTAATTCATCCCATACAGTTAACTTATTTATATTTCGGGTAACTAAAATGAACTTGACCAGAAAGTTGCATTCTGTGAAATAAATGTCGTAATCAGTGTTTTGTTACGACTAACTCTCAACAAATACATTAATCGTATATAATGCATATACGATAAATGCACTTGCATGTACTGTGTGTTGCATACCCATAACAAAACGTAAAAAGACACTTATTTTACAAACGCACATTGAAAATCAAAATCTTGAACATATAAAGAGTAAAATTCAAACATACTCGTATTCGTAAAAATAATCACAGGAGTGAGGATTACATGTACTATTTGATGATCTCCAGTATACTATTAAAGATTTCTAAAGTACTTTTATTACTTGTAAAAGTAGAAGTTCCAATTATGACAAGAATGACTTTTAACCAAAAAGGATATATCTACCTTTTTGGAACCCTGTCTTTTTCGGGCACTACACACTGTGGATCTGAAATTGGACAATGCTGTCAGATAAACCTTAAAAGTATAATTTTCGCCTTTGATAAACACCAAACTGTTCTAATTCATTGACAGAACAGTTTTAAGATAACAAAACAATCGATGTAAAAAGTTAATGAGACATGTTGTTCTTGGATTATTTTGATTTCAAGAAATCAATACTAATGCAAACCGTACAGAGATAGAGATGATCGCTTGCATAACCATGATGTTCTTTTGGGGGACATCCTCGAAGATCATTTGGACACTTTGTGTTTTTAGCACCAAACAAAGTCTCCTGTTGATAAAATTGGATCCAAGGACATCCCGCTGGAATGAAAAAGAAATCACATTGTAGTTAAGAGAAGGGAATCTTCAACCGAACCTGGTTGCAGTACCAACAACAAAACATTAAAACAACCGAAGCCAAAATACAGCGAAGACGAGTACAGCAAGAGACGAAAAGAGACAGATGACATACAAGCATTAAACACAAAAGAATACACATAAACCAACGAGATCAATGGGCAACCAGTGCCGAATAAGAACGGATATCTGATACGTAGTAACAAATGGTGTGGAATTTTAAAGTCACATTTTTACCCAGAAAGCGATTCCAGAAAGCAAGAATGATAAAGACAACTGTGAATGAATGAATTTCTTACTCTGTGTTTTGTTACAGGACCTGGTATACAACACACAGCAAGTAAATTTATTTCATGAGATGCGGTTTGTATGTATTACCCGTAACAAAACACAAATTTAGACATGTGTTCTCTATTCAAATGTTTTACCTCAAAGGTCTCTTTAACATTATTCTTAAACTCTTTTTGTCAGGCAAATTTGTACACCAAGAAACATGTTTAATGGTAGACTTCACATGTCTTTCATTGAAAGTTTAGAGTGAGGGTAAGACGAATAATTAGTTGTTTAAAAGTGATGGATTTTCCAAATTGAACATTGCTATCTTATTTCAACATGATATCAATATATGATACATTTTTATCTTACCATAAAACTAAGTACAACAAGAACTAATTAGACTGAAGTATATATTTTCTGTAAGAGAAGTTTTAAGATAGTAAATCAGCAAAGTATACACATGGTTTGATTCATGTGTCCTAGTTATCCCATCGTAGTAAATTTGTAAATAATTTATCAAAATAAATGTTTCCGAAGTTTACCGATACCTGATGAAAACGAAGACCTCTATGAACCTACCATTCGAGAGACATTTTCTGCAAGTGACATGAAAATATTTCAATGATAGCAATAACACCCATTTAATCCCCGCCAAATCATATGCATCCTTACGATGGAACAGAACCTTTAATCATATCACTATTAATAAAATTTCGTTATATTTTACTACTTATGCACGGACATTGTTACTCATTGAAACCATCATTCCTTCATTCAACAAGATTATATTTCAATAGCCCTATGCAAATTTCGGAAAGGTCCTAAAAAAGCACCTTGTACATTCAGAGGCAATAATGAAACAAAGACCAATTAATACAAAGTATGAACACGAAAAAGAATATGAGAGAAAACAAGAACAAACAATATCAAACCAGAGCACACAGAACCAATTTTTAAAATATTGTAAATATTGCAATATATGTTCTAGACAAGATACGAATTGTTGCAAGTAATGTCTCATCAATGATGCTTTAGGCCACCAAATGGGTAATCCATATGATATGAAATGATACAATGCAAAAGTCTAAGCCTATTTCGCTAAAGAAACCGTTCAGGACAAAGCTGTTCCATCATGGAAATATGCACTATATTTAGAAAAATATTCTTCCACTTGGCCTTATAATGTCGAGGAAAATGACTTTTATCAAGCGAATAATTAATGATATCTTGTTGCAATGTACAATATGTCAGAGGATACTGCGTCATAATTGTGAGCTGTCATAACGGCAAGTGCGTGATGGTTGAAGTCATAGACATGTATCATATATAATTTGTCCTGAATTACGGAAAACAAGAGAAAATCGTTGTGACTTACAAACAAATCTTTTAAATTCGAATGTACCTAATTTCATAATGTTATATCGAAATTCGCCCATTTATTGAATTTTCAACGATTTCATGTTTTTTTTTAACATTTTGTACCTCCAAGCTTACAGTATATGGCGATGAATAATTTTAACATGAAGGTCGTGCAAAAGAGGTTTGGGCTGAAGACAATGACAGATACGAAAAGTAGAATATGTGGTGCATAGAGCGGTTGTTTATGAGGAATCTATTTCAATCAAATATATGAAGTTGTACTTACTCCGATCTGCCTCATAGATTTTTCTTTCAATGCAAACTTCATATAACGTTCCATTATGGTTCAAGATGCAGTGATACTTCAAACCAACTGCACAGCCCATTTCTAAGGATCTCGTGTGCCATGAATATATACCAGAAGGACAGTTTTGCACAATTTGTTGGCCGTAGAACGCATTGATAAAGAACAGATAGGTACTGTAAATGCTGTATGATCTCATCGTAACACGGTCAAGATTTAAGGCACTTGGTTAATACTTTTATTCCAGCATGTTGTTTTCTCATGATAACTCTGAAAAGGAAACAGGTTCTATAAAAAGAAATATTAACATTGATATATGAGCAGATCAATACAGACGAAGACAGATTTACTGAAATATATCCCCAAATATTCCCTTTTAAGAGACAAATCAATGGAGAGAAACGTTCAGCAAATTATCGGCAGTCGGATGACCACGAATCGTGCTAACTGATCTTGACCTCTCGGTAAAGTATGAGTGTTGTGCGCGCGTAATCCAGATATCCACAGTATCTTCTACATGCATGGTATATTGCCTTCCTAAGTCGGAACCCTTTGGGCTTATCGGTTTATCTGTAGCCTATTGTGTTTTATGTTCTTATGTTTTGTATTGTATTTATCCTTATCCCTTTTGCATCTCTTGCTGTGCGTGTCTGCTGTGTTTCACATTGGGTGTTTTGGTGTTTTTGTTGTGGGTGCTGCAACCGTTGTTGTTAGAGATCACCTCCCTTCAATTATTGCTACAATTCATGGAGTCGAAGCTCTTACGTGCTTACTTTCAGAACGAAATCGTGAAAACTAATCGTTAAAAGGATGAAAAAATCAGCTGTTCATTGCTTTGTTTTACAATCCTTTAAATGTGATTTTTTGATATTCTTCGGTTATTCTATTTCAGTTAAAGCACGGACGATTCAAAATATGCTTAGCTTTAAAAACATTAGTGAAGTTTGCAGTTCAATGAAAAAAAAAACAATGAAAGGTGGCGAAAGGTTGACGAAAAGGACATTATTTTGGTAAACGGTATAAGTTGTATTGATTATAATGAGTACAGTAAAGAAAATATTGTATTTTTATTATTAGTCATATTAAAATGGAAAACAAAACATGAAAAGTGAGTGTATATCTTATAATTTCGAAAAACTAATTTTAAAGCGACCATAATTCCATATAAGTACATGTATGAAGCAATTCTTGTAGACAAAAACATTATATATCCTCTCTTTATGACAAGCATGACGATTTTAATTTCACCATCACTAACTTCTCCTTAGTGTGCAGCAATATTTCCTTTTCATTTGCCTATAAAATATTTATTTCATAGCATGTTATAAGCACGACTACTTCATATTGAGGGCAAAGAGGCTCGCCAGTTAGTTTCTTGAACAGGGTTATTTAAGGCAACGGTTTTTAATATAGAAGTTCTTTGGTCGCTACAAAGAAGTTACTGCTCATTTTGACATTTGTCTATAAGGAATGATTAAACACAGTCTTGAGTTAAACCTCTCCCCTGATTTTTTTTACCTTTTTAGAAATTAGCGGATTTGACACTTTTCTATTTGCTATTTCGGTGTGTGATGCATGCAGTCAGAGGACACTAACTCCTCTCGGGCACCTTGTCATTGCTCCATTCGCGGATTCACGGTTGCAATTTTAATAGATACTCACACAATTATGCCATATTCTCCCTGATCTTTTCTCCTTAACTGCGATTGTTCTTCCTCTCTGATATACTCTACGGTAAGTTTATACTGAGGCACTGATGAAATAATATGTTTTCGCCTTACGTGATATGGAACCTTTCTTGGCTATTTACAATCGTTTATTTCAACACTTTGAAGTGAATGGAACTTACGTGTTTATCTTTTATTTCTTCTCTGAAGGAGGGAATGGTACTGCAAATTGCGTAATGTATACGAGTTTATAAGAATGGCTTTATAATCGTCACCATTGAAGGAAAATTTGAGCAGCGCACTCTCTGCAAAGTAAAAGCACAAAAAAATGATTAAAAATCAGAAAGGGCTCTACTGCCTTTAATGGGATATAATGTTATGTCTATCTTTTTGTTTTTGTTCTCTGACAGAAAAAAGGGTTCCTAACCTTTCAGAAAATTGCGATGCACGAGTTTGTAACAATGGCCTTATAATCGTCACCTTTATGGGTAATTGGAGCAGCGCACTCTCTGCAAAGTAAAAACAAAAAAAATTATTAAAAATAATAAAACCAGAAGGCGCTACTGAAATGGATTTTGGCTGTGTCTTATCTACAAATTGACTGGAAGATTTCACTGATGAGGACTCTTGTATAGCGCATTAGAATTGGTATGAAATGTTATTCAAGAGGGTAAAGAGTCGGAACACTTCCTTATAAATATTTCCACTTGTTACTTGATAAAAATCTGCAGTTTATGGTTTGATAAAGACATCGTTGAGGCTCGCATGGCAGTTAAGATACCGACGGATACAACGAACTGGTGTTGAGAAATATAAGTCGGTCTTTAACAGCAGTTAATTCTCTGTAAGAACCAAATAACTTCAATGACATGTTGCCACGACATGTCATGGATTTTATAGATTTTTGGTATGGAAGTTTAATGTTTACTACGGGTACCCATTCTGCTACGTCTTTTGGTACATTTTTGGACATAATAATTTTCATACTTTTTTGTCATATTACATTGTTTAGACTGAGGATCACTGACGAGGGTTTAGTACCCGAAACGTGCATGTCTGGTCCATGCTGTAAATTTATCAGTTTTTAAATGATGCTATTGAATTTAAAGACGTTTAACATTTGAACTACTTGGTGAGTGTCACTGCTGGTGGACCAAGTGTCCCCGAGGGCACGTGAAGCCAAGTTAGATCAACTTCGGTTGATCGTCTGTCTTTTCAACGCATTTGAAATTTTCTGTTACAAAATTTCTTAAAAAAATTCTAAAACGTGGGTCCTGTAGCATCATATCCCACCATTTCTGCTTCGTCTTTTGGTACATTTTTGGCCAAGTTCGATCAACTTCGGTTGATCGTCTGTCTCTTCAACGCATTTGAAATTTTCTGTTACAACATTTCTTGAAATTTCTAATAGGTGGGTCCTGTAGCATCATATCCAAACCATTCTGCTACGTCTTTTGGTACATTTTTGGACATAATAATTTTTATACTTTTTTGTCATATTACATTGTTTTGAATGAGGATCACTGACGAGGGTTAAGTAACTGAAACGTGCATGTCTGGTCCATGCTGTAAATTTATCTGTTTTTAAATGATGCTATTGAATTTAAAGACGTTTAACATTTGAACTACTTGGTGAGTGTCACTGCTGGTGGACCAAGTGTCCCCGAGGGCACGTGAAGCCAAGTTCGATCAACTTCGGTTGATCGTCTGTCTTTTCAACGCATTTGAAATTTTCTGTTACAAAATTTCTTAAAAAATTCTAAAACGTGGGTCCTGTAGCATCATATCCCACCATTTCTGCTACGTCTTTTGGTACATTTTTGGCCAAGTTCGATCAACTTCGGTTGATCGTCTGTCTCTTCAACGCATTTGAAATTTTCTGTTACAAAATTTCTTGAAATTTCTAATACGTTGGTCCTGTAGCATCATATCCAAACCATTCTGCTACGTCTTTTGGTACATTTTTGGACATAATAATTTTTATACTTTTTTGTCATATTACATTGTTTAGACTGAGGATCACTGACGAGGGTTAAGTAACTGAAACGTGCATGTCTGGTCCATGCTGTAAATTTATCAGTTTTTAATGCTATTGAATTTAAAGACGTTTAACATTTGAACTACTTGGTGAGTGTCACTGCTGGTGGACCAAGAGTCCCCGAGGGCATATGAAGCCAAGTTCGATCAACTTCGGTTGATCGTCTGTCTCTTCAACGCATTTGAAATTTTCTGTTACAAAATTTCTTGAAATTTCTAAAACGTGGGTCCTGTAGCATCATATCCCAACCATTCTGCTACGTCTTTTGGTACATTTTTGGACATAATAATTTTCATACTTTTTTGTCATATTACATTGTTTAGACTAAGGATCACTGACGAGGGTTTAGTACCCGAAACGTGCATACATAAATATCAAAATTTTATTAGACAAATTTGTCCTTTTAAATGCAATGTAGCATCAATTTAGTTGCTGTTTCAAGAATCGGCTGAAAGGTTTGCGATTTAAAACAATATCTATCAAACTATCCATGCATGATATAGGAACAGAAGGTCATGTACACTTCTGTCAGAGACGTTTTAATATAAAGATGACTTTGAAAATATTACAAGTCGCCCATGCATTTCCAAGGTAATGAAACTTTAAGTGACCAGATTTAACGACAAAAACTTGATTTTTCATAAAATGAAAGTATAAAAAATTTTGAAAACTACTTGATATTGAAACTAACATTCATATGCCATAGAATGATTAATCTATTACTAATTTCGTTATTTCAAAATCATTGAAAACAAAGAATTGAACAATTTAATACGTGTTGCAACATTTGAGTCTCAAAGTAGAAGTGACCTTGAACATCAAGCTAATGACCTTGAACATTTTAATTGATTTTATGTGAAAGAGTGAAGTCATGTCTATCCGTGCATACATTTTGACAAGCTTATGTAACTCTAAAGAGGAATAAAATCGATTTCAAAGATCATATGAAACAAGCAAAAAGGTGTGATGTTGCTATGGCAACTGTCTTTGAAGACAGAATTTTAGTAAAACTCTCAAATTATCCTCTCCATTTTTTTGTTCATTGTATTTGTCAATAACCATATATTTCTTTCACGAAAATTAATGGTCTCCTCTTGGTGCATTTTATGATATTTCAGATTAAAAATGGTCAAAAACATACTAAATTGGCCCTAATTTCACTTTTACTTTTCGCTTCATTTTAACTGAGTTTGGTTTAATGCAATCAGCTTCCTGTTATATATATCACATAATTAAGTGCAAATTGTAAATTGCAAAAAAAAAAAAAAAATACGAATTGTAGTAAGGAAGAGTAGATTATGTAAAAATGAACAAGCTGTTACAGTGGTATTACGGCAACAAAGTATCCGAAGCCAGCTTATTTCATGGTGTCGAAAGTGCTTTAAATAGAGTGACATTGTTACAATGGCAACCGAAGGTCATATTGACCGAAAAGTATTTTTTTCATAGTCAGTACTTAATATATACCAATTATACCGAAAATCCATGACGCGTTGTGCCACTCGATTTTGGTCCTTACAGGGAATGACTATCAAACACCACCCTGTTCTCTCCTGGACGATCTAACGATCGTACATACTTCCACTCGGTCTTTATCCAATACATATCTAACGTGTGTCTGGATATATGAGACTTAAGAAATGAATCTCATATTTTTTCTGTTGATGCAGGATTCATCCGAAAAATTGGACGAAAAACTGCATCAATGCGCAATTTTTCTGGTGATACCTGCATCAACAGAAAAAATATAAGATTCTTTTTTTATCATTTTATTATCATCTATTTATGGAAAACAGACTGTTTTCTTGATCTAAAAACAATCAATCAACGCACTATATTTCGTAAGTCGGAGGGTTTCGCATTAATACGTCTGCAAAAACAATATATGGCAGCCGCCATAATTTAAACAACGAACGGTCGCAGGTCTATATCTTTGGAATAAGGGCCAGTTTGAGCAAATTCTACAAGCACTGTTAATTTTTGAGTAAGTAGAAAAGAAATGGTACCATTGAAATTACAAGCAAACATCAACAAATTGTATTTTTAGCGACGAGTTCATTTGAGGGGTCCCCCGTTAAAAAAAATAGTGCTTTAAATAGACTTGAATGTATCAAGAAAATTTCTCGACCAATCAGAGTCTTCGTTTCTTGAAAATGACAATGGAAATTAATAGATATTTCCATAGAGTTTGTGATGTTAAAGTTTAATCGCAACTTGGATGGAATATGATGCTACAGGAACCAGATTTCAGAAATTTAAGAAAATTTTGTTAACAGAAATGTCGAATTCGTTTGAAGAAATGACCGACCTAAATTGATCGAAATTGGCTACATGTGCCTCCGGGGACTTCTGGTCCACCAGCAGTGACAGTCACCAAGTGGTAAAAATGTTAAACGTCCTCAAATTCATTAGCATCATTTATTTCATGTTGCAGTGTGGAGCAGTTAAAATCGTTCCCCATGACCTGATGTTCAGAAGTGTATTAATTACTTCTTTCCAGCTCTGTCGCCTGAAAGAAGCTTTGTTTTGGCCCTTTATCGATTTGACATCATAGATATTATTTTGCTTTTTCGAAAACTTGCCATTCCATTCAAAACTATTTCCGAAATTAAAGGAGGTGAACATCATAGCACCATCCCTCCTATGCTATTTTCAACATATATTTCATTTGGATATGCTACTGAATCAACCCTACATGAAATATGGAACCGCGCACTCTCTGTAAAGTAAATGTACAAATCTAAATTCAAAACATTAAAAAGGGCGCTACTGAAATGAATTTTGATGGATCCGCTGGAAGCATCACTGATGAGAATTCCATGTAAGAAACACGTGTGTAGTGCAAGAAAAATTGGTCTGGAATTCTCTTCATGAAGGTATAGATTTGGAACACTTCCGTATTATTAAAATCAGATAAATTTACATCACGGACCAGACATGCACTTTTCGGAGAAATTTCTAAAACGTGGGTCCTATAGTATCATATCCCAGCCATCCTGCTACATCTTTCGGTACAATTTTTGACATCATTATTATCACACTCTTCGGCCGTGTAACATTGTTCAGATTGAGGATCATTGTTGAGGGTAAAGTACCCGAAACGTGCATGTCTAGTCCATGCTGCAAATTTATCTGTTCTTAATTGATGCTATTGAATTTTATTACGTTTGACATTTGAACAACTTGGTGAGTGTCACTGCTGGTGGACCAGGAGTCCTCGAGGGCAAAGGTAGCCAAGTTCCATCAACTTCGGTTGACTGTTTCGTCAATGCATTCGAAAATTTCTGTTAACAAAAGTTAATGAAATTTCTAAAACGTTGGTCCTGTAGCATTACATCCCATTCATCCTGCTACGTCTTTCGGTACAATTTTGGACATCATAACATTCACACACTTTAACCATATTACATTGTTGAAATTGAGGATCACTGACAAGGGTTAAGTATCCGAAACGTGCATATCTGTTCTGAGATGATGTTATTGAATTTGAACACGTTTGATATCCTGACCGTCAAAAAACTTTAAAAAATGATTAAATTGCCATGTATTAGATATTTTTCATATAAATTTTAATTAAGAGCAATTCTCTGTAAGAACCAAAAAAGATTCAATGGCACGTTGGCACAGTATCATTTAAGTTTGAAACATGAGGAAATATCTTAAGACTTGCCTGCTACCTTTGTTACCATGGAATAAACATAAAAGAAGTACCTAACCCTTATTTAGTCTCAAAGTCGAGAAGGCAAGGCAAAATCGTGAGAATTTCCATCGAAACGGTTGCAAACCCCGGAATGAACAACATTCCGAAATGAGACCAGGTGCCCGGGGGAGAGTCAGCGTCTCCTGATTGCATGCAACACCCGTCGCAACAGCTCCATGAAAACCTGAAGCAAGTACATTTATCAATAGCAATAACCGAGATTTTTTTCTTCAATCCTTTGTTATGAATATCTGAAATTCTTTTTACACTTTATCGCTATGCCTTCTGAATAAGGAGTTAAAAAGAGTGCCAAAATAAGGTTTTAATCCATTCATTTTGTGGCTCCGAGAGCATGTTTTGTGTATTTTTACGGTATAAACTGTCATAAAAACAGAACTTTTTGGAGTATTCATTTATATATTCAATATGTATTATACCTGAACTACAAGAAAATGTGAAAACTTGGTTGGGATCTTATATCTTTTAAGCTGGAAACTGCATTTAATATGGTAACCATGGTAACATTTAGGACAACGTTTTACTATGATGGATATGTTATGAGTCTATTTTGAAATTTTGAAATGTCCATTTATGATATAAAAACAAAATCTCGTTCATATATCTACTGCAGACCAATCAGTGTAGAGATCACCTTGATACTTCTTCAAGGTCATGCGTTTTATTTTCAACGTCACTGAATTGGAATTGAGCAGATTTCACCAAAATTGTGGTTTTTCGTAGAAAAAAGGGTCAATACTAGAATAAACCCTTTGAGACAAATAAAACGGCTACATGCAACAAAATAATGGGTATTATAATTTTTTTCATAGGATAACTTTAAGAGTTCAATCAACTCTTTGATCGTCTGCAATTGAGGTGTGGATATCAAAAATTGAGAGCAGGAAATTTAATTCTTAGTTTTTTCGTCTTAACAAAAAGTTTATATTTGAATATATAAAGTCAATATTTTTTATCTTAGTTAAGAAATGACCTTGAACTTCAAGTCAATAACCTTTGAAATTTTTGATGATATAAAATCAAATGAAAAAGTCTTATCAGTTCATTTTTGTATTTTCACGGTCACAAGTAATATTTATTAGGAGTTAAATTAATTTTAAAAGGTACTATATAAACGTCTTCAAATTCATAAGCATCATTTAAAAGCAGATTAATTAACAGCGTGGACCAGACATGCACGTTTCGGGTATTTAACCCTCGTCAGTGATCATCAATCCTCAATCCCAACAATGAAATACGACAAAAATGTGTGATAGTTATGTCCAAAATATATTCAAGCCTTTCTATATAGACATAACGTCAGACAGTGCATGCATTTTATATACTGTGTTCTTTATCGTGCATTAACATCGACGGCGGGTGCGGCTAGCCAACAGGGGATGCTTACTCCTCCCGGGCACCTGATCCCACCTCTAGCTTGCTAGGGGTCCGTCGATGCTCAACATAGTGCTCTATTGTGAGTGCTGTTGAGATTATCGTCAGGATCTTCTTTAACTCATTCACGCTTAAAGTTGCCATAGCAAGGGCTGTTGACGTCAAAATTGAGATGAAGAGCTCAAAGATCCTAACTGCGATTTCCTTTCATTATATTTTAAAGGGTTATACGTTTTCATAATAACCCATCATAGGTCTCGAAGAGGTCTGCAGTTAGTGATAATTGACACTGAAAACGGTAAAAATCACAAAAAAATGACCCCCTCAGTTTAACTTCATTTTTGACTCGAATTTCACTTATTTTGTTTGGGCACTGTAAGCGTTCTGTAATATCTATTAAAAACTGAATGCATTTTGCAAAAAAGGAGGTAACGATGCCCAAAAGCTACAAAAATGAAATGTTTACTACAATGGTATCCATGGCAACGAAGTATCTAAAAGTAGGTTACTTCACAGTCTTTAAAGTAGCACAAAAAGACTTATCCCGTCGCCATTGCAACCGAAACGCACATTAATCGGAAACCCTAATTTTTGCAATTAGGTCATGATATATACCCAATGTGCAGAAAATGATGAAATCCATGACATGCCGTGGCGCAAGAATTTTGGTGGTAATAGATAATTCGTCTTACATGCATAACCCTATCACTGAAGAAGATAAATAGAAGCAAAGATAATGTTAAAGGCTGATAATGTAGAAAATAGATTATGATATGTTAGAAAAACTCTTGCGAAGCATAATTTGGATTTGCATGTATTTTTTTTTTGCCCACTGATGTGAGAAATAAGCTCTCCGGTATATTTACTCGACAAAATTGTATGTATGGAGTATTTATTACATTGATTAGAGAATGTAAGTCTATGATGTCCTATTTATTACATTGATTAGAGAATGTTACACTATGCTGTCCCACTCTCCAGAATGGTGGATGATATTCTGTCATAGACCATTTGAGCCATCCAACAAAAGATTGTACTCTATGTCTTCCGAAATGGAAGTAACCGGATGTGACAGTTCTACCGAATTGAAGCGGCGGGTGTTGCATGCAAGCAGGAGATGCTTACTCTTCCTGGGCACCTGATCTCACTCCCATATCGGGAGTTCGCTTCTTTTCATATGGTGGAGGTTTTTGTTTGTTTGCTTTGATTCCTGTTGTATCCTGATTTTGTATGCCTTCGGTGTCTGATTTTCTGAATTATCCATTTTTGTTCTGTATACAGGGATATGGTCATTATCCAATTTTGTCATTATAACTATCATACCAAAGTACAATGATGATCGTGTCTTTACAATTGTTCTAAAATACCTGTTATGTGCATGCTTGCTGTTCTGCGGGAACATTCAATGCCTACCCAATACACAATTTCTATGTACCTCAATCACATAAAAAGTAGTTGAAAATAAAACCATTTCGACAGTTTCTGTCATTTTTGTCTTACCAGCATAAAAGGTAGTTGAAAATAAAAACAATTTGACAATTTCTTTTAATTCTTGTCTATTATCAAGAGAAAGGGGGATGATCTCCAGCAAGACCACTCTGCACTCAACAAGCGAATCAAACCCACAAGAAAGTGATACGTAAATGACACCAGGCAAAACTAAAAACCACAAACAACACGACAATACTCACAAGAACAAGACAATCGAAAAAGACGTACAAAAACATCAAACATATATGACAACACATAAAAGGAAGGAGACCAGTGGGCATCCGTCGCCGACTTTGGACGGCGATCTGCTATTAGTACTAGTAAATGGTGTAGTCATTACGTGCGAACAACCCTCCCACTTCTCCTGATGCACAGCTGTCTCCAGAGACGCACAATAATTGTATGAATATAAAACATCTCACTGTAAGGTGATATCACAAACCAGACAGTTAAATGCAGCGGCCTTTTGTAACACAAAATTTATGTAAATGGATCTAAAAAAGTCTATGGCATGCGTTTAACAGTCTGTACTCTGCTGGCTGAATCGAGCTCAAGACCAATCACATTAGAAGTCCGAGAAGCTTTTAGATAGGACAGAGAATCAGGATCCAGTCTTCTCTGACGAGATTCAAACAAGGCCCGTCACGGATTCCAGATATGAACGAACAAGCATTGATTTAAAAGTCAAAAAAAGGTCAAATTTAGGTTATTATTCCCTGTGACATATGATTGCTCTCATAGTGTTAAACGTCTTTAAATTCAATAGCATATAAAACCTGATAAATTTACAGCATGGACCAGACATGCACGTTTCGGGTACTAAACCCTCGTCAGTGATCCTCAGTCTAAATAATGTTATATGGTCAAAAAGTATGAAAATTATTATGTCCAAAAATGTACCAAAACACGTAGCAGAATGGGTGGGATGTGTTGTTGAATTCGGGGAATTAAATTGTGTTTAGGATAATATAGTATGATTTGTCGGAAGTCAATATTTTAGAACTATGTAATAAAAGTGATTCAAACTTCTAATTAAAACAAACTTTTAAAAGAAGCGTTACCTTGGTTACTATATAGTCGTAAAGTGAAACGTACCCAATGATGGAGCACAATAATGAGTACGAGTCAGAATTAAGAGTATAATTATTGCATTGTATGTGATACGTATATGTACATTGTAACTCTTCATGTCAATATCGGTAGTGAATTTGCTTATATATTACCGCATTCCTAACAATAGAATACAATAGAATACATGTCTGAAGTTTTATATAGGTTGTTTGAAAAGACCTTCAGATATCGGTTATCCTTTCAAATGGACGAATTCTTTCAAGGGTAAAATAAAAAAGAATATATTGCAACATTCAATTTACCAACCACCTCCTTCATTCTCATATTGAAAACAAATTAAAAGGCACTGAGTTATGCACAATGCTGACGAAATGAAAGAACAATCTAGCATACTATATTTTATATAAACAATTATAAAAAGCTCAATTAGAAAATCCTTTTAACAATCTAAATGCGCCAGACATAGTTTTTACCATTTACTAAAAAGGATCGTGTGTGTAAATACCAAATTAATAAAAAAAATTACTGCTTTAGCCGTCTGAAAGAATACAGTTTGGACTTTTGTACTCCTCCAGTTTCATGAGAATAGATTAATGGTTAATCAATATTGCATAACATTGATTTTGGTTTGTGTGTTCATTTCAAACACACATTGCAAGTATAATATTTCTAAAGGCCATTGTTTTGCTATAAATGTCGATATATACCGATCATAATGTTTATACGATTTCGTGAGCATTTCAGTTTTCTATTTATGAATCAATACTTTTTTTGCATCTTAACATCCCGCATTGAAGGATGCGGTTTTCTCTATCTTCGTTCGCAGAGGCAAAATGAAATATCTCCATTAATATCTGGGCTGTATATTATAAATATGTCGGGAAATCATACATATTTAGGACAGTTTTAATGTCATCCAAAAATAGCATCGAAAGTAAGGAGGTTGACATCTTAGCACAAATCATTTAATGCTCTTTTAGTCATATATTCCATTTGACAATACGCGCAATCAAAATTAAAAAAAAAACTAAGGGGGCGCTACTAAAATACATTTGGATGTGTCAGAAAACCACCTCGGCATTTAATAAATACCACTGTTGAGGATATGTTATCCAAAACACGTGTCTGGTGCATTGAAATTGGTTTTAAATTTTCTTCAAGAATGTAAAGAGTTTGAACACTTCTATACTATATGTTAGAAAAAGCTACTGCATAGAATGAGCTCAAATATCACTGTCCATTCAATCTTACTCTCTCGACGTTTGCTTGGGCGATAAATGGAATCCTCCTCAATGAGTTACCCATGATTTAATGTCACTCTCTGTTTTGATGTGACATAAGAATAGAAAAACAAAAGGCGAATAATAACACCATTCCTTATATCTTCGGTTTCTGATCATAGAATCGATCAGATCTGGGTTATGCTTATGTACGAAAAATTCCCATTTGTCGCATCGCAAATTTAGTAAAACCGCGTAGCGTAGCGATTTCTTTTGTGAAACTCACAAACAGACTAGAAATTAGTCAATTTAGTACACCGCGCATGAAAATATCAACTCCTTAGAAGGACTAGGTCCCAAACGAAATATTAATCAAATGCACGTAGGTAAAAGTAGCAAAATATTATGTTTAGTGTAAAAAATAATTCTTTCCCATAGGAGCACTATTTTAACATTTCATTACACCATCATACGACGTAGCAGTTTGATGACGCGTTCTGCTGTTCAAATTCATTGCATTTGGACCTTTTGACCTTTTTCTTGGAATTAAATCTTTTGATATTTAGAATTTTGATAATACATGTGATACTGATATATTATGAAACGTTAAGAATATGGAGTGGGGTTTGGGGTCTGTGAGCATTTCTTTAAAGACGAACACCCAAAAGCGGGAGACCACAATTCCTTGTGTTTGATATTTACAATAGATTCCTTCTTTTGTTACGTTATCTATTTTAGAATAATGAATAAAAAAAACCACAACATCGCAGTGATCTTAGCAGAGCACTAGTAGACAATTTCTGAGCATATTACTTGGCAATAAACTTAAGGTTAGGGTTGCGACTACAGGGAGATAACTGATTTTTCATATCACGTAATATTTGAACCGACATGTACGATAAATGGTATAAGCACAGTTTGTTCATAACTTCAGAAAAATTATCCTCCTTGAATTTTTCATTGCTGAATGGGTATATGTGGGGATAATGCACATTTTTCAATGAAAAATCGCCGAAAATAGGACAAAAGGAATAGTTGCGGTTACATGCCATATCGGCTCTATTTTCATAGTTGATCATATATCCATAGTATTCTAGTTTATAAAAGGTCAAATGTATAGTGAATCCAAATCAGGAAAGCCTGTTTTGAGTTCACAGTCCGATACAGAATAATACGTCGCTCAAAAACGTCTAAAAACGTTGAAATAAGTGGAAATATCAACAATTGAGTGAAATTTCGATACAAATTTATAAATTCAAGTATCTATCCAGGCTTTGCCCATGATAAATTTTGTACCAAGCGATGGATTTCTGAACGGCCTTTTAATTTGCATTAGAAAAATCGTGGGCGAGACCTGGATCGTAGATGAATTTTGAAGATTTGCATGTAAATTACGATGATTTTCCTTTGCTTTGCGTCATACAGGGCACATGACGTCAAAACATGACGTCATATATCATGCGCGTGATGTTATGAGGGCTCAAAATTATGATGCCGTATTTTCTCAAACATTAAACATTGCAAAAAGTGATATGTCAACTGCATTGTCGTCGAAATTATAGGGCCGATATGAGGGGTTAGCGCACCTAGTCCTTTGTCATTTTCGCATTGGTTATGCTTCTAAAGATTCAAACATCATATTATATACTATCATTATACTCTTTAAAAATGAGACGATTAGAAATTCAAACTAAGAGTTAAACTTTGTGTTTTGGGGTCAAAATTTTTATTTTTTGCATAAATAATTGCGCTAGAAACAGTGATTTTGCTTAGAATTAATTCGGGTACATATTGGTTTAACTGCTTAAGGATAAAGCAATGCCATAGGTCTATACGTAGAAAACAATTGTGCAACTGTCGCCCTTCTAGCTATTAATAAAAATAACGAGTTGTTACCATGACAACCAACAAAATCGTATTCATAAGAAAATACTCTCCTTAGAACTGTTCATTCTATGAGAATTTATCAAAAAAAGCTTAAATTCATAAAAAAGCTATAAGAATCGAGAAAAATAAGGGTATATATGAATTTTTGAAATTTAATGCATTGCAGAGGTATTTAAAGTTATGATCTGGTATTTTCTAGAAAGACGAAAAGGTTAAATTAGGCGAAAAACGGACGTTTATAGCAAAAATACGAGACGGGCAAATTTTAATTCTTTGGGCTGAATCGGTCGAGGAGATGTTCCCTAACATATGGACGTATCCATCTTTTTTTCCATTAAAAGTCGCCATCCTAACCTAAGAACTTTTATTTCGAATAGACCTTATGATAAACTTTTACCCGGTCACTCTTTGCTAACTAGATAAAATTCCAATTGAAAACTGTCTGATGTAGCGCATTTAGAAATTTCTATCTGAAAGGTTGCTGTTGGCAGCAATCATACTTTGTTGTCACTTAAAGAAGAAAAAGATTCTGAAATACAAATGTACTTTCATTTTATCCGATACTCTGTAACAAATTCTTCTATCAGCAACACTTTCAGACCCAGACTTCTTATAGACAAGCTTAAAAAGGAAAGTAAACAATAGATTCACTGCGAACTATACAGTAAAATATCGACAAACCGCTTAATCAATTGCAACAAGCATCAGTCATTGGTTATGTAAGTAAACTATATTTAGAGGCAATAAGACAACGAAAAAAAGGGTATCTCAAACTTGTGCAGCATCCATTGCAAAACAAAGAAACACTGAAACGAGAAAACACAGAATAGAACATCAAAGCAAAGGACATCAAAGGTATTACACAAAGCATTATTTACTACATATCAGCAACGGTACCTTAGGACGGCCTACCACCACATCTGTGAGTCTCGAAGAATGTACTACTTGTGTGTATGATAGCTAAACAAAGCAAAATGTATGGCCCCTAAACAAACGGGTGAAAAATGTAAATGGACACCAAATGAATGACAAATATGGATAATGACCATATCCCTGTTTACAGCACAAAACCGATAACTCAGAAAATCAGAAACCGAAGGCATACAAAATCAGGATAAACAGGAACTAAAGCAAACAAATACAAAACCTCCATCACATGAAAAGAAGCGAACTCCCGATATGAGAGTGAGACCAGGTGCCCAGGAAGAGAACGCATCTCCTGCTTACATGCAACACTCGCCGCTTCAATTCGGTAGAACTGTAACATACGGTTACTTCCATTTCGGAAGACATAGAGTACACTCTTTGGTTGGATGGTTCAAATGGTCTATGACGGAATATCATCCACCATTCTGGAGAGTGGGACATCATAGTGTATGACGAGTTCCCCACATCGACCGTAGAACTTCCTCAGTGACGATGTTAGTCGGTCACAAACATATCCCTGACTGAGAAGCTTTTCTGAAAGACGCCTAGCTCTCAGAACAAAATCCGTATATTTCGTACTTGCTCTGGCATAGCGTATCAACTGAGATATGAACACGCCATAAGCAGGCGATGAAGGGATGTTGCTACTCAGAAAAGGAAAGTTTGTGATGCTGAAATTGAAGTCGTCGCATTTGTCATAGCGTGAGGTGTTCATGTGACCATCAGTTTCGTTGGACAACATTATATCCAAATAGGATGCTGAATTATTTGTCTCCGTAGTTTCTTTGACTTCAAGCTCCGAATGATAGATACATGTACTGCTCAGGTAATCCGCGAATTTCGGATTATTGATGAACAACACATCGTCTATGTATCTGTAAGTGAAGTTGAAGTCAGAAGCTAAGTATCTTTTCCCTTCAGTGTCCAAAGATTGAATGAATTCAGCTTCGTACAAGTAAAGGAAAATGTCGGCAAGGAGTGGGGCACAAGTGGTCCCCATTGGAATTCCGACAATTTGCTGGAAGACTTTTCCTCCAAACACCACAAAAATGTTGTCGACCAGAAAGTTTTACATCTGAATAATATCTGTTTCAGTGTTCTTATTTTCAGAATCGGTCTTTTACATCTGAATAATATCTGTTTCAGTGTTCTTATTTTCAGAATCGGTCTTTTCTTTTACAAAGTAGGTTTTGTCATAGTTAACAACAATAAATTTGTACTTGCGATTACCGTTCTTATTTGTAAACGCATTGCTAATAATTTTTGTGAGTCTTTTAGTCCAGTCATATTATGCCAAAAAATGGGCTGAAATCGAAGTTATTGCAAAAGAATTGTTAAGACTTGATTTAATGTCTTTACACACGTACAAAACACATATTTTAAAAAAGTCCTCACTCGATACTTCACGGCAAGTGCAGTATTTAGACTCCCCTTCATTTTTAGTCAAAATGCAAGAAGACCCAATGTGGCATATTTTGTTGATCAGAACAATAAGAGAAAGACTCAGTTGAGCATGAAATTGTTTTTATGACATCTTTAGTAGCTATATAAGACATTTTATAAAATTCAAGGTTGTAGTTGTAAGCAATACAGAAAACGAACCAATCAAAAATGGTAAAAAAAAATGCAATTTTCAATTAGCAAAACTGCCTCGAGCACGTGTTTGTGGCCCTTGTTAGGAATCAAGATAAACAACAAAAAGCTTTATTTTCTATTAATTGAGCGTTTATACTACATATTTTTATACTTTATCAAAATAAGTGAAATAATATCTCTGATATCGGAGTTATTTATCTCAGAATTCGGTCGAGGCCATACTTTTTAAGAAAATATTTAATGAGAATGAACATTTTTTTCAATTTGATTCAGGTAATTTTCTAAAATGAAATGGGTAAGCATAGATATTTTATTTGATTTCATAATTGTGCTCAATATGCTTTATGAATATTATAAAAGAAAAAGTAAATTTTAAGTAATGTAGGATAAAATAAGGTATGAAATTGAGTCAGAATGATATTTGACTTAAAGTGAGAAAATTTGTCCTGGTTTTTTACCATATTTCTGAGGAGGACTTTTTAATTTCAAGTCTATACATGGTCATTTTAGTTTTTATATGTTCTTTATTCCAACTGAAAGATCTTCAAAAAAGTCCTCTAACATTTTCTAATCTAGACAAAAATTATGGAGATTTTTTAGTCAGTTCCCCATATCCCTATTATAAAGATTAAACAATGTTCGAGTTTTTAAATATAATACTCCGGCATAGATTTGAAATTATATCTTCATATAGCTTTTTTCACCAATGACTGTCATACAAAATTTCAAGCAAATCGGTCAACGTATGTTTGAAATATTAGGAATATTAACCTAAAAAACCTTGGACTTAGCCATTTTTCAACAATTCTCCATAAAGATCAAAATTGTCTACTTTGATACTAGATTTTGACAAAGTCAGCAGTCAAAACAGCATAAAATCACATTCATTTAGATCATTTGACTCCTATTAATTAACAAAATAATTCCAATTCAATTTATCTTCAACAATCAGAGTGAAAGTAAGCTTTACTTTCCCTCTTTTTGCTATTAATTGATGATTACCTGAACAAATGATGGAACCAACTGGTTTTGTGGGCGATATTTTAAGAGAAGAATCATTGTGACACAAAAGATTATGCATGATCATTTTATATGCTAGAAATGTTTTTACATATTTATGATAATGAGATGGTGTTTCAATTCGTTTCCATGTAATCTTATTCTGAAAATGGGGGATACGCTCATTTTATCAAATTTTGACAATACTTTTGGCAATTTCAAACCAATAAAAATGTTCAATTATAGTCATAGTCATCCTATATATGGCTTCAGCAGATAACATTATAGCCATTCCTCGGAAGAAAAATGGTATGCTATGAGTCATGATTTATGGAACTACCAAAAATGACAATTTCTCTAGTTTGCGCAAAAATTGTATTTTTGTGAGGCCAAAATATCATGTTTCCACCAAGAGGATTTTAGAGGACTTTTGATTTGTTGTTCCAAGTGTCTCAACGTACAGTATAACACTTATAATTTCTTTTGCAATTAGTTCGATTTCAAATCAAAATATGACTGGACTATTTCTTTCAATTTAGAATGTGTAAAGTGTCGAAAACTCATAGGCTTTGATGGAATTGACTCTATTAAAATGAGTGGATTTCAGATGTTCTAAAAGCTCCTTCGAATTCTTTAAAATCCACATCTGGTTGATGTTCAGTGCAGATGAAAACCAGTTCGTTTGCGAGCTCATGCATAAAATCACCAGGTTAGTTCTACATTCTTTCAGAGAGGGCAGATTTCGTCTGACGAGGCGTGGAATCCCGTCGTCACAATCAGTATTGAGCAATTCTTTAAATTAAAAATCAAATAAATACCTAACAGTTATTCAGTCTCCAAGTCGAGAAAGCAAGGCAAAATCGTGAGAATTCCCATCGAAACGGTTGCGAACCCCGGAATGAACAAAATTCCTAAGTGAGACCAGGTGTCCGATGAGAGTCAGCGTCTCCTGATTGCATGCAAATCCCGTCGCAACAGCTCCATAGAAACCTGTCAGATTCGGTGATTATCTCGATGTACATTTAAAAGAATACGCTAAAACAAGGCTGTAGATGGGTTCAGTTTCCGAAACGTGCATGTTTGGTCCATGCTGTCAATATATGTTCTTAAATGATGTTATTAAATTTGAAGACGTTTAACATGGTTCAAGTACCATACGAGTGTCCTTCAAGTGACGTTAGGATCTATCAACGGTTTAAAAGTCTGACGCATTTTTGATGGAAATGCAGATTACCTTGGTCATCCTTCTTTCGTGAACAAAATTAAAATAAAACACATTCAAAGAACCATTTACCAACGAACACTTTTACATTAACATGGACACACGGAACTGACTTTGGCTGGCTACGTGCTATTCGTGGCAAATGATATATTTACCTGGATAACGCTTTCATTATCCTCTCTTTATCAAACATACAATAAGTATCCCAAGATTATACTAAACAAAATTTCCTCTGCCGAATCAGAGCATTTTTATTTGGATTAATGATGAGACTGTCAATAAATGATCTGGTAGATCGTTGATCTTTTAGAAACTAAATATTTTAAACCCCTTACATATAGATTAACATACGAATAGACTGAACTCTTTATTTTATTTTAACTTACATGTAAGAATTTGAATATAGAAACAGTTTAGGATATTACTCTTTAGATAACGTTTACATTGATTTTCTTTAATTTTTGTCCAACATGTCCAACAAATGGAAATTCATCTAATTAATTACATTGTATCGTTGCCAATAGAGCGCTGCTACCATCATTGAACTACACTAAACGTCGCTTACACAAACCGATGCAAAAACACTATTATTTTTGTACACTCGGATACATCTAAGACCGATACTCAGTTATTCGATGATTGAAATGATAACATGTTCGTAACCATGTTAACGAGTTATTCATATCGGTAACATGATAATAAAATAAAAGAGATCAATACTAACCATGTCCGAAAATAAAGCTCGCAAAAGCATTCAACTAAAATGCACTAAAAGGGTTCAATAATGGCTAGGACATTACGTCATCTATTTAAATGTAACGGTTTGTGTATATAGATTGTGAACATAGATTCGTCTATCATGCAATCTTCAAATGTTCAATAGAACATCGATAGAACATCGATAATAGAATGCTTACAATTTAAATCCATGATATTACTGAACGATCAATCAAAAGATTATCCAGACCATGGTTAACATAATAGACATAAACATATCCCCTAGGATGTTCGAGTTTCCATTGATTTGGCAATATTCTTGTAATACGTACACGAATCTTTCTTCCAGCTAGTAATTTGTCATACATATACATTTGAACAACAGGACTATATAGTATATTTTTCTAAAGATCGTAAATCATATTTATATTTGTTCAGTCATACTCAGACTGCATATTAAACCGATTCGCTGCTCGAAAATTGAACTTTCTTTTCTGTTCTTTGCCTGAAAGAAGCTTTGTTTTGACTATTTATCCATTTTAAAAATAATATATTACAGTACGTATATTACAGTACCGTTGTAATTTTGAAAACTTGGCATTTTATCCTTATTTCTTTTTATCATTATTAAAGAATTAAAAGAGGCTGGCATCTCTTCGGTTATAAATTCTATTAAATTATTCTGCTGAATCTACTCTGCCGCGTACTCATAAAAATATATATTTATAATTCAGGAACCAAAATACAATTATGAAAATTTATAAAATTGATAAGGGTGTTACTAAAAGAAGGGGAAGGATCTCCAGCACGACCAGCCTGCACTCACCCAGTGAAACAAGCGACACACAAATGACATCAGACAAAACTACAAACAGCAACAAAAAAACCCCAATATTATTCACCAGAACATCATACAAAACAATAGAAACAGACGTACGGAAACATCAAACACTAATGACAACACAGAAAAGAAGGAGACGAATGTGCTCCCAGCGTCAACTTTGGAAGGCCATCTGTTATTAGCAAATGGTATGGTTATCCAGATTACGTATGTACAACCCTCCCACTCATCCGGAAACACAGAGGTATCCATAGACGCACAATTGTTGTATAAACATAAAATTTATCCCTGTAAGAATCACTTTGGCTTGAGGTACTTTTTGATGAGGATGTACAATTCGAAACACGTGTATGTTGTATTAAGATTGGGTTGATATATTGTTCAAAAAGGATGTGGTAGTAGTTCCTTGTTTTGATTTCTTCTTTACAAAGACTACATAATGTACATATAAGATAAGTAACAATATTGGTACATGTACAAATATTGTTAAAAATGGTATACGAATTACGATGATAATTAAGAGAATATAAAGTACCTAACCGTAATTCAGTCTCACATCAATCGGGGATTTAGGTTTGTTTCTTTGCAGAGCGTTTAAGTTTATTGTTTTCTTTCTTGTTTGAAAAGCTTTATATCTCTCTTATGCTTTGTCTGTGTTAAGGAGAAAGGCCGAGAACGATCCAATATTCACTGGAAAGAATAATGCGACGCGCGTAAGCGCCGAGCTTTGTTCTTTCCTGTGCATATTGGATTGTTCGAGGCTTTCTCCGACTTAAAACATGACTAGATTAATCAATCAAAAAATCATTGACAAACAAAAAACGAATCATTCTTTACTGGTCAACTGAATTTTTACACGTGACACGGCACCTGAGTAACTATTACTTCAAAGCATTTCTAATCTGACCGTCGAACGTACTATGATATTTTTTTCAGTGATTTGTTTTATTCTGCTTTATTCTATACATTAAATAAATTTCATGCGTGTTTTACATTATTTTTGAGAGGAAAAGAAACCCGAAAACAACGTTCAATCGATGAATATCTTGAATACCATGAAGAGTTAGCTGGATTTATATCGTGTGTGTTTTCAGATGAATTTATATGAAAAGTGGATTCATTTAGCATTATTTGAGTTCTTTCATTATCATCTATCAAAGGAAACAAATCAATCAAATACGGGAATTATCAGTGTCAAAATTTCACATGGAATTATAGTTAACAATATTTTGGAAATCTAACATGTTGAAATTTTCATCGAAGATATATTGAGATCTCTCTTATTTTCGTGTGATTCTTCTAAATTACGTGCATCCATGCTATTGTTACCCTCCCCTAAGTCGTCGTCACTCGTGCGGAAAAAAACAGTAAATTCTATCAATAATGTACTGTCCATTCCTTTAAGAATAGACAGTCGATTCTTAAAAGAATGTATCGTTTGTTCCGTCCGAGTGACCACCAACAGACAACTTCCAACGGCAATAGTACAATACCCATATGAAACTACTTATAGAACAAAAGAGTGATGTCATAGGAATGTTTTAAGTGGTAATGTTTAGTGTCTTCTGAGTTCTTTTGGAACAGAAGAATCAAGAAGATATATATACATGTAATTATGCCTGGCATACTCTGGGATCAATCAGACACTAATGTACATCTTATTCCTTTTATTCATTCGATGAAGTAACACTTAAAATGAACTTTTGAAGTTTTCTCATCCTAAATTCTGACAACGGGGACAATATGAGACCCTCTATCTTGTTTAAGCTCATCTGAAAACTAATCACTGATATTTACTGATCAACTAAATATTCACACGTGACGCGGCATCTGAGTAACTATTAATTCAAAGCATTTCTGCTCTGAAAATAGAGGTTGATAAAGGCTCATTGATAATTGTCATAATTTATCGTCCTTTAAGTGATTTATTTCATACTCTTTTTTATACATAAAAGAAAACACATGCGTGTTTTATCCGACTTTTGTAAGAAAAAAACGAAACGTATAACATTGGAAAATATCAAATATACAGCTGAAAATTAGTTGACTTTACATCGTGTGTGTTTAATGATAATTTATGTGAAAAGTGGATTACGATATAAGTAGTATTATTTGATTTTTTTCATAAATCCGATCACCTATCACAGAAGGCAAATTGATCAAATACGGGAATAATCATTGTCAATTTTTCACAATTGAAAATGATAAACGGATAGTTTACAATATTTTGGAAATTTAACATGTTTAAATTTTCATCGTAAACATAATGGAATCTCTATTTTCGTGGGAATCTTTTAAATTGTGTATATTGATTATGTTTGATATTGTTATCCTCTTCGATTCGTGGTCACTTGTGTGGAAGAAACAGTGCATTCTGTATGTTCTTCAAAGAATATATAAATCCATCCGAGTGACCACCAACGAGTAACTTCAAGCGTAAATAGTACAATACTCCTTTGAAAGACTGAAGTAACAAAAGAATGACGTCATAGGAATGTTTTCATTTTAAACGTGTTCAAATTTATAAGCATCACTTAAAACCTTTAAGAGGGTATGAGCGTGAACAAATCATACGTAGGCCACATCGGTGTCGTAAAGAAAACAAAATCTGAAAACTTAATGAACTAATGGTCCAATATGCCTCTGGATTAAAGAGCAATGCATTTCGGATGACAAGCAATATATATCCTTTTTTAATCTAAAATACACGACATCGTTTTACCCTTGGCATATAGTTTACGTCATCAACAGGAGTTATTTGACGTCATACTGAATTATGACGTTGCAATATCTTTTCGCGAATTATTGTGAAAGCGCTTTGTGCTTGACGTTCTTTTGAAGTTCCGATCTTATTCAGTTTGTCTTATATCATTATACGCCATGACAACTTTACGGAGCGGAATAAATAAATTGCGATTGAATTGAGTAAGTTAATACTTTAAATTCATTTTTGCATAAAAAAGACACAAATAAATTCTAACGAATAATTACATGTTTATTTTAAAGTACAAGTTGACGATTCGGCGTTACTGACCACGCAATTTACCTCAAATATTGAAACCATGTAAAACTATCATATCTTGAAAGTACTTTTCTTTCATTTACAAAAGGTATGTGTTATAATGATTTAGATAGAATTCATATCATGAGGCCTATTCATTAGTTGTCATAAGCGAGCATGACGACCGACTGTCAAATCATCAAAAGGACCAAAGATCACGTAAATGTATGTCGTAAAGTAAATGGATCCGAATGACTCCATAAACACACTTCCCATTATATGCCCTGTTGAAAAGGGAATTATTCTGTTTTCATTCCACTAATCTATGATATAACGACATTCATTGAAGAGAGCATGTGCAGGAGATCAATGCGGAATACAGGGTGTGCGTTTACAACCTTTCCTATCATACCGACCTCCCCCTTCCCTTGAAATGTTCCTTGGCTATATTTTGATAAATTATTTCAAAGCATACTTACCAAATTTTCAAAAATCTGGTACAATTTGTACGAATGTCAAAACTACATGTACATGAATAGATAGATACGTGTTGATACCGCAAAATCAATATTGAGAGAAATGACATACACAGGAAGCATACAGATAGGAATCTAAAATATCCATTTTTTCTCCGTCACTGAGATTAAAAGTGTATTACAATATCGCCGAGACATTACATTAAGTGAGCGTCATTATGTGTGCTACGTCACAATACGTTGTCGGTGCTTAAACAAAAATGTTCAAAGCGCTAAGTGTTGGGGAAATGAATGAGAAATTGATCAGAATATCACTCAAATTTGTAGTCTGAAATCCAGATTATAAGAAATCTCAGATATTACCATGGCATCAAATTTTTTTTTCGAAAATGATAAATTTACTTCATTTACTACGTCAATTAAAATTCAGTTAGTACTGTGTTATATTGATTTCTAAAATAAAGTCTAATGTTGGGACATTGCTTTAGAAAAAAAATGTAGAGTTACCTCCCTTTTTGTCAGTATATAGGGGACAAACAGCTACACCCTTTTGTTCAATAAATATTGCAATCGATGTAGGTTATATGTAGACAAATATTTTCAATTTCTATTATTCCCTGAAAATGCTATTCACACTCATACCTCCTTAAGTTATTATAATACCCAATATTTCGATGCATGTAGCCGTTTAATTCGTCTAAAAAGGCTTAATCTAGTTTTGATTCCTTTTTATCTATGAAAAATGACAATTTTGGTACAATCTGCTCTATTACAATTCAGTGACCTTGAAAATACAATGCATGACCTTGAACATGTATCTCTACATTGATTCGTCTCCAGTAGATATATGAATGAGGTTTGTTTCAATATCATACATGTACAGTATATAACATAGACTCATAACATACCCATTATAGCATAACCGTTGTTCTAAATGTTATCATGATTGCCATAATGAATGCAGTTTCTAGTGAAAAAGATAAATGATCCCAGCTCACTTTGAACATTTTCTTGTAGTGTAAGAACAATATATATTAGACATATAAAAGAAAAACTGAAAAACATCTGCTTTTATTAAACTTTACACCGTAAAAATACAAAACAACCAAGCAAATTAGGGGCTTTCAAACACAAAAATTGAAGGGTAAAAAACCTTATTTATGCACTCTCTTTAACCCCCAACACGGAGCATAGCGATAAAGTGTGAAAATGATTTCAGACATACATAAAAAAGATGATTGAAAGAAAACAATCTTGGTTATTGCAAAAAAATAAATGTACCCTTTTCTATGGTAACAAAGGTCACAAGCACGCTAAGTCTTACGATAATTCCAAATGTTTTAAACTCTAGATATGGTGACCATGGCAACAACACTCTTTTTCTAAAAATGAAAGATGATTTTCGTCTAACACTCCATATTTAACTTCGAAACCAAAAATAAGTAATAATTACACTTTAATCGTGTACCACGGGACAAATAAGCTGCAAATCTAACATCAAGGCGTACAAGCGAAAATATTGAAAATACCAGACAGAATAAAACGACTCTTTCGAAATAGAGGTAATTGCATAATTTAATATACACGTACGGTAAACAAAATGAAGAAAATTCCAACGTTACTTTAATGAAATTGCTTTAAAACTCACCTCACTAAACTTTACTGAATTGGCAAACAAATTTTTCGTTATCTGTATTGATATCAAAAGAAAATCGAAGTGTTCCAAAATGTTCTTGCATGCCACACTTTATTTTCATTGTAATGTCTTTTATATGTGTTTATCTCTGTGTACCATCGCATTGCAAAGGTGAAGAGTAATTCAGTTCAGTTCAGATCTAGGAATAAATACGCGGAACTAGTCAGATTCATATAGAAAAGTTAAAGACTTATATTTGGTCTATCAAAAACAGAATGATTACATCCGTGCATGCTTCCTCAGATAAGAAGGTTGAAAATGTATACAGTAAGGGTGAAACATATTAAACTTTCCAAAAGTAATGAATCATGCATTGTAACATGAGTAGTTTCAATGAAGAGAGTGTGCGTATTGTGATAAAAATAAGAAAAGTACTTTTTCCTTAAAGAGAAGGGAAGGGTCTTCAGCATGACTACCCTGCGCTCA
The DNA here is from genome assembly GCA_028142955.1 of Pinctada fucata. NCBI lineage: Eukaryota > Metazoa > Mollusca > Bivalvia > Pterioida > Pteriidae > Pinctada > Pinctada fucata. The sequence goes on along the minus strand of AP027111.1, from coordinate 42,231,886 downwards.
CCCGGCGAAACAAACCTACATGAAAGTGACACATACATTATCTGCTATTGATAGGGTGCATCACATGTCACAATTTCCTGTCATTTTCGCGCACACACGGTTACTTATTATTCAATAGATTACTAATATAATGATAAACAAAAACTTGAAATACTGTTATGTGAAGTGTTTTGGGGTTTTTTTTATGGAAAATATGTCATATTCTTGAATAAGAATACGTTTTTAAAGAAATTCCTCTTGCGTATTACAATATTGGTTAATCTTTATAATTCTGAGCATCATCTGATTAAGTAACGTAGGAATGTCTTTGTTTTCTTTGGGGGGGGTGGGGGTGGGGGGTGTTTAAATAAAACCGTACGTGTATTTTATATAAAAAATGATCACCGACGAGTTTTACAAACACAAAACGTGTATGTCTGTTTTTTCTGTAAATATATCTGCTTTTAAATGATGCTAATAAATTTGAAGAAGTTAATCATTTGTACAAATTGGTGAGAGTCACTGCTGGTGGGACCGGAGTCCCCGAGGGCACATTTTGCCAAGTTCTATCAATTTCGGTTGGTCCTTTCTTCAAACAAGTTCGAAAATTTCTGTTTACATATTTTTTTTCAAGGTCCTGTAGCATCATTTTCCAGCCTTTCTTATACGTCTTTCGGTGTATTTTGGACATGATGTTCACAGATTTTTGTCATATTTTTCATTGTTTGGATTTAGGATCCCTGAAGAGAGTTGAATACCCGAATCGTGCATGTCTGGTCCATGCTGTAAATTTATATGCTTTTAAAATTGCATTTGAAGACTTTTAACATAATTACGCTCACTTATATTTAAAACCATTCTCATAGGATAAATGTGTCAAACATTCAAACCCATATACAAGTCCATTGTTTGTCCTAGTATAGCTACTTCCTGATTCCTCACCATATAATTTCGGACCATAGTTACACTGTTCCCGATACTTTACATATACATGTATATTGATTTTATGAAATATGATGTCCATGTCCGACAGCTTGCAATTTACAATATATATTTTCTGTCAAAAACAAACCCGTTCATATCAAGCTATCTAAATATTAAATCTATTACTACATAAAGTACCTGAGTCTCTCATTTTCGTAATACATTTCATTCTTTTCACTTGATATTTCAAACAGTTACGAACTATAAAGCGACATGAAAATTCGCATAGATATAGTGCCCGATACCTGTATTTGTAATACCGTATAAGGGATGTGAAGTCATAATATAAGGAAAATAACAGGTAACTTGATGAACGAGTGCAGATAACCTATCAACAAAAATATTGTCACATTAAAGAAACTAGAATGATAACAAACTAGAAAGGAAATAATCATTACCTTATAACAGATGATACACTATTCATGAGAACCAGTCTACTTTCCTTTAAGAGCGTTTACATCACTGTTAGGTATTGTTCTATTTATATCTGACTAGGTGTGCATTGAACGATTTTCGGAAAGGACATTTCGGGTATAACCGGTGCAAATTTGTATCCACATTTCGCACTCTAATAGTTACTCTATCATGGTTTTATTGATCATAAACTGGCGAGTGACTAGCATAAGTTTTCTAAATTATGCAATACGTGACAAATATGGATAATGACCATATCCCTGTATACAACATAAAATCGATAATGCAGAAAATCATAAACCGAAGGTATACAAAATCAGGATAAAACAGGAACCAATGCAAACAAACAAAATCTTCCACCACATGTAAAGAAGCGAGCTCCCGATATGGGAGTGAGACCAGGTGTCAAGGAAGAGTAAGCATCTCCTGCTTGATGCAACACCCGCCGCTTCAATTTGGTAGAACTGTCACATCCGGTTACTTCCATTTTGCGAAGACATAGAGTACAATCTTGCTGGATGGTTCAAATGGTCTATGACAGAAAATCATCAAACATTCTGGAGAGTGGGACATCACAATGTATGACGAGTTCCCCTTATCGACCATTGACCTTTCTCAGTGACGATGTTAGTCAGGGGATGCTCACGCCTCCCGGGCACCGTCCCACCTCTAGCTTGCTAGGGGTCCGTCGATGCTCAATTTGTTGCTCTATTGTGAGTGCTGTTGAGATTATCGTCAGGATCTTCTTTAACTCATTTGTGTCACATTTATGCCCTTTGCCGTGTGGAGCTCGTAAAAAAAGTTCCCCGCGAGGGGTTTGATAGTATGTGTTTTGAATACTTTCCCTGACATGATCGCCATTGCATTTTCTATATAGAAATGGCCTCAGACAGTGCAGTTCATGTATTTTACTGTTTCCATTTTCATGCATGAACATCGACGGCGGGTGCGGCTAGCCAACAAGGGATGCTCACTCCTCCAGGGCACCTGGTCCCACCTCTAGCCTGCTAGGGGTCCGTCGATGCTCAATTTGTTGCTCTATTGTGAGTGCTGTTGAGATTATCGTCAGGATCTTATTTAACTCATTAGTCGGTCACAAATATATCCCTGACTGAGAAGCTTATCTTAAAGACGCCTAGCTCTCAGAACAAAATCCGTATATTTGGTACTTGCTCTAGCATAGCGCAACAACTGAGATATGAACACGTCATAAGCAAGCGATGAAGGGATGTTGCTACTCAGAAATTGAAGCCGTCACCTTTCTCACAGAGTGAGGTGTTCATGTGACCATCAGTGTCGTAGGACAACATTGTGTCCAAATAGGATGCTGGATTATTTGTCTCAGTAGTTTCATTAACTTCAAACTCCAAAGGACAGATACTGCTGATGTAACTCGCGATTTTTGGATTATTGATTAACAACACATCGTCTAAGTTTCTGTAAGTGAAGTTGAAATCAAAAGCTAAGTATCTTTTCCATTCAGAGACCACAGATGGCATGAATTCAGCTTCGAACGAGTAAAGGAAAATATCGGCAATGAATGGGGCACAATTGGTCCCCATTGGAATTCCGACAATTAGCTGGAAGACCATTCCTCCAAACACCAAAAAAAAAAGTTGTCGATCAGAAAGTTTAACATCTGAATAATATCTGTTTCAGCGTACTTAGTTTCAGAATTGGACTTATCTTATACAAAGTAGGTTTTGTCATAGTTAACAACAATAAATTTGTATTTGCGATTGCCGTTCTTGCTTGTAGACGCATTACTTATAATTTCTGCGAGTCTTTCTTTCAATTTAGAATGTGGGATTGTAGTGTAAAGTGTCGAAATATCAAAGGCTTTGATCGAATGGACTCTAATAAAATGAGTGGATTCTAGACGTTCTAAAAGTTCCTTCGAATTCTTTACAATCCACATCTGGTGGATACCACTTCGAGAATATACTGTCGAACAATATTTTTGAAGCCCAGATTTGATATGAGATAAAACTTTGGTGAGTAAGATCGATACAGACTTGGTAGAACATTTTGAGGAACCAGCGAAGAAACGTTGTTTGTACGGATGATTTTTATGCATTTTAGATATGCAGTATAAGAGTGGTAAATCTAAATTGTTACTGTTGAACCAAAGTAAGCAAGAAATGATTTGTGGTTATCTATCATTTCAGAGGATGAGTGTTCACGGCGCTGGTCGCATTAGTTTTAGTGGGAAGAATTTTTCGAGTTTAACGCTCCAAAACCGTGAAAACTCCAAAAAAATGGTTTTAAAGTTGACTTTCAGAGACTTGTCTTCATCGGGTGAAGGATTTTCTTTGTTTCTCTGAGTACTTAACTGGACTTAAAACCTAAACATAGACATAGATGATTTAGATACTTTACAATTACCAGGTTATGTTTTTAGAATGAAAAAAAGTAGGAAAAGTCCGGTGTCATTGTTTTAGCGTTCAAGGAGGAATATGTAGATTATGTTAGAATCATAGATAATAGTAGTAAATATGTACTCTGGTTTAAAATTGATAAAAATCTTGTAAATTTGTATGAAGATATATTATGTGGTTTTATATATATACCTCCCGAAACCTCAAAATACTGTGTTGGAGATCCTTGTAGCGAAATTGAGCATGAACTTCATAATTTCTCGGTATACAAACACGTTTGCTTGCTTGGGGATTTTAATGCACGGACAGCGAACGAAAATGATTTTATTGATGTGCAAGATAATACTCATGGTACGCAAAATGTAAATATTGTAAATAAAATTTGTATTTTGCAAGAAAATGGAATTTCATTGACTAGAAAGAGTAAAGATAACAATAAAGAACAATTTTAGAAATTTACTTTTAGATTTTTGTAAAGGTAATGAGCTATATATTTGCAACGGCCGATTAGGTGAGAAATCAGAACGTTTTACCTGTAGAGATCCAAGCGTAGTCGATTATGTCATTTTATCAGCTGATATTATCCAAGTAGTTTTGTAATTTATACTCTGATGTACATTGTGCACTGTCTTTTGAATTGAATTGTTTTAATAGAGATAGTGATGAAATGAATGAAATGTTTGAAGAAGAATGTGTTGGAATTTGTAAATGGGATAATGTTAAATGTCAAGTTTTTAAAAATAATATTAAATCAAATGAAGTACAAGAGCTGATAAGAAAATTAAATGAAATAAATGGTAACGAAGTACGCGTATCATCTCAGATTGTAAATGATTTAGTTGGTGATACTAGCACAATTCTTACTAATTCAGCAGCGGAAACCTTTGGAATTAAAACGTTCAAAAAGAAGAAATCATTTTCTAATACTAAGAACTCGAAACCTTGGTTTAATAATGAATGTAAAAATGCCAGAAAAAATTTCAGAAAATTTCAGAGAAATTACTGAATAAGACGATCTGAAGAAAATAAAATCGACTTAAATAGCTCATGTAGAACATATCGAAAACCTATGAATAAATGTATCAATAAACATAAGAAAGAAGTTGGTAGAAAAATCAAGCAATTACGTAGCTCAGATCCGAAAGCTTATTGGAAAATAATAAACAGTAATGTAAAACGTCAAAACTCTCCAATTGATTTGGATAAACTTTTTCAATATTTCAAAAGTGTAAATGAAACTAATCCAAGTGCAATGTCTACGGACAGTTTACCTGATGTACCTCACATAGAAAATGATATGATACAAAGCATGTTGAATCATCCTATTACTAAAGAATAAATTTTTAAAGCAATCAGAAACTTACATAGCAATAAATCTAGTGGGGATGACAAAATCGTTAACGAATATCTAAAGAATTCATTTGATGAATTATCTGAGCTGACGAAAAGTTATTTAACGTGATTTTTGATTCACGAATTTTACCAGATATTTGGTTAACGGAAACATGATTCCAATATTTAAAAATAAAGATAGTAGGCTAGATCTACGTAATTACAGACCAATAACTATAATAAGCTGCTTTGGAAAATTATTCACTTCAATCTTAAATACAAGACTTGCATCTTTCTCGGACGAAATGAAAATAATTTGTGAAAATCAGGCAGGCTTTCGTAAAGGTTACTCAACAGTTGACAACATATTTATTTTAGATGCACTATTTAATTTTATGAAACAAAAGAAAAAGAAATTATTTTGCATATTTATAGATTTCGAAAAAGCGTTCGATAAAGTGTGGCGGGATGGTTTATGGTACAAATTGCTTTTAGAAAACATTGATGGTAAAATATTTAATATAATTTGTAATATGTATGAAGATGTTAAGTCACGAATTTGTTTTAATGGTCAGTTTTCAGACTTCTTTCCTTGCAATAATGGCTTAAGACAAGGGGAAAATTTGTCTCCCCTGTTATTTTCCTTATATTTAAATGATGTAGAAAAGTTTTTCCTTGAAAATGATATACCTGGTATTGAATGTCTGAATGATGAAGTATGTGAAGAATTGCATTATATTTTGTATTTTAAACTCTTTATTTTACTCTACGCCGATGATACGGTTTTAATGGCTGATTCGCCGGACATGCTACAGAAAGAATAAAATGTCTTTTTAGAATATTGTAAAATTTGGAAATTGAAAATTAATACAGATAAAACTAAAATTGTAATTTTTGGTAATGGACGACAACCAACATGTGATTTTAAACTCTCAGGGGAAAAATTGAAGTAGTCAAACATTTTTCTTATTTGGGTGTAACATTTTCTAGAGGTGGGTCTTTCTTGGAAACATTAAAGCTTAATATAAAAAAACAACCACAGCTATGTACGATATCTTGCGTAAGGGCAGATTGCATAACCTTTCTATTAGTTGTCAGTATGAGTTTTTTGATAAGATTGTAAAACCTATACTTTTATACGGGTCGGAGGTTTGGGGACATGTAAATACGATATCTATCGAAAGAGTTCATTTAAAATTTTGTAAATCATTGTTGAATCTAAAACGTACCACACCGAATGTTATGATATATGGAGAATTAGGAACTTTTCCTTTATTAGTATCTATAAAACAACGTATGATTAATTTTTGGGTGAGATTGAAAAATGGTCATGAAAGTAAAATATCTGCTATCCTATACCGGTTATTATATACTAATTTCCTCAATGGCGAAAGTGAGTCAAAATGGTTATCATGTATCAAAAAACATTTAGATGAATGTGGTTACACTTATTTATTTTATACGGATTTTGTTTATCCAATGTAGACAAAGGAGTCTATAAAGACACGAGAATCTGATCAGTTTATTCAACAATGGAAAAGCGATGTATTTAATACACCAAAAGGTATAACTTACAGAATATTTAAAGAAGATTATCTGGATATTTTAGGTAGTAAAGATAGAATTTTATTTACCAAATTTAGGACCTCAAATCATAAAATACCAATAGAAATTGGTAGGTGGGATGGGATTGAACGTAAGGATAGGAAATGTAGTTTATGTAATAAAAATGAGATAGACGATGAATTTCATTATAGTTTTGATTGCAATATGTTAAGGCGCCGACGAAATAGCTATTTATCCGATGAAAATAAAAGACAAGTAAATATATTAAAAATAAAGAAATTATTTCAGTCAAAAGACAAGTAAATATATTAAAAATAAAGAAATTATTTCAGTCAAAAGATATTATAGAATTGCGTAGGTTATGTAAATTGATCAAAGAAATAAATCTTATAGTTGGCCCTCCATAGATCAAGTTAAGCTGAAACTTTCTTTCCATTATATGTATGATTTGTCAAAATGTCTATGTTATTCAAATGTCATGACACTGTATATATTTTGTAAATATTTATTTTGATCTCTATACCAATGTCAAACATTGTGTTACGGGAATAAATACTTGAACTTGAGAGGCAGAAATGTTTATTGGGGTGTAAGTGGGATTTCCATGTGTCGAACTTAAACCCAAGTCTTTAACTAGACTCTCGAAATAGTACTTTTTGCAAGTAAATGTGTAATTATTTGAAGCTTTGTCTGCTGGTGTGATTATATAATATTCTTGGAGGTAGTTAAGCTATGTGATAACATTAGGGTCTTTAAAAATAGACTCGAATCTGGTGTTCAAAGTTGATTTTAATTTGGTAAATTCTAGATAAAAGTAGCCCTCTGATTGATTTTATCCATTCGGAAAGGGTGTCGAGCTGTACATCCTCTTTCTTTGCCCAACGTTATGCAAATTCCTCACAAGAGTCCATGATAATTATGAAATTTTGATTCCATGTAAAGAACATATTTTCTCTGTATTTGGGACCCTTTTTAACATTTCTCTCAACTTGTCTTTCTTGACTATACTGACCTCACCAGTAATAACGTGTCCACAAGGAGAGTAGTTGAAATGCGATGAAGATCATTCGCAAGGAAGTGGTTGTAGTGAGGGATTACTTGAATCAATACACTCCAGGAATCGTTTGTAATTGTAAATTCTAGATGCAACTGTTGGTGTGTAGCTATAGGAAATACAAGGAGTTTCTTTTGAAATATGGTTGGATTTTTTTCCGTGACATCTTTGTGATTCAAAATTTGACCAAGATTCAATTTATCAATACCTTTGTTTGCAAATCTTACTTTAATGAAAGGACGGTTTGTTTTCTCCTCTGCTTTATATGATCTAACTGCTTGAAATAAACGAAAAGTAGAAATGGCCATGATGACTCCTTGTAGTCTGTATCAGTCCAGGAGAATACTGAAAACTGTAATATTACTTAAAACTGTAATATTACTGTAAACAATAATCCCTGATATTATTGAAAACAGTAATGCCGGCACATTATATTACATCTTTCTGTAATATAGACTAAGCGAAGTTTTAAAGCTACAAGCACAGTTTCTATGATACAATTCCTTCATTCAACAACAAATTAATTATATATGAACAATTTTTATTACTGAAAAGTGAAATTAATGTCCATTTGGAATCAATTTTTCACTTTTTCTTCTTTGTGATATCACATTTTCTTCAAATATGGTAAGGGAAAAAATTTTCCTGATGTTTTGAATACTTTTTCAGTGTACATTTCAATGAGATACAACTCCTATTCTTTCTCATTTCACCCCGAATCCACTGGTATAAGAGCGAACTGACTATCTAAATAGTATTACTGCTTACAGTAATATAATTACTGCTTACAGTAATATAAAGAGATAAATTTCAAAGAAAGATAACTCCAATTTAAGTTATATTATTGTTTTTAGTAATATTACTATTTCCAGTATTCTCTTGGACTGTGTATTCTGGGGAACGTGTATCGGTAAATGTTAGGTCCTTCGTATATTCGTAGATTTCGTATAACTTCCGTGAAGCACCAGAGTATAATTTGGTACGAATATAATGCAGGCCTAGAGGCTCATTTAAAAGTGGAACCAATTTATTGAAAAAGAAACTATATGTATCTCAGGCCTATTATATTTACAAATGCTATGCTGCAAATTTATCCGTTTATAAACGATGCTGCAAATTTATCCGTTTATAAATGACTTATGACTATTATATTTACGAAAGAAAGGAGGGGATCTCCAACAACACCAGGTTGCAGCACCCACAGCAAAATCCCAAAACACCCATGCAAAAAACACAGAACAGACACCCACAGAAAGAGACACAAAAGGGACAAGGAACACCAACTCACAACATAGAAACATGAAACATAAAAGACTACACATAAAACAACGAGACCAATGGGCAACCGGTGCCGACTTAGGACGGCCATCTGCCACGCAAATAGCAGACGGTGTGGTTATCCTGGATTACGTGCGCACAACCCTCCCACTTTTCCGATTTCCCAGAGGTCTCGAAGAACACACAATTATGGTGTAAAACAACCTCCTCACTGTTAGATGACCACACACAAACAAGACCGTAAAACACAGGGGTCCAAGCAACACAGATGAATATGTAAATGGATATAAAAAGAGGACGTGCGTAATACAGTCCGTGCTCTGCCGGCTGTAGCGAGCTCATATATGTTTTCACCCGAGGAGTCCGACTGACATTCAGAGAGGACAGGTGGTCGGGGCCCTGTCTTCTCTAAGGAGGTTTGGACAGGGCCCGTTATGGAGTCCCGTCGTCACAGTCAGAGTGCAAGTCTTAAGAATGCGCCCGTACAAGACTGTATATTGGTCAAGTTCCAAGCTTAGTGTCCGTCTGGTGACATTAGGATCATATCCACGGTATAAAAGGCGTTTGATGACTCTGACGCATTTCCGATACATATGCTGTCTACCTTTGATCCTTCTTATTTTGTTAATTATGTCACCATAAAATGCAGGTTGTGAAATACCTAAAGTAATATACTCCGTTGCTTGTATGGGTCCGAATTTCAAAAGAAGTTGATCATAATTTTTCTAAAATTTCCAGAAAGTCTTTACTAGTTTGTCAAAGAAAACCTTGACCTAAAAGTTTCTTTGTAATTTGTAGATTTCTATTATGAAAATCCAAAACATCAGTACATGCTCTAGCATACCGGATGAGCTGTTAAATGCAGATACCGTATGACGGTAATCTAGGGACATCACCGTCAAGCCAGGGGAAATTTACTATGTTGAATCCAAAATAATCTCGTTTGTCATATACACTTGTATGAATTTGTCCATTGACAATTTTGATATTTAGGTCCAAAAATGGTGTTTCAGTGTCTGTAAAGATTGCCTTGTTTAGAGTCAATTCTTGTGGATAAATAACAACTTTATACTTTTCAAAAACAGGATTATCGATAGTCAGAATATCATCCAGGTACCTAGAAGTACCAATGAAGCATTTCACATCATCATGTTTTCTTTGCTTTTGAAGATTTTGAATAAATTCTTTTTCATATGTGTATAAAAATAAATCTGCAACAAGAGGCGCACAATTTGCACCCATAGGAATCCCTACAACCTGCTTGTAGAGATTCTCACCAAATCTTACATAAATGTTGTCCAAGAGGAAGGACAAGGCACTACACAGGTCTCTACATGTCCATGATTTGTATGATTTGTATTCTGTAGCGGAGAAGAAACCCTTTGATTCAGATGTACAAATATAAGTTTTCCCCTCTCGATTATAGCACCATTTAATGAGTTTGGACAATTGATCATTGATCTTGTCGTGAGGAAGCGTGGTGTACATATTTGAAAAATCGTATGAAGCAATCGTATTGGCTTGAAAATTTCTAGATTTTATCTTGTCAATCTCATCCCCGGATTTTTTTATAGACCAAAATAAATTTACATCATTCCTGTTAAGAACAGTTTCACAATATTTTGCAACGTGTTCCTTTACCGCCGTGAGGGCTGACGTCAGATGTCTAGACAAACTTGTAGTTGAGCAGTTGCTAGAATTAGCAATGTATCTAAATTTGTAAGGAGATTTGTGCAGTTTTGGTATGCAGTATATTGTAGGAAGATCCAATTTAGAAATAGGGATGTTGAATGAAGAAATTTTACTGATATGTTTGCTCAAAATGTTGGGGACACTTTCATTGCTTTTAATATAATGCCATGCTGCAAATTTATCCGTTTATAAATGATGCTATTGAATTTGAAGACATTTTACATTCGAGGTCTTCTTTGTGGTCTGTTGAATAAGCTAGTCACATTTACCGATTGACAACCGGGACTTCTTAAGTTTCCTATACTGCTGATATTATCGTTGCACACAAGGGCGCTGCAGTGTTAAGATTTTTTATCCAGAATCGAACTCTTCTCTGTTGCGACGGAAAGGTGTGCTCAAATTGGAATTGTTTGTGGGGTGATATATTTTCTCCAGGATTCTGACTCTCAAAGAAAAAACAGAATGATCGGCCTGGTCATAATGGCGATAAAGAAGTTGACCTCCTTTATTATTTATTTTTGACCGATGTCCTGACATTCTGGTTCGGAGCTGACCTTTGCTTTCACCCACACAAATCAATCCACAAAGTTAGCACTCTATTCCGTAGACAACATTAGATGTCTTAAAGTTTAGCATGTTTAGTTTTTCAAAACGTTTGTTTTGTGAGATTACTTTAGAATGAAGAGTCTGTTATAAGGATGTTACAAGTTTTGCAATTCTTCGTGCCGCACTTAGAAATTGAGCAATCGCTTGGTGAAATTGGTGCTTTTTTGGCATATCGACGGCTTCAATCCTATAGGGCTTGATTTTAATATACCCGACTTCATCATGTGCATGTTTATACTAAAACCAATACTTATATTTGGTCTATCTAAAACATAAATCATTACATCCATGCATGCTTCCTGAGATGAAAAGGTTGAAAATGTGTACAGTAAGGGGAAACATATTGAAATTTCCAAAAGTAATGATCAACAAGTTTCAATGAAGAGAGTAAGCGTATTGTGACCAAATAGAAATGTACATTTTCCTTAAAGAAAAGGGAAGAATCTCAAGCATGAACACCCTGCACTCACCTGGCGAAACAAACCCACAAGAAAGTGACACATGCATTATCTGTTATTGATTGGCGCATCACATGTCACCTTTTCCTGTTACTTTCGCGCACATACCCTTATTTATCATTCAATGGATTACTAGTATAAACAAAAGCAAAAACTTGAAATACTATGATGCGAAGTGTTTTTGTTCTTTTTTTTATGGACAATATGTCATAACTTTGAACAAGACTACGTTCTTAAAGAAATTACATGGACATACTCCTCTTGTGTATTAAAAGTTTGGTTTATCTTCATAATTCTGATCATCATCTGATTAAGTAACGTAGGAATGTCCTTGGGGGTTTTATTTTTTTTTGGTGGGGGGGGGTTGTTTAAATAAAACCGTACATATATTTGATATAAAAAAGGATCACTGACGAGTGTTAAATACACAAAACGTGTATGTCTGGTCCGTTCTGTAAATCTAAATCCTTTAAATGATGCTAATGAATTTGAAGAAGTTGAACATTTGTGAGTGTCACTGCTGGTAGAACAGGAGTCCCCGAGGGCATATATTGCCAAGTTCTATCAATTTCGGTTGGTCATTTCTTCAAACTCATTCTGAAATTTCTGTTCACAGAATTCTTTTTTCAAATTTCTGAAACCTGAGTCCTGTAGCATCATATACAGCCATCCTGCTACGTCTTTCGGTACATTTTGGACATGATGTTCACATATTTTGGTCATATTTCATTGTTTGGATTTAGGATCATTGAAGAGGGTTGAATACCCGAATCGTGCATGTCTGGTCCATGCTGTAAATGTATCTGCTTTAAAATTGCATTTGAAGACTTTTAACATACGCTAACTTATATTAAATACCCTCATAGGATAAATGTGTCAAATATTCTAACCCATATACATGTCCATTGCTTGTCCTAGTATAGCTACTTCCTGATTCCTCATCATATCATTTAGGACCATTGTTACACTGTTCCCGATACTTTACATTTATATTGATTTTATGAAACATGATGTGCGACAGCTTGCAATTTGCAATATACATTTTCTGTCAAAAACAAACCCGTCAGATTTGTATATCAAGCTACCCAAATATTAAGTCTATAACTAGTACCCGAGTCTCACATTTTCGGGACACATTTAATTTTTTTCAGTTGATATTTAAAGCAGTTACAAACAGCGATATGAACAGTAGCTGATACCTGTATTTATCATATTCTAAAAGGGAAGTGAAGGAAAATAGCAGGGAACTTGATGAACGAGAACAAATAACATTTCAAAAAAAAAACATTGTCACTCTTCATGAACTACATGTAGAACAAAATAACAACATAGTACGGAAATAATCATTACCTTATTACAGATGAATGACCTTTCACGGGAACCATTCTGCATTCCTTTAAGGGCGTTTACTTTCACAAGCCCGTTCAACTGTTAGGTTATGTTCCATTTAAATTTGACTAGGCGTCTACTATACGATTTTCGAAAAATACATTTGGGGTTTTACCGGTGTTTATTTTTATCCACATTTCGCAATCTGTCATGCTTTTATTGATCATGTAACCTGGAGAATGACTAGCAACTTCTTTGTTTTCTAAATTATGCAAGTAGTACATTAATATATTCAGGTAGAATATCCCTCAGATCAGAATTGCAGGTAAATTTTTGCCTGGATACCCCATTTTTTTCTCTTCAGAATATTGTTAAGATAATCAAACTAATATGGTTAAGGGAAAGTAATTTTTTATAGTTACATTTTATCACCTTTAAAAGGGATTTTTATTACTTTTCCCATAGGGTCTAATGTTAAAGTTCAAATGGCTTAAGTTCACGGTGTAATCATGAAATCACGAATCATATTTTGTTTGTATATCAGGTTTTACATAAGCTTTGACTATATGAATAGAATAATGAAAATGTTGTTATTTAGGAAAAAAGAGCATCTAAGACCTAAGGGATACTCTACCTTGAATTGAGATAGAAGAGTTTGAACTGGTAACCCTCTTCAAAATAAATCAAACACGTTTTAGAAACAGAATATGTTTCATGGTAAGTACGGATGTATCTGGCAAAGGCGATACAATGGTTCAGATATATCCATTATATTTATAGAATGTTGTAATTCATAAATGAAATTTTGCCAATTGTTCTATTTGAACAATCCAACAATATGAGAGGGTGAAAATTATTGATGACTGTGCCATTTCAGTAGGTGAATTTATTCGAAACGCTACTTAAATCCATATAAAAGAGAACAGGAATATATCATAGGGAAGATATGATTACTCATAGATAATGAAATAATATAAAATATAAACAAGACCCCCCTCCCGAGGAGTATGGGCAAAACGCTCACCTTATACCCATGTACTAAATATGATTAATAATAGCAAAATGAAACATGGAAGAAAATGAAAAAAAATGTTTTGGTCAAAAATAAATTGAAATATATCTAAATGATTTAAAGGTGGTAAAGAAGCTGACAAAATTGGAAGAAATGAAAAAGGAGGGGACAATTCGTGGGTGCAGGTACCGGGACTTGATCTCATAACCCTTCTTTTCATGTGCACTGTAAACTTTCTATTCATCATATAAAAAATTCTTAAATATTCTCAAATAAAGATTATAGCCTATTATGTACATCAAAATTAATGCGGAAGAGTTCCAATTCTATAATTTCTTGAAGATGAAACATACACATGTTTAGAATATTTAATTCTCATCAATGATGCTTCCAATATTATGTAACTTAAATATGACAAATCTGCAAGAAATGGGATCGTTTATTAATTGAGTTATTTTTAATAAATAGTTAAAAAATGAGCATTGATGACAAAGTCCAAAAATACGTCAAAAACGCGTCAACTACTTGAGATGAACCAAAAAATATACACTTGTCAAGACACCCGTCTGGAGCATCCTGATGCTTTCGGTTTTTCGATATACGCCTCGGTTCTGAAGAAGTTTGTAAATGGAAGGTGTGACCCCTGTGACTTACTTTTGCCAGTGATGGCCAGACTGTTTACGGACGAAAAACAACAGCATTTGTAGGGGCATGATCACTTCATTCGTTTCACATTTCATCAAAATCCCTTCATTTGCTCTGAAGAAAATGTGAAGAAAATGTGAAAAAATTACGGACGGACGATGGGCTATGCCAATAGCTCACTCTGAGCCTTTTGGTTCAGGTAAGCTGAAAAGGAATAAATGAGGTGGATTGATGTCTTATTGTTCAAATTCAAAAATTAAGTATAACTGCACTTACGTTATAATGACATTTTTTCTAGACAAAATTCACATCATTTACATAGCCTTACATCGTGTTTTTATTGTGTTGAATATATCTATTGTTAAGGATTTCCACAGTTTATCGGTTAATACAATACATTCGATTATTTACTTCATACATATTGTAGAAGCATGCGACGTGTCGACGTTTGTCAATTTTTACGCCTACGCGTCAGATGTACACAAGTACACATGTGCTTCCATTCCCTTTTGCAAAAAAAAAAAAGAAACAGAAGAAGTAAAATACGTGAGAAAGACAGAGAAAGAAGGGAACAATAGAAAATCAATCTTGACAATGTTATAGCCACATTTGTCGATAAAAAAAAACCACGCACCCGAAATGTTGCACATCAAATCAAAAGTTGAGAGTAGTTCATGTAGCTTATGTTGAAATCTATCGAATGCATGTAAACGTATGTAGTAAAAAAAAATTGACAAAAAGTGCTCAAAGGGTTATTTCTAATACAGACAACTGTCATTTAAATGTGATTAATCCAACCTCCTGTACCCTCAAAGGACCAAGACTCATTGGAAACTTTATAAAACCCTACCTGAAAGTGCATCCACTTGAAAAGTACTCTCAATGGCTACCTGCCTGTTTACTTTACCCAACATGACGTCATGTCTAGTAAAACCAGACTTTATGTTGTTTGCACAGTTTTACTGAGCTTCTGCTTCTGCACCGACTATATATGTAAATTTATGATACTAAATTCGAATATTCATTCTGAAACTAAGAAGCTTCTTCCTCATGGCATTATATGCCCGACAAAAAAAAAAAAAAAAAAGAAACGCACATTATATTATATAGAGATTTTTTTTAAATTGATCATAAATATTTTGTTAGATATTTGATTAAAGTTTTCTTTTTCTAACACTCGAATTACCGAGGATAAAAGAAAGGAGGGGATCTCCAACAACATCTAGTTGCAGCACCAACAACAACCTCCCAAAACACCCACTGTAAAACACAAAGAAGACACGCACAGAAAGAGACGCAGTGGTGCAAGGACCGTCAAATCACAGAACAACACAAATGACTACACATAAACCACCGAGACGAGACCAATGGGCAAACGGTACCGACTTATGACGGCCATCTGCCACGTCAGTAGCAGACGGTGTAGTTATGCTGGAAAATGTGCGCACAACCCTCCAATTTTTACGATTACCCAGAGGTTTCGAAGAACGGTCAATTGTGGTGTAAAACAACCTCCTCACTGTCAGATGACCACTTACAAACAAGACCGCAAATTACAGGAGCCCTAGCAACACAGATGAATATGTAAATGGATATGAAAAGAGGGCATGTGTACATATACAAAATGTAATACACCAGTGATGGCCCGACATGATTGATAATTCTGACCCATTTTTATGGTAATTTTGTCTAACTTTGATCCTTCTTATTTTGTTGATCATGTCACCATGAAATGCAGGTTGCGAAATAAAAAGTAATATGGGTCCGAATTTCAAAAGTACTTGACAATATTTTTTGTACAATTTCCAGAATGTCTTTAAAACACATTTCGATCATTTTGTCGATAAAACACGTTTCGATCATTTTTTTCGCAACATATCACTACGATAGTGTTGAGTAAAGCGCATTGTTTCTAGCTCCTGTTGCATGGCCGCAGATTTAGTTTGTTGTTTGACAACTTTCAGCAAATTTTCAGTAAAAATATAGATGAATACTGGTTTCTCTATTCAAATATTGTCAAAATGTGCCAATAAATCTGAAAACGAACATTAATGTCTTAGTGGAAATTTCCTTATATTGGAGTATGTTTTACAATAAAGGATATCAATATTTTGCAATTCTGATCCCAAAGGAACACTAATTTTGTCTTCAGCCATTCTTATATATCTGTTGCAGACTTATCTTTAACATCGCATTAAAATAATCAAATGAGATACCAGAAAAGCTTAAAACTAACGGCCTAAACCATTAAAAATACACGTAAAAATGACCTGTCAAGATCGAGGTATTGTTTCTGAAAACTTTGCTTGCAAAAAAGGTCAGATATTAGCTGTAGTAGGGTACTTTTGAGCTTTGCGACACATTTAAGGGCGAAAAATATCAAACCAAGGACTTCATTTTTAAGAGAGTTGATGTTTGGGATGTTTCTCTCAAATTTAGATTTTCTGTTTGATAATGTCATACAAAGCAATAAATGAATGTATTCAGGGAATACTGTTTATCATCATTGAAAAAACAAATCGCGATGCCTGATATATCAATTTGGATAGGTTTAACAACTGTAATCATTTCTAAAAAGTGAACGGAATTCTTAAAAGCCATTTTGTAACATTGCGTTTTGAACCAAGTGTCTTTATCATGGCGCTGTGTCTGATCATAAAGACGGATTCGTTTGGCGTTATATAGAATAAGTCACTCGTAAACCTACGATTTATGAGAGAAAATAGAATACCTATAGATTATATAATACATTTTATATTTATTATATTTTATTTTTTTGGAACAACATATAATGAATAGAATAGAATAGAATGGCGACACCATAGAATAAATAGAATATAATGGCGACACCATAGAATAAATAGAATATAATGGCAACACCACAGAATAAATAGAATAGAATATAATGGCAACACCATTGAATAAATAGAACGGCAACATCATAGAATGAAAAGAATAGAATGGCAACACCATAGAATGCATAGAATAGAAAAGAATGGCAACACCATAGAATGAATAGAATAGAGTGGCAAAATCATAGAATGAATAGGAAAGATTGTAAACACCATAGAATGAATGAAATAGAATGGCAACGCCATAGAATGAATGGAATGGAATGGCAAGACCATAGAATGAATAGAAAAGAACGGCAACCCCAGAGAACGAGTACAATAGAATGGCAACACCAAAGAATAAATAGTATAGAAAAAGATGACAACGCCATAGAATGAATAGAATAAAGAATAATGGCAACACCATTGAATGAATTTAATAGAATGGCAACATCATAGAATATAAAACGTATTCAAATTCAATGAGCAGATTAGAATAGAATGGCAACATCATAGAATAAACTCGATTTGAATAGAATGGCAACACCATAGAATGTAAAATGTATTCATATTCAATGAATAGAAAAGAATAGAATGGCAACACCATAAAATGAATAGAATACCATATAATAAATTGTATAGAACGATAGAAAATCTTTACTGGAGTAACATCTTAGCAAGAACTTTATATCAAATTATATTAACACTGGGATAGATATATGTAGAAATAAAGAATAATCTGAATTTAATTTACTTCTGATAACCTAGTTTACGAAATATATCCTCTCTTATCATGTACTGTTTTTTTAAATAACCATACAATGGTTGAATCAACACTCTTGAAACACTGACTGGAAACTTCAAATTAAGGCTTAGATAAGGAAACAATATATTTAATAGAGGATTAACGAGCGATTTCAGAAAAATGTGGTCGGTTTTTCGCGTTTCTCGGTCGCTACGGGGATATAATAAAAGCATATCAGTCCCCCTTTCCAAAATGATCAGTGGCATTCTGGATTGCGATTGATTGACTGTCCTCATCGCCAAACAAGATATATTTACCTGATTTTCCTGGGGCACTTGGTCTCACTTCGGAATGTTATTCATTCCTGAGTTCACAACCGTTCAAATGGATATTCTAATGGTTTTGCCTTGCCTTCTTAACTTTGAGACTGAATAACTGATAGGTACAAAATGTAATTCTTTGATGTTTATCATAATTGAAGTAAATGTCACTAAGTAGAAAATGGCATCATTTGAAATTTCTCAGCACATTTCATACTTTTGAGTTTATTCATCTTCCTTTAAAAAGAAAACAAGTAATGCAGATATGAAATATTAAAAGTCTATTATTACTTTTCATTAAATGACAAATATGGATAATGACCATATCCCTGTTTACAGCACAAAATCGATAATTCAGAAAATCAGAAACCGAAGGCATAAAAAATCAGGATAAAACAGGAACCAAAGCAAACAAACAAAAATCTCCACCATATAAAAAGAAGCGAACTCCCGATATGGGAGTGAGACCAGGTGCCCAGGAGAGTAAGCATCTTCTGCTTGCATGCAACACCCGCCGCTTCAATTCGGTAGAACTGTCACATCCGGTAACTTCCATTTCGGAAGACATAGAGTACAATCTTTGGTTGGATGGTATAAATGGTCTATGACAGAATATCATCCACCATTCTGGAGAGTGGTACCTCATAGTGTATGACGAGTTCCCCATATCGACCGTAGAACTTCCTCAAAAGAAGGGAGGAGATCTCCAACAAGACCCCGTTGCAGCATCAACAGTAAAACACCAAAACACCCGATGCAAAAACACAAAAGACGAGTACAGCACGAGACGGAAAAGAGACACACGACATGTAAACATCAAACACAAAAGACTACACATAAACCGACGAGACCAATGGGTAACCGGTGCCGACTTTGGACGGCCATCTGTCACGCAAGTAGCAAATGGTGTGGTTATCCTGGATTACGTGCGCACAACCCTCTCACGATGTTAGTTGATCACAAACATATCCCTGACTTAGAAGCTTATCTGAAAGACGCCTAGCTCTAAGAACAAAATCCGTATATTTGGTACTTGCTCTGGCTTAGCGTATTAACTGAGATATGAACACGCCATAAGCAGGCGATGAAGGAATGTCGCTACTCAGAAAAGGAAAGTTTGTAATGCTGAAATTGAAGTCGTCACGTTTGTCATAGAGTGAGGTGTTCATGAAGTCAGGACAAAAAAGACCCCAAAAAAAGGACACACGAGCAAACCGGGAACACTTTGGCCATTCGTGATAAGATTTCAAGAAAGAAGAACAAAAGTCCAAAACTACTGTCACAGAACAGCCTCCGCGGCAGAGGTTTGAATGCGAAGCACAAGCCATGTATGTCCAATTTCGGACAATAATTTCTTAGCAGTGGTACACTAAGCCAAAGTGGATATAAGATGTAAATGGTTTAATCTGACGCCTTGATATTGTATCTGTAGCATTCTGGTATTTATTTTGGAAAAGTGAGCGCCTGCAAAGCTTGTGTAGGATATATTCAGGAGCATTATGAAATGAACAATGTTTTCAAAAGCGTTAGGGAGTTGGCGTTTTGGGTTTTTAACCTCCTGCACTTGCGAATTTTTGTGAGAATTTACAATGAAATTTCATATTAGACCTATAATCTAGATTTAACACTGTACTGAATTTTAAACGAAGGAAAACTTGTCTCTAAAATCAGCGTTGGAATATCTTTAGTAGTTACATTCCGGATAACAAGACCGTCTTCTACATGTGTGGCAGATAGCCGTCTTAAGTAGGTATTGGTTGCCCATTGATCTCGTTGGTTTATATGTTGTTCTTTATGTACCATGTTTTTATGGTGTGAGTTTGTCTCGTTAGTTCATTCGTGTTCTTTTGTGTTTCATGTTTCTATGGTGTGAAATGGTGTTCCTTGTCCCTTTTGCGTCTCTTTCTGTGGATGTTTTTGAGTTTTGATGTGGGTGCTGCAACCAAATGCTGTTGGAGATCCCATCCTTTCTTAGGAAAACACTTCAAACACTTGATCGCGGGGAACCAAGAATCATTATTACATTATGAAGATATTTATAGCAACGCTCTGGGAAAAAAGACTATTTCGCTTAAGCTTAATCACATATGTGATACAAAGCCCTATCCATAAACGGGACAGATGGGATATCCTACAATCTCGGCTGTAGTACCCGAAACATACATTCCTCATACATGTACACCCTCAACAAGAGACACCAAAGACGGCATAAAAATCATAACACAAAAGACTTCGGATAAACCAATGGATAAGTGTCTGTTTAGGATGAAAATCCCTCACGTTTGCTTGTTATCCTAATAACATGCGCATATTCCTTTAGATGCTGGCTTATCCAGTGATATAAAAGATGGCACCATTTTTGGATACAATAGCCTCCTTATTGTACGATGATGGCCGAAACAAAGTAGCAAAAGTCAAGAGCATTTATTTAAACAGATAAGTATTTAAATTGATGCAAGTAAAGTTATTAGTCTTATTTCGAAACTAGACACACTCTCCGGATGGATGAAATTCATGGAACAAGACACACTCTCCGAATGGATGACATCCATCGGAGAATTACTTTTAAAAAGAATAGGGCATTTTCGGCGCTCAGTTAACAACGTACACGAGTCAAATTTTTATGACCCTGTTGTCGCCAACGAACTTTCTGACCTCCGTGAATAATATATTATTGTTCCTGCTGACGAAGCGGCAAACAATTGCACTTTCGTTTGCAAATATACGGAAGTATTCCAACTCTATACCTTCATGAAGAAAATCTCAAACCAATATTTCCTTCACAAGATATATGTTTCGAATATTAAATTATCATCAGTGATACTTCCAGCGGAGCTACCAAAATTCGTTTCAGTAGCGCCCTCTTCTATTTTTTTTCAATTTAGATTTGTACATTAACTTTACAAAGAGTGCGCGGCTCCAAATTTCCTGTAGGGTCGATTCAGTAGCATATCCAAATAAAATATATGTTCAAAATAGCATTGGAGTGATGGTGCTAAGATGTTAACCTCCTTCAATTTCTATTATCGTTTTGAATGGAATGACAAGTTTTCGAAAAAGCAAAATAATATTTATGATGTCAAATCGATGAAGGGCTAAAACGAAGTTTCTTTCAGGCGACAGAACAGGAAAGAAGTAATTAATTCAATTCTAAACATCAAGTCACGGGGAACGATTTTAACTTATCCACGATGCAACAATAAATAAGTGTCAATAATAATACCACGGAAGTGTTCAATCTTAAGTCATGCTATTTCAAATGCCTGAGAGAGAAAGTGGGGTTACATTCAGTACATGGATAAATTTATCTCTATCTGAAATACTCGACAACCACAAATCTGTTCTTGAGCCCTTCGGTATCCATACTGGTGACTCTGATCATGATCTACCTTATACATACTGGATTCAAACAATGCCCCCCAAAAATCCTTACAAATATCGGTTCATTGCAGCTTCGTGCAGGTGCTCCGTGAAACCTCTATCCGGTTTGCTTACGAGAATATTAACTCGCATCAAGCAATATCCTCAAACATACTGCAAGACAACATATTCAAGATAATTATGTAATAAATCAGATGTAGATCCTTAAAGATACTAAGGAACTTTTAGATATCTAAAAGTCATCAGTTTCAATCATATTACCTTGACTTCTCCTCGTCATTCACTACCATTCCACACCAAAAGCTCAAAAACAGGATGTCCAATATTTTTACCAACACATTTCTTTCAAGAAATTGGAACAGGAAAATAAAAGCGGATGGTCTCCAGTATGGCCACCCTGCACCCACCCAGTGAAACAAACCCACAAGAAAGTAATACGTAAATAACATCAGACAAAACCTACAAACCACAAAAAATACACCACAAAAATCACTAGGACACCATACAGAACAATCGAAACAGACGTACAAAAGCATAAAAAATTAAAGACAACCAATAAAATGAAGGAGACCAATGTGCACCCGGCGCCGACTTTGGACGGCCATCTGCTATAAGCGAATGGTGTGGTTATCCGGATTACGTGCGCACAACCCTCCAACTTAGGCGGACACACAGAGTTCTTCATAGACTCAGAATAGCAGAATAAACAAAAAACTTTATCACTGTAAGGTGATGCCACAAACAAGACAGTTAAACGCAGCGGCCCTCAGTAAAACTGTAGACTGTTCCAGTACTATGACCAGTGTTCTTTTGATGACGTTGGTATCATATCCTCGGTGAATCAGGCGACCGACAATTTTCTTACATTTGTGGTTGAAGTTCGATCTGCCTTTGATCCTTATGATTTTGTTTTCTAAGTCACCGTGAAATGAAGGTAATGACATTCCCAATGATACATACTCTGATGCTGGAGTTGTCCCAAATGTTGAAAGAAGTTCATAATAGTAATTGTAAAATTTTAAAACGATTTTACAAGTTTATGGTATCTAAATCCTTGATTGATAACTTTCTTTGTAATTTGCCTATTTTTCTCATGGAAGTCCGAAACATGGGAGCAAGCTCTAGCGTATCTGATTAGCTGAGAGATGTAAATGTCGTAGGATGGCAAACTTGGAACATCGCCATCAAGCCAAGGAAAATTAATTATGTTGATACAAACACCTTGTCATAGGGTGAGAGGATACTTAATTCGTTAAGGAACACTCGGATTCAAACAAAAAGGAAACCGATGGGTACCAATTGCGCCACACTGCTTGTGAACTTGTTTTTATACGAAGTTTACTTCATCCAGACCTTGCTCTCGAATGGGCGAAAGCACCTCGCATCGCAGTTTAATTTCACCTTTAGTTACATAGATGACGTGTTGTCCATAAATACTCCGAACTTTAAGGATCATCTACCTGAAATCTATTCTCATGAACTAGAGATCAAGGAAAGAACCGAGAGCGATAGATCCGCTTCGTACCTGGATATACTTCTATATATATATATATATATATATATATATATATATATATATATATATTTCGGTCATTCCGAGGTTCGCAACCGTTCCAATGGAAATTCTAATGGTTTTTCATGCCTTCTCGACTTGAGACCGAGTTCTTTGATGTTTATTCGATCGCACGAGCTTAGGTTTACCTTCAGAAGTAAAATGGAGCTATCTACGTACTCATACCTACACATCCTATTATAAAGAGGACCAGGATTGAAACGACCTCCAGCTGTGCTTCATATCGAATTCTTTAATTTCAAAGATAACTTACAGCTATCGATGATTCGCTTTTGACATTTAGCTAGTTATTCATGTCTTTCTTCCTACACATTTATATCAGAATTGACTGTTCAATTTTGACAGTTTATTGGAGTATGGAGTTTGGTTTGTCGCATCACAAATTGCGTAAAACCGCGTAGCGTAGCGAAGCGGTTTTACGCAAAATTTGTGATGCGACAAACCAAACTTCATACTCCAATAAACTGTCAAAATTGAACAGTCAATTTTTGTAATTTCCAAACCCAAATTTATCCCAAATTTCATAAATATACTCAAGAAATAAGTAATTTAAAACATTTCGTATGAAAATATCAACTCTGTAGGGCCTGTAGGCGAACTAGTTCCCAAACGAAATAGAAATGATGTATACGTTGCTACTTAAAGGCAGCAAATGTGTCAAAAATATTCGTTCCCCAACTGGAGCCCCATTTTACCAATCCATTACATCATCCGATGATATGACGTAGCATCTTGATGACGCGTTCTGCAGTTCAAGTTCAAGGTCGCCGACATGGCAGTTATGTGTTTGGATGGTACACGCAGGAGCTGGGAGTTTATACAGACAGATTCTCTATACTTAAAGATCTAATACTTGCAGAAATCGGCATGATTGTGATCTATTGGTATCAGAATACCTTCCTAGGATTTCGTTATTTCATAAGTGACAAGTTTATTGTGAAAATTCATGACGATACTGTATCCTGATCGAGGCCGAGATAGGTCGCCGTCTTTTGATCTCTCATTTTCTATTCGCTGTTAATATTTTCTTCTAAATTCTTCATCTCGCCAAAATATATCATAAGAAAAGTTTCTAGTTTCAATACTTCATAGGTTCAGAACGATTGTACCTCATAGAAATCATTTGAAACAGTGCCCTTTTGAAGTTTTCAATCAAACATTTGCACGTTGTTGTTGACATGTACAGTCGTCAGTCATTGGTAAATTTCAAACGCAGGTACTTGCTACTGTTACGACGGGAATGTGATTTTGAAGGAAATAGCTGGGAGTTTTTGTTTTTCTCGTCATTTACTGCATTTTCTGTCTTCCATCAAAATTTAAGGACAGGAAATGGTCTAAGAAACATCAAAAACTGGAGCATAGCAACCGAACAACGCTGTAAAAACCACGTTTACCGGTACATCATCGAAATTGTCATAAATTTTCATTAAGTAGTTCCGGCCCTTCCGGTATTTATCGTGTTCATTGGGGTATGAAGGTGTATTTCGTCATTTTCTGACGATCAATTAACCAATCAAAATGCATAGATTCGTGTTTACAAACTTATTTGGAAATTATATCCTTATCACCTATATCAGCCATTTATTTTTCCGAATCGGACTTCAATGCTATTGTATGTCACCACTGTCTGACGTCATCATTTGTTAATATTAAAATATCTACGGATATGCCGGATCCGGATTCCGAAATTTTTTATGTGCTGTTGCGTATCTAAAACTTCTGATTATTTTTTTTTCTTCTTCGACAAGCTAAAAGCATATTAAATATTATGATTTCTTTTCACACGACATCTTAATCTACATGTGATATTTTATCACTTTTTACGAGATTCGGGAATCCGGGTTATCCATAAACATTTTCATTTTAACACATAGTGTAGAATAAGGGAATGGAACTCAAATACAAAATCCGAGATCAGATTTCGAATATTATCTTTAAAATGCTTACAAATGAAAAAAAGTTTAAAGCAGAGCTTTAACACGGGAAAATAAATCCCTTTGTTTATTCAAAAATTAAACAAGGGGGCGCTACTAAAATGTCTTTGGTTGTGCCTAAAAACTCACCTCGACATTTAATTAAATACCACTGATGATGATTTGCTGTCCAAACAATTTGGCTGTTGCATTTAAATTGCTTTGAATTTTTCTTCAGGAGGGTTAGTATTATTAACACTTAATATTTTCTTTTGCAGTGTGGAATGGTTAAACTCGTGATTGAATGTTAAATGTGTAATAATAAATTCTTTCCAAGCTCTGTCGCA
This sequence comes from Pinctada fucata, assembly GCA_028142955.1. Classification (NCBI taxonomy): domain Eukaryota; kingdom Metazoa; phylum Mollusca; class Bivalvia; order Pterioida; family Pteriidae; genus Pinctada; species Pinctada fucata. The sequence goes on along the minus strand of AP027111.1, from coordinate 42,206,049 downwards.
TGAAAAAATCTTTGTTTCGGCCTTTCATCAATTTGACATAATATATTATTTTGCTATTTCGTAAATTTGTCCTTCCAAATCAGTAATCGAAATTAATAGAGGTTAACGTCCTAGCAACATCCATCTAATGCTTGTTTAGTCATATATCAAATTAGCATGTTACTATGCCAATGAATCGACCCTTCACTGAATTTGGAGCCGTGTACACTCTTTGCAATATTACATGTAATCAAATTCATGCACAACAAATACAAAAGATACGACAAGAGGGCGCTTCAGGTAGTGTCTGAAAATGACTTAGGAATCTAATAAGTACCACTGGTAAGTGTTAACTATGTGAAACACGTGTCTGGTGCATTCAAATTTGTTTGAGATTTCTTTCAAGAATGTAAAGAGATGGAACACTTTTTTATACACCAAGTCCAGAATATAATAAAAAAAAATTACCTGTTCTTAAATGATGTAATTGAATTTGAAGACGTTTAACATTCCAAATACAGTAAATCTGGTTATTTCTGCAGTCGATTAGATTTTAGCGATTCTGTGGGCATGTTGGATTCGCAAAAATAGTTTTCTTAAAAGTAAGTCCAAATGGAGAAAATTATACCTCAGATCAACAGATTTACGTTCGTGCAAATGCATATGTGTCTTTTTACTTTTAAAACAATATGATGTCCCTTTTATTAATCGGATTCGAGGGGGGGGGGCTTGATATGTTTCATTCGGTTACAAAAACACTCGAACTAAAAAAGAAGCAATTCAAACTGTACAAAACCAAAAGGGATATCACTTATGTTCATGTATACATATGCGTTTGACAAGACATAAGTAAAAATGAACATGTGAAATACAGGTACGCTGCAAATATCACCGAATATAGGTATGAACAATAATTCATTAGACAACGTGGGACTTTGTTTGCAATGAGTGAGTTAACTTTATAGTAAGGTGACCAAAGAGCTAAATTTTACAGTTTAGTCGACAGATTAGAACATGGGTAAATTATATGTCAAATGAAACTAGAAGTAATGTACTTTCAAAATATCAATGTCGTCAACAGGTTTGAATGTACAAAAATTCCATTTTCAGGGGTCAAAGGGGTCATTCAACATAGATTACGTATTTCTGGTCTTTTTCACAAAGAAAAAAAATATTGATGAAAACAAAATCGAATTTTCTGTACAAATTGCATTATCAGAATAATATTCCAATCTTATCCTTAACATAAGTAATCGCGATGACATAAAATCTGTATTAATGACGTCATTGGCAGCTTTTTTTAGAACAAATTAAAAATGTGAACATTATGATTTCTTAAAAATGAAATATACCTCTCCGTGTACAAACATGGAGGACAAATGTTGGTCAATTTTCTCTTCCATCATAGAAAACAAATGTTTGCTAATTATCCCCCGCAGCGTAATTGCAGGGGGGGTTATAATGCGACCGTTGGTGAGGGTGCGTACGAGAGTGTGTAAGGGTGACTGTGTGGGAGAGGGAGGGTGTGTTTGTGCACGTCACGCTCTTTTATACAGCCTAGGAGGCACAATTTTTATTGGATCTGGACCAAACTTCATACACTTATTGCTTATGACAAGAGGAAAAACCTATTTACTTTCAAAGTCATGGGTCAAATGTCAAGGTCACCGGTTGAAAATGTTATAAATCCTTTGATACAGCCCAGGAGGCACAGTTTTTATTGGGTATTGACCAAACTTCATACACTTATTGCTTATGACAAGAGAAAGAACCCTATAGATTTTCAAGGTTATTGGTAAAAGGTCAAGGTCACAAGTTGGAAATGTTAAAAATAATTTTTCTTAGCCTAGAGGGCACAGATTTTATTGGATCTTTACTAAACTCAATGCATTTATTTTTTATGACAGGTGAAAGAACTCTATTGTTTTTCAAATATAAGGTCAAGATGACAGACAGTAAATGTTGAAAATCATTTTATACAGCCTAGAAGGTGCAGTTTGAAGTTGATCTTCACCTAACTCAATACACTTGTTGCTTATGATGGAAGAAAGAACTCTTGACTATTGGTTTTCAAGGTAATGCATCAAAGGTCAAGCTCACAGATTAGAATTTTTCAAATCTTTTAATACAGCCTCGATGATACATTGGAGTTTACCAAACTCCTTACACTCATTGTTTATAACAAAAAGAAGGAAACCATTTGATTTTCTAAGGTCAAAGATCAAGGTCACTGAAGGGAAGTGTTTAAAATCTTTATATACAAACTAAGACGGCACAATTTTGATTGGATCTTTCCAATGCCCATACACGAATTCGTCAAAATCATTGATTATCCTCTGTGTCATTCACCATCAGATCTTGGTCAAGCTCTTTAAAGTATGCATTTAATACAAATTACACAAAGAACACTTTTTCGATTATCAAGGTCAAAGATCAAGATCACAGATATATAGGAGGCAACTTAAAAATGGGACTTCATCGATGTTGACGCATATTTGCATATGTTGTGAGGAATTTCAAGTTCTATTTTAAGATTACCTACGAAGTGTTTTATATCCTTGTCATGCCTTCACTTTTTTTGGCCAACGCATGAGTAACGACCTTCAGCACGCTGGCAAACGTCTGGGTTTGGTCTGAAAATCATTTATGGAGCAACGTTCTCAACGTGCGCGTAGCGATATTGTAGCACATGGGGAGCGTTCGCCCAATGACCTCAGCGTCTTCCAAACGCATTAAACTGGTTGACAATTTACCTATTAACGTTCTATAAAGCGTGCCCAAAGATCTCGCAACGTTCGCCTAACAACTTGTCAACAACCTGGCAGCGACTTTCTCGCGATCTACAACGTTTACAGCAAAACTTAATTTTCAGAAAATATTTCGTTGTAAAGACGTGAAGCACACACCAAGGACGTTAGACTGTCGTTGGACACACGTTGAGGACGTTAGACCATCGCTAGAAGAGTGTGGCTGTGTACGCGTTAGACTTGCGCTCCTCTGTCGTTACACGTTCGTTGCAATTATCGGCGCCCTCTCAACGTTCTAGCAACGACTGCAAAGCGCACGGGAACGCATGCCCAGCGACCTCCTAATGACTCCATTACTTACAATTGGACGCTGGACAGTCGTCGGCAGTTTCGTGCATTCACAAAATTTTCCGACGACCACAGCGAACACCAACGTCCTCCAGCGACCACACAACGACCAGCCAGCGATCAAACAACGATTTCAACGTTTTGCGACGTGTTTGCAAATTTACTTGGTCGTTACTCGTGCGTTGACCAAATTCGTGAAAGTGTGACATGGCCACTAGTGTGTGACTGTGAGTACATTGGTATTGATGCCGTGCGAGGATGCTACGCTTTTCGTTGCTTAGTTTTTATTCTGAACCAAAATTTGTCGCAGAAAGATATCCATCGTCATGATTAATTCAGCTAGGGTGTACGTACATATACAGCGTTATCCATAAAATCATGTCGATGGGTAGAAAGCCCTCTCTCCCCGAAAAACCATCACCAATCTCATGAAAAAAAAGCTTTTTAATGGAAAAATCACAGGAAATGGTAAACAGTAATACCATGTATCTCTTCTAGACAATGAGATATACGCATTAATAACATATACAATTTTCAATGTACTTTCAAGTGAAATAAGTTTATGTCAAAATGTTAAGATGAAATGTGAGTACTGTCAGGCAAAAAGTTTTTTTTTTTGCATAAAAAATCATAAAATTGTGAAAATTAACCTCAAGAGCCGGAATGTTCATTCATAAGCTATTTACTTACTCGTCCCTATTCTGTAACTCTCTCGTTCACATTGAGATTCATAAATAACAAGATGATTATATCGGATAATAAACAGAGAAAGGATTAATTCTTTAAGAAGCAATTCAACTGTAATGATTTTGGTTTTTTCGATATATACGATACCCAATATCCAATCTTAAGAAATAAATTAGTGTATGAACAAGATGTTTGACGATAACGACAAAAGTTTTATTAAACTTGTCTACGAATTTATCGAACAGCCCTTGTATATTTATTATGCTTTGGCTCTGATCACAGGGATTTATCACGCTTCCCGGTTGATAAATGTACTATATAGGTTATAAACCATAGTACATAAAGCAACCGAGATGCGCGACAAATCCCTTTGATTCTGAAGTTTATCACAAAAAAGTATATTATATCCAGTGACCAATTTTTGCCTATAAATCATAGGGTACACTATATTTCAATTTTTTTTAATTGAGAAAGAAGTGCATTTTTTATGGTACATACCTTCATTTTAGGGTAACGCGGAAGGAATGTAATATATTTTATTTATCATGAAGAAGGTTTAAAATATTTTGATTGTTAACCAGGTGGTATCTATTATCAATAAATGTTCAAATCTTGTATATCCCCCCCCCGAAAAAAGAAAAATGTACGCATATGTTTTAAAATATTTGTGAATTGTATCTCAAAAATATTAATTTTTTTTTAATTTATTTTAAGTCAAAATAAATATTTTTGATTTACAATTCACAAATATTTTATGCTGACACATACTTAGAGAAATAAATAGGTCCTTCATTTAAAATTCAAAATAAGCAGCCCCCCCCCTACCCGGAAATTATACTAAAAAAAGGGCAACGGTTACGCTGCAACATACGCCTGTCATGTGATTAATGACTTCAAATGACCTTGACCTTCTTTGACTCGTACCCTAACAATCAAGTAGGTCCTTTGTCTTGGTATACTCAATCTTCATGGTAAGCCTGAAGTTCCTAAGCTTTGATATCACCATACATTACTGATTTCTCTATTATACAACGAAAGATATTTAACATACAAATTGGAAATTCCTATTTCAGACGGTTTGGTCACCATATCTTGCTACAGCATGTGTGCATGCAACCACCTCCTCTTCCGCATAATTTCTCAAATGTGCAAAAGGAGGAGATAAAACCCCGTTACATACATAAAAGATCATTTAGTCCTAGCTCAAATGGCATTGTATCAATCTTGTTTGCAATTCCTATAGTTTAAATAAATAAATGTGAGTATGTACAAATGTACCCCCCCCCCCCCCTTCCCTTAAATGTACGCATACACGTAATTTCTCTGTTGATGGGACAAAATATATAGAAAGTTTTTGAAAGATCATTTATTTTCCTTTAAGTATGAATAATTCCAAAACATACTGAACCAAAAAGAGAACAACAACAATTATTTCAATGAAATTTTAATCTATTTCTCATAAAAATCTATCTTTAGCCTCAAAATGACCTTGACCTTTCACGCACGACCTTGAAAATAAAATTATCTTACGTTCGTGAAGTTACATCTACATGGCAAATATGATATTACTAGCTTAAACGGTTTTGTCTCTATGTTTTCTAAAAGGTGAAGGACGCACCGGTGCTGCAATACCGATATCCGTAACCCCCCTCCCCCTTCCATAGGCTAAAAGACAGGCATAAGAGAACAGCCATAAATTCCTAATCTTACCCCAGTTTAGAGAATAAAAATAAATTTTTTGCTTGAATTTTGTAACAAGATAGAAAAACTATGTTATAATTACTAAAGATTGTAATTTTACTGCATTGATATGATTCTGTGAATTATATAGAAAATATCCAGAAATCCGTGATTTTTGAATGAAAAATACAGTTCCCCCCCCCCCCCCCCCCAAAAAAAAAAACTGAAAATACAAATAATGTGTTTAAAGCGTAAGTTATTATGCGAAAGAGCATAAAAGATCAGAATGGAATACATCCTTCAATTATCGAATTCATACATCTAAGTGATAAAGATGTTATGATTAATGTATAGAAATAATCTTAATAGAAATTAGTATGCAGATTTCTGTAGAAAAACAGCAGTTTTGAAGTTTTTGCATTAAAATAATTAAATATATTTGATATCAATTGGAAGAGCAAAATGTTTAGATTTATTTTTTTGAAGAGCGTTCAGAATTCATTTGGTGGATCTCAGAGACGGGAAAAAATAAAATAGAATTTTCACAAAGTAATGCAAGTTTTTAGCGAAATAAACTTTTTTAACCCAAAAACGCAAATTTTATGAGAAATTTGAATAAAAACTTATCATCTTCGAAAAAGTATTAAATATGTTAGTAATTTTCACCTTTCAATCTTTGATGTTACTTTCCACAGAAAAAATATTCATCAATTCCTTTTTTCAGTGATTTTTCGGTAATTTTTTTAAAACGTTGATGACGTCATTTCAACGTCATTTTTGAAAACGTTCTACAATGAACGTCTTTTGACGACATCTTGATTCATTAACCACAGATAAAGAGCTTTCATTTGATACCAATATTTGCCGTGTACTATGCGTGTCGACTAAACTCCTAAAATAAGCCACTTTTGGCGACTTGGTCACTCTACTATCAGGTACTAGTAAGTAAAGTTCCTCTGATTAGGCTGTCATTACTGAAATCATCCGCCATACTTTTCAGATTCAATCTTCACATTTCAAAGAGTTAGCGAACGTGCAATCTACGCTGCGATACGAACGCTTCCGGGTTGGGAAACATATGTTTATCATTTCATTTAGAAAGGAAAATGAGATAGGAATCATTTCTTTACTCCCCGGTAAGTTTTTATGTGATGATCGATTAAACTTGCAAAAAATTTTGTTATAAATATAGCAAATTAACGAAATACCGTATGCCATAATTTTATTTTTTAGTCGAGATGGATTCATAAACATTAGAATCACAAAAATAAATCTATAGGCTTTTTACTCAAAGAAAAGGGAAAGATCTCCAGCATGACCACCCTGCATATACCCAGTAAAACAAACCCATAAGAAAGTGACACATAAAATTAATATCATCAGACAAAACTACAAACCGCAAAAAGATGCAATAATCACTAAAACATCACACAAAGCGATCGAAACAGAAACACCAAAGCGATCGAAACAGAAACACCAAATTTTAATGACAACACATTAAATAAACATTACAGAAGTACCCATCAGTTATTCAGTCTCATGGTCGATAAGGCAAGACAAAATCATTAGATTTTCCACAGGAACGGTTGCAAACCTCGGAATGAACAACATTCCGAAGTGAGACCAGGTACCCGGGGAGAGTCAGCGTTTCCTGATCACATGCAACACCAGTCGCAACAGCTCCACGGAAACCTGTCAAATATGGTGACTGTCTCGATGTACATTTTGATGTACATATCAGGTAAGTATGTCTTGTTTGTACCACTTGAAAGGAAGAAGATCAGTGTGCACCCCACGCCGACTTTGGACGATTATCTGCTAAAAGCACAGGGTGTGGTTATCCGGGTTGCGTGCGCACAACCCTCTCACTTATCCAGATACACGGAGGTATCCATAGACGCACAATTATTTTTTAAGCATAAATCTTTAAGACGTTTAACAGTTTCACTGTAAGGTGACATCACAAACAAGATGCTTAAACGCAGCGACCTCTTGTAACAACAACAAAATAGCAATCCAAGGAATGTTTGTGTCGCCTGCGAAGCGGTTTGATTATTATTCTAGAAATTGAATCAAAATTATTGGTTTCAGTAGAAAAGTCTTGTCAAATGAAATTCATTTGAAATATCAGACCTCTTAATTACAAACTAAAAGATAAGGTCATTCTCAAAATTTCAGAAAAGTGTGTCAATCATCTAGGTCAAGGTCACTACGTAAAAATTGGTAACAAAAAGGTCTCATCATAAGAAACATTAAAGACATATCACCTACCAATTAAAAGATAGATACCTTAGAAAAAAGGTCAAATAGCTAGGTCAAGGTCACAAGGTAAAATATTATAGTATGTGTAGAATGGCATTGTTACAAGGAAAATAATGTGAAATACCAAAGCCCTATCACATACCAATCAAAAGATATAGCCAATATTACTTTCCTTGAAAAGTAAGTCAAATATCGAGGTCAAGGTCAAAAGGTCAAATATTATGGTCTGTGTAGAAAGGTCTTGTCACAAGGAATACACATGTGAAATATCAAAGCCATATCACTTACCAATCAAAAGATATAGCAAATCTTTTTTTTTCAAAAGTTGGTCAAATATCTGGGTCAAGGTCACAAGGTAAAAAAATATGGTATGTGTAGAATGGCATTGTTACAAGAAAAATACATGTGAAATATAAAAGCCCTATCACCTACCAATTAAATGATATAGCCAATATTACTTATCTTGAAAAGTAAGTCAAATATCGAGGTCAAGGTCAAAAATTATGGTCTGTGTAGAAAGGTCTTGCCACAAGGATTGCACATGTGAAACATCAAAGTCATAACACTTACCAATCAAAAGATATATCCATTCTTAATTTTTTTTTAAAGTAGGTCAAATACGTAGGTCAAGGTCACTAGGTCAAAAATTATGGTATGTGTAGAAATGTCTTGTCACAAGGAATACACATGTGAAACATCAAAGCCCTATCACTTACCAATCAAAAGTTATGAGCTGTGGCACCCAAAGTGTGACAGACAGACAGACGGACTGATGGACGGACAGACGGACAAACAAAGTGATTCCTAAGTGTCGCTATGCTTCGCAGACGACACAAAAAATAAATCGACGAAAAAGTTTTCCAGATTTACGGTTATTTGTTTTCTCTAACAAGACATACTTTTCCCTTATGAAATATTCATTCGCAAATACGGTCCATTAAGAATCAAGCAACAGTTTGACATTATTTTGATATTGTGAATACTCTTCCATATTCCTTAAGATATTGCTACTTTCTGTGGAAGAATTTTTATCAGAAGCACTTACTTTCAGTTAGAGATAAAGAATTACATTCTTTCATCTCTGAAAATAAGTTGACCGTTTTTACCAATTTTCAGGGTAAATTTTTTAGCCAAGTCAAATGATCAACTACAGCATATAAATATTTCTTCTCTGAGATTCTAGAGGGAATGTTGTATAAGCATGTTCGTACTAGCAGTAGTGTTTGTTTGATGGAAAACAGCTCTTGTAATTTGTTTGCTACGGTGTGCAGAAGCTGCAGTTGTCAATATTAAAATATATGTTGTATAGTACCAATTTTGTTGTACTAGACACGTTTTTCGGATTTTTTACGGTTTAAATAAAGCCAAAGTGAATTTTCCTAGCGCCATCTACAATACAGAGCTTTAATATCCTCTTGCCAAATTGAGCGGCTCCAAATGTTGTGTAGGGTTTATTCAGAAGCGTATTCAAGTGAAAAATATGGCCAAAAATCGTTGCGGAGTCTAAACCTAAACTAAAAAAATAACTGGTCGGCAAAACGATGCGCCGAGTATACATGTGGACGATTGGAAATTGCTAACACCTGCAAAGAAATATAAGTAATTGGTTTTTGATTAAAAATACATTTTGGAAATAAGATTCTTCCAAATATAGAACCTTAATGGCTTTTACGTGGAGATTTATAATTAGCTCTGAATTAACTCATACGAAAAACAAAGGGTACTTAGTGCTTGCAGATGTGCCAATTATTGCAGTGTTTTCACCATCGTAGGAATCAAATTAAATAGATTACAGAATTTACAAAAGAAAGGAGGGTATATCCAACAACACTAGGTTGCAGCACCCACAGCAAAATCCCAATGAGTTAAAGAAGATCCTGACGATAATCTCAACAGCACTCACAATAGAGCACCAAATTGAGCATCGACGGACCCCAGCAAGCTGAAGGTGGGACCAGGTGCCCGGGAGGAGTAAGCATCCCCTGTTGGCTAGCCGCACCCACCGTCGATGTTCAAGCACGAAAATGAAAAGAATATATTAAATACATGCACTGTCTGAGGCCAAGTCTATATAGAAAGTGCTTTGGCGACAATGTGAGGGAAAAATATTCAAAACACTTACTGTCAAACCCCTCGCGGGGAACTTTTTTACGAGCTCCACACGGCAAAGGGCATAAGTGTGACACAAATGAGTTAAAGAAGATCCTGACGATAATCTCAACAGCACTCACAATAGAGCACCAAAACACCCATGCAAAAAACACAGAACAGATACCCACAGAAAGAGACGCAAAAGGGACAAGGAACACTAACTCACAACATAGAAACATGGAGCATAAAAGACTACACATAAACCAACGAGACCAATGGGCAACCGGTGCCGACTTAGGACGGCCATCTGCCACGTAAATAGCAGACGGTGGTGTTATCCTGGATTACGTGCGCACAACCCTCCCACTATTCCGATTTCCCAGAGGTCTCAAAGAACGCACAATTATGGTGTAAAACAACCTCCTCACTGTTATATGACCACACACAACAAGACCGTAAAACACAGGGGTCAAAGCAACACAGATGAATATGTAAATTGATATAAAAAGAGGAAGTGCGTAATACAGTCCGTGCTCTGCCGGCTGTAGCGAGATCATATATGTTATCACTCGAGGAGGCCGACTGATATTCAGAGAGGACAGGTGGTCGGGGCCCTGTCTTCTCTAAGGAGGTTTGGACATGGCCTGCCATGGAGTCCCGTCGTCACAGTCAGTCAGAGTGCAAGTCTTAAGTATATTGATCAAGTACCAAGCTTAGTGTCCGTCTGGTGACATTAGGATCATATCTACGGTATAAAAGGCGTTTGATGACTCTGACGCATTTTCGATACATATGCTGTCTACCTTTGATCCTTCTTATTTTGTTAATTATGTCACCATAAAAAGTTATTTCTCGAATTTGAATTCAAGTAATTAAGTTGGAATGATTCCCCTTTTACAATAGCAAACTCAAGTTAGCAATTTCTATATACATGTAACTAATTAATATAAATGATTAATTACCTTAATTATTTTTTTCGGTGGGGATATGCATCAAAATTCTGAAATTCTGAAAATCACGATGAATTGAACAAATATTACTAGCTTTTGCATACGATATCCAACTAGCTATTGTGACGCTTCTCGTCATAGAGTTCCTTTGACGGTTACTTTACCGTGACGCTTCTCGTCATAGCGTTCTTTAATTAGTAGGTCGTTCGCCCTTTCCTTCATTCCCGATGTAGATACAAATCTAATTACAGGTTGGAATTGTGACAGAAACAAACCCTTTGTTAACATTGCTTGATTGATTTTGCGTCTGTTGTGTATGTGTTCACTCAGATTTCTCATAAAAAGGGAATTTGACTGAAATATCTAATAATTTCATTCAACAGTTTGTAGATCTATGTATTTCTACTGTTTTAGCTCTACCAGGGGCTTGTTTACGGCGGCATGTAACAGAGCAGTGGCCAGCGCTGAATCAAATTTGTCTTCCGTTATTGTAGTTGATGGCAATATCCGAAAAGAGTTCAACATTGGCGGTTTTTAGATTCTTGGCATGAACCGTTTCCCTGGTTCCTATAACGACACGTTACGATAACACTTTCTACCGACGCTTCGAATTACAAATGGGGTGTGGTTTTACATGTTGGTAAAAAAAATGTAACATTTTCTGACTTCTGGTCTCCAGCAGAGTATGGGAGCAATTAATGATTAAGGAAGCTAAAGCCCTTTTGAATGCCCTCAAAAGTGTACATTGTAGATCAGGTTATGTGTCAATGAAGACAATCAAGCTGTTGTTGAGGCATAGAAAAATCAGTACTCCACGAATGACATGTTGAATTATATGCTGAAAGATGAAAGATGGTTATGAAACAACATTGTCTATTGACTTTAGTCTCATTCCTTCGAAGGATCAAAGTGTTGATGAGCCCTCTAGAATACTGTCAGAAATAACTGTAAGATAACAAGGCGTGTTTGGTATTCTATTGAACAAACGAAGGGATTTCCAACAACACCAGGTTGCAGCACCCAAAGCTAAACCCAAAAACACTCAAAGCAAAAACACAAAGCAGACAAGCACAGAAAGAGACGCATATAAGGGACAAGGAACGTCAACGCACAACACAGAAACATCAAACACAAAGGACTATACATAAACCAACAAGACAAATGGGCAACCGGTGCCGACTTTGGACGGCCATCTGCCACGGAAATGGCAGAAGGTGTGGTTATCCTTGATTACGTGCGCAAAACCCTCCCACTTTTCCGATTACCTAGAGTTGTCGAAGAACGTACAATTGTGGTGTAAAACAACCTCCTCACTGTCAGATGACCACACACAAACAAAACCGCTTGAAACACAGTTTGGACCTCAGAATGCAGATACGTTTTCATTAGATAGTAATGCGGTGGTTTCTATGGATGGTCATACTTTGAAACATTTTACGTTGTCCCCCTACACCAAATTCGTCTGGAGTAGATGCTTTTGCACAGTCCTATAGTAAGGACGATGTTAACGTCTTCAAATTCATTAGCATCATTTTAGAGCAGGTAAATTTACAGCATGGACCAGACATGCACGTTTCGAGTATTTCACCCTCGTCAGTGATCCTCGATCTAAACAATGTAAGATTGCCAAAATCTGTGCAAATTATGTCCAAAATATACCGAAAGACGTAGCAAGATGGCTGGAATATGATGCTACAGGACCCAGGTTTTAGAAATTTGAGACAATTTGTAAACAGAAATTTTCAAATGCGTTTGAAGAAACGACCAACCGAAATTGATCGTACTTGGCTACATGTGCCCTCGGGGACTCCTGGTCCACCAGCAGTGACACTCTCCAAGTGGTACAAATGTTAACGTCTTCAAATTCATTAGCATCATTTTGGAACAGACATGCACGTAACTTTTATGCTTTTCCACCTTTTTGTCTTATACCTGCAGTGGTAAAATTCATTGTTGAAGAAGAAAGACGCTGCTCTATTATTTAATCAAATTTCACATCCGACCCACCTGATTTTTAATAATCTTAGAACACGCATCAAAAATAATTGTTATCGGATATCAAGGGGACAAAGGGGTGCTTCTTTATCCCTCGAAAAAGGGATATAGAACCGATAAACTCGGCATTGAAAGGGATATGCTATGTATTCGTTTTAATCGTATGTCAAACAAGTACAATTTTGGAACTTTTATTGTCTCACATCCCAAGCACTTCACTCCTGTGTTACTTATAGATGATTTCATGGTACGATTTCTTGTCAGAAGGATCAAAGGTAGACAGAATTACCATCGAAAAGCGTCAGAATCATCAAACGCCTCACATACCGTGGATATGATCGTAATTTCACCAAACGGACACTGGGCTTGGTACTTGACCATCCTTAATACATCCTTAATACTTGCACGCCGACTGACTGTGACGACGAGACTCCATGACGGGACCTATCCAAACCTCTATAGAGAAGACAGGGCCCCGACCACCTGTCCTCTCTGAATGTCAGTCACACTCCTCGGGTGATAACATACATTAGCTCGCTACAGCCGGCAGAGCACGGACTGTATTACGCATGTCCTCCTTTTATATCCATTTACATATTCATCTGTGTTTCTGGGGCCTCTACGTTTCGTGGTCTTGTTTGTGTGATGTCATCTTACAGTGAGGAGGTTGTTTTACACCACAGTTGCACGTTCTTCGAGACCTCTGGGTAATTGGAGAAGTGGGAGGGTTGTGCGCACGTAATCCAGGATAGCCACACCATATGCTACTTGCGTGACAAATGGCCGTCCAAAGTCGGCACCGGTTGCCCATTGGTCTCGTCGGTTTATGTGTAGTCTTTTGTGTTTTGTGTCGTGTGTCTCTTTTCCTTCTCGTGCTTTACTCGTCTTTTGTATTTTTGCATCGGGTGTTTTGCTGTTGATGCTGCAACGGGGTCTTGTTGGAGATCTCCTCCCTTCTTTGATAACCAAGATGAGGACCCGCTTAAGGATGGCGACTCATATAATAAGGAGTATTAAACTTTTTATAAAAATGGGCCACATATGAAGAACAATTCTCATACTTTAATTTTACATATCGAAATACCAAGGTCGGTGTTGAAAATTTCGAGATATAGCTAAAAATAGATTAAGGGGATTTCTGTTGCTATTTTTAGACAAAAATCACCAATTTCCAGAAAAGCACTAGTAATTGAGGAAAGAATGTTATTATGTGATTTTTGAAATTTTTAATGAAAAGAAGACACTTTCCTTCAATAAAAAAACATATATATGAAATAAAATAACTTTATTTTAGGAAAGTAGTGTCCTTATCAATTTAATGTAAAAAAATGTTAAAATTCGTAAAATTATCATTTTTTGCCTAAAAAATTCACTTCAAAGGAGTATTAAACTTTTTATCTAGTTATGACAGAATGAATATATAAATCTTGATCTTTCAATTGATATATAAAAATACATAGGTCGGTGTTAATATAAGAGCAAGATAAAGCGTTGAAAGAAGCTTTCATGTCCATGATGACGTCATACCTAGATTTTATATATACAAATCATAGCGTCGAAAAATTTCAATAAATGACGTTTATATCATAGAATCTTATTCAATTTTATTCAAACAAATATGTATTCCTGTAGTAAAGTCTCATTAAAAATTGACTCAACACGAAAATTGTTCTCGAATACTCGAAGAATGGGCAATACCATATTAGTCAGTGGCCATTGTGTAAATTGCTAGGAAATAAAGCAGTACGTCGCATTATTCGCTAAAACCTACCTATTTTACTGACTTGTTTCCGATCGAAATGTTAGAGAGACGATGTTTTATTTCCCTTATATATGTAGAATACAAACTTCGATTTAGATTTTCGCAAGCTTTATAAAAACTAAGTATTTTCGCTTATCGTTCAACGAAGACGTCGTATTCTGTTAAAGACTAATAATATAACAATGGCGTAGCTCTACCTGAAATAGTGGGATAGTGGGGCGGGGGGGGAGGGGGAGGGCAGCACAACATCCCAAAATTTCTAACAAGCAAAAAAAAAAAAAAAAAAAAAATTGGGGGGGGGATTAAAAACAAATATGAGGGTTTCATGTTCTGTATGCACAAATTTTAACATTTCTGGTGCAATTCTAGATTTTTAAGTACATGGATAAAGGTCTGGCGAGCGGTAGCTCAAGACATTTGTTTAGCAACATATTGACCTATCAGAAAATACTTTCTATACCCTCTATCATTAACAAGTACATGTAATAATATTCTATATAGTTTGAGTTAAATGTCTTCATATATATTGATAAAGTAATATGTATATAGGATGGATCAGAATAGCAAAATTATTTAGAAAGTCTATAAAGAAATGGCGAGCGGTAGCGAGCCATAGGAAAATTTTGAAAATTGACCGAAAGATTGTAGATTTATGGTAAAGAATGTTGCTATTCTAAACAATGTTTATGCATCATAAAATTTTGTGATTGAAAAGGGGGGGGGCACAAACATGGTTGCCCCCCCCCCCCCCCCCACTTTTCAAAGTGTGGGGGGGGCATGTGCCCCCCCCCCCTTTCTCTTACGCCTTTGTATAAGACTTTTACTCAGCAATTTAAAATTATAAATTCCTGTCTAAATATCAAGAAATGAATTTCAGTTGTGGGTTTAGATTTGAAAAAAAAAGAAAAACGGGAGGGGGTTCACAGTGCAGCTATAAAGGATACTGCTCATAGAAAATCTTTCCTCCTGCAAGTAACGTAAAATGGCGTAGATGTTTACTCTTTGGTTACAAATACTAACCGGCGTCGGAAAGTAGCGATCCAGAAAATATGAAGAAATGAAGTATTTATTCCGTTTAGATTGAGTCATTATAAACAAAAGGGAAATCAAAACTTCAATATTCAATATATATATCGATCGGTGAACGAAACGGGATGGTTACATTTTGACTACATTTCTGGCCTAGAGGAATATTTTTAAACAAGATTCAAGAAAAATATTGAAAAAATCTTCTTTTCTTTCCACACCACATTCGTCATATACAACTCATAGGTGCTCGTGGACGTGGAGAATCAGTGCAGCAAGTATCCCAAGATGGTCCCCGGTTTTCTATATAAATCAAAATACAAGGCAAAAAACTCAATAAATTCCTCTTCCGCCTCAAATTTTCCCTGCCCAGCAAATTTCTGTAAAGTGATTATCTTAGTATTGAAAAAATTTTAATTATTCAAAATGGTACATGTTGTAGACGTTCTTAAAATATGATTCCCCCCCCCCCCCCCCACATACAATGTAGGACTATCAACTGTTGATAAGATCACAATTGATGTTTTATGTCATTCCCACGCATTAATTTAACATTACTAGCTAGTATTATATCTTGAAATTTGTATTTTTCTCTATGTCATCGTAATAAGTGAGCATGGGGAAAGGGAAGGGGGGGGGGGGGTTACAGGATGACTTCTGCAAGCCGTTTTTTTTTCAGCAATTGTAAGAGCCGGATTTTTTTTGTCGGCCCTTCGGGTCGGTTTGTTTTTATATATTTTTTAATTTTCCAAATGTTGAAAATTACTCTTTTAAAAGTTTATATAATTCAGCGCAATATTTCGGCCGCAAGATGTATAAAATATCAAACACGGAGTGAGTATCTCTATATGTTGGAAGACGTATAAAATATCAAACACGGAGTGAGTATCTCTATATGTTGGAAGACAGAAGGGGGGCTATTTTCATGATTCCTTCTGGCCAGAATCTTTTCCCCCTAAAATTTCCGTCCGGAGATTTTTTTTCTTGCAAAGTACGTCTTCCTGCCGTCTCCCCCCTCCTCCCCCCTTCCATAAAATCACATGGCTGTTCCCTAAGATCATGAGAACACCTGTAAATTGATAAATTGATTGACTGATGATACCATAATAGACGGACTAAACAGTCGCCCCCTCTCTCTTTCTCTATCTTTATTTATGCTAAATCTAGGACTTTGGGGGGGGGGGGGGGGGGTTCGCTTGTTGCATTTCCCTTTCCATCTGGCCAGACCCCCATGTGAATAAATTGCTTAGTTATTATTCAAGACTCGAAACACATACGTATTATATGTTTATGATATATGAATCCATCAAAACATAATATTAAGCAAAGCGTACCGAAAAGAAAGTTTACAGCTTCAACATAAAAAATGTGTTCCATATCAATAAGTTTGGATGAAAGAGGGGGGGGGGGGGGCATTGAATTTGCCAGGATGTTGGAAACTAGCATATTTATAAAAATGACTGCACTGATTCGTCCCTCACCCAGGCAATACCAACCTTCCGGAGAGTTTGTCATAAAAAAAACCTACAATCTATTTTTAACACCTCACTGAAGAGCGTAGGGGAAGGACGGTACGCTCATGAGCGTATATAATAGATTTTTAACTATACGTCCCTGTTACGCCCAATCCCATCCAGTTCTCTAGAAAACAATACGGTAGGGTGATATTGAGAGATTGCAAGGATTCTAGGAATCGTCAAACACGTACAAATGTATATATTTTCACTAGAGAGAGCGACATTGAAACACAATTCTAAACACTATGACATTCATAAAATGCCAATTGATCTTAGGGGAGGATAAAAAACTTTCGCATTAGAAAAAAACCCGCTTGATTTTTTTTTCGGAAAAATTTGAATAAAAACGTACAGCCCGAAAAACAGACGAAAATAAATCCAGATCATGTAGATTCTGTGGATTGAAGAAAAATAAAACCCCATTCCCTCTGAGTTGGTATACAATGTATGTATATTTAGCCTGAACCCCCTTGATTTTAAAAATCCCCAGGATCCCTTATTTATAATTATATTTTTATAACGCTACCTCTGCGAATAAACATTACGCTATATACGATTAGAATCATGCAAAGTTTCCCATCTATCGGATTGGTGTTTACACATGATTACTCCGGGTAGGTCCGTTGCAACAAAATAAAACGTAACAAAAAGAATACTAAATGTCCTATTTGATTTTTCCCGGGCAGCGAGCGGTTGAATTTCCCGGTTTTCAAAAAACAAAAAAGTCGCGCGGGCCCCATTTATTCACTTTAAACTACAATGTACTTCATTTCGATTCATCAGTGATTATATACGTTACTTGATATTACCTATGTACAGTCCTAAATCGAGCATTCTAGCGTTTTATCTGATGCGAAATCGCCTGCGTTATAACGTCATGCGTATGACGCGATGACGTTCGAATCGTCTAATACGTTGCGCAGTGCTATGTGCGCACACGTGATGAGTCGCCATCGTTAAATTTGATTTTACAGAAAATGTGATACGGTTGTCTCAAAAATGGACGTTTTTGTAAATTATCCAAATACGATACAGTATTTTTTTTTTTTTTTTTACAATTGCAACAGGCGTGGGAAAAGCATTCGATAGAACAGAGATTCCAACCCTCTTACTATGTTTTCATGAATGGTCGCTTTATTTTCAGATTCGTGAAAGGGTGGGTTGTATAAAGTGTAATTTTTTTAAGGGTGACGCAAAGTAAACATTAGACGTGTCTCAACTAGTTGCACCATAGGAGTAACGTGGGAGTTAGGGTGTGACTGAAATGAATTTGGTGACTTCTGAAAATCACTTTGGCTGGAAGCATCACTGATGAGGATTTAATATCGGAAATACGTTGCTTGTGCATAATAAATTGGTTTGAAAATTTCTTCAAGAAGATGTGGAACACTTCCGTTTTATCACTAATGTTTCTTTTCTATTCAAATGTCAGTACCGTCAAAAGAAGGGCAAATATAGAAAAAAATATGTTTGCACATTTTCCTTATAACTTTTTGAAATGCGTTTTCCTGTTGTCTATATCTAAAATGGTTCAGTCCGAGTACTTCCTCCTTTATCAGATCATTTCTTTCCTAATCTGCATATAGTGGTGTTATGAAATATCATTTCTAAAAAGATGTTCGCGCTTGTCTGGCTATATGTTTTCGGATATTTTCTTATAACGTTTCATTCATGCGAGTGTTTGCGATTAAATGTAACACCGGTTTCGACTTGTCCACTAAATAAATGTGAATGGGAGAAAAGAGAAATATCTTTCAAATGTGCGAATTTGATTTATCATTGCTTCCCTACAAGTGAAAAGTTCAATGAAAGTACAGAATTTTGTGCTAAGAGAGAATCATTACGTCCGCAAGGTATGTATTTTATTGATCGATACATTATTTAATGTTAAATGAGCTCGCTAAAAGCGAAAATGTGTAGATTTTGAAAAAAAAGGACACGTAAAGATAAGTAGTAAATATTTCAATATTACATGGCAGAGGGATAATTACAAAAACATTTCTGATTATATGGCTCATGGTTACATACATTTATTGCCATAGCACTTTAACCAATTCGTCCATATCACACATTCATAGGAGTAACATATCACTCTACTTCCAGTTACTTTGATAACAGAATAATTAATTACCGCGAAAATAGCCGAAGACGCATGACTTCGGTAATGTTCGGTACCATACATTTTCACGGCGAGTTGAATGAAACATTAAAAAATATCAAATATCTAAAAATATGTAAGATATTGAATTACGTAATTTCTAGATTTTCCATGAAATTGTTATATCCCTAATACCTTAATATCTTCAAATATGAATTGATATTTGATAAAACTAATATTTTATCTTTCTCTTTTCTGATTCAATACAAGAACAAAAAAGATAATATGTAATACAAAGATAAGGAAATAAGTATAACAGTTTCATGTTTAGGTATATCAATACCTTTATTGATATTAAGAGATTTAAATCTTTTAGGAGTCTTTAATGAGCTCTTTAATACAAGACGTTCATAATTTTAAGAATCATGAAAGAGTGTAAAATGAAACTGTTTCATTTCAGATGGATGTCCATGGCTTGATATCAAGAACGACGCATCTATCTATAGTTATTTCAAATGTGAACACCACTTTGGATGTCCAAGGTTGAATGACATGCCATATTTATCGTCTACCATATACAAATGCAAGTATTAGTTTGAAAAAAAATTAACTGAGTAATGAACAAAACCCGCGATATGATTTAGCAATGGATATCTCCTGTTTGGCACTTTGCATTCTGTGAAATCTTTGAAATCTACTTCTTTAGATTTTGTTATTCTAACATAAATATATATTAATCTAACAACGTAGGGTTAGGGCTAGGGTTATTTGCCTAACAACGTAAATAGAGCATCATATTATCTATTCTTCGTTCAGAAAGTTGCCATATGAAAGACTATTTAATTCATGATTTTGTTTTAATTTTATTAAAGGTTAAGTATTTTCATTTGAGGAGGAATGACATAAATAGCTAAACTGTGTGCATTTGTTTTTCATTCAGTGTAAATGTCAGAATAAATTAAGATTTAAACTGAAATCAAAAATGTCCACTACAATAAACATTTCAATGGTGATATAAAGGAGGACAGTAGAAGTTGATTGAATGTAGATTGATAGTTTTATATATATATATATATATATATATATTACAATGAGTCGAACAAAAAATCAGAATTAAAAAATCACACAGTCAATCAAAAAGCCAAGAATTCTTTTAAAAATGAAACAAAGATAGGGTGGATATCTTAAACAGTGAAAATAGCGGAATATTTCGTCACGAGGAAAGAAATTTGGCGAACAAATCGAGAGATAACCACAAAACAGATAAACAATCTCCAGAGTTCAGTTTAGGAACGAATTTAATTGTACGTGGTGCTGTTGAATAACGTAATGAAATAAGTTTTATAAATTTTCAAAGGGGTAGGGCCACGAGACCCCTAAATCGGCCCTTGATTTTTCTCTTAAAATAAATTTCATGAGGAATACTTGATATCTCTCATGAGAATACACGAATGTTTACCGCTTTTCATGAAAAGAATAATATCACCAAACTATGTGCCATCTAACTGTAATGACGTCATGAAGTGACGTCATTTTGACGTTATTGACAAAATATGGCGAAAATTGCTAGGAATTTTGTCTTTTGTCGTAGAATTCAATGTGGCCGCAGGCGTTAACTGAGATAAAACTTTTATGACAAGAGGATATAATGATAACCTTTCACATATAAATTTTCCATCATTGTTAATGCATGCGGCCATTGCTAATTTAATAGAAATATTGAGATTTGCATCAATTTCGTCGAATATGACCTATTTTGGTGTTTTCAAAGGGCTAAAAGGTGTTGATAAAAGCAATGTTTACAAAAAGTAGATTCGTGATTCAGTAGAGAACGTTTCAAAATGTCAAATAACACTTAAAAATTCTATGAAGTACAATGTTCAAAATTTATCAAAATTAGGGCCAATATCGGGCTTCGTGGCCCTTCCCCTTTACTTGTCTCGTATACAATGCAAGTAAAAGTATGCAATTATAATAAGTAGAACCAAAAGGAAATTATTCGCTTCTTAAAATCTCGCTTATCTAAATTTCTCTCGCAGTATTATTAAAAAATAAGAAAGGTCCAACTGTGGCCCTGAAATCAGCATTGAAAATAAGAAAATTTGGATAGATTAAATGAAAAAAAACAAAAATGATACACTATTCTTCAAGTTAAGTTAATTTCATGTTAATGTTAAACGTCTTCAAATTTAATAGCATCATTTAAGAACAGGTAAATTTGCAGTATGGAACAGACACGCATGTTTCGGGAACTTAACTCTCGTCAGTGATCATCAATCTACACAATATTAATGTAATATGGCCAAAAAGTGTGAAAATTATGTCCCAAAATGCACCGAAAGACTTAGCAGGATGGATGGGATTAATGCTACAAGACCCACGTTTTAGAAATGTCAAGGAATTTTGATAACATAAAAATTTGAATGCGTTGAAGAAACGATAAACCGAAGTTTACCCGTTCAGATTCTTTACCGCGTCCTAACACGTCTACAAATCGTAGCACGTCTAAAAAGTGGACAACTACGTCACGGGAGACCTTTTTGGACGTGTTTTGGCCGTGATCAAGCCGTAAAGTCCTGTGTGACCGGGCCTTAAATGAAGTCCTTAATTATAGGTTGAGCTTGCTTCAGAATAACGTATTAATTACGATTTGAATACAACATAGGCATAGGACGACGGAATGTTGTTACTTAGGAAAGTGAGATTTGTCTTTTTTTACGGTTTTCATACGTGTATATTGAAGTATTTAGATGGACATGTCACAAAAATAACATGCAATCTAAGAATAGAGTCGCAAGTTGCATAATGGCATGATTTTACATTATCTGAATGAATTGTCACTCATGTTTCACGATTCATGAGTGTGTTTTGACTGTATGTCAGAGAGTGGTGTGTGTATGTGTGCTGATGGGTTCCTTGATGTCCCTTAATATTTGCTGACGTTCCTTTGTTTGATGTTCGTTGCATCCTGCATGCGCGCTTTGCCTGCAATGCCGGAGCTCATTTCCTTATTTCTCTAAGTAATATATCTACGATAAATAAAATGAGATTCGTGACTTATTTGATTGAAATGAGCATCATTATGTATGGAATAGAGAATACGTACCGTATTCACATTGTCTCAGATATTCCTCTAACACATATAATCTTGACTGCAATTCCATTGCTAACAACGCAACTGATGTCTTATTGTCTGGGCTGCTGCTGCACTAGGACCCTTCGTCATTCTCAAAGAAAACAACGAAGTGTCCATCATTTTGCATAATTATCTTTTAAGAGGATTGTACCTTCTAGACCATTGAAGATGAAATGATGAACGAGAAAATGTCCGAATGATACGATTTATATCATTTGTTGATATCGCAAAGAAATGTCTAATTATAGGATAGTGTTTGAGTCAAGAAAGATTTATATGCAGTTTGTATGTTGTCTTAGTTTTAGAGGAAAATATATTTGGCTAAGTACAAATATTCGGCCCTTTCTTTTAAGATATATTTTAAAGATAAACGCATTTCTATGTATGAATAGACGACAATGTCGGAATTCTTTTTCTCACGCTAATATCTATGTCATACTTACATGTAACGTTATTAGTTTGAAAGCACCAACAATTTGATAAGATCAACAGTGAATCGTCGAAATGATTTTGATTATTGTATAAACAAGATTTATCAAAAATAGCACATGATTTTTTTCCCCTGATGGATATACATCGTCAAGTCATTAACAAATATATTTTATCCATTGGTGACATACTGAAATGGATGTATTTTGGATGCGTTTGAAATAGTTAAAATATATTTTTGACATACTTTTCATAAATAGATTTTGTTGATGATATAATAGAGAAATTTCCAAAATGATAACGAAATGGGGCGTTCATTTAAAACCGATCCGTACTATCGGTCGAAAATGCGATTATTTTACCTTCTGTTTACTTTTCTTACGTAAAGAAAAGATGTCATGTACTGATGATATGGAACCTAACGCCAAAATAATGATACAAAAACTGCCACTTTGAAATCAATATGCCATAATTATGTCTCCCCCCAACGGGGAGGAGACATATTGGTTTTGCTTTCGTCGTCCGTCTGTCCGTCCGTCCGTCTGCCCGTCTGTCACACATCGTGTCCGGGTTATATCTCCTGAATCGTTTGCCTGATCACTTTCATATTTTAGTATGTTGTTGCTTATGATCCGAAGGTTTCACATCACCTTGATCCAAGGTCTTGTGACCAAGGTCAAGGTCACTTAGTGCATTTTAATGAAATTATGCATACATTCCTGTCCGGGCTATATCTCTTGAACCGTTTGCCGGATCACTTTCATATTAAAGTATGTTGTTGCTGAAAACCCGAAGGTTTCACATCACTATGACCCAAGATCATGTGACCAAGGTCAAGGTCACTTAGTACATTTTTAAGAAAATTATGTATACATTCCTGTCCGGGCTATATCTCTTGAACCGTTTGCCGGATCACTTTCATATTTAGTATGGTGTTGCTGAAAACCCGAAGGTTTCACATCACTATGACCCAAGATTATGTGACCAAGGTCAAGGTCACTTAGTGCATTTTAATGGAATTATGCATACATTCCTGTCCGGGCTATATCTCTTGAACCGTTTGCCGGATCACTTTCATATTTTAGTATGTTGTTGCTTATGACCCGTAGGTTCCACATCAACATGACCCAAGGTCATGTGACTAAGGTCAAGGTCACTTACTGCATTTTTAATGAAATTATGCATACATTCCTGTCCGGGCTATATCTCTTGAACCGTTTGCTGGATCACTATCATATTTTAGTATGTTGTTGCTTATGACCCGAAGATTTCACTTCACCATGACCCAAGATCATGTGACCAATGTCAAGGTCACTTAGTGCATTTTTGATTAAATTATGTATACATTCCTGTCCGGGCTATATCTCTTGAACCGTTTGCCGGATCATTTTCATATTTTAGTATGGTGTTGCATATGACCCGAAGGCTTCACATCAGCTTGACCCAAGGTCATGTGACCAAGGTCAAGGTCATTTAGTACATTTTTAATGAAATTATGTATACATTCCTGTCAGGGCTTTATCTCTTGAACCGTTTGCCGGATCACTTTCATATTTTGGTATGTTGTTGCTTATGACCTGAAGGCTTCACATCACCTTACCCAAAGTCATGTGACCAAGGTCAAGGTCAAATACTTCATTTGTAATGAAATTTTACATATTTTCTCGTCTAGGCTTTATCCCTTGGACCCAATAATGGATTGCTTTCAAGTTTAAGTATGGATTTGCTCATGACCAAAAGGTTTCACCTTCACCCATGGTCATTTGATCGAGGTCAAAGTTAATACTGTAAAACGAGAATATTTAGCGCAAACATATTTTAGCGCAATGAGGGATGAGAACCTTTTGGCGCAAACTTAATTTAGCGCATTGACACCATCTGGTCAATAAAATTAGCGCACAGTGACTTTAGGACTTTGTTTCTCAGACATCGCCGGTAGCAAATTGCCGTCGATGAATCGTATTTTTTTGTAACGTCTGACAAAAAATATCCGTCCGTTGTGTCTCATGTTCGGACGATCGTTGGTAATACGAACTAATTATCAATTCAATTTAAAGTGATAAAAGAAAATAGCGCTGTTCTGTATGTAACATGGATGAATATATATCGTCCCAATTTTTCAGCTTGGCGTAACGAATCATTATACGGCAACGGCGCTAGCATCCCGATTTTATTCACGTTGTGTAAATAAATCCTTTTAAAGACTGCATGCGCATCTAATGTACATGTTCACAGCGATATACATAGAGGTATTGACTACATGCCATCACGTGTGTTGGACAATTGAATTGCCTATTTGTATGCTTGTATATTTCTTTATAGATCTCCTTTTTCACTGTATATGTACCTTGTGTTATAAAGTACTGTCTTTTCACACAAATGTTACGCCATCTAAATATAAGCGTGAGAGAAGTCTTCTCGTTAGAAATGATACATACGAACGTCTATTCCTGCATTTAGGTACGACTACAATTTTTTTTTTATCTGATTGGGTTGAAATGAAAATTTGTTCCGATTACAGACAACTTCAGTTGTTTTTTTTTTTTTTTGGTTAAGAATAATCTCGTCCGACTCTTATTTATATTTCATGATTGGTTATTACGACACATAGACAATCATGATCTACCCAGTACAAATGTACATGTAAATCATGGCGCGTGTACTATCATTATCTACCCAAGCGCTAGCGTTAATCCAATTATCTAGTAATTAGCTATAAAAACAACAAGCGTTTCCGGATAGACCATGCCGTGGACACGGCGTAATGCACTTTGAATAAAATGTCGAATAATTTCTTATTGAAATTTGATGTTGCATCTGAAAATTTTAGCGCACTACTTAATTTAGCGCAACCATGCCTTTGCGCTAATGGCGCTAAAATAAATCGAGCGCTAAATATTCTCGTTTTACAGTAAGTACATTTTAATGAAATTGTACATGCTATCCTGTTGGGGCATTATCTCTTTTAACTATTTTTTAGAACACCGTCATATCTTAGTATGTTGTTGCTTATCACGTAAAGGTTTCACATCACATTGACTCAAGGTGATGTGGCCAAGGTCTAGGTCAATTAGTATATTTTAAATGAAATTTGACACGTGTATTATGTCCAGGCTTAATCTTTTGAACCGTGATCGGATCACGTTATATTTTAGTATGATGGTGCTGATGACCCCAAGGTTTCACACCACCTTGATCAAAGGTTATATGACTAAGGTCAAGGTCAAGTATTACATTTTTTAATGAAATTGTAAATGCTTTTGAGTATGGGCTATATCTGTGGAATTGAATACTGGATCATTGTGATACTTAAGTATGCTGTTGCTCAGGATTGGAGGGTTTCTTATCATCTTGACTTAAGGTCACGGCCCACGGTCAAGATCATTTAGTTCTTTTTAATGAAATTGTACATATTTATATTATCTTAGCTATATCTCCTGAACCCTTCTTACAATTGTTTTGATATTTTAGTATGTTGTTTCTCAGGTCTAACTTTTTCTTATCACACTATCCCAAGGTCACATGATTAAGGTCGCTTCTTACTTTGGTAATTAAATTGTATACGCTAAGCATGTCCAGGCTGAAATTGTCTATGCTAATCATGTTTAGGCTTTATAATTTGAACCGTGTATCCAATCACTAAATTTAGTATTTTTGTTGCTCATGATCAATACAATGTTAAACGTCTTCAAATTCAATAGCATCATTTAAAAGCAGATAGATTTCCAGCATGGACCAGACATGCACGTTTCGGGTACTTAACTCTCGTCAGTGAGTGTAGGTTTCAGATCACCTATATCCAAGGTCATGTGACCATAGTCAAAATTCTTTAAATATGCTTATAATGAAACTGTATATGCTAATCATGTTTGGGCTTTACCTCAAACAATGTAATGAATCATTTTCATGTTTAAGTATGATGTTGCCCACGACTCAAAGATTTTGCATCATCTTGGCCAAAGGTCAAAGTAACTTAGAGGGAGGGGAGAGACATCTGTTTTTTAATGAAAACCATTTTTTTAATTAGTCATTGACATCTTGGTATCCCGACATTTGTTTCAACTAGCCGAATTTTATAAGATTAGCAATCTATTACAGATCCATCATGTCTTGCTAGCAACTATTCAAAGGAGGTATCGGTGAACAGGTGAGGTGATCTCTTAGTTATATTTCTTTTGAGGCATTATTACCATAATTTTCATGATAGAAAGTATGCTTATGTACATGATGAAAGAAAACGATCTCCAACAAGACTCAGTTGCAGCTTCCACAAAATCACAAGGAAGACAAGAAATTGGGACAAGTAACACCAAATATGACATCAAGGACAAATGGATAATAACCATATCAAAATTGATAATTCAGAAAGCCATAAACCGATGACATACAAAATCAAGATAAAACAAACAAAAACCTTCATTACATGAAAAAAACGAACACTAAATATGGGACTGAGACCAAGTGCCTAGGAAGAGTCAGCCTCTCCTGCTTGCATGCATCATCCGTCACTTCATTGCGACAGAATTGTCACATCTTGTTAGTTCCATTTCGGTAGATACAATTATATTCTGAGACAGAATATCATCCACCATTCTGGACAAAACATTAAACGCAAAAGACTACAGATAATACAGCGAGACCAATAGTCAACCGGTGCCGACTTAGGTAGGCCATCTGCTAGATTAGTAGTGCACAACCACCAAGCTTTCTGATTAACAGATGTCTCGAAGAACGCACAATCGCAGTGTAAAATAATGTGGTCGAGAACATATGTAAATTGTTGTTGCGTAGAGTTATTCAGTCTTTAACCATGGTCGTATAAAAGAGACAATTGCGTGGGGGTAATTCATTTCTATTTCATTATTATTACGAAAATAATTTCTGCGTGAAAAAATATAACCAGTATAAAAGACTAGAGTGGATAATTTCAATGTCGCGAAAATATCCCTTGCGCGTACTGTCGCAATTGTCATTTTGGGAAATCGTTAAATAATAACCACGTTTCCAATTTACATAGTCTGGGAAGTAGTCCCCAGTGATGCAGAAACAGGTTAATAGAGGAAAAATATAAATATGATATGTATAAAATTTGAAAAATATTCTGCTCAAAACATACAAAAAAACTAAAGCGAAGGCAGACATTGAGATAAAACAAAACTCTTTTGTTGTCAATTGCACCAAACAAAATTGATAGCGAACATGGTCATGAAAAATGAAGAAACATATAAATGAGAGAAAACCAATGAGTACAAGGAACCGACTGCACATAGACTATTTTGATCACGTACGCGCATCCTTGTCACTAAAGCTATGTTTACACTTAGCCCCGATTGCCCTAATTGAGATGAATCGTAGGGAACGCAAGAGAGCATGGGGTTGAATCGTGACGATCGTAAGAGAGCGTGGTGGAATCGTGATGATCGTAGGAAATCGCAGGGATCGTAGCAAAATTTTTGATTCCCAAAAGATTTGCTACGATTGTTCCGATTGATTATTAGCGTAATGGAGCGTAGTAAACGTGATGGAGCGTAGTAGAGCGTGACAGACCTTGGCAAAGCATAACCGATCGTAATAACCGATCGTAGGAGATCTTGGTTAAACACGTTCTCCTACGATCCACTATGATTTCACTCACGCTCCTTGACGATTTGTTACGGTTTCCACGATTCAGTCCACGATCTACAAGTTGCGTTGCGATTCCAATATTCCTATAATGAAAATTATTATAAGACAACCCAACCCGTTTTGTTGAATTACAAGAGTTCTTAACATCCGCAGCAATTTCTAACATATGAAGAAGACTAAAAAAGAAGTCTTGTTTATCAGTGAGGTGCTGCATTCTTCGAACGAGTTAGATATATACACGCAATCAAAGATTTGAATTGTTCAACAAATATGTTACCTTTGAAAATAAGAAAAAAAAAAGAGAAAGTAAGGTTCATCTATGCCACTTCCAGCGTTTTGAGATAAAACATCTTCTTGTTCGGTTATTACAAGTGGTATTGAAACTAGTGGTCTATTTCATATCAACTCGTGTTTAATAGCGGCAATTTTTATCACATCGTAGTCCTACATCGTAACAGATCGCAACAAAACTTGATAACCGTAGAGAACCGTGATAGACCGTGGCAAAGCGTAATAGCTCATCGTGGTATCCGTACGGGAACGTAATGAAGCTTGATAGAAAGGGATGGAAATCTAACAGATCTTATCTACAATCGTAACGAATTGCTACAGCGTGTATCAAATCGTCCTATAAGCGTAGTGGAGGATTGGAGAGCGTTTGAATAAAATTTATCTATAGAATCGTTGAGCTCCAAAATTTCTCTCAATCGTAGACATTGTAGGACATCGTGGCCAAGTGTAAACCTAGCATAATTCAGATGTACAGAGGTAATTAAAGAATCACAGCTATTGTAAAATCAAAACGTTCTTACGACAAAGTAGATAAACGAATGTTGAATACATTAGGTGTAGTGCAGACTACGCTTGTTTATGCTTAGTCTTCTGTGTTGAATGTTTCTATTTCGTAGGTCTATTTTACGTCTCATTCTGTGCTTGTCTGCTCTGTGTTTTAGCTGGGTGCTGCATTCGAGTGTTGTTGGCAATCCCCTCCTTTCTTTCGTATTTGGTGTCAATTTAAGTTATCCTTCTTATTATATTTTTACTTTCAACTCAATTTTGAAGACGTTTAACATTAAAACTACTTGGTGAGTGTCACTGCTGGTGGACCAGGAGTCCCCGAGGGCACCTGTAGCCAAGTTCGATCAACTTCGTTTGATCGTATGTCACTTCAAAACATTCAAAATTTTCTGGTACTAAAATTCTTGAAATTACTAAAACGTGGGTCCTGTAGCATCATATCCCTCCCATCCTGCAACATCTTTCGGTACATTTTGTCATAATAATTTTCACAATCTTTGGCCATATTTCATTGTTTAGATAGAGGATCACTGACGAGGGTTTAGTACCCGAAACGTGCATGTATGGTCCATGCTGCAAATTTATCCGTTTATAAATGATGCTATTGAAATTGAAGATGTTTACCATTTGAACTTCTTGGTGAGTGTCACTGCTGGTGGACCAGGAGTCCCCGAGGGCACATGTAGCCAAGTTCAATCATTTTCGGTTGATCCTCTGTCACTTCAAAACATTCAAAAGTTTCTGGTACTAAAATTCTTGATATTACTAAAACGTGGGTCCTGTAGCATCATATCCCACCCATCCTGCAACATCTTTCGGTACATTTTTGTCATAATAATTTTCATCCTATTTGGCCATATTTCATTGTTTAGATTGAGGATTACTGATGAGGGTTGAGTATCCGAAACGTGCATGTCTGGTCCATGCTGCAAATTTATCCGTTTATAAATGATGCTATTGAATTTGAAGACGTTAAACATTTGCAGGCTGCTCAAGCAGGCCGGAATGATTTTGATCGCCTTTAGTTTTCGATATCCATTTACATTCGTTTGATTTTTCTCTTGTCCTTGCATTTAGCTGTATTGTTTGGGTTGTGTAAAACGTTTTGATGTCATCTTGGTGTTTGGTATTCCTTGAACATTCGGAACGCTTGTCGTGTGTGTCCACGCGATGTTGTTGCATTTAAGTGTTTCAGGTGTTTGTTCCTCTTGCTGAACAAAGACCCCTCGGACATTCCATCTTCACTATCTTGAAACCAGTCACAGACGGAAAACTACATTTTGTTTCTGATCTAGAATCTAATTGCTCAAAAAGCTTTCAGGAAGTATTTACAACGCTTCACGCAATGTGTTATCGAATGTAATTTATATATCTTAATGTACCTTCTATTTGATATTTCCTTTGTCCTTTCTCTTGAAGTGTTTTGAAGTGTTAAACACAGGCAAAACTGGTTCAACTAGAGATGTGTAAGGAAATGTATGAAAAATTAAAATTGACAAATGCATATATTTCCCTTAAACTTGCATCGAGGAGGAAGAATGTTGTGCTTCCTGTTTCAGATTGCATGTTTGTCATCATTTAATAATTCGTTTAATTTTAAAATTGATGGAGACACTTACAAGACTTAAAAATTAAAAATCTGAACGGAATGAAATTTAAAGGTACAATGTGTCATTCCAAGAAGATTTTTTACGATTGTCCATGCATTTTGTAAAAATTTTAAGTCTCGTATGAGTAAGATGTGGTGGAGAAGCTTCAGCTTTATATATATCATAGAAGTTTTAGAATGTAATGTTATTATCAAGGTTTTAAAAACTGTCATTAGACCTTTTAAAGATACAAGTGTATGTCTTTAATTTTCAGAGATGACAAACAGTGATGGTATTACTAACACTATGATAAAAACCAAAAATTCTATAATGACTCAATAAAAGTCCGTTTATGAAAAAAAGCATAAAAATACTTTACTGTGACATCTAGAGATGATATAATAAACAAATAAAAAAAACATCCTTTGAGAGGGATAAGAACAATACGTCTAGATAATTGAAACAATATGCGACTCTATTACAATTTAATACAAAAAACGTTGTTTTGATACTTGACAGTAAGTGTTTTGAATATATTTCCCTGACATTGTCGCCATAGCACTTTCTATATAGACATAACGTCACATACTGCATGCAGTTTATATATTGTTTTCATTTTCGTACTTAAACATCGACGGCGGATGCGGCTATCCAACAGGGAATGCTTACTCCTCCCGGGCACCTGACCCCATCTCTAGCTTGCTAGGGGTCTGTCGATGCCTATATTTGTGCTTTATTGTGCATGCTGTTGAGATTATCATCAGGAGTTTCGTTAACTCCTTTGTGTCACACTTATGCCCATTGCCGTGTGGAGCTCGTAAAATGTTCCCAACGAGGGGTTTTAGAGTAAGTGTTTTGAATATATTTCCCTGACATTGTCGTCATAGCACTTTCCATATAGACATAACGTCAGACAGTGCATGACGTTTTTGTATTGTTTTCATTTTCGTACTAAAACATCGAATGCGAATGCTGCTAGTCAACAGGGGATGCTTACTCCTCCCGGGCACCTGGTCCCTTCTCTAGGTTGCTAGGGGTCCGTCGATTCTTATTTTTATGCTCTATTTCGAAGTGCTGTTGAAATTATCGTCAGGATCTTCTTTAACTCATTGATATCGAAACCCCTTACATTAACCTACACGATTTTGATCATAATTTCTTAATAATATAAATTTTATAAATTCTATATAAAAATTTTTGAACATATGCAGAACTAATCTTAACATTTAATGCTTTTCTCTAACATAATATTGAGTTTTTGTTGAATACAGGGTTATTTCCCATGGGGTCGGTATCTGGAGTAAAACCATTATGACTTCATGAAAATAATGACGATTTTGTAACGTCGTTTCCAGAGTTTAAGGACTGTTTCCATAGAATTTGATGACGTGATAATAAGTCTATGTCAGTTACCATCCCAAATTGGAAGTAACTCCGGTCTGCGAAATTACCGAATATCGCTAACAGAATTTGAAGACAAGAAAAAGACATGTCTTTCATGATGATCCAATAATAAACAAAATAAAGTTGATCAAAGATAGGCTTAATTTCCATCAAAAATGTATCAGAAGCATAAATCGCCTTGCATAAGTCAGTGAATGAAAGTCAAACATAAGACTTGAAATCTTCTTATATGATGAACCATCTCCATTGTCCAGAGCAAGTTCAGAATGCATTGCAGGTGGCTCTTAAAAAACCGTTGCCGTGGTAATAAATACACTATGCACGTATTCAAATATTACATGAATTATGTTACGTGTTAAACGTCTTTAAATTCAATCTGACGTATCTAATTAAACTTATACAATGTAGTATCTAAGTCAGAAGGGCCAAAAAGTAGATTTAACGTATCCAATGTACAAAAAGAGATCTCGTCGACGTGTCGTCCATCTAATTATTGTTAAATTAATCTCGGTAACCCTCGACAGTGTCTCGATAGTTTCCGTGGCTTAGCTGATGTCTAGCATGTTAACCTTTGGTGGTGGGAACAAAGTTTAATGTAGTTTTACATGTATGGTACATTTTTGTAAAGATTTGCCGTAATTCTAACTATACAATATTCTTAAGATGGTAGTCTCAGAGTAAGGGACGTAACTCAAAATTGATCTCACGAACGCTTGTTGTCTGGCGTAACGTTACCATCGTTTGTTTTCACGACAAGCATCTGTATTACTTAATCATGACGTCATAATAGGGGAATTTCCCGCGCGGTACACGGAGGTAAACGGGAATTGTTTTATGGTTTCTCTACATATCATTATCTATTTTCATAAGTATGCATTTCATTTTCTCTGTTTTATTTCGCAAAATTGAGCATTACTTATATTATTCAGATGTTAAACTTTTTGATCGAGAACATTTATTGCTGTTTGGAGGAATGGTCTTCCAGCAAATTGTCGGATTTCCATTGGGGACCAATTGTGCCCCACTCCTTGCCGACATTTTCCTTTACTCGTACGAAGCTGAATTCATTCAATCTTTGGTCTCTGAAGGGAAAAGATACTTAGCTTCTGACTTCAACTTCACTTACAGATACATAGACGATGCGTTTTCCATCAATAATCTACAATTCGCGGATTACCTGAGCAGTATCTATCCTTCAGAGTTTGAAGTCAAAGAAACTACAGAGATAAATAATTCAGCATCCTATTTGGACATAATGCTGTCCTACGACACTCACTCTATGACAAACGTGACGATTTCAATTTCAGCATTACAAACTTTCCTTTTCTGGGTAGCAACATCCCTTCATCGCCTACTTATGGCATGTTCATATCTCAGTTGATACGCTATGCCAAAGCAAGTACCAAATATATGGATTTTGTTCTGAGAGTTAGGCGTCTTGAAGATAAGCTTCTCATACAAGGATATGTTTGTGACGGACTAACATCGTTACTGAGGAAGTTCTACGGTCGATATGGGGAACTCGTCATACACTATGATGTCCCACTCTCCAGAATGGTGGATGATATTTTGTCATAGACCATTTGAACCATCCAACCAAAGATTGTATTCTATGTCTTCCGAAATGGAAGTAACCGGATGTGACAGTTCTACCGAATTGAAGCGGCGGATGTTGCATGCAAGCAGGAGATGCTTACTGGGCACCTGGTCTCACTCCCATATCGGGAGTTCGCTTCTTTTCACGTGGTGGAGGTTTTTGTTTCTTTGCTTTTGTTCCTGTTTTATCCTGATTTTGTATGCCTTCGGTTTCTGATTTTCTGAATTATCGATTTTGTGCTGTATACAGGGATATGGTCATTATCAATATTTGCCATTATAGATTGAATATGTTTTCGAGATTTATATGTTACTTTATTCTTATGATATTTTCAGTATTTACACTAATCATTTGACCTAACGTAAATGTCGAGAGAAATCTGATAATATCTGATAATTATGCCCATGATTACTTCGATTTTATTTGAGCGTGATTAGTGTAAACAGAGTACATATACCTTTATACGATACCTTCGTTTGAAAAGAAGATCATCTAGAAGAAAACAAATATATCGTAGAAAGGGGGAAAGGTGTCCGGCTTGGCAATCTGGGACGATTACATTTATTAAAAAAGATCGGGAAAATAAAAATGTTGTATGAATTTCAAAAGGAGAGGTCCAGGGTGGGGCGGGGGTGGTTTCGTTTCTAAACAACTTGACTCCATCTATACTCGTGCATTGGATAGTCCATCCAATTTTTCTTTTTCTTTTTTTTCAGTTTTCCTTTTAATTTATTTTATTTTATTTTAATTTTGTTTGGTTGCTTTTCGTGTTTAATCGTAATACAACATGTATCAACTGAGTCAAATGCACGAATTACGTCTAAATTCTTAAATAATGATAACTTCAATTCAATGACAATGACAATGACATTTCGCGTAAGCATGCTGATTATAAATTTGACAAACAAGACATACGCAACAGGTAATTTAGGTGTCCCTAGAATTAGTCTACATGACATTAGAGACGAGACATTTGTAGTGAGAAGAAACCATTAGTTTTGGTACAAACATGCAGATGGGTATATTAAAATCAAGCCCTGTTAGATTGAAGTTGTCGATATACTAAAAGAGCACCAATTTTCACCAAGCGATTGCTCAGTTTCTAAGTGCGACACGAAGAACTGCAAAACTTGTAGCATCCTTATAACAGACACTTCATTCTCAAGTAATCTCACAAAACAAACATTTAACACGCATAGTTTTGAAAACCTAAACTGTATGACATCTAATGTTGTGTACGGAATAGAGTGCTCACTTTGTGGATTGATTTATGTGGGTGAAACCAAAGGTAAGCTTCGAACCAGAATGTCAGGACATCGGTCAAAAATAAATAATAAAGGAAGTCAACTTCTTTATCGGCATTTTGACCAGGCCGATCATTCTGTTTTATCTATGAGAGTCAGAATCCTGGAGAAAATATATCACCCCACAAACAATCCCAATTTGAGCACACCTTTCCGTCGCAACAGAGAAGAGTCCTGGATAAAAAATCTTAACACTGCAGCGCCCTATGGGTGCAACGATAATATAAGCAGCTTAGGAAACTTAACAAGTCCCGGTTGTCAATCGGTAAATGTGAATAGCTTATTCAACAGACCTCAAAGAAGACCTCGAAGTCATGGCATTTGTAAATATAATAGGCCTGAGATACATAGTTTCTCCTTCGATGACTTGGTTCCATTTTTGAGTGAGCCCCTAGGCCTGCATTATATTCCTACCAAATTATACTCTGTTCCTTTACGGAAATTACACGAAATCTACGAATATACGAAAGACCTCACTTATACCGATACACGTTCCCCAGAATACAGACTACAAGGAGTCATCTTGGACATTTCTACCTTTTGTTTATTTCAAGCAGTTAGATCAGATAAATCAGAGGAGAAAACAAACCGTCCTTTCATTAAAGTAAAATTTGCAAACAAAGGCATTGATAAATTGAATCTTGGTCAAATTTTGAATCACAAAACTGTCACAGAAAAAAATCCCACCATATTTCAAAAGACAAGAAACTCCATGTATTTCCTATAGCTACACACCAACAGTTGCATCTAAAATTTACAATTACAAACGATTCTTGCAGTGTATTGATTTAAGTAATCCCTCACTACATCCACTTCCTTGCGAATGTTCTTCATCCAATTTAACTACTCTCCTTGTGGACACGTTATTACCGGTGATCTTAGTATAGTCAAGAACGACGAGTTGAGATAATTGTTAAAAAAGGGTCCCAAATACAGAGAAAGTATGTCCTTTACATGGAACCAACATTTCAGAATTATCACGGACTCTTGTGAGGAATATGCAAGACGTTGGGCAAAGAAAGAGGATGTACAGCTCGATACCCCTTCCGAATGGATAAAATCCATCAGAAGGTTACTTTTATCTAGAATTAACCGATTAAAATCAACTGTGAACACCAGATTCTAGTCTATATTTAAAGACCCTGATGTTATCACAGAGCTTACCTACCTCCAAGAACATTATGTCATCACACCAGCGGACAAAGCCTCAAATAATTACACATTTACTTGCAGAAAATACTATTTCGACAGTCTAGTTAAAGAGTTGGGTTTAAATTCGACACCTGGAAATCCCACTTACACCCCAACAAACCTTTCTGCCTCTGAAATAATAGATAACCACAAATCAGCTCTTGCTTCCTTTGGCTTCCAAACTAACAATTTAGATTTATATTTACCATACTTATACTGCATACCTAAAATGCATAAGAATCCGTACAAGCAACGTTTCATAGCTGGTATCTCAAAATTTTCTACCAAATTTGTATCGATCTTACTCACCAAAGTTTTATCTGAAATCAAATCTGGGCTTCAAAAATATTGTTCGACAGTAAATTCTCGCAGTGGTATCAACCAGATGTGGATTTTAAAGAATTCGAAAGAACTTTTAGAACATCTGAAATCCACTCATTTTAGTAGAGTCCATTTGATCAAAGCCTTTGATTTTTCGACACTTTACACTACAATTCCACATTCTAAATTGAAAGAAAGACTCGCAAAAATTATAAGTAATGCGTTTACAATTAAGAACGGTAATCGCAAATACAAATTAATTGTTGTTAACTATGACAAAACCTACTTTGTAAAAGAAAAGTCCGATTCTGAAAATAAGTACACTGAAACAGATATTATTCAGATGTTAAACTTTTTGATCGACAACATTTTTGTGGTGTTTGGAGGAAAGGTCTTCCAGCAAATTGTCGGAATTCCAATAGGGACCAATTGTGCCCCACTCCTGGTTGACATTTTCCTTTACTCGTACGAAGCTGAATTCATTCAATCTTTAGTCTCTGAGGGGAAAAGATACTTAGCTTCTGACTTTATCTTCACTTACAGATACATAGACGATGTGTTGTCCATCAATAATCCAAAATTCGCGGATTACCTGAGCAGTATCTATCCCTCTGAGCTTGAAGTCAAAGAAACTACAGAGACAAATAATTCAGCATCCTATTTGGACATAATGTTGTCCTACGACACTGATGGTCACATGAACACCTCACTCTATGACAAACGCGACGACTTCAATTTCAGCATTACAAACTTTCCTTTTCTGAGTAGCAACATTCCTTCATCGCCTGCTTATGGCGTGTTCATATCTCAGTTGATACGCTATGCCAGAGCAAGTACCAAATATACGGATTTTGTTCTGAGAGCTATGCGTCTTGCAGATAAGCTTCTCAGTCAGGGATATGTTTGTGACCGACTAACATCGTTACTGAGGAAGTTCTACGGTCGATATGGGGAACTTGTCATACACTATGACGTCCCACTCTCCAGAATGGTGGATGATATTCTGTCATAGACCATTTGAACCATCCAACCAAAGATTGTACTCTATGTCTTCCGAAATGGAAGTAACCGGATGCGACAGTTCTACCGAATTGAAGCGGCGGGTGTTGCATGCAAGCAGGAGATGCTTACTCTTACTGGGCACCTGGTCTCACTCCCATATCGGGAGTTCGCTCCTTTTCATGTGAAGAAGGTTTTTGTTTGTTTGCTTTGTTTCCTGTATTGTCCTGATTTTGTATGCCTTCGGTTTCTGATTTTCTGAATTATCGATTTGGCGCTGTATACAGGGATATGGTCATTATCCATGTTTGTCATACAACGCTATTCTTAACCTCGACATAAAGGTATTGCGACTTAAAAAAATGGGGGGTAGGGGTAACTCAAATGGCGCTAACTCGGTAAAAATAGGTTCGATTTCCCTGAAATTTTCACAGCTTTAGGATAGATAATTAATATTTTTAATAAGTTTTTTTTTATTGAAATTAAATGATACGTTTTTTATGAGCTATGTTAATGTCACAATTTTCGGAACTTCAGAAACCTATAAATTTATCCTTATTTTCTATTAAAATCGCTTCTAAAATAAAATTGGTGATATTAAAACATCAAACTTTTACTAAAAAGAAAGATGCATGTATTATCTTTGAACTGCAAAGCTGATACTTAATAAATTCACAGGCTCATTGAATATCTGAGAACAAATTTCGTGACAAAGTCGCCATTTTCTGCATTGAAAGGGGAACAAAATATGGAGATTTTGAATAGCGACCCACACAAAACGATTGGTTCGATTTCTTTCAAACTTTAGCAAAAGATGCATGACATCATAGTTAATAATGTTGCAATTATGAAGAAAACTGAATGTAGGGGTTATGGTGAGACTACCACCTTAATATCTATTTGTAAAACAGATACTTTAATCTTAAGATTAACATCATTAACTTTTAGAACATCTGAAATCCACTCATTTCAATAGAGTCCATTCGCTCAAAGCCTTTGATTTTTCAATACTTTACATAACAATCCCACATTCTAAATTGAAAGAAAGACTCGCCAAAAGTAATGCGTTCACATGCAAGAACGGCAATCGCAAATATAAATTTATCGTTGTTTACCATGACAAAACCTACTTTGTTAAAGAAAAGTCCGATTCTAAAAATAAGTACACTGAAGCAGATATCATTCAAATTCTAAACTTCCTGATAAACAACATTTTTGTGATGTTTGGAGGAAAGGTTTTCATGCAAATTGTCGGAATTTCAATGGCAACCAATGGTGCCCCACTCCTTGCAGACATTTTTCTTTACACGTACGAAGCTGCTGAATTCATTCAATTTTTGGTCTCTGAAGGGAACAGATACGTAGCTAGCTTCTAATTTTAACTTCAATTACAGATACATAGACGATGTGCTGTCCATCAATAATAAAAAAAAAAATCGCGAATAACCTCAACAAAATTTATCCTTCGGATCTTGAAGTCAAAGAAACCACAGAGATCAATAATTCAGCATCCTTTGTGGACATAATGTTGTCCTAC
Organism: Pinctada fucata; assembly: GCA_028142955.1. Classification (NCBI taxonomy): domain Eukaryota; kingdom Metazoa; phylum Mollusca; class Bivalvia; order Pterioida; family Pteriidae; genus Pinctada; species Pinctada fucata. The sequence goes on along the minus strand of AP027111.1, from coordinate 42,166,977 downwards.
GACACTGATGGTCACATGAACACCTCACTCTATGACAACCGTGACTACTTCAATTTCAACATCACAAACTTTCCTTTTCTAAGTAGCAACATCCCTTCATCGTCTGCTTATGCTGGCGTCACACTGTCCCGATTTAAGCAGCCGATGGCCACACGATAAATGATTTTTTTTTAATTCGGGTGTGATCGTAATATCATCGGGCTATTTGTAAGGCCATCTTGAACCATTGTATGACCACCGGCTTGATTTGTCAAACTTCGGGAACAACTTCGGGAGTGCTGTCAAAAGCTTTGGCATGCCAAAAAATTCCCGATGGCACTCCCGAAGGACCATCTTCGAAACAGGTTCGTGTAATCATCTTGCCCTTCATAAGACCATCGAGAGGCATTACGAACGTGTCAAGAACCCCCCCCCCCCCCCCCAGATGGAGTTAGGGAGGCTATACGACTTCGTGACAACCTCGCAATCCATCGAAATGACTCTAGATTGCATTTAGATGGGATCCCGATACAAAGATAATGTTACGATAAGGAAAAAGAAGGCAAAAGCATTGTTTTTGTTAACGCATCTAAGAGAGCATGTACAGACTTGAAGTATTTTCTATAATTACTGGTAATACTAGTATCTTGTTGTGACATATATCCATTTTCATCTTCCTTACATAGAATCATCACGTCTTCCACTTGTTTCCACCAATGATGTTTATAAATGACATTCGTGATATTTCAAGACGATTTTTGGTTGACAGTAATACATGTCAACTGCTACGCAAAGGTCACTGATAACTGAACCCGTTGTCTGTTTGTCCGTCTGGTAGTCACACTTTCACATAAAGAACTGTAATGATATGCCTTGTAAAATCAAACTTTCAAAGATGGTCGAGCATGATAAGAATCAACATTCACATATCTTGGCTAACCATGCTACATAGACTGTGCGATTTAGATATTCGATAACATAAATTTGCGTTGCTATCTTTTTGATATTTTTTGGTATTTTTCTGAGACAAAAAGTATAATAGGCAGAGCAGGAAACCATTGATACTGTGCGACTGATTAAACAATTTTTAAACATCCAAAACGTGATGCATGCCTGGTTATAAATCCGATGCATCACATTCTAGACACGACGTCGTGAAGCAATTTTATAGCCTTCGTTAATACATCGTAATCCTTCGTATGACCTTCGGAAATGTTTTAAGATAAAATTCGTCCCGTCGTATTGTCATTGGGAGCGGTTCGGATACAACCGTGTAGTCGTCATTTAGCATCTTGTAATAATCTTTTAGCATCGTAAAAACATCAGTTGCTGAGCGGATCTTAACCATATTCGAGAGTAACTTCGCAAGAAATTGAAAATTCTATATTCGTGTTTCCATCGGATATCATAATCGGGACATTGTGAAGCCTACATTAAGGTGTGTTCATACATGTATCTCAGTTGATACGTTATGCCAAAGTAAGTACCAAATATACAGATTTTGTTCTAAGAGCTAGGCGTCTTTCAGATAAGCTTCTCAGTCAGGGATACGTTTGTGGTCAACTAACCGCGTCACTGAGGAAGTTCTACATGTATAGTCGATATGGGGAACTCGTCATACATTATGATGTCCCACTTTCAAGAATGGTGGAAGATATTCTGTTTTAGACCATTTGAGCCATCCAACCACCGAATATACTTGTATCTTCTGAAATGGAAGTAACCGGTTTGAAGTGACGGGTTTTGCATGCAAGCAGGAGATCTTGACTCTTCCTGGGCACCTGGTCTCACTCCCATATTTGGAGTTTGCTTCTTTCCATATTGTGGAGGTTTTTCTTTGTTTGCTTCGGTTCTTGTTTTATCCTGGTTTTGTATGCCTTCGGTTTATGATTTTCTGAATGATCGATTTTGTACTATGTGTCCGGGATATGGTCATTATCCATATTTCTCATTAAAGCAAATCAGTGTAAACACATTGGTTACAAAAAAAACATTACAACGACAAAGAGTAAGAACATAATACAAGCAACTTAAACATTCTGGAAAATCCCAATGACGAGTAGATCTGGTGCAAGGGGAGAGTAAGCATACCCTGTATGCTAGCAACATCCGTGACTTAGGTCGTGCAGAAAAGGTGGAAACAGTTTGCATGTATGTAAAATGGAATCGGAGTAATGGAATTGCTTTCCATGAGATTGCAAAGACTGAACATACACAGCTTCATATCAGTACAGATACAAGTGCATAAGAATTTCGCTTATTTCGTATTCTGATTTTCATTGTTTGGCTATGTGTATCACTTATTGCACGAACTATATTTCGTACGCCTTCTGTTTTTTTTTATATCTACTTACCTATCCATCTTTGTGTTTCTTGTGTCTCTGCGTGATGCTGTAGGTTTTTATACGCCCGTCATTTGACGGGTCGTAATAACTTGAATATGTGTCAACAGATTTTTACGAAATTCATAAATTATGATTGGACTGTGGAGAGGAAGCCGCCTTTCGATTTTCCGGTTCATCCGATGTGTCGTTACAGAGTTATGAGATTCAGATTTTTAAAATACAGTGAAAATATACTAAAATAGTTAAAATTATTTAAAAATATATTTCTGGTCGAAATGTTTTTAAATTTTGTAAACTTCAAGTAGAAAGGATCTTCTTTGACATATGTAACGGGTTTTTAATTTTTTGTCGCATAAACGAGATATAGTGTGTAATGGGAATGGGTTATATGCACATAGAGCAAGGAACCATATTTCGCCGGTGACCATATTTCGCCGTTTTATAGTTAATTGCTTCTCATTTGTTATCGGCATTGTTTGTAAAGTTTCTTTTTTTATATCCTATCAAATATGACCGTAGCAATCATGTTTTGATATATTGTGACATCTCCTGCACTCAACTGTGATGAAAAATACCATAAAATGAAGAAAAATTGATAAAAACATCAAATTTTAGACGTAAACATCCGACATTTTTACGAAAACAAAACAAAGAAAACTTTCTACGGGATAATTTCTTAGAAGTAGTAGTGACAAAACATTTCCAAAAAAAACAAAATCATAATTATGTCCGTTTTGTCTGCAAATAGGATACATATCAACAAAAACGGCGAAATATGGTCACCCCCGAAAACATGGAAACGAAACATTTTGACGTTTTATAAGGAAACAGTAAACTGCATAAAATCAATTATTATTGTAGTATTTCGATCGAGAATGGAGTTAAATTATATTTTAGCAATACCAAACATTAAATTCGCCTCGAAGTATGGAAAATTTCTTGGAAATATACGAAAAATGCGGCGAAATATGGTCACTTGCTCTACATGTTACGCTAAGGGCAAAATAAAGGCGCATGGAACACAATAACTTGAATATGCGTCACCTGATTTTCGTGATGTTCATACATTATAATTGGACTGTGGAGAGGAAGTCGCCTTTCGATTTACAGGTTCATTCGATTTGTCGTTACAGAGTTATCGGACTTAGACCTTTTAAAATACAGGTAAGATATACTAAAATAGTTAAAGATTATTTAAAAATCTATTTCTAGTAGAAATGTTTTGAAATTTTGTATACGCAAGGTAGAAAAGATGCTCTTTGACATATGTAACGGGTTTCTAATTTTATGGTCGCATAATCGAGATATTATGGGAAAGGGGGGGGGGGGGGTTATATGCACATACATGTTAAGCTAAGGGTAAAATATAAGCGCATGGAACGCAATAACTTGATTATGCGTCAAAGGATTTGCATGATATTCATACATTATGATTGGACTGTAGAGAGGAAGCCGCCTTTCGATTTTCAAATACAGTGAAAATATACTAAAATATTCAAAAATTATTTATAAATCTATTTCTGGTCGAAATGTTTTGAAATTTTGTATAATTAAGGTAGAAAGGATGCTCTTTGACATATGTAACGGGTTTTTACTTTTTTGGTCGCATTATCGAGATATTATGTGTAATGGGAGAGAGGGGAGTTATATGCACATACATGTTAAGCTAAGGGTAAAATATAGGGGCATGGAACGCATGCGCAATAACATGAATATGCGTCAACGGATTTACACGATATTTCTACATTGTGATTAGACTTGAAGAAGAAGCCGCCTTTCGATTTTCAGGTTCACCCGATTTGTCGTTACGGAGTTATGGGACTTATTTTAAATACCATGAAAAAATATACTAAAATAGTTAAAAATTCTTTAAAAATCTATTTCTGGTCAAAATGTTTTGAAATTTTGTAGACATCAAGTAGAAAGGATGTTCTTTCACATATATGACGGGTTCTTAAATTTTTTGTCACATAATCCAGAAATGATGTGTAATGGGGAGGGGATTATATGCACATACATGTTAAGCTAATGGCACAATAAAGGTGAGTGGAATGCAATAACTTGTACATGCATCAAGAGATTTTCATGATATTTGCACATTGTGATCAGACTTTAAAGAGGAAGCTGCCTTTTGATTTTAAGGTTCATCCGATTTGTTCTTATGGAGTTATGGGACTTAGATATTTAGGTGTTGTGAAAAAAATCCCAACAGGCGTATCTTGCTGGGTGAGCGTAGGCTTTATCTAGGTGCCATTCATGAAACCGAAAAATTTGTAACGCACAAAATGTTTTTGCATGAAAGTTGTCAATACCGTCTTATTTGATAATCCGGTGGATGCCACTCTGGCATCCTTGGGCATTTCGAAATTTTGGTGTAAAATGAAATTTTTGGAAGAAAAACCGTTGAAAATAGGAAACATTCAATTACTTTTTCCATGCTGCAGCTAGATCAACAAAATAGGTTTCAAAAGAACGACAATTTAATTGTCTTTAAGTCTCAATCTTAATTTACCAATTTACTTGTCAATAAAATGGGGAAAACTATGAATTTTCGATGAAAAATTGTTGAAAATTGGGAAAATACAATATCTTTTTTTTATTCTGCAGCTAAATAAGCAATTTTGGTACCAAACGCACAATGAATTTATTGTCTTTCATTTCAAATGATACAGAAGTCAGATTCGCAATTTGCTGATACGAAAAATTGGGAAAAACAACTACTCTTGGATGAAAAATCGCTCAAAATTTGCAAAATGCAATGAACATTTTCGAACTGTAAATAGTATGAGGTACAGTAATTATGGTACCAAAATAAAGTTTTTTATTATCTTTTATTCTGAATTCAACTTGCGTGACAGATGGCCGTCCAAAGTCGGCACCGGTTACCCATTGGTCTCGTCGGTTTATGTGTAGTCTTTTGTGTTTGATGTTTACATGTCGTGTGTCTCTTTTCCGTCTCGTGCTTTACTCGTCTTTTGTGTTTTTTGCATCGGGTGTTTTGGTGTTTTACTGTTGCTGCAAAGGGGTCTTGTTGGAGATCTCCTCCCTTCTTTTTATATCTACACTTATTTCGTGTTGCAGTGTGGAGTTGATAAAGCAATTCCCCGCGACCCGATGTTTGAAGTGTTTTAATTTCATTGTGTTCTCTAACTTAGCTTTGTAGTAGTGTCTTCTACGTAAGACTCTAATTCACTTTTCTTCCATTATCGCATTATGGCATTTTTAAGATCGCCTCGTATCAAACGAACCCCCTTGAGATTACCCTCTGTCACTACAGTCACTTTACCATCATCGACATTCAACCGTAAAAAACTTTTTTCCTCACCAAGATTACTCTTATCACCTCTCAAATTGAGACCCCACAGTCGTATTTTACGCACTACTCCATCTGCAGGCTCTACATTCAACAACAGACACATGGTTCTCAATTATTTCTAAGTGCAAAAGTAAACGATGCTCGTTGTGTCACTTCATCAACTGCGACTCCATAATAACATTTAGTGTAAATGGGCAGAAATTCAAAATCGAGGTAGACCAAGACATCGATTGATCGTCTCAAGATCTTATTTACGTAATGACTTGAAATGCCAGGGGATGTGGCGCACAATATGTAGGTGAGACAGGCCTACCTTTAAAATCTCGTTTTAGGAACCATTCTTATAAGATCAGAACCTCACGTCAACAAAAACACAGAAATTTTCTTTATAATCACTTTGTTAAATATAATCATTCTATTTCGGATATCACCATTACCCCAGTTCAGACTATTCCAAAACGTTAAAATGAAAGTAAGACCGAAATTAAAAAACGCCAACTACAAGCTGAACTTGCCTGGATCACCAAACTTCAGACTGCGTACCCTCTTGGTTTAAACGATCAAATTTATGGACAAGGAAACATTTCTTCAGCTTCTACCAATATCAACATCTTTTCAATTCGCCCAAACACTAAAAGGAAATACAGGTCACACGGGAAAAGACGAAACAGACAAAAAAGAAAACGATCCAGAATATACCGCTCTCTCAACGATTTACTTACCATAGCACGCAATTGCGGAAGACATGAGCTGTTACATGCTCTGTCGTCAATACCAGTTATGCACTTGAAATCTATCTTGGATGTAGCAGAGGTTGCATTCTTAAGAAACACTGACTGATTCAGACTTAATATCATTGTCTCATTCGCACAGTATGAACTTTATCCTATTGTGAAAAACAAGATAGATTTTGTCAAATGCCGTGAAGTGCTTACGGAAGCCTTAGATAATTATACGAAAAGATGGTGTAAATCAGAAGGAGTCGAACCGCATGCTCTGAATGACTGGAAAAACCTCATTTTAGATATAACGGATATTCGAACAGATAACTTCCATAAAAACCCTCATCTTTTTCAAAATCCACGTTCCAAATCAGAAAGATGTTTCAAATCCAAACTAAGTAAATTACATGAAATATATGTCTTTGCACCAGCTGATAAAGCAGCCAACAACACCATTATCATTTGAAAACGTTACTACATATCAACTTTGATTTCGGAACTTTCGTCTACTAATACATATATCAAAAGAAATGAAAGTGCATCTAACATTTTAGGCAAGCATAACAGTGAACTGTCTTCATTCAATATCTCTATTTCTAAATTGGATCTCCCAACACTATATTGCATACCGAAACTGCACAAGTATCCTTACAAATTTCGATTTATTGCTAATTCTAGTAACTGCTCCACTACAATTTTGTCTAGAAATCTGACGTCAGCACTTACTGCTATTAAAGAACACATAACTAGATATTGTGAAACGGTTCTAAACAGGAACGATGTAAATTTATTTTGGTCTATTAAGTATTCAGGGGATGTGATTGAAAAAATGAAATCTGGAAATTTCCAAGCCAATACGATTTCTTCATACGACTTCACTAATATGTACACCACACTTCCTCATGACAAAATTAATGATTTTTTTTTTTTGTTATTTTTTTTTTGTGAGATAGAGTGTGTATTCTATTATATATCTGAAATGCAAATAAATAATTAAAAAAACAATAATGATCGATTATCTAATCTCATGAAATGGTGTTTTGATCGAGAGCGAAAAACTTACATTTGTACATCTGAATCGAAGGGATTCTTTTCCTCGACAGACTACAAATCATACAAATAATGGACTTGTAGTGACCTGTGTAATGCCTTGTCCTTCCTCTTGGACAATATTTATGTTAGATGTGGTGAGGATCTATAAGAGCAAGTTGTAGGAATTCCTATAGGTACTAACTGTGCGTCTCTTGTTTCAGATTTATTTTTATACACTTATGAAAAAGAATTTATCCAAAATCTTCAAAAGCAAAGAAAATTTGATGAGCTGAAATGTTTCAATAATACTTTTAGGTATCTGGATGATATTCTAACCATTGAAAACCCTGCTTTTGAATTATATAAGAATGAAATTTATCCACAAGAATTAACCCTTAACAAGGCAAACCTTTCAAATACAGAAACACCCTTTTTGGACCTAAATATCAAAATTGTAAACGGAAAGATTCATACAAGTGTATATGATAAAAGGGATGATTTTGGATTCAACATAGTAAATTTCCCTTGGATTGACGGTGATGTTCCAAGATTACCGTCATACGGCATTTACATATCACAGCTCATCCGGTACGCTAGAGCATGTACTGATATTTTGGATTTTCACAGTAGAAATTTACAAATTACCAAAAAACCTTTAGGTCAAGGTGTCCGCTTTCATAAACTAGTTAAGACTTTCTGGAAATTTTAAAAAAATTACAGTCAACTTCTTTTAAAATTCGGATCTATACATGCAACAGAGTACATTACTATGGGTATTACACAACCTGTCTTTTATGGTGATATGATAAACAAAATAAAAAGGATCAAAGGTAGGCAGCATAACCATCGAAAATGCGTCAGAATCATCAAACGCCTTTTATACCGTGGATATGATCCTAATGTCACCAGACGGACACTAGGCTTGTTACTTGACCAATCTACAGTCTTGTACAAGCGCATCCTTGAGACTTGCACTCTGACTGACTGTGACGACGGGACTCCATGACGGGCCCTGTCCAAACCTCTTTAAAGAAGACAGGGCCCCGACCACCTGTCCTCTCTGAATGTCAGTCGGACTCCTCGGGTGATTACATACATGAGCTAGCTACAGCCGGCAGAGCACGGACTGTATTACGCATGCCCTCTTTTTATATCCATTTACATATTCATCTGTGTCTCTGGGGCCTCTGCGTTTTGCGGTCTTGTTTGTGTGATGTCATCTTACAGTGAGGAGGTTGTTTTACACCACAATTGTACGTTCTTCGAGACATCTGGGTACTTGGAGAAGTGAGAGGGTTGTGCGCACGTAATCCAGGATAACCACACCATTTGCTACTTGCGTGACAGATGGCCGTCCAAAGTTGGCACCGGTTACCCATTGGTCTCGTCGGTTTATGTGTAGTCTTTTGTGTTTGATGTTTACATGTCGTGTGTCTTTTTCCGTCTCGTGCTGTACTCGCCTTTTGTGTTTTTGCATCGGGTGTTTTGGTGTTTTACTGTTGATGCTGCAACGGGGTCTTGTTGGAGATCTCCTCCCTTCTTGCTCATAAATAAAGTGAGAGAAGACCAATGAGGGAGAAAACTTTGATTTTTGAAGCGTTTTTTCCATAAAAAGCTGGGGCTTTGAAAAATGCAAAACCTTTACAGAAAATCTAGAACAAATATATGTGTGTTCAAGTCAACATGTTTTAAAACAATTTACTGGTACATGGAGTATTTTAGCCAGCTTTTGAAAGACGTGGATAGAGTTAGAGACATTGTTCAAAAGGAAGCGGCTAAGTACTGTCTATGATACATAACGTGCATGTCTGGTCTACGCTGCTTTGAATTAATCTGCTTTTAAATGCTGCTAATGAATTTGAAGACGTTTAACATTTGTACCACTTGGTGAGTGTCACTGCTGGTGGACCAGGAGTCCCCGAGGGAATATGTAGCCAAGTTTGATGAATTTCGGTTGGTCGTTTCTTCAAACACATTTGACAATTTCTGATTACAAAATTGTCATAAATTTCTGAAACCTGGGTCCTGTAGCATCATATCCCAGTCATCTTGCTACGTCTTTCGCTTTTAAATGACACTAATGAATTTGAAGACGTTTAACATACATAATATAGCTGATTGCTGCCAGGTTTATGTAGTTGTTTTCAATTATTGAAGTTGATCTTAAAGACCTGCTTAGTCGTGATATTGTTCAAGTCCCTACGTCAATGTTGAAAAGATGACTTCAGTTTTGCAACCTCGAAATATGTTCTTAAAATAAGCTACAGGTTATTCATTCGACAAAAATGCATAGGAGCTGATGATCGATTGATGTATGCATGACTCTAGTTTATCAACTGACCATTAAATGGCAAAATTAATACCTTGATTGTTTCTGGTCATATATTTCTAAAATAAAATACTAAACACTTCAGATGTTTAATAAGGGTTCCAACTATTTACCTTCTTGAAGGAAGTCTCAAACAATTTTGGTACACCAAACAGGTGTTTCGGATAGAAAAATCCTCATCAGAGATGTTTTCAGGGCCCCGACCACCTGTCCTCTCTGAATGTCAGTCGGACTCCTCGGGTGATAACATACATGAGCTCTCGGCGGCAGAGCAGGAATTGTATTACGTACGCCTTTTTTATCTCCATTTACATATTAATCTGTGTTGCTTGGGCCCCTGCGTTTTGCGGTCTTGATTGTGTGTGGTCATCTGACAGTGAGGAGGTTGTTTTACACTACAATTGTACGTTCTTCGAGACCTCTGGGTAATCGGAAAAGTAGGAGGGTTGTGCGCACGTAATCCAGGATAACCACACCTTCTGCTATTTCCGTGGCAGATAGCCGTTCTTAGTCGGAACCGGTTACCCATTGGTCTCTTTGGGTTATGTGTAGTTCTTTGTGTTTAATGTTTCTGTGTTGTGCGTTGACGTTCCTTGTCCCTTATGCGTCTCTTTCTGTGCTTGTCTGCTTTATGTATTTGTATTGGGGGTTTTGCTGTGGATGCTGCAGCCTGGTGTTGTTGGAAATCCCCTCCTTTGTTTCAATTAAAGTGACTTCATGGTACAGTCAAAATCCTCTCCAGCAGCGCCCCAGGCCCTATTTTCTGATTTTAAAATTGCTATCGCTTTGCAGAGAGCAAATTGACCCCTACTAACCATAGATTCAGTCAGGAAAGCTACATCTCAGGAAATGAAGTGCAACTGATTGATATTACATGTACTTGCAATCAGTTGATCGACAAAACAATCTGATTGAATAAGAACTCGCATTCTACACATCATTCTGAAGATGTAGGTATTGTGAAAAGATCATGATGATGGATATCATCAGCATATGATGGTAATGGAGATACAAAGTTTGTTCTGTCGGGACTTTTGAAGTGGTGTCAAATTTCAGAGAAGTTAATTCAGATATTGAAAAGACGGTGACAGAGGCCATGATATTCATAAAGAATTACTATGGTTAAGAGAATCTAGACAGTATATCTGATGTCAGGTCCAGTGAACGATTGAATGAAATGGGATTTAAGATTTCAAAACTCTTGAATGACCATTACCACAAATAGTTAATTGAAGAATTTCGATAAAATGTAAAAAAAAAATAACGAAATATTTTTAGCCTTGCATAAGGAAACATTCTTAAGATGCAGTTCAATCAAACCTGGATCTGCTGAAAGAATTAAATTTTTTAAAATGTTGAGACCTATTGTGATGATATTCTGTCAGTCGCGTCTGTACTCTATCTGTTATCCTGTAGATTTGTTGCAGTCGCACATGAAATCTGAGTTGTGTAACAAACAGATGTGACAAATTCTGTGCTCAAATTTCTTTAATTCTGTAAATGAATTGGAGTAGAGAATTGTCAGAGTACGATGCAAAGGAGGAACTTTGATCAACCATGTAAGAGGGGATCTTTGTTGTTAGACGTAGTTGCACAAAAGTATTACAACTGCATGAAACAAAAAAGCATTAAGAAAGGAGGTGATCTTCAACAAAACTGGGTTGCAGCACCAATATCAACACATCAAAACACCTCAAGTAAAAACACAGAGAAGACACACACAGCAAGTGAAACAAAACAAGCAAACACGACATCAAACATCAAACAAGCAATTCTTTTCGTGAAATGTTATGTAAGATGATGCTAGGACATTTATACTATTTGGAATGATATATCTAGAGTAGAAAAAAGGATGATAAGAGAGTGCAAATCCAAAACTATCAATATGCAATCATTTTGACACGAAAATTGTTGTTCTAGTATTTCTTTAAACCGATTGCATTTTTACAATTTAAAACCTTTTTTTAGCCAAAAAAATAACTCCAAAACAAAAGCAAAACAAAACATCAAGAAGATTCGATTTGCTTGAGTGGAATTCTGAATTTAAATCAATGATATCATTTTCAATTGTTCTAATTACAACATGAAAAAAGCATTGCAATATCCCAATTTTTTCATTCAAAATTTACCCTTTTTCCCATTTGCGTACTTGCAAATTGCTAATCTGGTATTTAAAATGAAAGACAATGCATTTATTGTGCGTTTGGTACCAAAATTGTTAATTTATATATAGTATGAAAAAGAATATGACATTTTCCCAATTTTCAACTGTTTTTCATAGAAAATCCATAGTTTTCCCGATTTTATGGACGAGTAAATTGATAGACTGAGCTTGAGACTTAAAGACAATGGCTTTGCTGTTCTTTTGATACAAAATAATTTGTTTTAGCTACATCATGGATAAATAAATTGCTTTTTTCAAATTTTCAACGGTTTTTCTTTGAAAAATCACACTTTTTCCCCCAAAATTTCGAAATGCCCAAGTATGCAAGAGTGGCATCCGCCGGATTATCAAAGTAGAGGGTATTAATATCACTTTCATACAAAAACATTTTGTGCGTAAAATTTTTTTGGGTTCCCCCAAAAAATAAGCCTTTGGCAAATAGACTATATGGTCATCGTTCAGTCAGGGGGTAGTTTTACTCCACTTTTGTGTGTTCCTCGAGATTTCTTGGTAACTGGAAATTGGAAGGGTTGTGCGCACTTAATCCAGATAACGACACCGTCTGCTACTGCTCTATTGTAAGTGCTGTTGAGATTTTCGTCAGGACCTTATTTATCTCACTGCGTAACAAATTGCCGTCCTAAGTCGGCACAGATTGCCCATTGATCATGTTGGTTTATATGAAGTCATTTGTGTTTGATGTTTCTTGATGGTCTTTGTCCATTTTGCGTCTCTTTCTGTGTGTCTATTATGTGTTTTGCAATGGATGTTTTGTTGATTTGCTTTGGGTGCAACCAGGCGATGTTGGAGATATTCTTCTTTTCTTTAATCATTTATAAGGAATCATTTTGTTGAAATGTACATCTGGTGCACTAGAATATTTACAATGGTAAAAACTTTTCTGTATTTCAAAATTTACAAATAAATAAGATACATGAGGTCCTCTTGTCAAAAAGTGTTCATTTGATAGCAATATAAACCGTGCTTTTGTGTAACCTTGATCCCCTACGACTTTCCGTTCAAATTTTGATACCTAAAACTCAATTGAGGGCGTACAACGTGACATGTTGCTTGGGCCCCTGCGTTTTACGGTCTTGTTTGTGTGTGGTCATCTAACAGTGAGGAGGTTGTTTTACACCATAATTGTGCGTTTTTCGAGACCTCTGGACAATCGGAATAGTGGGAGGTCTGTGTGCACGTAATCCAGGATAACCACACCGTCTGCTACTTACGTGGCAGATGATCGTCCTTAGTCGGCACCGGTTTCCCGTTGGTCTAGTTTGTTTTTGTGTGATTTTGTTAATGTTTAATGTTTCTATGGTGTAAGTTGGTATTCCTTGTCCTTTTTGCGTCTCTTTCTGTGGGTGTCTGTTCTGTGGTTTTTGTTTTTTTTTTTGCATTTGATGTATTGGGGTTTTGTTGAGGGTGCTGCAACATAGTGTTGTCGGAGATCCCCTCTTTCCTAAAATACCCAATACTTACTATAAATTCTTCAATATGATGCTTACTCTCAACATGCATCTAATTCTTCTCCATTTAGAATTCACCTTTGTTCCTTGTTGTTCTGGATGCTTTTTCTTTATTGAGAGTTATTACGCTAATCATTTAAACGACAATCACGATTAAGTTGAATTATCTGCTTATGATTACGAAAATTTATATCAGCAATATCCTTTCGCAAATTAGATCTTTGGAGCAGACCAACATTGCGTGCTTACATGAGGAAGAAGAACAGAAAATGCCAAATTATACAGAAAAATACCAGGAAACGTATGAGCAAAAAGGATCATTGGTGTCTAAATATGTGACGAATGTTTATTCCGTGTCTGTTGAATCAAGCTCTACCTTGCATGAAACAGGTAAGAGAAATTAAGTTCAAGTTTTTCAAAGAGAGGTCAATAAAGAAATATCAAGCAAAACTAAGGTTATTAGTTAAAATAAGAAATTTACTTCAATTGACCAATGACATATAAAATCACCCGATATTACTAATATCTAGACCGGTATGTTCAACAAGATTATGTGCGCATTACCGTCATTTTTTACTCACTGTTGTATTTGTGGTTAAACTCGTTCCCTATGTGGATATTTTAAGTGTTAATTTCTTCTTTCTTACTATGTTGCCTAAAAGAAACTTTATTTTGGCACTTTATCAATTTGACATCATATATACATATTATTTGGCTATTTGGAATCTTGTCATTTCATTCGATTTTAAAAGAGGTTAACATCTTTTTCATGTGTGGTCCATGCTGTAAATCTATCTGCTCTGAAATAATGCTAATAAATTTGAAGAGGTTAAACATTTGCACAATCCCTCCAATGTATTTTGAATAGAGACTGATTTTATTTGGATGTGCTGCTGAATCGACCCTACACGACATTTAGAGCCGCGCACTCTCTGTAAACTGCACAAATTTAATTTCAAATTTATAACAAGAGGACGCTACATAAATAAATTTTGATTGTGTCTTAAAATTACTTTGGATGGACGCATCACAGATGAAGATTTAATATCCGAAACACGTGTCTGCTGCATAATAAATTGGTTTGAAATTTTCTTCAAGGAAGTATAGAGTTGGAACAGTTCCGTATATTTAGTATAACATGGTGATGCAAGACGGAGTTTTTGTAATCTGTGTAAAATGAACTGGTGATACGTGCGTGCAACCCTCCTTCATTTCCGATATCGAAGAACACACAATAGTGGTGTGAACTAACATCCTTACTGTAAGATGACCATACAAATAAGGAAGAAATATGCAGGGGCCCAAGCAACACACAGACGAATATTTAATAGAAAAAAAAATAGAGGATGAAATATAATCCAAGCTCTACATACTGTGTTTAGCATGTCTTGACCCAAGGTATTTGCCTATCTTCTTTAAAGAGGTTTGGATAGGGGCCGTAATGCCGTCACTGTCAGTCAGATTACAATTATTGATAATGCACTGATACAAGAAAGTAGATTGGTCAAATATCAAACCAAGCGTGCTTCTGTTGAAAGCAGGATCACATCCACGGTATAAAGGCGTTTAAAGATTCTGACACAATTTCGAAGGTAAAGGCTGCCTTTGATCCTTCTTTTAAATTTGTTTCTTATGTAACCATAATATAAGATATGCATGGTTATATAGTTCACTCCGTTGTTTGTATAAGAAGCTAACATATCTAGAAAGTCTTACCTATTTTGTGAAAGCAAACAATTTGACCTAAAAGTGTCTAGGTAATTTGTAAATTTTTATTTTAAAAATCCGAAACATTAGTACATGCTCTAGCGTACCGAAATGTAGATATCGTATGACGGTAATCTAGGAACATCACCGTCAAGTCAAGGGAAATTTACTTTGTTGCATCCCAAATCATCACTTTTGTCATACATACTCGTATCAATATCTCCATTTTCAATTATGATATTTAGGTAAAACAATTGTGATTCTGAGTTGGTAAAGTTTGCCTGTGTCAATTTTTGTGGATAGATTATTATATTTCAAAACAAAAATCGGATTGTGAGGATGTTATCCTTGTAACTAGAAGTGCCATCTAAACATTTCAAATCATCGTGTCTTCTTTTCTTTCGAAGATTATGGATTTATAATTATTCTTTTTCATATCTTTATAACAATAAATCTGCAACAAGAGGAGCACAGTTAGTATCCATAAGGATTAAAAGAGCCTTCTTTATTTAACATAAATGTTGTCCAAGATGAAAAACAAGACATTACACAGGTCCTCGATTCGTATGGTTGTAAGTTGCAGAAATGAAACCCTTTGATTCACAGAAACAAAAAAGTTTTTCCCCTCGATCAAAACACCATTTAACGAATTGAAAGATTTTGACAATTGAACAAGTCATGTAGTTTTAATAATAATCTTACTAAAGGTGATGAGAGGTAGATAAAGGTCGATAGGATGTGGGATAGGATAGGATGTAGGATAGGAGGGATAGAATTGGATTGTAATGAGGTGGGTGGATAGGATATGATAGGATGGGATGGGACAGGATATGATGGAATAGGATAGGATAGGATAGGATAGAGTGGAAAGGAACTGGATGTAGGATATTGGATATAATAGAATAGAATTGTATAGCAAGTGGGTTGCTGTACTGCAGAATAACATTGGCGGAATGTTGCAGCCATGTGTTTTGATCATTTCATTTTTTTCTGTGTTATATGCTATTCTAAAAATCTTTATATTAGCCTAGCGTATATCGAAATTAGACATATTTTGAAAAAAAAGTCATATTCAGGTGTTGTCGCCTGTAGATAAAAAAGAAAATAATCGCAGAGGATCTACTTGTCTACCTTTTGATGTTCAAGAAAAATGTGAAGGATATCTTTACTTTTGTATATTTGACCATTTTACTGTTGAAAATTTTGAGGAAATATACATTCATGAAATAGGATTCAATGTAAACTCCAAAAGCCAATAGTTCTTAAAGTAACTTACTTTTTCAAAATCCCATTCAATTTGGTAAAAAAAATTTCTCTTAAAGTGGTAGTCTCACCATACCCCATTACTTCCCTACATTCAATTTCCGTCATAATTGCATTATTAATTAACTATTATAGCATGCGTCCTTTGCTAACGTTTGAAAGAAATCGAAATAATCGTTTTGCGTGGGTCGCAATTCAAAATCACCAAATTTTGTCCCCCTTTCGATGCAGAAAATGGCGACTTTGTCACGATATTTGTTCTCAGGTATTCAGTTAACCTGAACATTTATTAATTATCAGCTTTGCATATCAAAGATAATACATACATCATTTTTAAGTAAACTTTTTGATGTTTTAATAAGCACCATACTTATTTCAGATGCGATTTTTATAGAAAATAAGGATGTACATGTACCTGTCTTTTCTATTGAGGAAATATACGTGGAGTTCATATCAAAATCAATAACATCAATAGCGAAGAAATGTTAAACGTCTTCAAATTGAATAGCATCATTTAAGAACAGATAAATTGGCAGCATGGACCAGACATGCACGTTTCAGGTACTTAACACTCGTCAGTGATCCTCAAATCTAAACAATGTAATATGCCAAAAAAGTATGAAAGTTACTATGTCGAAAAATCGTACCGAAAGACGTAGCAGGATGGGTGGGATATGATGCTGCAGGACCCACTTTTTAGAAATTTCAAAAAATTTTGATAACGGAAATTTTAGAATGCGTTGAAGAATCGATCAACCGTAATTGATCGAACTTGGCTACATGTGCCCTCGGGGACTCCTGGTCCACCATAAGTGACACTCACCAAGTGGTATATATGTTAAACGTCTTCAAATTGAATTCAAATAAATTGAATTTTAAAAAGTTCAGACAAAGATATTGGACAAAAGAGAATATTTTGGCTTCAACATAGTTATTTTCCTTGGCTTATGGCGATGTTCTAAGGTTGCCATCCTACGGCATTTACATCTCTCAGCTCATCAGATGCGCTAGGGCTTGCTCCCATGTTACGGACTTCCATGACAAAAATAGACAAATTACAAATAAACTTATCAATCAAGGATTTAGATACCATAAAAGTACAATAACTATTCTGAACTTCTTTCAAAATTTGGCACAGCATCAGAGTATGTATCATTAGAAATTTCATTACCCTCATTTTACGTTGACTTAGTAAACAAAATCAGAAAGATCAAAGGCAGATCCATCTTCAACCAGAAATGTAAGAAATTGTCGATCGCCTCCTTTACCGAGAATATGATCCCATCGTCATCAAAAGAACACTGGGCATAGTACTGGACCAATCTACAAATTTGTACCAGTGTCTTTCCCAACGTTGCACACTGGCCAACCGTCACGACAGGACTCCATGACGGGCATTGTTTAAGAGAAGACTGGGTTCTGATTCTTTGTCCTGTGTGAAAGTTGGTAAGACTTCTTGGGTGATTGATCTTGAGCTCGCTCCAGCCAACCTGTACGTAATACGTATGGCATATAATTTTTTAGATCCTTTTACATATAATTTGTGCGTTTAGCTGTCTTGTTTATGACATCACGCTACAGTGAAAAGTGTTAAGTTGATACACCTAATGTGCGTCTGTGGAGACCTCTGTGTCTCCGGTTTAGTGAGAGGGTTGTGCGCACGTAATGCGGATAATCACACCATTTGCTTATATCAGATGACCGTCCAAAGTCGGCGTCAGATGCACATTGGTCTTCTTCCTTTTATGTGTTGTCACTAATGTTTGATATTTTTGTACGTCTGTTTCGATTGTTTTGTATGGTGTTCTAGTGATTTTTGTCGTGTATTTTTTTGTGGTTTGTTTCGC
Source organism: Pinctada fucata (assembly GCA_028142955.1). Classification (NCBI taxonomy): domain Eukaryota; kingdom Metazoa; phylum Mollusca; class Bivalvia; order Pterioida; family Pteriidae; genus Pinctada; species Pinctada fucata. The sequence goes on along the minus strand of AP027111.1, from coordinate 42,148,804 downwards.
TGGGTAGTTGCTGGAGATCATTCCCTTTTCTGTCTGAAGCTCCGAAATTTGTCACATTTACAGAGCTCATGAAACAAACGTATCATTTAACGTATCTAATGTACAAAGGAAGATCTCGCGGACGTGTCGTCTATTTATACAGTGTTAAAATTATCTCGGTAATCTTCGGCAGTGTCTCGGTAGTTTTCGTGGCTTGAGTGACGGTCGGCATGTTGGCCTTTGATGATAGAAACCATTATTTATGTTGTATTAGGTATATTTAGGTAAAAATATGCCATGATTCTAAGTATATAATACACTTGATATTTATTTGTACAACGAATACCTTAATTTCAATAGAAAAATAACGGAAAAGAGATTAATTGTCTATCTTAAATCTGTGCAAATTACAGGGAAATCGAACCTATTTTCACCGAGTTAGCGCCATTTGGGTTACCCTTACCACCATCTTTTTTAACGTCGCGATACGTTGCGAGGAAGTTAAGCATAGCGTTGTTAGTCTTGTCGGCAAATGTTTTATCAGCATGCTTACACGAAATTGTAGATTTAATTTGAATAAATTCACTGTGGCGTATCACGTGATACGCAAATGATATGTTCCATGGGAATCCCCTTTGATTAAACCAAAGTAAACACCTTTTAAATCTTCTTAATATGATTTTACTTTAGGCCTATCATATGGCCATTATCATCAATGATATGATGGTTATCTATTCTGGTCAAGAATAGACGTGTATTCGGAGAACTCTTAAACATTTTTTTTCAATGATCACCACATGCTATGAAATGGTGCACGGACAGATATAAAATTTTCTATGGAAGTGTTCTCCAAATATACGTCTATTCCTGATCAGAATAAATGACCATGATCATATAATTAACAATAATGACCATATGGTAGACCTTAAATAAATTCATATAAAGTAAATTTAGACAGTATTTACTTGGTTTAATTAAAGGGGATTCCCGTGGAACACATCATTTGTGTATCACATGATAGGCCACAGTGAAAGAACTGTTATCATTATTTCAAAGTTTGGATGATATTCTGTCATAGACCATTTGAACCATCCAACCAAAGATTGTACTCTATGTCTTCCGAATGGAAGTTACCAGATGTGACAGATCTACCGAATTGAAGCGGCGGGTGTTGCATGCGAGCAGGAGATGCTTACTCTTCCTTGGCACCTGGTCTCGCTCCCGTATTTGGAGTTCGCTTCTTTTCAGGTGGTGGAGGTTTTTGTTTGTTTGCTTTGGTTCCTGTTTTATCCTGATTTTGTATGCCTTCAGTTTCTGATTTTCTGAATCATAGATTTTGTGCTGTATACAGGGATATGGTCACTATCCATATTTGTCATTAGTCGTAATTCGTGTATTGGACTCAGTTGATATACCGAGTAAAGACGGGAAGCAACCTCTCCTTTTGAAATTCGTACACCTTTATCATTTTCCCGATTCTTTGAAATAAAAAGTAATTGTCCCAGATTGCCGAGCTGGACAACTTACCCCCTTCCTACTACGATTCATTTTTTCTTCTTGATGAATTTCTGATCAAACGAAGGTATGTTATAAAGCTAAATGTACTCTATTTACAATAATCACGCTCAAATGAAATCGAAGTAATTATGGTCATAATTATCAGATAACATCAGATTTCTTTCGACGTTTACGGAATCCATTGGTCAAAGAATTCATGTAGATACTGAAAATATCAAAAGAATAAAGAAATGTATAAATATCGGAAACATATTTAATCTATAAGTGATGCTCAATTTCAGGAAAAAACACAGAGAAATGAAATGCATACTGATGATAATAGATAATGATATAGAGAGCAACGGTTAGGGCCGTGCACTGCGCGTGTAATTCTCCTACTATGACGTCATTATTAAGTCATGCAGATGCTTGTCGTGAAAACAAACGATGGTAACGTTACGCCAGACAATAAACGTTCCCTTACCCTAAGACTACCATCTTAATTTCTATATAATTGTAGGTTTCAGAATTCCATAAATGGGTGACCCAATTACTTCTCTTTGCCCATTTTAATTGATGACATGTAACAAATTCGTACTAAATGAGCGTATAAAATCGGGCATGAATAGTTATTTAATTAAAGTAGATTTTCCATCAGATAAGATCAACCCCTATGATCTATTCCTAAAACGTGAAAGTGTCCGTGTTCAATTTTGTGATATTTTTCTCGTATCCTGCTTCAGTCCGAAGAAGATACTAAGAAAAATGGTTGCCAGGGGTTTCGGTATTTTCCTTGTTCAGACCCAAGAGGTTTCGACCTAGGGGTTTTGACCTTTTTCTTGTTCATCATCCACTTTCTTTAACAATTTTATGTACGAAAAGATAGATATTTTTACTGTCAATTATGAAAAAGAAATACTTTAAATTATGGAAAAGAAATAAGTTGACTTAATTCTCAATTTTACTGACATTAAATTTCTCAATACTCTCATTGAATCAATTACCTTTGCAAAGAGAAGACCCAATCATTATAAAGTTTTCAAGTTCTTGATTTAGATGTTACCCCAAGCAACAATTACATCTATATCAATTAAATATAATTTGAGGTGCGAAACACAGAGGCCGACTTAGATGGGGAAGGGGTATAAAATGGAACAATCTTAGGCCGAGTTCATCGTGTTCTACGTATACGCTAAATATTACTTGAAATACTTAGTATTTGAGAAAAAAAAATGTATGAAAATCGAGCAATCTAACACTGAATTGTCATTCTTTCACCTCGGACAACTCAAATGCAAAATTTGATTACAAATTGTAAGATGGTATTTTCCTAGTATTTCCTGAATGTTATTTGGTTGCTTGCATCCCCCTTTCTGTTTTTCTTTGTTTTTTTTTTTTGCGAGGGGAGGGGATGAAAAATGTAAGCAATAAAAGTTGTCGAACGCTAGCAAGCTTGCGGTTTTGTTAACAAGCAGACATAAGAGTTAAGTATTTCTATCGCAATTCATGTTCAGAATCGTTGATCGCAAAGAGTCAGGGGGAAATTTACTATGGTTGCTCAAAACATTTCACCCTGGAGGGACTAGGGATGACCTCTTCTCATACGCCTTTGCATTAATTTGTCTCAATGATTACTCACATATAAATCATATCAAAGACAGCACGAGCGCATATTTATTTCTTTAAAAGTATATTAGGAAATTTAAAGTTTTGATCTCGACGAATTTTGCAGTTTCCTTTTCTGTTTTATTTATTTATTTTTTGTTAACTTTACCTCCATTTTGTAAGGGCAGGCAAGATTTATGAGAGAGGGAGGGGTATAACCCATGCCCCTAAAAATTCGTAATTTTAGAACGATTTCCTTCATTCAGAGAATTAAGGACATATTTCTACGATTTTTTGAATATTTCTTTAAAGATAATGATGCTCTAAATAATTAAGGAATTTCTGAGACCCAATGCAAAAACACAGAGCAGACAAGCACAAAAAGAAACTTAAAAGGGACAAGGAACGTCAACGCACAACACAGAAACATAAAAACAAAGGACTACATATAAACCATCGAGACCAATGGGCAACTGGTGCTGACTAAAGACGGCAATCTGCCACGGATACAGCAGAAGGTGAGGTTATCCTGGATTACGTGCGCACAACCCTCCCACTCTTCCCATTACCCAGAAGTCTCGAAGAATGTACAATTGTGGTGTAAAACAACCTCCTAACTGTCAGGTGACCACACACAAACAAGACCGCAAAACGCAGGGGCCCAAGCAACACAGATGAATATGTCAATGGATATAAAGAGAGGACGTACGTAATACAATCCGTGCTCTGCCGCCGCGAGCTCCTATATGTTATCACCCACGGAGTCCGACTGTCATTCAGTGAGGACAAGTGGTCGGGGCCCTGTCTTCTCTAAAGAGGTTTGGACAGGGCCCGTCATGGAGTCCCGTCGTCACAGTCAGTCAGAGTGCAAGTTTTAAGAATGCGCTGGTTCAAGACTGTGGATTGGTCAAGTACCAATCCTAGTGTCCGTCTGGTGACATTAGGATCATATCCACGGTATAAAAGGCGTTTGATGATTCTTTAGCATTTTCGATATTTATGTTGTCCATCTTTGATCCTTCTTATCTTGTTAATTATATCACCATAAAATGCAGGTTGTGAAATACCCAAAGTAAGATACTCTGTTGTCTGTATTGGTCCGAATGTCAAAAGATGTTGAAAATAATTTTTGTAAAATTTTCAGAAAGTCTTTACTAGTTTGTGAAAGCGAAAACCTTGTCCTAAAAGTTTCTTGGTAATTTGTAAATTTCTACTATGAAAATCCAAAACATCAGTACATGCTCTAGCATGTGAGCTGTGAAATGTAGATACCGTAGGACGGTAATCTAGGAGCATCACCGTCCAGCCTGGGGAAACTGACAATGTTAAATCCAAAATCATCTCTTTTGTCATACAGTACCGACAACGTTATCTTACATGCAATAAACGAACGAAAACGATTAACGACCCAGATGTAACGAACGCATAACGCATAACGATTAAGGAAAAACGAACGGTAACGTTTAACGTTGTGGGAATCGTTTCGTTTTAATCGTTATCCGTTATTCGTTTTCCGTTTTCCGTTAATCGTTATTCGTTTTCCGTTATCCGTTATTCGTTATTCGTTTATCGTTTTCTATTATGCGTTATGCGTTATTCGATTTTTTAAATGTTCTTTGTTCGTTATAGACGAGATTTATTAAATCAGCAACGTACATGTAAAATGTATAGCACTAATGTACGATTTTTAAATTATAGTGCGACTTTTTTTTTTTGCATGTTAGTTTTTATATTTATGTTCGAATATTTATAACTTTTTTTCATTGGCGGATCCAGTACCGCCTTTTTGTCGATCCCAATCAGAACTTGCTGAAAATTTGACAAAATATACATGGAAGTCGGACGCCGCCTCTGTACCCCGTGAATCCATATTTCTATTATTACTAGTTTTTATATGCACCGTATGGATAGAAGGTGTGCAAGTGTACAGTGTACGAATGTCATACTTGTTATTATCAATACAGTGTACGTATAGGGATGTTTGCCGTGACGTCACGGGTCTCGCGAAAACGAGGCTGGTTGGCAAAAACGGATGGCAGTGAAGGAAAATATACGTGATACCCGGGGATGAATCGACAATTGATTCTCTAATATACACTTCTATCCTACTATTATTTTATTGATAAGTCCTGCTTTGACACTGACCATTCTAATCACAACAATAAAGAAATCCCGCTGAGTTTAGTATATCAGACTGCCGTTCGATTGGGGGGGGGGGGGGGGGGGGGCAAGAATCAATAAAACTGCCGATATTTAATTTTTTCTTCAAATTTTGCTTTTCAAAGAAGCCGGTGTAATTCATAGTGTCCCATTTCTATGCTCCTGTATTAGGTGTAACATGACCGACTAATTACCTGTTGTTTTGACAAGTACACACCTATCCCTCAAACATGCAACGTTCCTATATTAGTTGTAATTTAATTATGGCGGAGCATGTGAACGGGATGGAAAGAGGGAAATAGTTTGACCAAAATTAATGTCGAACTGTTTGAAAACGCAAAACGGAAAAAAATAATTTAGCTCACAAAATAAAGAGTACTAATTTTCTTAGCTTATTTTTTTTTTCTCACGACTGTCTCAAATTTAATTATAGATAAAGCCGATCATAGTATTAACAATGAAAACACGCACAAATCCTTCAGTAATTTTCTTACTTTAGATATGGAAATTACGCAAGTTGGTATCTACCGCCAGGGTCACTTCAAAGTCTTTAAGACCTGTCCCTTATTTAGGCAGAGCATATTGTGAAAAGTAGAATTATTATCAAATATATTTTGATAGAAAATGTAACTGAAGAAAGAAATAAAAAGATAAAATAGAAAGAAAAATGAAAGCGATTTCCATGATTTTCAACTTATCGAAACTTTGCAGTTCAGATTTCTTGTCTCCTCGCTATCTTTTATATCTAAAATCTTTTGCATGTATGTCTATTTTTGTCGGAGTCCGTAGATTTACAGAGTATTTGTGATATATATTATAAAATAATTGTAATTGTATTGCAGAAGGGAACAAAAAAAAAAAAAAGAATAAATAATAAATAAATTACAAGGTACAAAATGAAGTTCAATAGCCCCAAAGCATTGGATAATCTTCTATTGTATACATACAGGGGGGAGAAAATATGCGATATCCATAGCACAATGTACGAGTGTACAATTTTCGCTTGATTGATCACACAGTTTACCGGTTGACTGTCCATTGTGGTCCGTGTGATAGATAATTATGATTGACAGTTGGTCACTCAGTATCAGATATCTATAGGCGTGGCATAGATCTCGAGTTGGGAATTCTCTGCGATCAAATGTATGTACATTGCAAGTGTTTATTACAAAAAAAAAGTTCGGGCCAAACTGGTCTTAATTAAATAATTTTTATTTTTACACTTCGGCTACGATACGACTTTTTTCTAGTTTATTTTTTCATCTTTTAGACTCGAAACTTTTTATTAAAATCCTATACTTTTTAATTAATGTCCGTCAGATGATAAATAGTAAAATAAACATCAAAGAAGTACCTAACAGTTATTCAGTCTCAAAGTCGAGAAGGCAAGGCCAAATCGTTAGATAAATATAAATTATTTATATAGCAAACTCCCCGGTCAACTCCCTCTCCCGTATGGATAAGCTTAATTAAAAGTACGGTGTCCCTGAACATTAATTAATTTAATTTTACAAAATCTTATAATGCAAAATCTTTCTTTTCATATTAAAGTTTACATTCTTATTTGTATTTGTATTTTTCAGGCGAATTTAACCCATACATTCGTAGTTATAGCCGTTTGAAAACGTCATTTTTAATTTGGGGTGCGCAGCTTTAATTCATTACACTAGCGCCACCTACAATGCTTTGCGTTTTTACAATAGAGGTATACATTGTAATGGAGATTTAAATTTATAAACTCGACAATATTATGGTGACTACTGCATATTTTCAAATATATAAAACTTTTTTTTATGGCTCCTTTTTATTTTCAATCTAGACCCTTCGGAATAAATTTTACGTTTTCAATAAAATTTATTTTCAGCGACACTGTATCTTTAATTTTTTCATAATTTGAGTTATTGTTAAATCTAATGTAATCAAAGCTGATTAAGTAAACGACGTTTCAATCTCCAACATAAACAATGCACGTATGGCCATTGAGTACAGGTACGTACAGTTGTACAACGTCTACAACGACTAACTTCATCCAACATCGGAAACACGCATTTTCACAGTCAGAACAAACCGGCCTTTATCGAAAATAAATTCAGTTCTCTCTCTCTCTCTCTCTCTCTCTCCAGACGCACACATATACATCTCTCTCTCCGGACGCACACATATACATATTGGCAGAAGATTTTTATTGGTCCGCGAGAGCGAGGAAGACAGGTTAACTCTTGAATATAACAACATTTCCCACTAATTTAGATAGTATATTATTTTATAAAATGTTCTTGTGTTCATTAATTAGTTTCTTTTTTTTTTCCCAATTTTTTTTTCTTATACACGCCTTCCTTCTTTCAAACAAACGAACAAACCAAATATAGTCTCAGGTAAACACTTCAATAAAAGCTCCTAAAACTAAATATGGCTTCTTGTATAGTATCTTGCATATGAAGTCTTCTTATAGGAAAAAAATAATTGTTATTTACGATAAGATTTTCAGAAAAACCAAAATCATCCAATAATTAAAAAAAAAACAACAACAACAAAAAAAAAAACCAAAAACCACACACACACACAAAACAAAACAAAACAAAACAAAAAAAAATGCTAGCGCCTTGTTCTGGTACATGTACTTCAAACGACTCCAAACAAGTCCGTAAAAATTTGATTTTTCATGAATGATGAATCATGTAAATAAATAAAAAAAAAGCCCGCATTTTTTCAGAATCGGAATAAAACGGTTAGACAATAATGCCGTTTATATAAATATTCTTTTCAGTTCCATTGCTCTTAGTGCCCTTGTTTATTGACCAAGGTGTAATGTATATGGGTTGTATAGGAAAGCTGTAATAAATTCTGACAAGCGGAAGCGAGCTAGAGAAATTTTCTGAAATTCTATAATCAAAATGAAAGATTTCTAATACTAAGTACAAATTCATCGCGAATTTACATGTTTCATAGAATAAGCGACGCTTATTCTATGAAATATGTACATTTATACAAAAAACAAAAAATAAAATTCCAGGGGCGTTCCGGACCCTCGACACCCGCCCTCCCTCTGGATCCGCGCTTGCACAGAAATCAAAACAAATAAACAAAGACAAAAAACACAAGATAAACTAGAAACATGGCTTTTATGAAGGTAGTATTAAAATTTGAATAGCTTTTAATAAACCAAATGCTGTGTCACTGGTTTTTCCGTCTTTATCAAACTCCGCTATAGGTTTTCCGAAGAGCTATATTATAGGGGTAACTACAGGAAATAAAAACCTTCTTTGTATGATTAACGAATTAGCTCGATTTGACTGACTTAAAATGCCCGGAAGTTTGTAAAGTTGGTCTTTTTCGCTTGCGACATCTTTGGCACGCATAAAAATGAAAAGAAAAAGGGGGGTCATGCATGTCATTTTTTCGCAAATTTCACTTTTTTACAGGACCCCTCCGTCCTCATCGAAAAATTTCCAATTTTTACGTATTTTCAAATCGATCTGTAGATTGCATAAAAGACAAGATGAAGTTCAAAGTTAAATTTATCACGACTACTGGTCACATTTTATTGATTCTATATGCTATAAATACATTTCCTACATTTTTGACCAATGGTGTGACACCTTTTATTCAGTACGGTTGACCAGTCAAAACGGAGGGGAATCCCCATGAAATTGATTTCCTGTAGTTACACCTATATTTTTTTCATTTTTTCGATTTTTCAAGAATTTTAGCCTTAGATATGTAAATTGAAGTATTTTACATCCGCATCGACTAAGTTTGTATCGATATGACCATGTTTAGTGGAGTATTGGACTCTTTTCTACAGCCCCCTTTCAACAAAATTCTAATTTCTACGTTTTCTGCATCGAGTAGTATTCCATCTAAATCTGTCAAGTTTAAGTTTACTTTTAAAGAAAAACCCTTTATTTCACCATGTTTAAGTAAAACCAGGTTCGTACTATCAATACACATGAGAAATCAGCATAAAATACCTTTAACAGCTGAATTATAGAAACTAAAATACCATATATGGTAAAATATCTGATTATCAACAAATTTTCAGTGAAATCGGCACAATGGAATGATTTTTAACAAGCAAATGATTGAAATACACTATTTCATGGAATAACAATGATGATGATTGAGAAAAAGATAAAATTTAATTAAGTCAAACCTCACTATTGGCACTGAATGCATTCAGAAGCGGTATCAAGAAAAAGGATTGTACTAAGTTCTTATGTACTTATCTACACAGCGGGACCCTTAATTTGATTAACACTTTTAAAGTATCATGCTGGGCGATATTCAGGACTCCGTAAGTCTTCCTCCCTGAAAGTTTCTCATCCTGGTGTTGGAAAATTTGCCTATCATAACCATACTCAACTGCGCATTGTTGTTCTTTATTTAGTATGACTGTATATTTTGATCGCTAAGCGATAACGTTTTCAAAATGTCGACTGAATGATAAATTTTCAGATAGAATAAAATTGTACTGAATTTTATTTCAATTATTCAAATAAACTACAAGAAAAACGAATAATGTGATTTTGGTCCATTTTCCCCTATAGGGGTAACTACAGGAAATAAAAACCTTCTTTGTATGATTAACGAATTAGCTCGATTTGACTGACTTAAAATGCCCGGAAGTTTGTAAAGTTGGTCTTTTTCGCTTGCGACATCTTTGGCACGCATAAAAATGAAAAGAAAAAGGGGGGTCATGCATGTCATTTTTTCGCAAATTTCACTTTTTTACAGGACCCCTCCGTCCTCATCGAAAAATTTCCAATTTTTACGTATTTTCAAATCGATCGGTAGATTGCATAAAAGACAAGATGAAGTTCAAAGTTAAATTTATCACGACTACTGGTCACATTTTATTGATTCTATATGCTATAAATACATTTCCTACATTTTTGACCAATGGTGTGACACCTTTTATTCAGTACGGTTGACCAGTCAAAACGGAGGGGAATCCCCATGAAATTGATTTCCTGTAGTTACACCATTAGGCACGGTCCATATTATATTCTAGAGATAGGGGAAGGGGGGGGGGGGGGGGCACTTGGGTTGATTCCGGGCTATATTGTTTTTTTTTTTCGCCCCAAACGGGGGGGGGGGGATTTTTCGTAGCAAGAATCTTAATTTTGATATACAATAATGTCTTAGTTTTATCATAGCACTCAAAATTGTGAATACGACTTTTTTAAATGAAAAATTGCAATCATGCAAATAAATATCAGCAATATGTAAGCCGGAGTCCGATGGAGGCCCAAAGAATGTATAACTTATTATCTATCTGAATCTTGAACGAATCAGAAAAGTGTAAGGAAATTTCTGTAAAATAAGTAAAATAATCCTTTTTTCTTAATTTCGGACGGGACACGCGCTCGAAGAGGTTTCGATTTTATACTAGGGTGCATCAATGTACTTGCACACCATATCCCGATTGTTATACTGTAGGATTAATTTTCTTCTCCTTATATGGTCCATATATCATTAAATACGAAAATCTATTTGCAATGGTTTTTTTTTTTTTGGTTTTTTTTTTTGGGGGGGGGGGGGTTATAGGTTTTCTTTCTTTCTTTTTTTTATTGGATTTCTAATTTTATTTCTAGGTATAATTTTTATTATATTTTAGGTATTATTTCTAGGTATAATTTTCTTCTCCTTATATGGTCCATATATCATTAAATACGAAAATCTATTTGCAATGTTTTTTTTTTTGGGGGGGGGGTTATAGGTTTTCTTTCTTTCTTTTTTTTTCTTGGATTTCTAACAATATTTTTTTACTTTGTTTCTTGTCCCATTTACATGTACAACATAATTCATAAAGACAAGATTGCTGTGACTCTTTGACATGCATATCGTCTATAAGGCATTTATCCCTGTCCCGTACAATATTGTTGAATAAACATCCCGAAAGTGTCACGTTTCCTGGTAAACTACGCGATATAAAATACCCTGAACCTTGTAACTATAGTTACCAGGTACGATTAAATGGGGCCCTCTTCGGGGAACGTATTTGCCAATAAGTACATTGTAAATAAAGCGATAAGTTATTTAAACGAATGTATGTTGTGTATGTGAATATGTCCAGCAAAGAAACTTTTCTATTTCGGCGTATATTTCTCTATATTCACACACCTATATCAAATTTTGATTAAAAAAGAAAGAAACTAAGTTTTTGATATGTCCATAATTATACATAAAATCAACGATTAATTTGTAAAAATGATTTTTTTTTTCGCGCGCACTAGAGGGAGATTTCTTTAAGTTTGTGCCGAAATTTGACCCCATCCCGGCAATGAATTCCTTTTGGCAATTTTTTGGGTCAATACATGTCAATAAATCGTCAAATATAGTCTCCTATCACCTGCAAAGGGGACGCTGGATCCACCAGTCTGGTGAGCGTTGTTTTTTTTAAAATTTATTTATTCTTTTTTCTTGGTACATGATTAAAATTGTTTGGTCGTCGGCAGGGATTGGCAAAGCTGCGACCTGCATCATAGTCTCATTCCTATCAAAAATTGTCCATTACATCTGCAAATCGCTGCGCCCTGGTGCGCTTTATTCTGCGGTATCCATTTTAAAATTAGTATTTATTTATTTATTTATTTATTTATTTATTTATTTATTTATTTATTTATTTATTTATTTATTTACTTTTTGGTCTATTTAAGTTTAGTACTTATATATACTACTTGACGTAGATCTGATTTTATTCAGAAATATATTGAATTTTCTCCGACATTCTTTTTTATCCTTGTTCTGCGCCTGAGATATAAATCTCCAACTTCCACTTACGTACCTTATCTGTGTATGCGTTCGTCTGTAAAATTATCATGTCATTTTGAAGTGGCCATGAAAGAAATGGGTACAAATTGAAGTAATAAAAATGTACAGAAATGTCAATCACAGTCGAGTCCCTCTTCCTCAACGCACCGACATGAAATTGGACTTAGCTGTTAAAAAATGTACTGTGAATTAAACATGGGAAATGGTAAAATTTGGAATTTCAACCCCCTCCCCCCAAATAATGATAATAAATAAAAATAAAACGTACTGAAGAAAAAAATGAATTTCTATTCATCGTTAAACAGATTTGTCCGATGTATTGAAGCTTTTCGAAAATTGATTATTTTTGGAATTGCCCTTTCGTGAGGAAAGATGGCCCATTGTTTTTAAGAATAGCCCATTGTTTTTGAGAATGCGTGGCTCATTTAAGTTCAAGTGGAAGGGGCTATAGTCCCATTAAACAAGTTTGCCTTCCCGATCACCTTTAAACGGCATATGTTCATAAAAAAAACATGCATGCTTGAAATCAATGTATACTTGTAATAATATATTAAGAGCGAAATTCAGTATGCAAAAGATTTACTGGTATATATTATGTATGGATGGCTATAGAAACTCTTCCACGGGGGGAGAGGGGGCAAAGCCGTCAAGAGGGGGGGGGGGTTCCAATCCTGCTTTGAAAAGAATATACATGTACTAAAAAAGCGAAAATAAGTGATTGCAGCAAATTCTTCGAAAAGGGAGCCCTTGTTCTCCGACTTGATCCTAAATCTGTTCAGTGTTAGATTTTGGATTTTTGGTGTGATCGGATGATGAAGATCCATATCGTCCAAAGAAAAAGAAAAAAAGTGATTTATTATGGTATGTTTCCTTACGACGCTTACGCTCTTACTTTTTTTGTATCCCTCCATCAATGTTTTCTCATCACTCAACTATCGATCAACATTAAATAAAATTCGTCACTATTGCATGTTCAAATTTTAATTGGCAATATCCATATGATCATATCATGTCTATAAATGTTGACACAAGGATGTCTGTTTAATTTATATTTTTTTTAAACACCACAGACATGTATACAATACATTGACAAGGACAAGAATATATGTCAGCCGACCCGTGGTTCTAGCAAGGCTTGAACCAGCAATCTTAGAATAACAAGCCCGACGCCCTATCCGCTGTACCACGGCGGCACAGGAAGTCTGTTTATAAGTCCTTGGTTGACAGTGTTGTAGAAGAACTGATCAAGGCAACAAGTGTTTCACTACATATACGTATTTCTCTTTCGAATATGAGGTTATATCAGTGGCGGATTCAAGGGGGGGGGGGGGCGTAGGGCGCGTACGCTCCCCCTAAAATTTTCCAATCATGGATAAAACGATCATTTTCAATCAAAAAATAGTAAATATTAGTGAATATTAAGTACATGTACTTGTACCTGTTAGTAAATATAATTGTTCAATGCATCAATTTTAACTCTTTAATCAATTACAGTCACGAAAATGGGTCCTAAAATGAAGATATTCAAGAGCTTCCGGGGGGCTTTGCCCCCCCCCCCCCTGGTCCCCCTACCAGGGCTCTGCCCTGGACCCGCTGCGGACCCCAGACCCCTCGCAAATTCTTTACGCTCCCCCCAACTGAAAATGCTGGATCCGCCACTGTATATGTTCAAAATTCTTAAACGTACTTGCACACTATTTTGCAATAAACATGTGTAACAAATGTCAAAATATTGCAGTTTTAAAATAAAACTGAAGCGGTACTTTGATCGGTGAAATCAAAGAGGCGGCATAATTTTTGAAGCGCACGGGCATTGAACTGAGGCTAATAAGCGAAACTTGATATTTAAGTTGATTATTTACATGTACGGTACTTATAACTGATTCATCATATTGATCTTATTGTTTCAGCAATAATGTACTGGCTTCGTTTTCTGCATTATACCTATATGTAGCTAAGATGCATATTAGCCGGGTTGTGTACGCTATGCAATTTCTTGGATGTTGGGGGGGGGGGGTATTCCATGTATTAATTTTTATGTATATGTACTAAATATACTTCGACTAAATAAATAAATAAATAAATAAATAAATAAATAAATAAATGTAGTCCAGTGGCGGATCCAGCGCTCCCTTTGCCGGGGGGTCAAGGGGCGAATTTTGCCGATTTTTACCGAAAATGGGCCAAAATATACCTGTTTTTTGAAAATTTTGGGTCAGTGCCGGGGAGGGGGGCGCCCCCTCCGCACCCCTAAATCCACCACTGACTGCACATCTTATTCTAAATCAACACCGTCTGCTATTTAAATCGCTCAGCAATCGAGGGTTGTTAAAGAGGCTGTGCTATGTATATCAAATCCATGTATATTATGCAGAACGTGACAGGTGGTAAATAAAGAAGCAAGAAGTGGTAGACAAATATTTATTTACGACGGACATGCTCCCGGTGTTTTACTTATTTTTTTTCAATAAAGTTTTTTTAAGTAACGTTAATTCCCCTCTTGACACTTTCATTCGTTGATCATTTATTTAATGTCCCTCAGCTTGATCTTCGGTATACTAAAATTTCGTCAATTAAGAAGCATTAGAAATTCTTGAACAGCGATTTGTCATCTTTCTAAGCTATCATGAGTATACGTTATATATGGGAACGGTACTAACGATTAACGGATAACTTAAAACGGATTACGATTGACGAATAACGAATAACGGATAAAGCATAACGCAAAACGAAAAACGGATAACGATTAACGATCCAGAGCACCCCTAAACGAACGGAAACGATTAACGATTCAGAGCAAACGAACGCAAAACGCAAAACGATTAAGAAAAAACGAACGAAAACGATTAACGCATGTAAGATAACGTTGTCGATACTGTACACACTCGTATGAATCTCTCTATTATCTATTTAAATATTTTGGTCCAAAAATGGTATTTCTGTGTTTGTAGCGTTTGCCTTGTTAAGAATCAATTCTTGTGGATAAATAACATTTTTATACTTTTCAAATGCAGGATAGTCAATAGTAAGAATATCTAGTACCTAGAAGTACCAATGAAACATTTCATATCATCATGTTTGTTTGCTTTTGAAGATTTTGGATTAATTCCCTATCATACATGTATAGAAATAAATCTGCAACAAGAGGCGCACAATTAGTACCAATAGGAATCCCTACAACCTACTTGTAGAGTTTCTCACCAAATCTTACATAAATATTGACCAAAAGGAAGGACAATGCAATACACAGGTCACCACATGTTCATGATTTGTATGATTTGTAATCTGTGGTGAAAAAGAAACCCTTCGATTTAGATGTACAAATATAAATTTTCCCCTCCCGACCAAAACACCATTTAATGAGTTTGGACACTCGATCATATATTTTGTCGTGAGGAAGCGTGGTGTACATGTACATATTAGAAAAGTCGTATGAATAAATCGTACTTGCTTCAAAATTTCTTGATTTCATTTTGTCAATCACATCCCCTGAATTTTTTTTGACCAAAAGAAGTTTGCACCGTTTCTGTTCATGACACTTTCAAAGTATTCGGCCACGTGTTCCTTTATAGCCGTGAGTGCTGACGTCAGATTTCTAGACAAAATTGTAGTTGAGCAGTTGCTAGAATTAGCAATGTATCGAAACGTGTAAGGAGACTTGTGAAGTTTTGGTATGCAGTATATTGTGGGGAGATCCAATTTAGAAATAGGTATGTTAAAGGAAGAAATTTCATTGTTATGTTTGCTAAAAATATTGGGAACGCTTTCACTTTAACTATTGAAGAAGCACAGGGGGTATTGAGATTTTTTTTTTCAAATAGATAATGGATTTTCAATCCGAGGGTGGCGTATTCAATAGTCAATGATAAAACTAAGTGCACTAAGATTCAGAAAAAAGGTAACTCTTATTTATGATGGTTATTTTTTTTCTAATTATTTTTCTGGAAAGTATCATCTTTTTCCAAAGCAAGCGCGGATACGGTTGAATTTCTGTATGAAATCATGTATAGATTTTCATTTACAAAGCAAGAAAACCATTCACAATAGCCCCATTTCCTTTTCCAATGAAAGCATAACAAGCAATTTTTCTTACAATTTCCATAGACCAGAATGTTACATTTATATGGCTGTACATAATATAATTTTGGAGGATACATATAACTTTCTCATTAATACTGGAAAAAGAAAGAATATACAAGCTGATGAAATTCATAAATAAGTCGCAGTTACAAAATGTATCTCCACTGAACTTTTTCAAACTTGAAACCTGTGAGATAACTACCTTATGTCTCAAAAATACAAATAATTCGAGATGTTACCATTAATTTTATACAAATATGGACTTGGGCAAGGTCATTATAATGACCCGATGATATTTGAAATATCGACCGAGGCCAAGTCCTTATTTGTTATATTATATAACCATTATTAGACTTTAACACTGAATTAATGATTCAAAACAATTTGAAAATATAATTCTTAATAAAAAATTAACAATAAATTCACTTTTTTTGTGAAAAGTTTATCTTAAATTGTGATATTCAACAAAATAACTACCTTAATTATTATTGTAAATACTGATATCATGAAAAATACCACACCGAGTCATTATCTTCTGCCAACGGTCATTATCGAAAAATAATGACTCGCGCGCAAGCCAATCAGAATCGACGTTACATCCCGGTTATATAATATAAGCACTTTTCAAAACATCAAAAGTGACAAATATGGATAATGACCATACCCCTGTATACAGCACAAAATCGATAATTCAGAAAATCAGGATAAAATAGGACCCAAAGCAAACAAACAGAAACCTCCACCATATGAAAAGAAGCGAACTCCCGATATGGGAGTGAGACCAGGTGCCCAGGAACAGTGACCATCTCCTGCTTGCATGCAACACCCGCCGCTCCAATTCGGTAATTAAAACCTGTCACATCGGGTTACTTCCATTTCGGAAGACAGAAAGCTCAAATGGACTAAGACAGAATATCATCCACCATTCTGGAGAGTGGGACATCATAGTGTATGAGGAGTTCCCCATATCGACCGTAGAATTATCAGAAAGTTTTCTGTTTTTCGATATGTGTTTCCGTAATCAAGGAAAAGCTTGTCTGAGGATATACCCCTATGACCTTCTTTTGTCTGTCATGATGCCTTGCCTATGGTAAATTGCTGAAAAATCTGGGTAAAATTCAACATGGTCGATAGGGGTTACACGCCTGCCAAATTTCATCAAAATACTATCAGAATTCTGGAAAATATCGAAGACAAATTATGAAAAGGAGCTGTTAAGATAAGGGCCGGATTTAGCCCTGATATCACTCGATTATTTCTCGAGCGCTGTCCTTCCAATTTAAATAAAAGTTGGGAAAGATAAAAATATAAAGTATTATAAGATTCATGGTAGGGATTTTATTTAACTAAATTTGGTGAAAGATGTTATGATTACGGGTTGAAGAGATAGGGGTAAAGATGACGGAAAACGTTGTATATCGATCGAAAATGCACAAAAATGCATTATTTTACACATCTTACGTTTATTATGCTTCTGTTACCTTTTCATGTCAAAATTGGATAAGAGAAATTAACTTTGAGTTTATTATATCAATATTAACAGTAAACTCTGCGACCCGGAAACTGAAAAACGGTTTTATTTCGTTCTTCTCAGCCACTTATGTAGCTTTCTGGCGCGAAATACACGCGATGTAGAAATAGACAACTTTCTCACTTATTTCCTTCAAAACTGCAAAATATTTGATTGGAACACACTCTGAATAGATTGTTCCTTGATATAGAAATATTTCAACTTTTCAGGAGAGATTTTACGCCTTATCTTAAGGTGCGTCAGTGGTCACGATTTTGGACTTTTCTTGCACATCTCCTGTTTTAGCACTCATTGAGCTTGACTTTTATAGATATTTCAATTTATTATGGCCAATGTATCATTTCTTACTCTTTTTATGACTTTAATTCATTAGACACATTAAAGCGGCCAAGTTTGAAAATTTAATCTAATATGAATGAAGTGTGCGTAAGAAAATGCTTCGCCGTAATTTTTGTCAAAATTTACGTGGAGGTACTTTTTTTAAATGTACGGATTTCTTTTACGTTAGTAATTACCCATGGATTTTGTTTTACGTATGGAATATTATTGATTTAAGCTTTTTTTTATGGAATGAATACCGAAAAATTATAAATTATTTAAATTCCACTTAAAATAAGGCAAATTTTCAGCATTGACACTTTTTCAAGAAAACCGCAAAAGGTAACTATTTGTGAGCGTATGCTCTCTCTCATTTGAAAACGGACATATACTTTTTCTTCAATATTTTGAAAAGTCTTCCCTAGGAGCACGTGTTACTGTGTGTTTGGAAAAATCGTTGAAATTCTGTATCTCTGAAATTTTTTACCTGAACTTGGATGATTTTCGTTATTTTTGTGTAAAATTTAGAAAAAATTTAGTTATTGGGTAAGTTGGTACCAAAGGTAGCACTTTTTCAAGTTTTTCTTTTATACAAAGTTTCTAACCTGTTTTATTGTAATATGATCATGAAGAAAAGTAAAATAAAGATCAAATGAGTGCATTTCAACACTTTTTTGGTATATGATTACGGGTTGAAGAGATAGGGGTACAGATGACGGAAAACGTTGAATATCGATCGAAAATAAACAAAAATGCTTTATTTTACACATCTTACGTTTATTATGCTTCTGTTACCTTTTCATGTCAAAATTGGATAAGAGAAATTAACTTTGAGTTTATTATATCTATATAAACAGTAAACTCTGTGATCCGGAAACTGAAAAACGGTTTTATTTCGTTCTGTAGCTTTCTGGCGCGAAATACACGCGATGTAGAAATAGACAACTTTCTCACTTATTTCCTTCTAAACTGTAAAATATTTGATTGCAACACACTCTGAATAGATTGTTTCTTGATATAAAAATATTTCAACTTTTCAGGAGAGATTTTACGCCTTATCTTAAGGTGCGTCAGTGGTCACGATTTTGGACTTTTCTTTCACATCTCCTGTTTTTGCATTCATTGAGCTTGACTTTTATAGATATTTCAATTTATTATGGCCAATGTATCATTTCTTACTCTTTTTATGACTTTAATTCATTAGACACATTAAAGCGGCCCAGTTTGAAAATTTAATCTAATATGAATGAAGTGTGCGTAAGAAAATGCTTCGCCGTAATTTTTGTCAAAATTTACGTGGAGGTACTTCTTTTTAACTGTACGGATTTCTTTTACGTTAGTAATTACCCATGAATTTTGTTTTACGTATGGAATATTATTGATTTAAGCTTTTTTATATGGAATGAATACCGAAAAATTACAAATTATTTAAATTCCACTTAAAATAAGGCAAATTTTCAGCATTGACACTTTTTCAAGAAAACCGCAAAAGGTCACTATTTCTGAGCGTCTGTTCTCTCTCATTTGAACACGGACATATACTTTTACTTCAATATTTTGAAAAGTCTTCCTTAGAAGCACGTGTTACTGTGTGTTTGGAAAATCGTTGAAATTCTGTATCTCTGAAATTTGACCTGAACTTGGATGATTTTCGAGTAATATATGTCTAATCAGAAGACTTTTTAACTTTTGAAAGCAAAATGCATCACCTAGTACCGTAAAATTTTCCATTCTGAGAACATTATTTGGATTTAAATTCGCATATTGCACTTTTTTCTAGACTTGCAATATATCTATGTTTTACGATTTGATCACTGTATCATGATTTCATGGATTTGTAAAGATCTTAGTATACTAAGAACAACGTGTATTTTTCCCTAAAAGATACACGCCAGGTGTACGGCATTTTGCTGGACGAGAAAGAATTTACTGTACGGCATGTTGAAATAGGTAGTGTACGATGTCTTGCTTTTGGGGTCGGGGTTGCAAAGCAATTTCGGGGCTTATGGAACGAAGATGGCAATCCACCTACTATGTGTACCTGTCCGTCACCTGAACAATCATCTGTCTTTACACATTTTTGTTACGAAAGAGTTCAAGGGTGTAAATCTATTTATAAAACATTGGTACTCACAGCAGGACAAGAACCCCAATATGCTAATTTTATTGTTTCTACCATGCGCGGATCCAGAAGGGGGGGGGGGGGGGGCGTACGTTTGCCAGAGGTGGGGTCAACGGACCATGGTCCCCACCTCTGACAGATCTCGGGGGGTGTCCAAATACGACATAAGATTAAATTGTTTCATATGGATTTTTTCCGGCTCGCTTTCGCTCGACAAATACATAAAACTCTTGTATGAAAGGATACATCAACTAAGACATACTTATATTGAATTGATATTAAAATTACTTTCATCAGTTGTGTTAATTACCATACTTTCCATAAGCTTGCATATTCAGTTATAGATATTCAGTTCGCATTGTTTACAGGCGATTAAAATGTGGAAGTCCATGAGCTTCAGGGGGCTTCGCCCATGGTCCCCCACCAGGGCTTCGTCCTGGACCCACAGGGGGCCTAAAGGCGGCCCAGACCCCGGCCTTTTAGACACCCCCCCTCCCCGGTGAAAAAAGCTGGATGCGCGCATCGCTTCTACTCTCTAGAAATTAAGACACATTTCCTTTGTTTCTTCTACACTCACTTCTCTGGTGTATTGAATAGCACTCAGGTCATAAGGCGTAAATTTCGTGTTATGCATGCATTTTTAAAAAAAAATATTCATAATAAAAGAGAAGGACAGCCCTGTGGTGCACATACATAAATGTATGATAGCTAACGCATATCAGCCTTTTCGAAACCATTCTCGTGACTGAAATTGATTAAAGAATTTTAATTGATGAAGACAATTATATTATAGGACAGGTAGTAAATATTTACTAATATTTACTCTTTTTATATGGAAAATGATCGTTTTACCTATGATTTGCAAATTTTAGGAGGGGGGGGGGGGGGCGGGGCGTGCGCCCCCTACGTCATCCCTTTGAATCCGCAACTGCATGTGGAAAGCAGCACCTGTATGTCAATAAGTGGCGAAGCTCAAGTGAGCTATTGTCATAGTGTGGCGTCGTCCGTCCGTCCGTCGTAAACTTTTCACATTTTCGACTTCTCAAGACCGACTGAAGGGATTTTGATGAAACTTGGTAGGAATGAAGTACTCGTGGCTCCCTACAGGTGGTGTTGTTTTTCGTCCGGTTCCGTCAACAGGTGGCGCCACCACAAGCAAAAGCAGGTCAGGGGGTACCCTTCTTTGACACACCAAAGCACATATCGACAAACCGAAAGCATCAGGATGATCTAGAGAGAATTGTTACTTTGAATAACCCCAAAAACATGTGGTTTTATGCTCTCAATTACTGTACGTTTGCCATATTTAAGGCAATCAGTGGTTTCATATTGATTTTGGTTGAAATTTTGATTTTCATGACTTTTCATGATTTTTTTTTTTCTTATGTGAAGAAAGAAAGGGAGGGGAGGGGGGTTATTTTCATACAAACTGGACATCTTATCCAGAACCACGGAAGGGATTTTAATGAAGCTTGGTAGAAATGAAGTACTCAAGGTCCCCTACAAGCTTTGTTTTTTTTTCCCGTCCGGTTCCATCATTAGGTGGCGCCACCACGGGCAAAAGTAGGTAACGGGGGTACCCTCCTTTGACAAACTTCTTCTTCAGGACAGAAGTACATATCGACAAATCGAAAGCATCTGGATGATCTAGAAGGATGTCTTAAGAAGTGTTGTTGTTTTGGTTTCAGCCCGAAGTTAAATTTTTGACGTGTTTATGACATCTTTTCGGACTTTGTCAGAAATGCTCATTTTGTATGGAGGGGGATTAGGGTCACAAGCTTACATGCTTCATGATATGTTGCTTCATTCAATGACAAATATGGATAATGACCATATCCCTGTTTGATATCAATGTTTGATTATTCCATGTTCATTTGTCTTGCTTTCATTTCAAATTGACTTTATCTTTCTTCATTGTGTGATTTTGCTTCCCTGCATTTTACATTTGTCCTTTGTCAATGCATAACTGTCATTATATCATGCGTTATGACATCCTTCTTTCTGCCATTATCCTTTCCTCTTAATGCTATTATTGCTTCGTCAATGCTAACTTCAATTTTGATTCCAGATGGCGCTTCGCGCAACCGCATGTGCCCGTTCCTTGAAATGAACTTTGAAACATCCCCTGTCGTTAGAAATTTCTTTTAAATTCTACTACAGTATCGTTCCAAAAGTAATCATATTATCGCAAGAGAAGACAGAAGTAGATTGGCTGTATAAATATTTGAAAAATATTACGAAGTAATTAGTAAATATTTGATTTTGTCTGACTGTAAAATACACATGTATGTGAAGAATCTCTGTGGTGTAGTGGTTATCACATTTGCATTTGAATTTTATTTTACACCTTTCCGAGTGGGTTCGAATCCAGGACGAGGATACTTTTTCTTTCCTTTTGTCAATTTTAAGTATAATGTAACTTGTCCATGTTTTCCATCTGCCCAGTAGAGGATGTCGAAAAAATTTGGGGTATTTTTTTTCAGTTTTTCTTTGGGGGGGGGGTCATTGTTTTGGAAAAAAAAATATCAAATGATGGCTTTTTGTTGAAACTTGTCGAGTCCGCTTCGAATCAGTGAATGAAAGTCAAGTTCAAAAGTAACAAGGCATCGCGCTTCGTCGATAAATCACCTCGTCGACGCGAAATATAGGCAATGATGGCTTTTTGTTGAAACTTGTCGAGTCTGCTTCGAATCAGGAAATGAAAGTCAATTTGACAAACACAAAAGCCGAAACTATGTTCGACCCCCCCCCCCCCCCCCCCCAATAAAAAATTTGTCGATGAAATATCTTCCGACAAAATATTGGGTCAACATGAAGATGACCATATGACCATGCAAATTATTCAGATGGCAATTTCTCGAGACAAGTGTACGTAATATCTTACGAGTACTCGAGGCTCACGTGGTTTTGGGGCTTTGTTTTTATCTGTAAGGCATCCTAGTACATGTACCTGTTTTTCAACACGCCGTACAGTAAGCTAATAACATGCCTTACACAAACAATTTCTTTGTTGAGCTCGAATGTAAACTATAGATGCAATTTCTACATTACCCTTGATTAATATTTAATAGTTATGAACTTCTACATAGACTGTGCACAGAGTCGTGATCTGCAGTAGTACTTTCTTCCGTTAAAAAGAATATAACTATCAACCATATGCTGTCATGTGGGATGAGAAAAGCCCACCTGAGGGGTCTGGTTTTTGGTCAGGGAACTCGGCAAGCCTCGTTCCCTGACCCGAAACCAGACCCCGAGGGTGGGCTTTTCTCATCCCACATGACAAGCATATGGTTGATCGTTTTTCTCCCATTTCTAGGGGCCTTTCTTGAAATTCCATGAAATCATGAAATCTTCAACTTTCTCGAATTCGAAAAATAAAGGAATATTCGTTTTCAGCGCCCTTAAAAATGGTTTTTTCTGAAAGAATAATCCGTAGTCCTTAGCCTTAATCCGTTTAATAAAAATTAGATTGTAGAAAAAGGAGTTTTAAAACGACGTTTTTGTTGAGAGGTCGCCGCTTTTGGTGCAAAAATCATGATGTCACAATGGATAATAACGACGTCACAATATGGATACGGCCTATACGGCCGACGTCAAAAGTCACGCGGGGGGCATATGGGATACAGTGACGCAACACGACGCGTCGCTATGGGCAAACTCTATCCCACATGGGGGCAAATGGGAGAATATAAACTTCATACATGTGCAATTTTATGTGTACTAGGTACCCCATTTTGTGTTATTTTACTATTATCGTCGGATCAAATCCTTTGTTTTGAGGGTTTCGATGTTGAGTTTTCCATCACAGAATTATTTGCTTGAAGTTCATTCCATATAAGATCATATTTTCTTCACAAATCATTGTCAAATGCTTAAGGTAATACCTATGTCATACTTGTTTACCGCCTCGGTAGTACCAATACGCCGACAAATAGTACCAATATCCGGTGTGCGGCTATACACAGTGATCACGGACCTATTAATTTTCGTTCATAAAATGATTAAGTGACATGAATGCTATATTTTCATATGATTATCATGAAATCGTTGAAATTCTTTCATTCAGAAATGACATGCTTAACAGCTCCTTTACGCGAGCGAATTACGTATGCTGTGCTCAGGTGGAATAAAAACGAACTGTTCAGAAAATAAGAGAAAAACATCATTTTGGACAGAGAATGTTATGTCTTATGTCTGATGCCATGTCTTCAAGAAGGTATAGAGTTGGAAATCTACCGCATAAGTTATATCAACTTATCTACTTTCTACTTTTTATTAAAATTTGTGACATTACCATTCAACAAATATGCCCCTTCACGACAAATTTTAACGATTGCAAGTAGTGTTTAATGAAAAGTGAATGGACTGCGTATTTACAATTGATATGTGGAAAAAGATCCTACAAAATAATTGAACTACCTAAATATTAAACCACGTAATAGTTTGATTATAATAATACATGATCATATGTTACAGGATCAACGCAAATAAAGAACTTAAATCGACGCTACAGATATCTTATTCAATACGGAAAATACGTTGGAGGTAAAACTTAATTGACCTTTGTGTTTGTAATGCTTCCATGCTTCAAAGTTGTCAATGGATAAGTTTTTCTATTTCGAGTTTTTTGCTTTTGATTATTTTGTGCTGTCCTTAGATGGTGTATAACGAAAATATATCAAACTAGACAACTTAGCAATTACTTCCTACAACATAAAATGATTGAAGAAAAGACAACGCTTACAAGAAAGGAAGGGATCTCCAACAATACCCAGTTGCAGCACCAACAATGAGGCATATACAGCCCCAAGTGAAAACTGTGAGATGACATACACAGAAAAAGTCAAAAGAGGACACAGAACACAACATAAAACACCAAAGACTACACAGAAAACAAGGAGACAAATGGTCAAACGGTGCATTTTCGTGCATTAACATCGACGGCGGATTCGGCTAGCCAACAGGGAATGCTTACACCTCCCGGGCACCTGGTCCCACCTCTAGCTTGCTAGGCGTCCGTCGATGCTCAAATTTTGCTCTATTGTGAGTGCTTTTGAGATTATCGTCAGGATCTTCTTTAGCTCATTATGACGACCATCTGCTGCGTTAGTAGCAAATGGTATGGTTACCGAATTACGTGTACACAGCCGTGCACTCTCCGGTTAACAAATGTCTCGAAGAACGCACAATTGAGGTGTAAAATAACCGCCTCCCTCTAAGATGACCACGCAAACAAGACAGCAAAACGAAGGGGTCAAACACAGAGATGAATATGTAAATGGATATAAAGAGAAAGAGTGTGGGCTAAACGATTTCCTGCACGTTATATAGTACCATAATACCCGTCTTAGACCATTTGAACCATCCAACCACAGTATATACTTGTATCTTACGAAATGGAAGTAACCGGATGTGATATTTCTGCCGAATTGAAGCGACGGGTGCTTCATGTAAGAAGGAGATGCTCACTCTTCCTGGGCACATGAGGTCTCAATCCTATTGTTAAACGTCTTCAAATTCAATAGCATCATTTAAGAACAGATAAACTAGCAGCATGGGCTAGGCATGCATTTTTCGGGTACTCTCTATTGGGAGTTCGCTTCTTTTCATGTGGTGGAGATATTTCGTGTTTGCTTTGGTTCTATCCTGATCCTTTATCCTGATTTTGTATGCCTTCGGTTTATAATTTTCTGAATTGTTGATTTTGTACTGTGTATTGGAATATGGTCATTGTCCATATTAGTCATGACCCGAAGAATGTGACCGATATTCTGAGAGGGCAGTTGGTTGGCGCCCTGTCTTCTCTAAAGAGAACAAACGAGCATTCGAACTCTACGAAACACATTAGAACACACATCTGAAGTGGAAAACAAAGACACAAAACGACCAAAGACATCGTTGACATATGAAATTACAAATGTGTGAAAAAGGCGGTGCCAACATGGCAAACTTCGCATCTAAACCAACTTTTTTAGCAATCTGAATATTGCTGGAATTGTGAGTTTGTCAGAATAAATCACAAACTTACCATTCACCTTATCCAAAGGTTTCAGCTGAGATAGCTTCTTCACTGTGGATTGACGCAATAAAGACCTGCAGCCGTAAAACATGTAAAAGAGATAGGCCCATTTTAATGCAAAGCGCTTTAAATGTGTATAATATAAAAAAGTATAGGTCATCGTTTTATCAGTAGTTTTCCTCCTGAGTATATAATACCATAACCTTAGATAAATAAGGGAATATAGGTTATTTTTCTATGCACCTGTAATAATCAATTCTGAAAATATATGTAAATACAGGTACGTTCGGCAAATTCATTCTATTTCAATGTCCACTGCGTTCCAGAATAATGTGGATGATTTGAATGAGAATTATCTTTATTAAAATATATTAGAATCAAATATTTGAAATTGAAGACGTTTAACATTTAGACCACTTGGTGAGTTTCACTGCTGGTGGACCAGGGGTTCCTGAGGGCACATATAGCCAAATTCGATCACCTTTGGTTGATCGTTTCTTCAACACATTCAAAAATTACTGTTATCAAAATTTCTTGAAATTTCTAAAATGTAGGT
Organism: Pinctada fucata; assembly: GCA_028142955.1. NCBI lineage: Eukaryota > Metazoa > Mollusca > Bivalvia > Pterioida > Pteriidae > Pinctada > Pinctada fucata. The sequence goes on along the minus strand of AP027111.1, from coordinate 42,122,163 downwards.
CCTGAAGCATCATATCCCATCCATCCTAATACGTCTTTCGATTCATTTTTGACATACTATCTTTCACATTTTTGGCCATGTTACATTGTTTATATTGAGGATCAATGACGAGAGTTAAGTATCCGAAATGTGCATGTCTGTTCCGTGCTGCAAATTTATTCGTTCCTAAACTATGTTATTGAATTTGAAGACGTTTAATGACAAATATGGATAATGACCATATCAATTTACCATTTCTTATTCATTTAATACTCATTAAAGAAAATTAACATTAATTTGACAAAGGCGGAGCTCCAACATGTATTTTAACCATATCCAACCCCCCCCCCCCCCTCCCATCCACATTTCGTAATAGCTGATCATCTCATAGTATATATGTTTTGTAATTCTCTTATTAGGGAGTTGAAATTTTCAGCAATCAATGCCATGAGATAATGCATTCATAATAAACATGGAATACTACATGTATAAATGTGGTGCGGATGCGAGACCAGGTCAATGAGAAATGAAATCGATGATTTTGTGTATACATGCATAACTTTTAAAACAACAAGTTCTCAAGAAAGTCTGAATAAAAGAGTATGAGTCACGACAACCATGTCTCTCATTTTGTCACACGATTTCCTAAAACCTTAAACTACTGAGAAAAAATCATGAATATGTCCCGATTTCGTACAAGATATATCTCACAATGAAGCATCTTTTTTTATGGTTTTGATGGCATCAAATAATGTCAATAATGACGTCACTTGACGTTCTTGATAAACAATGACAAAAAGTATCATAAAAAGGGTCAGGCCACGAGACCCCTTAATCGGCCCTATAATACGGCGGATAGCAATACTCGTCACAAAGGTTATACGGATATTTTTCGCGTACATTTTTTTTCTTTGTAGTGACGTCATCAAGTTTTTTAACAATAACTTAGGCAAGAGACTAAAGGCAGATCAGAACGGACAAGCCATGAATATAATCTTTAAAAAGTAAATGATACATTCCTGATATATTTCATAAAGATACCATGATTATAAAACCATATTTCGTGAAAAGGAAAAAAACTTTTTGCGGATGTTTTATGGGAAGTCTTATATGACTGTCGTGATGTAAAACTTTATCAATCACGTTGTCTTTATTGTATAATTGAATGTTGATGCAAATGTAACATATATTCTTCCCGTCTCTTCATTTTTGTACAAAAGTTAAAGTCGTCAATCAGAAGTTAGAGTCCGTCTGTAAAGTGGTCATAGCATTCGTCAAGTTAGAGGTGGGACCAGGTACCCAGAAAGAGTACGCATCTCCTGCATCTCCTGCTTGGCTAGCCGCACACGCCATGATGTTCACGCACAAAAATGAAACCAATACCTATAAAACAAACACTACCTGACAGAGGTTATATCTGTATACATGTAGATAATGATATGGTCACCATGTTAGGGAGAATATTTATAACACTGTCAAACCCCTCGAGTGGAACTGTTTTCCGAGCTCCATCCGGCAAAGGGCAAACGTGTGACACAACAAATTCGCGGCTTCTCCATTTGTCTTTTTGAGAATTTTTTTTTAATCATAACCTTCGTGTACTCAATAATTGGATCCCTTTTTCGGCCATGAATATCACTGACTATATTTTATTTAGAATTGATGAAACAAATTATGCTGCACTACATTTTTGCAGTAAACCATTTATCTCAATATTGACAATTTATATCTATTGCAGGCCTTATTGGTTGTCTTCTTCTGTCGTCATTAACCTTATTGACTATCGCAATTTGTAAAAGGTAGGACTTTTGCATCCATTCTAATCATACATTATGTAACAATATTATTCATCAGAACAAAAATGTTATTCTCATTTTTTGTATTTTTACTCTTCTCGTTCACAATCATTTTTAAATGTTAAAATTTAGATCTAAAACAAACTCTGCAGATAAGTCGGTTTAGCAGGGTAGCATCAATGACATTTGATGGCTCTTATCAAATAACAAATCGTAATTTCAACGGAATCTATAGAGAAAAGGGTTAATTGATTATTTTCTGATTAAAAAAAAGTTTTTTGACACCTCAAAGCTTACTTTCCATTATATAGGCAAATCAGAATAATACGGAATCTTTCCGACTCTGCCGTTTTGAGGAAAATTCAAACTGACCGTGTCTCAGTGTCCTCACAAAATGGCCAACATTTTTTGGAACGAAGTTCGCAGTTCACCAGTGAAGGCGAACCGTATTCTAGAGTTTAGTTCAGCATTCGATTTTTAAAACTAGTGCAATCGACACAACTTCATTTTCTTGATTTCATATTTACAGAAATATTATAGAAAAGCTAATTAAGGAGGGGGATCAGATATAGATTTTGGGAGAAGGGTTGATGATGAAAACTTCCATTATGACAATACTTGAAAACACCAAGAGGGTCAAATCTAGCTTTGGACGTAAAAAAAACCTTTCAATTCTGACAAATTTTCATTATGATAATACTTGAATACATACCGATGGTAATGTATCAAACTTTTATAGCAATCCCCTGGTACTGAAATTAAGTATAATATAATAAATAAATAGAGACAACACAAAAAGGAACAAGCGGCTACGACACTAAATCGTGTTTAAAACCAGAGGAAGGGACATCGGAACGTCCCTTATTCCGTCTGAACACACGGTTATATCACACACTCTCTCATACTTGTTAGTATTATATAGTAAATAAATAATGAATAAATTCTTGTTATCAAATTATTTTAAGATAAGGAACATCTCCAAAGTTACGTAGGTAGTTGTTAGATCATCTGGATTTCCTCTATTCCCTCTTTTATTTACTAACCAGAACCAAAGGTCAAGTCTAATAGGTTTTTTTTTTGACAAAACACGTTTTCAAGAGACTGATTGCCTGAATGACAGATAGAGATAGATTCCATGTAGATAGATACCATATATCTTTAGTTCTTGAATTATTATTTTTCTTTTCGCATTTTGACATAACCTTAATTAGCCGTTGCATCATATCATATGGTGTTTAACTTTTGCAAACACTTCGCACTGTCTTCGAAAAAAGCGTATTTCTGAAGGTAGTCTTATTATCTTTAATAAACCTGAGTGGATTTATACATGTACGGAATGTGGTCAAAATCTGTTTGAAACCTTATAAGGAATATATTTAAAATATAATAAATATGAAATTTTCTTACTGATGACATTTTTTTTCTTCCCTATTCAGTCGCTGTAAACGGAAGAAGTTCGAAAAGGATGACTTGACGGAACAACCAAATGAAGAAGGGGATCATTCTGTGTATGATGAAATTCATGAAATGAACACTCAATGTTAGCTGTGCTTCGATGCAACATGATATGGTTTTCAACTTTCGACGAAACAATTACGTCAGAAGTATTGTCTGGTGCATATCATATATTATTCAAACTATTTTCAAAGTTTCAATGTGTGTGTGTTTATTTCGTTGTAAATGACTAATATTGAAATCGCAGTTTTAAACGGTGATGGATCCTCAACAGAATGTTTGTATTTTTCACGTGTTCTCTCGTTAGCATGTTGATATTTTGTAATGTTCTTCTTGCTACAGCTATAGTTGCCAGAGTATACCCAATAAAACTGTCAAAACAAATTGTATCGATGAGATGAAACTGTTCATCTAGTTGTAAAAAGATTATCTACGAGGGCTGATTGATATGTCTGAGCCTCGGTTTTCTGGGATGCAGAAGGTATTCTGCTGATAGATTAGCTCACAAAAAGGACAAACAATCAGAGGCATAACTATGCTTCACTTCTGACACAATTACGGGAAAATATTATACTTAAGCTCCGTGAAAAGCTCATTAAAAATGTGTTGTTCCATTAAGACAAAGCTCCTTTTCACAAGTCTGTCAGTACCATGACTGTCATTCATGACCGTTGTTTTAATTTTATTCTATCTTGGTGAATCTTTACGAGACATTTATTCTTTGGCCCTTTCTTCCCTTGATTCAGTAATAACGGTTGAATATATCTTTGACAGAATGAATAAAAAGATAACATAAAGAGCTTGCAGATAAAGTTAATATTTTATATCATTATCATAGTCCACGTTAAGGTAGATGTTCATTTCATATTTCAAAAGGTTTTATATATTTTTTTTACAATCGATTTCATTCATGTGCGCTTTGTACATATACATGTAGTTATATGAATTGGGTTTTTATTTGAAATGATTTGTGTATTGCTTTAACGTTATGATATATTTTCAATATAATTATAATACTGTACAAATCGAAGTTTGTCTCTTTTTTGTTCCCTTAACAAGAAGCGTGTGAATAGAAAATTTAATACAAGTATATCGCGACTTTAGCCGGTAATAGGGGAATTACGCATTCAATCCATTTAACTCCGCCAATAAAAGCTTCGCAGTGTAAACTGGAGGAACCTCTTAGCGGAGATCGCGTTGTCAATGGATTAAACAAAGGGTAAAATAAATGAACATCAAAGAAGTACCTAACCATGATTCAGTCTCAAATCGAGAAGGCAAGGCAAAATCGTGAGAATTCCCATCGAAACGGTTGCGAACTCCGGAATGAACAACATTCCGAAGTGAGACCAGGTGCCCGGGGAGAGTCAGCGTCTCCTGATTGCATGCAACGCCCGTCGCAACAGCTCCATGGAAACCTGTCAAATTCGTTGATTGTCTCGATGTACATTTTGATGTACAGATCAGGTAAGTATGTCTTGTTTGGTGATAACGACAGCCATTCAATCACAATGTAGAATGTCACAGATCATTCTGGAAAGGGGGATCTGATATGCTTTAAATTTATAATATCCCCGTAGCGACCGAAGAACTTCCGCACTGATGATTTCAGCCGTTGTTTGGTATAACCTGAACAAAAAGGTTACTTGCAAGTCGTCTGTCTCTAATGATGAAATTTTCATATTTGGAACATGCCCTGGCGTACCGTATCAGCTGAGAAACAAAACCGTCATAAGCAGGAGAGGACGGAATGGTGCTACTCATGAAAGGGAAGTTAGTTATGTGGAAGCTGAAATCATTACGCTTGTCATACAGTGAGGTGTTCAAATGACCGTTTGCGTCGAAAGATAAAAGTATATCCAAGTACGAGGCGGATCTGTTGCTCTCTGTTGTTTCCTTGATCTCTAGTTCATGATGATACATTTCATGTAGATGGTCCTTAAATTTCGTATTATTGATGGACAGAAGATAAAAATATCAGAAGATAAAAATCAGAAGATAAAAAACCGCCCTTGCTCATTAAAGCAAGATTTGCAGACAAAGGAATTGATGAATTAAATCTTGGCCAAATTTTGAATCACAAAACTGTAACAGAAAAGATCCCACCATATTTCTAAAGAAAATGCTCCCACCATATTTTACAAAGTGTAACAGAACCAAACCAAAACTGTAACAGAACCAAAGCAAAACTGCAACAGAAAAGATTCCAACATATTTCCAAAGATAATACTCCTTGTATCTCCAATAGCTCACACCAACGGTTGCATCTAAAATATATATATATGTAATTACAAACGATTCTTGCAATGTATTGTTTTAAATATTCCGTAACTTCATCCATTTCTTGCTATTGTTTTTTCATCTCGTTGGTTTATGTGTAGTCCTTTGTGTTTGATGTTTCTGTGTTGTGCGTTGACGTTCCTTGTCCCTGATGTGTCTCTTACTGTGCTTGTCTGCTTTGTGTTTTTGCATTGAGTGTTTTGGAGTTTTGCTGTGGGTACTACAACCTGGTGTTGTTGTCCCCTCCTTTGTTTCATCGCAATTCAACTATTCTCCTTGTGGATACATTGCTACTAGTGAACGACAAGAGAATTGTTAAGAAAGGGTCCCAAATACACAGAATGTAAATGCTTTACATGGAACCAAAATTTCAAAATTATCATGTACTCGTGTGATGAATATGCTAGACGTTTGGCAAAGAAAGAGAATGTAAACCTCGACTCCATTTCGGAATGAATAGAATTCATCACAGGGTCAATTTTATCTAGAATTTACCGATTACAATCAGTTGTGGACACCAGATTCAAGTCTATCTTTCAAGTCTATCTTTCAACCCATCCTGCTACGTCTTTCGGTACCCTTTTTCGACATAGTAACTTTCATACTTTTTGGCATATTACATTGTTTAGATTTAGGATTTAGGATCACTGATGAGGGTTAAGTACCCGAAACGTGCATGTCTGGTCCACGTTGCCAATTTATTTGTTCTTAAATGATGCTATTCAATTTGAAGACGTTTACATTTATACCACTTGGTAAGTGTCACTGCTGGTGGACCAGGAGTCCCCGAGGGCACATGTAGCCAAGTTCGATCAATTTCGGTTGATCGTTTCTTCAACGCAATCTAAATTTCTGTTATCAAAACTTCTTGAAATTTCTAAAAAGTGGGTCCTGTAGCATCATATCCCACCCATCCTGCTACGTCTTTCGGTACCCTTTTTCGACATAGTAACTTTCATACTTTTTGGCATATTACATTGTTTAGATTTAGGATTTAGGATCACTGATGAGGGTTAAGTACCCGAAACGTGCATGTCTGGTCCACGTTGCCAATTTATTTGTTCTTAAATGATGCTATTCAATTTGAAGACGTTTACATTTAAAGACCCGGATGTTATCACAGATCTGACCTACATCCAAGAGCATTACACCAGCAGACAAAGCCTCAAATAACTACACATTTAATTGCAAAAAGTACCATTTCGATAGCCTTGTTACATGTAAAGAGTTGGGTTTGAATTCGACACCTGGATAATTATCCTATTTACAATAATAAACCTTTCTGCCTCAGAAATAATAGATAACCACAAATCAGCTCTCGCTTCCTTTGGCTTTGATACAGACAATTTAGATATACCATTATACTTATGGTATACATTATTACCATATTGTATACATAAAAAGCATAAAAATCCCTTCAAACAACTATTCATTGCTGGTTCCTCAAAATGCTCAACCAAATATGTATCAATCTTACTCAACAAAGTTTTAACTGAAATCAAATATGGGCTTCAAAAATATTGTTCGACAGTATATTCTCGCAGTGGTATTGACCAGATGTGAATTTTTAAGAATTCAAAGGAACGTTCAGAACATCTGAAATCCACTCGTTTCAAGAGTCCATTCGATCAAAGCCTTTGACTTCTCGACACTTTACACAACGATCCCACATTTTAAATTGAAAGAAAGAATGTACGCAAAAATTATAAGTAATGCATTTACAAACAATAATGGTAATCGGCAATCACAAATATAAATCTATTATTGTTTACTATGACAAAACCTACTTTGGAAAATAAAATGACAAATATGGATAATGACCATATCCCTGCATACAGCACAAAATCGATAATTCAGAAAATCAGAAACCGAAGGCATTCAAAATTAGGATAAAACAGGAACCAAAGCAAACAAATAAAAACCTCAACCACATGAAAAGAAGCGAACTCCCAATATGGGAGTGAGACCAGGTACCCAGGAAGAGTAAGCATCTCCTGCTTGCATGCAACACCAGCCGCTTCAATTCGGTAGAACTGTCAGATCCGGTTACTTTCATTTCGGAAGACATAGAGTACAATCTTTGGTTGGATGGTTAAAATGGTCTATTGCAGAATATCATCCACCATTCTGGAGAGTGGGACATCATAGTGTATGACGAGTTCCCCATATCGAACGTAGAACTTCCTCAGTGACGACGTTAGTCGGTCACAAACATATTCCTGACTGAGAAGCTTATCTGGAAGACGCCTAGCTCTCAGAACAAACTCCGTATATTGGGTAATTTCTCTGGCATAGCGTATCAACTGAGATATGAACACGCCATAAGCAGGCGATGAAGGGATGTTGCTACTCATAAAAGGAAAGTTAGTAATGCTGAAATTAAAGTCGTCACGTTTGTCATAGAGTGAGGTGTTCATGTGACCACCAGTGTCGCAGGACAACATTATGTCCAAATAGGATGCTGAATTATTTGTCTCTGTAGTTTCTTGGACTTCAAGCTCTGACGGATAGATACTGCTCAGGTAATCCGCGAATTTGGATTATTGATGGACAACACATCGTCTATGTATCTGTAAGTGAAGTTGAAGTCAGAAGCTAAGTATCTTTTCCCTTCAGAGACCAAAGATTGAATGAATTCAGCGTCGTACGAGTAAAGGAAAATGTCGGCAAGGAATGGGGCACAATTGGTCCCCATTGGAATTCCGACAATTTGCTGGAAGACCTTTCCTCCAAACACCACAAAAATGTTGTCGATCAAAAAGTTTAACATCTGAGTAATATCTGTTTCAGTGTACTTACTTTCAGAATCGGACTTTTCTTTTGCAAAGAAGGTTTTGTCATAGTTCACAACAATAAATTTGTATTTGCGATTACCGTTCTTACTTGTAAACTCATTACTTATGATTTTTGCGAGTCTTTCTCTCAATTTAGAATGTAGAATTGTAGTGTAAAGTGTCGAAAAATCAAAGGCTTTGATCGAATGGACTCTTGAAACGAGTGGATTTCAGATGTTCTAAAAGTTCCTTTAGTTAGAATTCTTTAAAATCCACATCTGGTTGAAACCACTGCGAGAATATACTGTCGAACAATATTTTTGAAGCCCATATTTGATTCCAGATAAAACTTTGGTGAGTATTAGATCGATACAGATTTGGTAGAATATTTTGAGGAACCAGCGATCAAACGTTGTTTGTACGGATTTCAGGTATGCTTTATTAGTAATTAGTAAATCTAAATCTAAATTGTTAGTATCGAAGCCAAAGGAAGCAGAGCTGATTTGTGGTTATCTATTACTTCACCCTTGGACCTAAATATCAAAATTGTAAACGGAAAGATTCATACATGTGTATATGACAAAAGGGATGATTTTTTATTCAACATAGTAAATTTCCCTGGCTTGACGGTGATGTTCCAAGATTACCGTCATACGGCATTTACATATCACAGCTCATCCGGTACGCTAGAGCATGTTCTGATATTTTGGATTTTCAAAGTAGAAATTTACAAATTACCAAATGAATAAACTTTTAGGTCAAGGTTTCCGCTTTCATAAACTAGTTAAGACTTTCTGGAAATTTTACAAAAATTACAGTCAACTTCTTTTAAAATTCGGATCTATACATGCAACAGAGTACATTATTATGGGTATTACACAACCTGTCTTTATGGTGATATGATAAACAAAATAAAAAGGATCAAAGGTAGGCAGCATAACCATCGAAAATGCGTCAGAATCATCAAACGCCTTTTATACCGTGGTTATGATCCTAATGTCACCAGACGGACACTAGGCTTGGTACTTGAACAATCAACAGTCTTGTACAAGCGCATCCTTGACACTTGCACTCTGACTGACTGTGACTACGGGACTCCATGACGGGCCCTGTCCAAACCTCTTTAGAGAAGACAGGGCCCCGACCACCTGTCCTCTCTGAATGTCAGTCGGACTCCTCGGGTGATTACTTACATGAGCTCGCTACAGCCGGCAGAGCACGGACTGTATTACGCATGCCCTCTTTTTATATCCATTTACATATTCATCTGTGTCTATGGGGCCTCTGCGTTTCTAGGTCTTGTTTGTGTGATGTCATCTTACAGTGAGGAGGTTGTTTTACACCACAATTGTACGTTCTTCGAGACCTCTGGGTAATTGGAGAAGTGAGAGGGTTGTGCGCACGTAATCCAGGATAACCACACCATTTACTACTTGCGTGACAGATGGCCGTCCAAAGTCGGCACCGGTTACCCATTGGTCTCGTCGGTTTATGTGTAGTCTTTTGTGTTTGATGTTTACATGTCGTGTGTCTCTTTTCCGTCTCGTGCTGTACTCGTCTTTTGTGTTTTTGCATCGGGTGTTTTGGTGTTTTACTGTTGATGCTGCAACTCGGTCTTGTTGGAGATCTCCTCCCTTCTTTTCAGAGGCAGAGAGATTTGTTAGGGTGTAAGTTGGATTTCCAGGTGTCGAATTTAACCACAACTCTTTAACTAGACTGTCGAAATAGTACTTTTTGCAAGTAAATGTGTTATCATTTGAGGATTTGTCCTTTGGTGTGATGACATAACGTTCTTGGAGGTAGGTAAGCTCTGTGATAACATCACGGTCTTAAGATATAGACTCGAATCTTGTGCTCACAGTTGACTTTAGGCGGTCAATTCTAGATAAATGTAACCCTCTGATGGATTTTATCCATTCAGGAAGGGTTTCGAGTCCGATTCTAAAAATAAGTACACTGAAACAGATATTACTCTGATATTAAACCTCCTGATTCTGGTGTTTGGAGGAAAGGTCTTCGAGCGAATTGTCGGAATTCCAATAGTCAGGGAGCCAGTGGGGATTAAGTTGTTCTGTTACGTTATTGGGTAGTCATAATGTGCTATCGAAGATTCATTGTGTGTTTTTGCAATGTTATTCGGTAGTTATGTTATGGATTTCTATATTTTTGACCTTTTATCATTCTAATTTGATACACTGATGAGATGTACAAATAAATTTAGTTTCATTTTCTATATTGCAAAAAAATATAAATTTATGAATATTTCTCAGAAATCAAAAGATTAAACTGCAACGAAAGATCAAAAGGTCTAAACTTTGCTACCAAGGCAAGGCAAATTGTAAAAAGGAATGCACATGTGAAATATGAAAGTCCTACTATTTACCATTCAAAAGTTGAAGTTTTTAAATGTGGGTCAATCTCCAAGGATGAGATCACAAGGTCCGAATGTTGTTACCGACGGAAAGGTCTTGTCACAAGGAATACACATGTGAAATATGAAAGCCCAATCCCTTACCATTCTAAAGTCATCGTCACGGGTATTTTTTTCGAAAAGTAGTTTAAACTTCAAGGCCAAGATCACAAAGTCAAATATTTTGGTATTCATGGAAAGGTCTTGTCACAATGAATACACATGTGAAATATGGAAGCCCTATCAGTTTCCATACAAAAGTTATCGTGAAGGGTAAAGTTTTTGAAAAGTAGGCCAAGCTCCAAGGTCAAGGTCACACGGTCAAGGTCACACGGTCAAGGTCACATGGTCAAGGTCACACGGTCAAAATTTTTGGTATCCAAGGAAAGATCTTGTCACAATGAACACACATTTGAAATAAGGAAGCCCTTTCACTTTTCATTCAAGGGTTATGGTCATGATTAAAATTTGTGAAAAGTAGGTAAACCTCCAAGGTCAAGGTAAAAAAAATCTTTGGTATCCATGGAAATGTCTTGTCACAATGAATATTCATGTGAAATGTGAAAGCCCTATCACTTACTATTCAAAAGTTATGGACAAGGTTAAAGTTTTGCTGACTGACGGACAGACGGACGGACAGACAGGCAGACGGGGCGATTTTAATGTTCCCGCGCTTTCGCAAAAGCGGGGGACAAAAAGTAACATTTGTATGTTTCTAAGACATCAATCGATCTTAGAAACATGAAATTACATCAGAATATACCTTTCATTTATAGATACAGGAACTGTTTGCCTTTAAGATAATATCCAGATATCTTTTGTTTTTACTGAAAATTACGGTTTTTTGTCCCAAAAATTACGGAAAATACGTAGATCATGTTTTGAAAACATTTATTACAAGAGAAAAAAAAACATAGAATACGCTAGTTAAATGTTATTATATATAAGATGACAGATATGGATAATGACCATAGCCCTGTATACAGCACGAAATCTATAATTCAGAAAATCAGAAATCGAAGACATACAAAAACTGGATAAAACAGGAACCAAAGCAAACAAACAAAAACCTCCACCTTATGAGAAGAAGAGAACTCCCGATATGTGAGTGAGACCAGGTGCCCAGGAAGAATAAGCATTTTCTGCTTGCACCAGCCGCTTCAATTCAGCAGAATTGTCACATACGGTTACTTCCATTTCGGAAGACATAGAGTACAATCTTTGGTTGGATGGTTCAATTGGTCTATGACAGAGTATCATCCACCATTCTGGAGAGTGGGACATCATAGTGTATGACGAGTTCCCCAAATCGACCGTAGAAGTTCCTCAGTGACGATGTTAGTCGGTCACACACATATCCCTGACTGAGTAGCTTATCTAAAAGACGCCTAGCTCTCAGAACAATTTCCATATATTTGGTTATTGCTCTGGCATAGCGTATCATATTATATGAATACGCCATAAGCAGGCGATGAAGGGATGTTGCTTCTCAGAAAAGGAAAGTTTATAAAGCTGAAATTGAAGTCGTCACGTTTGTCATAGAGTGAGATGTTCATGTGACCATCAGTTTCCCACATCGTTTTTGCAAAAAAATGAAAAAATGAAAAATAATTCTTAACGCAGAAAACTGCCCAAAATATGCAATATTCATTACATTCTGAAGCTTCGCCCCTTGAATCTCCACAAGGGTTCTACCTGGACCAACTTGAAGCTGCTTCCACTTAAAAAATACTCTGGCGAAGCGCCTGAAGATGAATGCATACACATAAAATGTATACACTTTGCACGAGTGAGAGAGAAAAAGGATTTACCGCGTAGTTCCCTTAAGCTTTTAGCGATTAAAACGATCAGAATCTGATGAAATTACATTTATTTATATTTAGTATCATGATTCTATGAGATGAACAAACAAAACTGTTAATTTGCTGTGATTCGGGGATGCATCCGGATCAAGGATTTTAATAATATATTGAAATTTCACAATTTTTGGGGAAAAATTCCTTCCTTTGAAGCGATTCTGAAATTTGGTAGGGAAAAATCTACTGTGTGTTTGGAAAAATAGTTGAAATTCGGTATCTCTGAAATTTTGACCTTAATTTGGATGATTTTCGTTATTTTTGTGTAAAATCAAGAACATTTTTAATTATCGGTGAAGTTGGTACCTAAGGTAGCACTTTATAAAATTCTACTTTTATACTAAGATTCTAACCTGTTTTATTGTATAATAACGAAGAAAAGTAAAATAAAAATCAAATGAGTGCATTTCAACACTTTTGTATTTTTTTTTTTTTTTTTTTTTTTTTTTTTTTTATTAACATCATATAAACCCATATTTATAACATCACATAAGGACCGGGTCAGTCCTCTGTGTTAGAACATGAATATGAGAGATAAATCTGTATGTCAATGACGATAATAATGAATTACTCTTTAAAAATGATGAATGATAATACATATTTGAATTAATTTCGTTGATGAAATAATAAGAGATATAGGTACTATATGATAATAATAATGAATGACTCCCTGTATCATAATCATAAGTAAATGATGATACATATTTTATTTAAGAATGAGAATTAATTTCGTTGATGAAATATATAAAGACTGTATAAAGGTAACAAATATACGGGTTCGAGCACGTAGAAAATATTTACACCGAACACGTTGGAAATGTCGTGCAATGCCAATGGAAAGTTTCATGTTTTCGGGAGATATATTAGTCAATATGAGGTATGTCAGTTACATTTTCCATATTTTCCATGATTAAACAATAAAAGTATGTATTAATTTCAAACATACTGACATGGAATATTGACTTATTTATGATAGGCATGATATGCAAATTAGGTAGTGTGACATCTCGTTTCTTCACGTTTGAACCTCTATTAGCATACGATACAGTACAGGTATATAAACATGACCTAATTTTTAAATAATGTTCTTACAGGTATACTGTAACTTTGAAGCTTGATCTAATTATGTATTTTTAATTTGAGAAAGATTATGAAACAAAAATATCAATACCAAAATCAGACAATGATCCACAGTTGTAGAGAAAAATGTACATAACATCATTTTTTTCAGATGAAAAAGTTTGTGTGGGGGATAGAATAATTTCAAGTTTACTTCCTGGGATATTGAAGAACAGTTTGTAATAATTATGCTTGCAGGTAAAAATGATTCTAAATTTATATTCCCTTTTTATGTAAACTCTAAGGAAGCTGATCATGAGATACGAGTATCTGTAGTAAATAAAAGTACAATTCTAGATAAAACTTATTTAAAACATGGTGCATCGTATATATATGTATGTCTAATGATCCATAACATGATGTAACGGTCTATAAATAGATTAAATAAAGTTATTTTTAGATCGGAAAAAAAAAATACTTATTTTTACTTAATTTTTAAGTTGTTTTTTGTTTCAGGATTGACATATTACATGGTTGGTCTGTGACAGTCTTATGATGTTTCAAAGTGTTTCCTTACCTGAATAAAGAGTGGGGATATGGTGACATTTCTATATTTGCAGACTTCAAGCCAAAGCAGGATATCATTTCTCAGGATGCGCATTATATTAACACGTTTAGTCTTTTGTTCACTAACGTAATATGATTTGTAGATTGTAAATGATATCATAGTTATGAGTTTGTTTATATCGATGTATTCTTTATGTCTTATCTTATATCCTATTACAAAGTTTTTTAGATTGATGATGTGTAATGGAAGATGAAGTTTATTTAGTAGATTGTTCAGATCATTTTTGAAATTTTCTAAAAATTTGCATTTAACAAAGAAATGTTCGTAATCCTCTATTTCTCCACATATATCACAAATTGGATCATCTTTCAATTTCCATTTGTATAATAAGAGTTTATTTGGAAGTATTTTGTTGAGTAACTTCCATCTGTATATTCTTAATCTGTTGTCATCTAAATCACCAAATATGAATTGTAAGGTGGATTTAATTTCATCATCTTGTATTTGAAGATTATTTTTCCAGTAAGTAAATCCTATTGGTTTTTCAGAGTCATTATATATGAGGTTATTGTAGATCTTTTTGTTATTTATTTGTTGAAGAGTTATCGATTTCTCATTTGATAATTTAATCATGTGTAATGGTTTTATTTGATATTTATGAATGTCAGCATTACTTAATTTTTCTAACCATGCAGTAGGAATAGATGATTTTAATTTTGTAATTTCAGAAATCCAATTTTGCTTATCTTTTAGTTTACTGAAGATTAAACCTTCATTTATTTTTCCATTTTCATCGATAAGATCTTTTATATAGATTATTTTGCTTTTTATCTAGTTATGGAATATTAAGACTTTACCTTTGAATTTTATTTCTTTATTTCCCCAAATCACCTGCTTACTTATATCAATTGCTTTTAGGGATACTGTTTCATTATTCAAATTATTTAATTCCTTCCATGCCTTCAACATATTTTGATAGAAAATTGGGATGTTTTTAAAGCCATGTAAACTTTTAAAGTTATCTAATTGCATTTTCAGGATCAGAAGGTTTTCTCCAAATCTATTTAAATAATGTAGTGGCAATATCTTCCATAGTGCATGTTCAGTATGAAGTAATTTTTTAACCCAGCCTATTTGTATAGTTTTTACATGTGATCTAAGATCTATCATGTTTAATCCCCCCTTCTCATAACTTCTAATCAAAGTTTTTCGTTTTACTTTTTCTGTTTTATTGTCCCAAACAAATTTATAGATCATTTTTTCTGCATATTTAATTACATTTTCAGGAATATTTATTGCAGCAATTGTATATGTTAGTTGTGGGATAAGAAGACTTTTTGAAACTTGAATTCTTCCAATCATTGTCAGTGGTCGAAGTTTCCATGAATCAATTATTTTCTGAATTTTTTCCAGTTTTGCATCCCAATTTTTCCTTTGGATTACATCTTTATTTATTCCAAAATATATACCTAATGTTTTTGCTTCTTTTTTTGTCCAATCAATGCCTTCAAAGTTGTCTGTTATCATATTTTTATTTCCTACTTTAATACCTACTGTTTTAGATCTATTTAAGATCAAACCAGATAATGTGCCAAATTCTTCAATCAAGTTCAAAGATTTTGAAATGTCTAATTTTGATTTAAGGAAAAGAGTTGCATCATCGGCAAGTTGTGAAATTTTAAAAGCTCTGTTTTGTGAATGAAAAAGTTTTATACCCTTTATTTCTTCATTTTGTCTTATTTTTTGTGCCATTGTCTCTGCTGCAATTACGAACAATAGGGCTGATAATGGACACCCTTGTCTGATGCCGCGAGATGCCATTACTTCCTCAGAAATCCATCCATTATTTTTTATTTTACTAGATATTTGAGTGTAGAGTAATTTGACCCATTTTATAAAACTGTCTTTAAATCCAAAGTATTCAAGAGTTTTAAACATGTATTTCCACTCAACAGTATCAAAGGCTTTAGCGAAGTCTAAAAATAGGATAGCGCCATCAATTTTAAATTCTTCACAATAATCGATTATATCTTGAATTTGGCGAATTGAATAATGAATATTACGATTTTTAATAAAGCCATTTTGATCGGTATTTATTATCAGAGGTAGAATAGGTTTTAAACGATGTGCTAAGCAATTTGCAATTATTTTATAGTCAGTGTTTAGGAGTGATAGTGGACGCCAATTTTGTAAATCTAGTGGGTCACCTTTTTTATACATTAATGAAAGAATGCCTGTTCTTTGAGACTTACTTAATAACCCTTTTTCATAACTTTCATGAATTGATGCTAAGAGAAGTGTTTTTAAATTTAACCAGAACTTTAGATAAAACTCTGTTGTCAGACCATCCTCCCCTGGCGAGCGATTGGTACTCATTCTTTTAATTGCATTAAAACATTCCTCCTCTGTTATGTTTCCTTCTAACATACTGCTTTCACAATCTTCAAGTTTTTTATCCAAAATAATTTTTGAGATATAATCATTTATTTTTTCATTTTCAGGGTTTGTAGTTTTATAAAGTGTCTCATAGAACTCTTTTTGACGTTGCAGTAATTTTGTTTGATCAGATATTATTTGTCCATTTTTATCATACAATTTTACAATTGATTTTTGTGTTTGACGCTTTGTTTCTAAAGTAAGAAAATAACGAGTATTTTTTTCCCCTTGTTCTATCCATTTAGCTCTTGATCTAATTTGATTTCCTTTTGCTTTGTCATGATAAATTTTTTCTAGCTCAGTTTCAATTTTATGTATTTCATCTTCATCAGTTGCTAATTTTATTTTTTCTTCTAATATTGATGTCATGTTCTTTTTCTGTGATGCAAATTGTTTGCCAAATTTTATAGACTGTTCTTTTATTTCAATTTTACAAAGATCCCATGTAGTTCTAGCATCATACTTTTGGTCATTCAAGATATTTGTATGTTTTTGTAGAATTTGAATAATCAATTTACAATATTTGTCTTGGTTCATTAAGCTATTATTTAAAATCCAATAGCCTGGGCCTCTGTTTATGACTTTAATATCCAATGTAAGTGCAACTGCCAAATAGTCAGTATATTGTATCATAGCAGGACGAATATCTGCTGAAATTATTCTTTGTAAAAGTTCTTTTGAAATTAGAAAATAGTCAATTCTACTTGCCTCCGTATTTGAGTTTTTTCTTTTCCAAGTAAATTGTTGTTTTTCTTTGTTTTTAATTCTCCATGGGTCAATAAGATTCAATTGCTTTTTTAAATCTATGAGTATGTCGTTAATTTTGATATTCTTATTTTTTGTTTTTCTGTCTTCTTTACATGAAATATCATTCCAATCACCTCCTATTATATTTAATCCTTGGCTAGTGTCTTTTATGTCTTTACCTATTTGTTTATAGAAAGAATTCCTGTTGATTTTATCATTTGGAGCATATATATTGGTGATACAGTATATTATGTCGTTTATTTTTATGTTTATTATTACGTAACGTCCATTTTTATCAATTTTAGAAGTACTTAACTCCGCTTAACACTTTTGTATTTTCTTTACAAATGTGCTATTTTTAGCAACAAATTTCCGGCATTCTTTATCCAGTTTTCAAATAAGCATAAATCTTGATTTTCCTACATACAATGATTAAGTGACATGAATGACCAATATGGGTGATGACCATATCCCTGTTTACAGCACAAAATCGATAACCCAGAAAATCAGAAACCGAATGCATAAAAAATCAGGATAAAACAGGAACCAAAGCAAACAAACAAAAACCTCCACCATATGAAAAGAAGCGAACTCCCGATATGAGAGTGAGACCAGGTGCCCAGGAAGAGTAAGCATATCCTGCTTGCATGCAACACCCTTCGCTTCAATTCGGTAGAACTATCACATCCGGTTACTTCCATTTTGGAAGATATAGAGTATAATCTTTGGTTGGATGGTTCAAATGGTCTATGACAGAATATCATCCACCATTCTGGAAAGTGGGACATCATAGTGTATGACGAGTTCCCCATATCGAACGTAGAACTTCCTCAGTGACGATGTTAGTCGGTCACAAACATATCCCCGACTGAGAAGCTTATCTGAAAGACGCCTAGCTCTCATAACAAAATCCGTATATTTGGTACTTGCTCTGGCATAGCGTATAAACTGAGATATGAACACGCCATAAGCAGGCAATGAAGGGATGTTGCTACTCAGAAAAGGAAAGTTTGTAATGCTGAAATTGAAGTCGTCACGTTTGTCGTAGAGTGAGGTGTTCATGTGACCATCAGTGTCGTAGGACAACATTATGTCCAAATAGGATGCTGAATTATTTGTCTCTGTAGTTTCTTTGACTTCAAGCTCCGAAGGATAGATACTGCTCAGGTAATCCGCGAATTTTGGATTATTGATGGACAACACATCGTCTATGTATCTGTAAGTGAAGTTGAAGTCAGAAGCTAAGTATCTTTTCCCTTCAGAGCCCAAAGATTAAATAAATTCAGCTTCGTACGAGTAAAGGAAAATGTCGGCAAGGAGTGGGGCACAATTGGTCCCCATTGGAATTCCGACAATTTGCTGGAAGACCTTTCCTCCAAACACCAAAAAAATGTTGTCGATCAGAAAGTTTGACATCTGAATAATTTCTGTTTCAGTGTACTTATTTTCAGAATCGGACTTTTCTTTTACAAAGTAGGTTTTGTCATAGTTTACAACAATAAATTTGTATTTGAGATTACCGTTCTTACTTGTAAACGCATTACTTATAATTTTTGCTTTATTTTCATATGGTTACCATAAAATCGTTGAAATTCCTTTATTCAGAAATGACATGCCTAAATTATTGTAAAATTTTTCACACAATTAAAGTGATGAGTGTTTTCAATAATTAAACTGGGGAAATGCTTACATTTTGTAGTTTCTTTTAAATTATTTGCCTTTCGTGCCAATATCGGCAATTTTTGATGAAGTTGGATAATTTTTCTCGATTTTTTAAGTATTCATCGTTTTGCGAAGATTTCCCCAGCAAGAAGACGGTAAATAAAACGCCCTTTGTAGTATGGTGTCAATATTTTATTTGAATTATAAAGTTTCACCAACTGATTTTGTATGACCAATGCTCATCTACGAAATAATGCATGTCACGTGATAGCCGACGTTCGGGGAGCATATATGAATACGAAACTCACTCCCATTTTGGGAATTCCATTCTTTTCATGTGTATGAGGGTTTGTTTGTTTGCTTTGGTTCCTGTTTTGTCATGATTTTATATGCCTTCCATTTACGATATTCTGAATTATCGATTTGGTACTGTGTATGAGGATATGGTCATTATCCATACCGTTTAACCAGAAATTTTCGCGAGTATCAAATTTCGCGATTTAATGGTAAAATATGGTGTCTTTATTTTCGCTAATACAATTTTTCGCGATTCCTTAATTAGAAACAAATATGTACATATGTTGTAACTGTTTTGTACCTTTTGTAATTGAAGTGTTAGTTATTTCTATCATGAGAACACACTACTTTCACTTGTCTTAATGACGAATTGCACATGTACAATATGAACAAATGTAATGGATAAACAAATTTTTGATCAACCTTAAGTTATCAAACACAATTTTTCGCGAGAATTATTTTTCGCGATTCCAAATCACTCGCGAATATAGCGAAAATTATTATCTCGCGAAAATTTCTGGTTATACGGTATTTGTCATCTATAATTGATTGGTTTTAATCTATGTCTAAATATCTTTGAAAGATACAAATAGGCGCATTCCTTAGTACAATAAACATGAAAATCCAGAAATACATATATTCTCCTAAACTGAATGATGGGAAATGTTACACAAAAAACGTTTATCTGGTACTGAAACTGTTTGATGAGATATATAACTGTAATTTGTTTTATGATGGACTAAAGGAATTACATCTGTAAGGCCAGAAACAACATCTACCATTGCATACTCATCTTCTTCTCTCTCCAAATCATCATGAATATGAATTGTTGTGGCACGTTTGTACAGCGTTCCTTTTGTATGTAGGAAAACATCCTTGTCAATTGAATACGCAATGCAATACTTGACAAGGCAATACTTCTGGAGAAACCTTGTAAACTCCCCAACAACTTCTGCTGTCGACGTTTTCACGTTAATGAAAACTACAATTGTTGTTTGAAAACGATCATGTGCCCTGCGTAATTCATCTATGCTTTTGTCTGTTTCGGCGATAAGCGATGTGCTTTCAATATCATCGTAGACTTCTTTAGTGTTGATGCTTTCCTTGAATGATTCTATCTCATTTTGGAGATTAAACTTGTCCATACATTTGAACGTTATTATCCTTGTGTCTGAATATAACGATACTTCATTCTCTGTTCCAGGTTCTACGGGGTTTTCAACACCTGAAATAATTTTGATGGTGTAGAATGTTTGACAATTATTTTGGATACAATTTCTATAAAGGTTCGGCTAACGCTTTCTGAAGTATGTTCTGTTAAAAACTCCATGAGTTAAAAGAAATGAAGAAAATTAGCATAAAATAATTTTCATATTGCTATAACGAAAGCATATCCAAGAAGTCCAAAAAATAGCAAGCATCAGTACAACATTAATTAACTAACAATATATCATACGAACAAACATGACTAAAAGGCTTACTCATTCCAAGAATGATGAATCTCACTTTAAAAAAAAGATCTATATTTATTATGTACTTTGACATTGTTGGTGACATTTTGACATATCTTCAAACAAACTGTCTGACAAAATAAATGTCTACTGTGTCGTGAAATTCTATTATTTTTTATATTATTATACTTCCACTCTCATCGGCTGGAAACTGTTACATGTCGAGTCATTATCACATAATATTGGCCCGATTGGGTTATTTCATTAAATAACACTTGTGTCCGCTTTACCGTGGAATGTTGAAAACGCGCAAATTCTGTTTCTGTGACTTCATTAACGTTCTCTAGTCAACGGCATAAAGGAGGCTGAAGCTGAGCTATAAAACACTTGAACTTTGAACAACCTTAGAATGACAACGGATATTGGGGTCCCTGTAAAGTGCGAAACGAAACAAAAACGAAACGAAACGAAACAAATCGAAACGAAGGGAAACAAATCGAAACGAAACGAAACAGATCGAAACGAAACGAAACAGATCGAAACGAAACGAAACAAAACATAAAACTTATGAGGAAAAGAGAAAAAATCGCCGAGAACGAATAATTATAGACACGATCAGCATGTAATATTGCCTTAATCTAAGAGTTCTACATTTGTAACTAAAACTAAGGGGTTTTCATGAAAGAGTCAAAGTTGAAAATTAAAAATAAGTTAATGTCAAATGCCATTCATGTATTTAAGAGGAATAAAGGGGAGGGGATAGATAACCACGCTATGACACCGTAATGAGATCATAAAATTGGGGGGGGGGGTACATTTCAGGAAAAAAATCTTATACTTTTTCAAACGAAATGCCTCCCCCCCCCCAGTATTTGTTCTCTCTTTTCCTGTTTACTTGACTCCTCCCAGCTAAATAATATTTTTTCCGGCTATGACGAGGTTATTCATCCCGTTCATTCTCCTTCAATTCTTTGCAATTGTAAAAATGCAATTGTGCTATATACCGTATATATTATGTTTTAATCGTCAACTTTGACCCTTTTAAAAACCCTCAAGCCACAAGACCTAATAGTTGAAGGCAATGATATATGCAGATATTGACATCCGTGCTAGTTCTCTGCATTTACATCAATTTTTCTCAAATTCTTTAAGATAAGATTTATGTTTTGTTTCGTTTCGTTTCGTTTTGTTTCGTTTCGTTTCGATCTGTCTCGTTTCGTTTCGATTTGTTTCATTTCGTTTTTGTTTCGTTTCCCACGTTACAGGGACCCCGGATTTTGACACTGAAAGAATAATTCAGCGACATATTGCTTAGTTTTCAAAAAGGCATCTTTATACTATACTAATGCTAAACGTCTTCAATTGAAGAACATCATTTAAGAACAGATAAATTTGCAGCATTGACCAGACAGTTTCGGGTATTTAATCCTCAATCTAAACAATGTAATATGGCCAAAGAGTGTGAACGTTATTATGTCCAAAAATGTACCGAAAGACGAAGACATATATGTGGGATATGATGAACTCCATTATATAATAAAACAACTGTGGACCTTTCACTCGGTGATTTTGCTGTAATATTTTCTTAATTAATTTTCTTATATATTTCTAATATTTCTTCCGGCTACATGTATCTCCTCGGTCAAAATGTTTCAAATTAAAAAATATCACACTATAATCACCTCGTAAAAAAATCCAGAACTGTATATTAATTTTCTTTTTTATCAAATGTAATGTCGATAAAGAATACAATGTCATGCAGAATCTTTATTAACATAAGGTGGGCTTCCTAGTGATGCGAATTACAGATGAATACCCATTACCCTTTCCAATATAAGGGAACATCTTCTTACTTTCATAAAATAAAAGACTTTCAGGAAGAAGGGAGGGGATCTCCGGAAGTTTCATTAAACTTACTAGCAAATACTTTTCAAATTTAGATGTATATCTTTTACAGAGTATTATACTTCGGGAAATTCACAACCTTGCTGTTATGGTGACTGAATAAAAATGATAAGGAGGATCAAAGTTTAGGAGAATTTTCATCGAAGATGCTTCAGAATAATTCATTGCCTTTTAACTGTGAATATCTATTTTGTATCACCAGAAGGACTATGCATGGTACTGGGACAAATTACGGCTTTTTACAAGTGCATCCACAAAAGAAGCACTCTGACTTTCTGCCACAATATGACTTCATGGCGGACCCTGTCCAGACCTGACATGGCATCGCCGACTTGTCCTTATAAAATTATGATGTATTACATTATACAGTTAAAGTATACCATTGAGGGAGTTAGCATGATTCTGGTTTCCCGAGACTAGACCTATTTCCCTCGGCTTCGCCTCGGGAAATAGGTCTTTTGTGTTGATCTGTCTTGTTTTTGTATGTCTCTTAATACATAATGAAGTCTTGTTGAATATTCCCTCCTTTCTATGCTGCCAAAATCATGGTACGTGAAATTCTTAAATGTCTTCGAAATCCACATAGGGAAAAAGTGTATCCTGCCTAAAAGATTTAAAGGGCTTCTGAAGTCGGATATTTGATTTAACGGTTAATGATGAACTAACTTTAGGACCAGGAGTCCCCGGGGGCACATGTAGCCAACTTCGGTTGATCGTTTCTTCAACGCATTCGAAAATTTCTGTTATCAAAATTTCTTGAAATTTCTAAAACGTGGGTCCTGTAGCATCATATCCAACCCATCCTGCTACGTCTTTCGATATTTCGATACAGTTTTGGGCATAATAACTTTGGTCATATTACATTGTTTAGATTGAGGATCACTGACGAGGGTTAAGAACCCGAAATGATGCTATTGAATTTGAAGACGTTTAACATTTGTGTATTTAGAAATATATTTCGGGGTTTCTTCTCTCTATTTATATAATGATGTTCTATTGAAAACCTTACGGGCATGTGCTTACTACGTCCAACAAAGTAAAAATATGTGTGTGATAAGATGCTATTTTTCTATACCATATTCTAATATGATGCCTTTAAAACTGTTATTGAATATATCCTTCTTTACGTGTGCCTCACGCATGATTCGTTTATCTACTATGAAAAATGTTATAATACG
The DNA here is from genome assembly GCA_028142955.1 of Pinctada fucata. Classification (NCBI taxonomy): domain Eukaryota; kingdom Metazoa; phylum Mollusca; class Bivalvia; order Pterioida; family Pteriidae; genus Pinctada; species Pinctada fucata. Next base: position 42,098,310 of record AP027111.1, on the reverse strand, counting down.
GAAGTGTTCCAACTCTTTAACTTCTTCAAGAAAAGTTCAAACCAATTTTCATGCACCATACACGTGTTTCGGGTATCAAATCCTCATCAATGATGCTTCCGACTAAAGTACTTTTCATAAGCCGCCTAAATTCATTTCACTGGCGCCCTCTTGTTTTATTCTTAGAATTTGAATTGATGCATTTACTCAACAAACAGTGTGTAGGTCCAAATTTCCTGTAGGGCCGATTCGGTAGCATATCCAATCAAAACCTATATGTTCAAAGGAGCAATGGAGGGATCAGTTCAACTTGTTTGAGCTCTTGACTTAATTTTACGTATTTGCAGTTTATTCAATACGTTTGATTAATATGATATTACACATTGATGAGAGTAATAATAAGTTTTTGTGTGTATATTAAGAGCTTTGGTCATATGACACCATGAACTCAGTGTTTAAATCAAAACTATTCACAATAAGTCACACACCGACAACCAAAAAAGACAATTTAGACAATAAATAAGACTGTATGCATATGTGCAACATTACAGTAGATCTGAAGAGGTAGCATGTCTTAGGACGGTAACTACCTTCTTCAACAAGATCTCTAAAACCAATTTCAATGCATCAGACACTCGACCTATAAGTTCAAGCACTTCGTGTAGGGTTGGCTAAGTAGTATATTACATGTATGACAAAAAAGCCTTTCAATTTGGAGTAATTTTACCTGGAGGAAGTTACATTCCCAATTTCGGAAGGATCGATTTTTTTTTTCTTTCTTTTGGTCAAATAAACGAATTATTCGAAAGGATAATACGTACACATAGGTTTGATAGACAACTAGATCAACTCTTGCCTAAATCTGACCAAGAAAACAAAATGTGAAACGATTAGCCTTACAACAGAAGGATAATAAGTGTTCACAAGTCCATGATATGGACCAGATTAATGGTATACGTTTACAAACTATATATCTATAGACCTTTTCGGGCTACGGTTATTTTTAGAATTTGACCTTTAACCCCGTGCATGCGCAAATCGTGGGGGCAAGACTTGCCCCCAGTTCAATGTAAACAAAGCGCTGTGCGCTGAAAAAAGAAAACATGAGAAAGCTCGAAGCACTTCATACATTGTAATTTTTGTATCGCCTGCGAAGCATAGCGTCACTTAGGGATCACTTTGTCCGTTGTCCGTCTGTCCGTCCGTCCGTCTGTCCGTCCGTCTGTCTGTCTGTCTGTCACACTTTGGGTGTCACAGCCCATAACTTTTGATTGGTAAGTGATAGGGCTTTGATATTTCACATGTGTATTTCTTGTGACAAGACCTTCTTACACATACCATAATTGTTGACCTAGTGACCTTGACCTACATATTTGACCTACTTTTCCAAAAAATGGATATATCTTTTGATTGGTAAGTGTTAGGACTTTGATATTTCACATGTGCAATCCTTGTGGCAAGACCTTTCTACACATACCATAATTTTTTACCTTAAGACCTTGACCTAGATATTTGACCTACTTTTGAAAAAAAGATAAGATTTGCTATATCTTTTGATTGGTAAGTGATAGGGCTTTGATATTTCACATGTATATTCCTTGTGACAAGACCTTCCTACACATACCATAATTTTTTACCTATTGACCTTGACCTACATATTTGACCTACTTAAAGAAAACATCTAAGAATGGATATATCTTTTGATTGGTAAGTGATAGGGCTTTGGTATTTCACATGTGTATTCCTTGTGACAAGACTTTTCTGCACATACCATAATATTTGACCTTTTGACCTTGACCTAGATATTTTACCTACTTTTCAAGAAAAGTAATATTGGCTATATCTTTTGATTGGTAGGTGATAGGGCTTTGATATTTCACATGTATTTTCCTTGTAACAATGCCATTCTACACATACCATAATTTTTTTATCTTTTGACCTTGACCTAGCTATTTGACCTTCTTTTCTAGGGTTGTATATATCTTTTAATTGGTTGGTGATAGGTCTTTGATATTTATTATGATGAGACCTTTTTGTTACCAATTTTTATGTTGTGACCTTGACCTAGATGATTGACACTCTTTTCTGAAAATTTGAGAATGACCATATCTTTTAATTTGTAATTAAGAGGTCTGATATTTCAAATGAATTTCATTTGACAAGACTTTTCTACTGATACCAATAATTTTGATCCACTTTCTAGAATAATAATCAAACCGCTTCGCAGGCGACACAAGCATTCCTTGGATTGCTATTTTTTTTTTTAATTTATAGTTAAAATATGATTTTTATGGATTTTATCATTTATAGATTATATAACTTGATGATTTTTACTATGCGATATATTTTCAATAATCCAATTTTCATGGTCGAAACTAACGAGATTCCACAGGGCCGGGTAAACCGTGAAAAAAAAATATTTAAACCTTATATATCACTAATCCGGCAATTTCCGTCCCAATTGATAAATCGTTGTTTTGACAAGTACACACGTGTCAATAAACCGTGCAGGGAACGTAAGTGTCGTTACCAGCTTGATGTGAAAATCAGAGCGTGTTATCGCCCTGCGGTCATTTCAAATATACATGTAGGGAAAGGGAAAATAAATCACCTGCGGTCAACGTGCATTTGTAGTGTACGTTCTCCTTGCACACGGCAAGTTTTTATCGGGACTCTTTCTCTTCTTTAATCATATCGATACATTTTTTCCTTTCTCCTTAAGTTTTTTTAAGATTCAAAGAATGTGTCATATTCAAAAATCTCACTTACAAAATAAAAGAATCAAAGAGGGATTTTAAGAAAAATCTGAAGAATATGAAGAAAAAATGAAAAAATAAAAAACGTGTTTGTGAAACACGAATGCCCCCGTCGGCATCTTTGTCATTATAAATTGTAAAATTGATTTTGACACCCCACCCCCTCCAAAAAATATCTGCAGGGAACTTTCTTCACTTTCACTCCTAAACATAAAAAGGCTAAATTTGTTCGTCTTCTGGATTTGTTTGATAATGAAAAAAGTACATTGAAACTATCGTCCGAAAATTAATCCCCATCTAACTGAGAATAAATAAAATTGTATGGCCACTTTCAAAGGAATTCTTCCTATACATGATAGAAAAAAAATGAGAAAATGAATAAAACAGCTCAATGAAATAATCAGGCATTATTTCCTCCAGGTGGAATGTAAATAATTTGCAATGAATGATGGATTTCTCTTGGCATTCTTGTCTTTTAACAAATGATGAATTTCAAGGCGCCAAACATTGTGTATTTTAGATAATATTGTTTTTAATTGAAGAATCATTAGAGGGATATAGAAAAAAAATTCAATTAAAAAAAATTCCAATGTCCAACATCTACTTAATTGAATAATAATTCTTTCCATTGAGGGAAGGGGCAGTCCTACGGTAATCTCCCTTATATAGTCAGATTAATCTTTATGTGCGAATTTAATCAAAAACAAAGAAATATTTCAAATAATAAATCTGAGAATCAACTGTGTACTTATACGTGTATAATCGAATTTTTCGTTTACTGTTTTTAAAGGAGACCGGAATTATGGCCTTTTTCGAATTTTTCCGAAGAAAATGAAAATTAAGTAATCAAAGTATGATTAAGCGTCTTTTTCTTCACGCGTTTAACAATGTATTTTTCCATAATTTTCTACTAAGCTTTAGATAAATAAAATTTCATTTCTTACAAAGAATTTCAAACAAATTTCTGGGACCTTTAGGCTGCTATTACTGACTTGAAAACAATGCAAGATAAGTCTCGTTATCATTTAGATGAATGTATATTTATTTTTTTTTAACATTTGCCTGTTGCAGTGGAATATGTGTTTATTAATTAATGGCTCTGATGGCTGTCGATCAAAAATCGCAGGTAAGCATAACTTGAGCGTTGGGGTATTAAACTGAACTGACCGGATGTGGCTTATTTTCACCAAAGTCATCAAATGAGTAATACTTCTGGCTAGGTGATATAATGATAATCTATAAAAATTACAGGTAATGAGTATTTCACTCTAATTACTAATGCATGCAATTCATAGTCTATCTATACTAAACCTTATTTGACTCGTCTCATTCGCTTGATTAAATTATCTCCGTCTGGTCAGATAACTTTGCTAAGTAACAAGTAAAAGTTCTATTTTCTAGATAGATAAATGATTTTTATTTCACATTCTATAGTATTTCTAAAAAAATTTCCCTGACTTCCTAGAAGTATAACGCTTGTCACAAAGTCGAAAGGGATTCGGGTCGTCGTATTTCTATACAAGGGAAATTTACACCCGAAATTCAGCTGTTTTTCTACTTTTACATAAAAATGAACAACAGATGACGATCAAAATTAGTTTAAGACATAAAGAACATATTTCTATTAAGGTCAACGCATGTCATTCGTGTTATTTGCACAAATCGGCGATGTTTGTTTAAATAGCTGTAAAAGGAATACATGATTCTCGCCCTACACAGTATTGCGCATGCGCGAACATGATGCATGATTGGATCGAAATTTATAAATATTCAAGGCGCGTGAAAAGGTCTATAGAGTTAATACTCGACATTGTTTTAACGTTTTGATTAAAAGTGTTCACTTCCAATATATGTGTGTTTTCGTATACTCTAGTTGAGAACTATTAACGGATTCGTGAAGTATCATATTGAAGGAAATCCTTTCTGTTAGAGAAGTTTACCCTTGTTTAAACATATTTCGTGGGAATCAAATGAAATTACATATTTCTTACCACGGCGCAAAACATAGTTGTATTTGGATCGGCTTTCAGAATCTTCTCTCAGATAGATGTATCATTGCATCCTCAGCTTTTTCAGGATCACCTTAAAGATAGTACAAATAACAACTCTCAAAATATGTACTTCAGCATATAATTTTAAGAACAATTCTAATGGATAACGAGAAGTCATTGTTTTTATTTTATATTGTATCTTTTATATATTGTATCAAACGTCATCAACCAATCTGGAGAAAAATTGAATTCAAAAAATTAATCAAGTGTTCCAACTCGTACATTTCTTGAACATCATTTCATACTGAATTCAATACACCAGACACGCATTTCGGCTAGTAAATCCTCATCAGTGTTTTAAGACATTTCAGATTTATTTTAGTGCAGCCCTGTTGTAAGCTTTTTTACGTTTCAAGTGCACGTTTCAATGAAAAAGCAAGGACTTATAAATCCTGGCTTCATATCAATATAGAAATATCAAGAAGGGACGTAAAATGATGATACCTTTTGAAATTCCCACAATTGCTGGTAATTCATTCCTCAAAATACTTCAGATATATTATCGATAAGACATTTAGATATTTTGCTATTTTGATTAATTCTTCCTATGTGTACTTATTACAAGAACCGCGATTTTTCCCTCACGTACAACAGTACAAACGTAATTAACAATGAAATGTGCTTGCTATTTTTGATTAATGATTTGAGATATTCTGGAATGTGAAAAAGGTTGTTTCATAAACAACATTGAACAGTTTCATTGATTTTTTTAAGAACGGAATTAAGGGGTATCGACAAACCGTTATCCGCCATGTTGGATTTTTTGTAGTGTGTTATTGAAAATCTTTCCTTACACCGAGTCATGGCTCCAACTTCAACTATTTTAATCCCAAGTATTCTCAACCCCAATAGCTGCATTTTCCCATATTTTCTACGGAAAATTACATTATGATTTTTACATTAGAAACTTTTTTAAATTCATGGTCCGAACTGCACAGCTGCACCTCAGAAGAATTTATGAATAATACTATAACTTACCTTAAACATTACATTGATACTATATCTGGAACCATTTGTCCTTCGATTTTGAGTACAAGGTCTCATTATCATATATATCTCTTGTTAATACAACACGGTGTCTTTTCGAACATGAGTTTTTACAGGTAGCCAATTTCACGTGCCGATCCGCCCCAACATAGGTAGAAAAAATAAACGATTTTTAAGTTCCTGGGGTAATTCACTAGAATTTCGACTGTTTGCGGTTCAATTATTAATTATTTACATGATATATATTAGAAAAGTGGGATAGTCATGTGAATTATAGGTGACAAATTACAAATGTACAACATTTCGGGGATCCGCCCCTGGATTCATTTCTATGTTGATATGGCTACTAGCCCCTTGTGTGTTAAATGAAGATACCCGGTATTTTGAGAAAGTATGATCAAAATTGGAGGACAAATGTTTGTAGACATATGATGATAGTAACGTTTAAGTTAGGTTATAGTATTAATCAATAATCCTGCAAACCTGTAGTTGCGCAGTCTGGTGCACTAAGTTCAAATGGCTGTCTTGTATTGATGCAGTTTTTGTTTAAAATGATGGGAAAATGACGATGTTGAGGCAAAGAAAACTTAGTATTAAAATGGTTAAAATTGGAGTCTTTATTCTGCAGAACGACAGATTTTCAAGTATGCTTCATGTCAAATCCAGTATGGCCCATAAAATTTTGTCGATACCCCTTAAAGCGATATGATATCTTTCTGTTCTTATATAAAGCAGAGATTGTCAGTCTTTCTATATTGACCTCAACACAGTCAGTGCATGTTTTTCATATATTGTTTTCATTTTCGAGATTGAACATCGACGGCGGTTGCGGCTAACCAACGGGGGATGCTTACTCCTCCCGGGCACCTTGTCCCCCCCCTCTATCTTGCTAGGCGTCCGTCGATGCTCAATTTGGTGCTCTATTATGAGTGCTGTAGAGATTATCGTCAGGATATTTCTTAACTCATTTGTGTCACACTTATGTTCTTTGCCGTGTGGAGCTCGTAAAAAAGTTCCCTGCGAGGGGAATGACAGTAAGTGTTTTGGATAGATCCCCTGACAGTGATGTTGAGATTATCGTCAGGATCTTCTTAAAATCATTTGATCTCTATTGAAAAAAAAACCCTATCACTTCAATTTCATTCTACACAGGTATATGAAAATTTGCTGATAACTTCTGTACAATATATCCATGTGAACTAGAGATGAACAACGGCTATGATTAGAACCTTTATCAAACACACGTTTTCAATTTCAGCTGTGTTAACATGCCATTCAACCTATTTTGAAGTTAAATTAGATGATATCGAAATATGCTACCTGTACGTATTAATACAATGCGATTGACCATAATTAATTTATTTGATCCATTACCGGATTCTCTGTATGTAAATATGACTTTTAAGAAAATGCAAATACACCCGATCCTCAATTTGATAAGAAAGTATAGTAATGATTGAAGGACAATCCTTCTTAGATACACTGTACAATTCACGTTTTTTGTATGTACGATAATTCGTAACGATTTTTAGATGTCCATTCGTGTTGTTCGGTACGAACATTTCAAACGTATTTGTCACCTTGAAGAAGAAGAAGCATTTCTTTCGATCTTTTATCTTTTTGGCATTATATCTTTTATATTTCTTTCTTGGAAACTTAACATGTTAAACGTCGTCAACTTCAATACCATTATTCAAGAACAGCTCGATAAATGAAGCATGAACCAGACATACACGTTTCTGGTACTTAACCCTCATTAGTCATCCTTAATCTAAATATACTATGATCATGGGGTGTGAAAGTTGATACTTCCAAACATGTACCGAAAGACGGTGCATGATTGGTGGGATACGATGCCTCAGGACCATTTTCGAATGGGTTGAAGAAACGATCAACAAAAGTTGTTCGAACTTGGCTACATGTGCCCTCGGGGATTCCTTGTCAAACAACAGTGACACTCACTTCGAAATTAAATTAGACCAACATCCGAGCATCATCCCTTCAATACTGGTAATCAATTCTGTTTAAACCATGCTACGAAATCTACCTTCCAGGAAATGTTGAAGCCGCCCAATTAAAACTTGTGGATATTACGTTAATAAATTTGACTGTGTTTCAAAATCTCTATGGCTTGGAAGTATATTTTTGTACCAATGATAAGGACTTACTTTCTGAAACACGTGTTTGGTGCACTGATTTTGGTTTCAATTGATTAAGAAGAGTTGGAACACTTCAATCTTCTTGTGAAAATTTCGCAATGCTTTAATAATTGACCCTTCCGAACGCGGGAAAATTTTGAGAAATTCTATCACGTCACAATGCAACTTCGATGTTTGATCGAGGTTCGAAGCTTGTTTGTCCGAGGTAAACACATGGTAAAAGCATTGTGACGTCACAAAATTTTGCATTTTTTCCCGCAATCGGAAGGGTCAATTTTAGGAAGAGGACAAAAAATTTCATCTGATATTTGTAGGCCAATTTTATTATTTGTTTGACAGTTCAGATTATTACCCGGTCAACGATATACTTTAATAATTGTTACGTATTTTTGACTATTTCTCCCTTTTTCCCCGAAATCTGCTTGATAGGGTAACAGTTTCAACCGGACAACAGTCCATACTATTCTCATGGTCACGTAACGAAATGTCACCCTCGTAAAAAATTAGATAACACTTTGTTCAGTTTTGATTAACTTGGCAAATTCGTATTTGCGTATATTGTATTTAAGTCACAGATTCATGTCAGGGTGAGGCTACTGTAATAAGCCAATCGCTTGAATGGACTTTGCATTGTGGGATAACCAAGAAGCAAAGACCTTGTACATGGAAGGAAGGAATCTTCAGCAAGTCTCGGCTGTAGAATCCACAACAATATGTTAAAGAAGATCCTGACGACAATCTCTACAGCACTCACAATAAAGCATGCACGAAAATGAAACAATATATTTAATTCATGCACTGTCTAGGTTATGTCTATGTAGAAAGTGCTATGGCGACCATGTCAGGTAAAATATTTTTAAAAACACTTACTGTCAAACCCCTCACGGGGAACTTTTTACGAGCTTCACACGGCAAAGAGCATAAGTGTGATACAAGAGTTATAAAAGATCCTGACGACAATCTCTACAGCACTCACAATAGAGATCGACGGACCTCCAGCAAGCCACTAACAAAACACCAAACCACCCGAAGCGAAAACACAGAATACATACAGAGTAAAAGATACAAAAAGGACAAGGAACGATATATATGCGACATCAAACCACAAAAGACTACACACAATGCTTTACTTTAGCTGATTTCTGGTCTTTTTTTGAAAATTTACTTGATAAAGATAGACAACTTTTTAAATTACTTCTGTTCGTATTCATATCATTTGATTTCCAATGTTATTATTAAGAAACGACGATTATGATTGGCCGATAAATTCTGTTGATACCCGCATCAACACAAAACGGATGTACGCGCTTAGCAACGTCATAAGTAACGTCGTTAGCAACACGATTACAAAGCTGCAAATAAACGTTGAAATCTACAAAATGAAATGAAATGAAATCGCTGACGAGGGTTTTGTACCCGAAACGTGCATGTCTGGTCCATGCTGTAAATCCATCAGGTCCAAAATGATGCTATTGAATTTGAAGACGTTTAATCTGATACGTAATCAATGTAATATCTTTTTGGTTGATCGAGGTATCAACACCAAAAATTGAGGGAAAACTTATGCTCTTGCGCTACGCACACGATGCAGTTTTCCTCACTTTTTGTGTTGATACCTCGATCAACCAAAAAAATATTACAATTAATAATTCCTTAAATCTAATTCAATGGTGTTTTAAAGGATGAAAAATTGAATGGAGAAATAAGGCTATATCATGGTACCCATGTTACATTAACACATTAAGCAATAATTCATTATCAAAATATTAAAGAGGGCGCTACTGAAATGATTTTGGTGGCTCCGCTGGAAGCATCACTGATGAGAATTTAATATTCAAAACAGGTGTCTGGTGCATGGTAATTTGTTAAGAATTTTCTCCAAGAAGATATAGAGTTGGAACCCTTCAACATTATTTGTAGCGAAGGCAAGCGTGGCTGTTGAAACCGACAACTATATTCTCTTTTTTATGTTAGACAGGCTTTTCATTAACAAATTTTGATATAAATAAACTTATACGGTAAATACCTAACGATATCAATTGCATAATTTATTGAAACTTAGCATTACCTTTCTTTGCACATTTCCTGCACACTAGTAAGGATAAAGCTAACATGGTCAACCCGAGTGAAAAGAAAAAAACTATAAGCGACATAGTCAAATTTGGGATCACAATGCTATGATCAGAGTACTCAAGCTTCGTCGTCGTCTGAGTAACATGTACGTAGGAGAAAGTAACATTTCCTCTGTAAAACAGAATAAAATACATTAAATTCTAGAGTTTTCATTAATACAGACTGAGAAAAAAAAAGAACCTAATGACAAAGCGACATTATTTGGGAGATCGTACATTTTCTCCTACCGCATTTTTTTTTTATATGAAGCCAATATGGAACTTGATGCATTGTTTCGCGACTTAAAAGTAAGAAAGGTTACGACTTGATTATTTTACCAAAAATGTAATGTCGATATATATCTTAATAAACAGAATATGCTAGCCCTCGCTATCCTTTTCCATTACTAAAGACAATACCACATTAAATACAACATTTCCTAAAGGCCGACGTTGGGAACCTGCCGGTTGTTAATAGCTATACCTGAGTGACATAAGATAGATAGGCATGGCATAACGTCTTTGAAGACAACGATGTCTGCAAGCTGCGTGTAACATCAAAGACAAACAGGAAATCCTTTATTATGCTAATGAGATACCCGAGTCTCATCTGTTTTAAGATGTCAATCAAAAATTGATAGGGGTAAAAGGAATAAAGGGAACCAATCAGATACCAATAAGAGATGTTAACCCTATAGTGGTCAGTGAGGAAATGACAGAAAAGTTACCTGTCCCCTTATATAGTCCCCCGTCTGCCTTTAAAACATCGAATACTCATAAAATCAGAAGTCCAAATTATGACTAGGATAGTTATTTTTAAACATCAATTCTCTGCAAGAACCAAAAAAATACAATGACATATTGGCACGGCATGTCATGGATTTTAGAGATGTTTGGTATGGAATTTTAAAATGAAGTACTTGTATGTGAATCTATCCCAGTTTTTCAAATTGTTGTCGTTGTCATGGTTACAGTGTCTGCAGTTTCAAAAATCGGGAACATTCATAGGACGAGTCATATCAGTAGGCTTTGTTACTATAGAAATGGGTACTTTTTGCCTGAAATTACTTTATTTTCTTTGAATTCTTTTATCATACGCCCGTCATTTGATGGGACATGTTATGATATGGCGCGGTCCGTCCTTCTGTCTATTTTTCCGTCCGCTTATGGAACGCAATAACTTCAATATGCCTCAACGGATTTTCATGATATTGTACATCGTAATCTATTTTTTTTTTTATTTTCAGGTTCATCCGATTTGTCGTTACGGAGTTATGGGACTGTTTTAAATACAGGGAAAATATACTTAAATAGTTAAAAATTCTTTAAAAATTTATTTTTGGTCGAAATATTTTAAAATTTTGTACATGTATACTTCAAGTAGAAAGGATGTTCTTTGACATATGTAACGGGATTTTAATTTTTCATCGCATTACTGAGATATATTGTGTAATAGGAGGGCGGGTAAAGGCAATATAAAGGGACGTATTATGGTATGGTGCGGTCCGTCAGTCTGTCAATTTGACCGTCCACTTATGGAACGCAATAACTTGAATATAAGTAAACGGATTTGCATGATATTTTTTTCATTGTGATCAGACTTTAAAGAAAAAGGCCGCCGATTTTCAGGTTCATCCAATTTGTCGTTACGGAGTTATGGGACTTAGAATTTTAAAACAATGTGAAAATATTATACAAATATGGACTGGGTATGAGTTCAATATGCAAAAATATTGCACGGCTATGACATATATTGACCGAGGTCGAAGGCCGAGGTCAATATACTGTGTCGTAGCCGTGCAATATTTTTGCACATTGAACTCATACCAAGTCCATCTTTGTTATACTATATAATCACACCCATTCTGTTGAAATCAAAATCTTGCTAGAGGTCTATGTTACAATACAAAGTATAATAACTTTATTAAATATTTTACCACAAGATCTACCATTTTTTTCATATAGAACAAAAAAAATAAATAAATGAATAAAAAAAAGAATAAATGAATCATGGAACCATTATCTCTCGACATTTTCAGGATGACAAATATGGATAATGACCATATCCCTGTATACAGCACAAAATCGATAATTCAGAAAATCAGAAACCGAAGGCATTCAAAATCAGGATAAAACAGGAACCAAAGCAAACAAACAAAAAATATGAAAAGAAGCGAACTCCCGATATGGGAGTGAGACCAGGTGCCCAGGAAGAGTAAACATCTCCTGCTCGCATGCAACACCCGCCGCTTCAATTCGGTAGAAATGTCACATCCGGATACTTCCATTTCGGAAGACATAGAGTACATTCTTTGGTTGGATGGTTCAAATGGTCTATGACAGAATATCATCCACCATTCTGGAGAGTGGGACATCATAGTGTATGACGAGTTCCCCATATCGACCGTAGAACTTCCCCGGTGACGATGTTAGTCGGTCACAAACATATCCTTGACTGAGAAGCTCATCTGAAAGACGCCTAGCTCTCAGAACAAAATCCGTATATTTGGTACTTGCTCTGGCATAGCGTATCAACTGAGATATGAACACGCCATAAGCTGGCGATGAAGGGATGTTGCTACTCAGAAAGGGAAAGTTTGTAATGCTGAGATTGAAGTCGTCACGTTTGTCATAGAGTGATGTGTTCATGTGACCATCAGTGTCGTAGGACAACATTATGTCCAAGTAGGATGCTGAATTATTTGTCTCTGTAGTTTCTTTGACTTCAAGCTCTGGAGGATAGATACTGCTCAGATAATCCGCGAATTTTGGATTATTGATGGACAACACATCGTCTATGTATCTGTAAGTGAAGTTGAAGTCAGAAGCTAAGTATCTTTTCCCTTCAGAGACCAAAGATTGAATGAATCCAGCTTCGTACTAGTAAAGGAAAATGTCGGCAAGGGGCGGGACACAATTGGTCCCCTTCATATCACGTATTTGACGTCATTTTTGTCACGACGTCATTGCTCATATGACGTCAAGTACACATCAAAATCTACTTGTTGCACGAATTTGGTTCATCAAACACTTTTATTTCTTTGATCTACCGGAATCATTACCTAATCTTGAGTTATGCATTTATTTATCCCGATTCTAGATGTAGAATCGAAACCGAGGCACACAGCTGCGCAATATATCGTAAAATATGGAACCGCTAGCTAGCAATCTGATTGGTTGATACAAATCACTTATATAATTTATAAAAATAGTATATAGTTTTTGACTGGGGTTGAGGTCAACAGCTAATTTGTTGGACCCTTGGATGAACTGTTGACCTACGGCCTCGGTCAACAGTTTATCCTCGGGTCCAACAAATTAGCTGTTGACATCCAGCATAAATATTCTACTAGAATATTCTGTGAAGTTCTTATTGCATTCTTAGTGTTTTTACCATCTCTGTCCTCCAATATGTTTGTTATATCCTCCTCTGTCATACCAAGGAGTTTGTAAGTCCTTGGTCACATTCACAGGAGCAACTCAATGCCATTTTTAAACGATGTAGATCTAAACAGCTGATTAGGGAAGATAACTCTAATGTTTGATCCGAAATAAACAAAAAGCTTGTTTTCATAACAACACTAAAATTTCTTGCCGGTCAACAGTTCATCACGTGACCGGTCCAACAGTCGATTTTAACAGTTCGTTTGGACCGGCTGTTTCTAACAGTCATTATGTTGGACATTTTTTCTTTTACAGACTATTAAGGGTTAAATATCTTAAAGTTTTACAATTTAGAATTCTTTAAAAATCTATTTTTAGGTGAAATGTTTTGGAAATATGTATCAAGAAGAAAGGATGTCATTTGACATATATAACATGTTTTTTAATTTTTTTATCGCATAATCGATAAATTATGTGTAATGGGAGGGGGATGGTTATAATGGACATACATGTTTAGCTAAGGGCAAAATATTGGCCAATGGAACGCAATAACTTGAATACGTGTCAACAGATTTTCATATTTCTACATAATGATTAGATTTAAGAGAGAACGCCGCCTTTGAATTTCAGGTTCATCCGGTTTTTCTTTAATGGAGTTCTTTATGGGACTTATATATTTTGATGTTATAAAAAAAATATCCCAACCGTTGGCATTGTTATACATATTTGTAGAGTTTTTTTTTACATTTATCGCAGATGCCTTTTGTATACAATATGAGATATTGGGCCTAAACATGGTATCAAAAGGCTCTGTTTTCTGGCATTTAAATGCCCTTTTGCATATTTTTACTGTTTAACAAGGTTGAAAATTTCATAAAGGCTCCTGAAGTCCTAATTCTAGTTATCGAATTAGTATAATCTTTGAACTATACATCAATATAGAACTTTGATTTGACAAATTTGTCCTTTTATTTTCAAAGCAGCTTCTAATTTGGTTGCTATGGTAGCAATAGGCAGAAAGGTGTCGATACGATAAATCTAAATGTAATCTTTATCATACTATCCACATATGATATTGTAACAGAAGCTCATGTATAAATCTATCACAGACGTTTGAAAATATTTCAAGGGCAATCAATGCATTTCGAAGGTCATAAAATTATAAGTGACCAGATTTGGCCAAAAAAATCCTGATTTTTCATAAAATGTAGGCGGCAATATGTCATTGAGATATTGAACTTAATAGTCACGTGCCATAAAAATGATTAATCTAATACTAATTTCCTAGAACGATTAATAAAGCATCTTCACATCTCTGAATTTTTAAATTCTTGTTGAGTATTTTGATTAGAAAGGAACGAAATCTGTATTTTCTTGCTTTTTTACAGATTTTTTTCCCAATTGAATTTCTACAACTCAATGATTTCTAAGATAATTCTTTCGTACGTCCATGACCTTTTATAATAATTATGACCTCTGAAAATATTCAAATAGAATTTCATTAAAATTGATAAAAAAAGTTCAAAAGCAAACTAAATTTGCTCCTATTTTCACCTCTATTTTTCCCTTCATTTGAACTTATTTTAGAATAATACAATAAGCTTCCTGTAATATATATGATATATATACAATCACATAACTAAGTGCACTAAGTAAGATTAAAACTAAGGAAGAACACATTTTATGAAAAAAAAATGGAAAAAAGCTATTACAGTGGTATCCATGGCAACGCAATATCCGAATTTGACTTATTTCATTGTCTCAAAAGTGTTATAAATAGAGTTACCTCGTTAACATGGGAACCAAATGTCACATTAACCAAAAAGTATTATTCGTCAGTACTTAATATATAACCAAAAATCGGAAGATCATTAAAGTCTAGGACATGCCGTGCCATTCGATTTGGTCCCTATACAGTAAAAGGCTATTTAAAAAATGTAATTATATTCAATTTTCACCTGCTGTGAAGCCTGTCCTTTTCGGGTACTAAACACATTGGATCTGAAATGTAAAACATCTGCGAGCTTCTAAATAATTATTTACGTCTTCGAATATCACAACAATACGGTGGCCGTAAAGGGCCGTGTGAAAAATAAAAAATGCTTGGGAACGAAATAATATTGCGAGGGAACGAAATAATATTGCGTGGGAACGAAATATTATTGCGAGGGAACGAAACAATATTGCGAGGGAACAAAATAATATTGCGTGGGAACGAAATGATATTGCGAGGGAACGAAATGATATTGCGAGGGAACGAAATAATATTGCGTGGGAACGAAATAATATTGCATGGGAACGAAATTTTATTGCGAGGGAACAAAATAATATTGCGAGGGAACGAAATAATATTGCGTGGGAACGCAATAATATTGCAAGGGAACGAAATGATATTGCGAGGGAACGAAATAATATTGCGTGGGAACGAAATAATATTGCGAGTGAACGAAATGATATTGCGTGGAAACGAAATAACATTGCGAGGGAACGAAATAAATATTGCGTGGGAACGAAATATTCTTGCGAGGGAACGAAATAATATTGCGAGGGAACAAAATAATATTGCGTGGAAACGCAATAATAATACGATGGAATTAAATATTATTGCGAGGAAACGAAATGATATTGCGAGGGAATGAAATAATATTGCATGGGAACGCAATAATATTGCGAAGGAACAAAATAATATTGCGTGGGAACGAAATAGTATTGCGTGGGGGGAACGAAATATTATTGCGAGGGAACGAAATAATTCTCCCTTTTGCGCATGTGCAGACTTATGCTTATATGTGCTATACATGTATGTGGAAATGTTTAATCACAATTATTTGTTATACATATGATATTAAAAGATCCAAGTCAAAGTCCAGAATGAAGTTCAATACTGTTAGACCAGAATTAAGTTTAAAAATGTAGTACTCTTTTATTTGGAATGTGTAAATAGTTACGAAGAGTATGAAAGAATTCTGTTTTCATTTGTATTATCTAAATACTTTATACAAGATTAAGGCAAAATGTCACTTGGTCAGCAATCATGTTAACAAAAAATGTATTACTCTTAATGTATGGTATGACTGCCTTTCATAGATTGAAATAATCTCTTTTTAATACTTTTTAATATGGATACTATGTAAAAACCTAAAAAATCATACATGTTTGGCAACGACATGTGTCAGATTTTGGATCTTTTTATGTGTACAAGGTGTATTTGATGACCTCAGAGCGAAATGACATTCCAGTTTTTTATGCCCCCGTAATCGAAAATTCGGGGGCATATAGTTTTTGGTCTGTCCGTCCGTCTGTCTGTCTGTTTGTCCGCGAAATTTTTAACCTTTTAATCTTGGCCTTTCAATATCAATTTTCTGTAAGGACCAATATATTTTGGTCATGGATTTCTATGATTTTCTCTATAAATGGTATGTATAATGCCCTGAATACAAAAATAACAATATTTTTGAAAATAAATATTCCGGTTGCCATGGAAACGAGGTCTGTCTATTTATAGCAATAAGAAAATGGTCAAATAAGTCATCTTTGATTGTCATGTTGCCATGGAAACCATTGTCAGAGTTTATTGGTATTAATAACTTATAATCTTTAAAATCTCTATTTTAGAAAAAATAACATTTTTCTTCATAATTTCTTTCAATTAGCCGAATCCAATCCAATCAAAATCAGTCAAAAATTGCCATAAAATCAGGTCAAAATTAAGGCCTATTTTTGTCCAATTTTTACCATTTTTATGCAAAAATAACACAAAATGTCAGGCTGAAAACACAATCACTGTTGTCAGTACAAAATAGATTTCATGTGCCAAATATAATCACTGAAAAAAAATAAGTGGGTCCTTCTTTTGTTTTCCTACATTTTGATGTCAAAAATGGTTGCCATGGCAACTTTTCATCTGACACATGATGGCTATGTCTTTTCAAATTGATTTTAGCATGGTTTAAATAACTTATATTGCTGAAGCTTTATGTAGGGACAACAGAAAAAATCATTCTTTAATTTGAGCCCTTCCAAAATTTGTCAAGGTCATTGACTACAAGTTCAAGGTCAATTCACAATATAGATTCCAATTTGAATTAAATTTGCATTTGTATTGTTATTTATTGTTTCTTAAGGAGCTGTTATGATAAAACGTTAATTCTGCCCTGAAAAGTGAAAATTTCAAATTGGGAAATTTGAAGAAATTTTTCAGTAGAAATATCAATGAACTAAATGCTATATTTATTTCTACACAGTGTGTATTTCGCGCCTGAAAGTTTACGATGTGGCTGTATAGTACAAAATATAACAAATAGGTTCATTGTTATTTATTATATTAAACTTCATTGTGTTCATTGTTATTTATTATATTAAACTTCTCTACGGAGGACACTACTTCATTATTCAAAATATAACGGTGTTCGGTCTCCGGAGTGCGTATTTTACCGATAACATTGACATAGTGATTTCGATGTTATCATTTTCATTTTCATTTTTAAAATAAGAGGGGATTTAAACATAAAACACTTAGAATTTATGTAAAAATGCATTTTTTGTATATTTTCGTTACAGCTCCTTTAGGCTTGACTGTCATATATTTGTATCAAAAATACTTCTTTCTAAAATTGGGACCGATAGATGGAAAAACATTACAATTATAGTTCAGAACATTTCTCCTAAAAAAATAAGCCCCAGACAAAAATCATGATAATCTCACATTTTTTTATATGTATGTATGAAATACTAGCTATAAATCAAGGATGTCATTGATTTCGAGATTTTTGAAACTTTGGTCAAAAAATAGGAGATATATCCAAAATCACTATGTTTTTGTTTGTTTTACTCAATACCACATGATTTTTTAGTATAACTGCCTCTCTTATTTTTGAAAAATCACAGAATTTTGCCAAATTTTGTGAATTGCATTCAAGATGACCTTGACATTGGGTCCTGTGACCTTGAAAAATTTCAAGGTGATCTTTTGTGTCAATAAATCCCTTTTATATGCACAGATAAATAAAATGCTTAAAAATATATAACGGACAGCTAAAAATTTACCAGTAAATTACTCTTTGTGTGATAGCACTGAACAGAGTGTCACCATGGTAACCATTTTTTATACATGTACCCTTTTGGGTCCCACTCAAATTTTAACATTTTCTTTGAGATCGAGAATTAAACTTTAAAGATAATTGGCAGTAGATATCAAGTTAGCCTGACATTTCAGATCATTTGCCCTTAAAATTGTTAAATTAGGAGCTTTTTCGGTCTTAAGTTTAGGGTTGCGACTACAGAGAGATAACTCTATTTTCATATCGCATAATATTTGAAACCGACATAAACGATACATGGTATAAGCTCAGATTGTTACATCATTTTAGAGAAAAAATAATAATCCTCGAAACTTTCATTGCTGAATGGATATTTTTGGGAAAATGCATATTTTGCAATAAAAAATCGCCGAAAATAGGAAAAAATTTGTCATTTTCGCATGAGCTCTGCTACCAAAGATTCAACCATCAAAATATTTACTAATAGTATACTCTTTAAAAGTGAGATAATTAGAAAATTTAACTTCAAGTTAAACTCTATGTTTTTGGGTCAAAATGTTGATTTTTTGCATAAATTATTGTGCTATTTATAGAAACAGTCATTTTGCTCAAACACTAATTCGGATACATATGGATTTAACTGCTTTAGGATAAAGCAAAACCATAGGTATATATGAAGAAAAAAACATTGTGTAGCTGGCGACCTTCTACATGTAGCTATTAATGAAAATAATGAGTTGTTGCCATGGCAACCAGCAACATAGTTTTTTATAAGAAAATACTCTCCCTAGAACTGATTATTTTATCAGAATTTCTTAAAATAGCATTTAAGTCATCCACAAGCTATAAGAATCTTGAAAAATAAGGATAGATATAATTTTTTTTAATTTCATGCATTTCAGAGGTATGTAAAGTTATGATGTGGTATTCTCTAAAATGACAAAAATGTTAAAATAGGCCAAAAATTGACGTTTATGGCCAAAAAACGAGACGGGCAAATTTCGATTTTTTAGTCTGAATAGTTCGAGGAGATGTTCCTCTACATATGAACATATCCACCTTTTTTCTACCTCATTTCTATTAAAAGTCGCCACCCTGACCTTAAAAAAGGCCTCTTCAAAACAGGTTTTTGCCTACATTTTCAGCATATTAACAAAAAAAAATAGCGGGCAGAAGCTTACTTCTTGTGTATTACCGTATAACCAGAAATTTTCGCGAGATACTAATTTTCGCTATATTCGCGAGGGATATCGAATCGCGAAAAAATATTCTCGCAAAAATTGTGTTTGATAATGTTGATCATAAATTGGTATATCCGTTTCAATTCTACATATTGTACGCGTGCCATTGTTCATTTTTCCTGATTAGACGTAAAGAGAAGTGAATTGAGTGTGTTCTCATGATAGAAATAACTAATACTTCAATAATAAACAGTAACATCATATGAACATATTTGTTTCTAATTTAGGAATCGCGAAAATTTGTACTCCCGAAAATAAAGACACCCTATTTTACCATTAAAACGCGAAATTTGATACTCGCGAAAATTTCTGGTTATACGGTATTTATACTATGAAAAATATAAAGAGAAAAATTAAGGAAATTTCAATTGACTATAATAGCTGTTACCATGGAAACGAGCCTTGTGAAAATGCCATGATACAAGTATTCTACTGATGCGTAAAATTCCAAACATGGTTTCCATGGCAACGAAAAATTAATTTGTTAAGAGGAAGTTTATTTTTGTCTCAGTACATCATATACACCTTCCATACCAAAAATCTCCAAAATTGGAGACATGCTATTTCCACCTGCTATTGAAATTATTTTGGTCCTTACTGAGAATTGCTATTAAATAGTAAGTGATTGGGCTTTCATATTTCACCTGTGTATTCCTTGCGACAGGACCTTTCCATGGATACCAAATTTGACCTTTTGGCCTTGACCTCAAAATGTGAATTACTTTTCAGCTGTTTTTCCGACAAAGATGCCAACGGGGGCATTCGTGTTTCACAAATACATGTTTTTTTTCTCTGACGTTCGGTTGCCATGGTAACGAAGGTTTTGTATAAAAACCCCTTTAAACAAGGTATTTTAATGCATCTCGTTCCCATGGATTTCTAAACAGATCATTTAAATCCTCTGAAGTTAATATAATTTGATTATTCGATGCTCCTTCATACTGTATGTCATGTAAATTTGCTTCAATTTCAAGAAAAAAATTTATTCAAAATGTGCCATTTAGGCCTGATTTTACCTATATTTCAATTACTTTTTAAAATGAGTGATACGGCAGTTGCACCAGATTTGAATTACAGTTGCCTATTTTCTGAATAGTATTATCCCTGGACTTCATGGGAATCGAAGGAAATTTATGTAAAATTAAAATAAGATTTTTATGTTTATATGCCTTTGAAATAGGTTACTATGGCAACATTTGATAAAAAGGTGTAAATACCTGTCATATTTAAAATCTAATTCATAACGATCTATACCTGCTATTGTTACAAAATTTGGTATGTAGATGTATTATAGACAATTTGATGCTATCATGACCTTGATCAATTTTCAAGGTCATTTAAAAATATTTTGGTATCCATGGAAAGGTTAAAATTTTGCGGAAAAAAAGACAGACAGAAGGACGGACAGACCAAAAACACTATGCCCCGAATCTTTGATTATGAGAGCAAAAAAACTGAAAATCATTTCGCTTTGAGGTCATCAAATACACCTTGCACACAAAATTTATCCAAAATCAGACACATGTAGTTGCCAAACATGTCTGATCTTCTAGGTTTTACATAGAATCCATATTAAAAAGTATTAAAAAGAGATAATTTCATTCTAAGAATGGCAGTCATGTCATACATTAGGAGTACATGTACTACATTTTTTATTAACATGATTGCTGACCAAGTGACATTTTTACCTCAATCTTGTATATAGTATTTAGATGATAGAAATGAAAACAGAATTCTTTGGTACTCTTCGTATTTAGTCACACATTTCAAATAAAAGAGGACTACATTTTTAACCTTAATTCTGGTCTACCAGTATTGAACATCATTTTGGATCTTTTATTATCATATGAATAATCAATAATTGTGACTGAACATTTCCATATACATGTATAGCACATATAAACATAAGTCTGCACATGCGCAAAAGGTAGAATTATTTCGTTCCCTCGCAAAATTTATTTCGTTCCCTCGCAATATTATTTCGTTCCCTCACAATATTATTTCGTTCCCACGCAATATTATTTCGTTCCCTCGCAATATTTATTTCGTTCCCTCGCAATATTATTTCGTTACCACGCAATATTATTTCGTTCCCTCGCAATATTTATTTCGTTCCCTCGCAATATTATTTCGTACCCACGCAATATTATTTGTTCCCACGCAATATTATTTCGTTCCCTCGCAATATTATTTCGTTCCCTCGCAATAATATTTCGTTCCCTCGCAATGTTATTTCGTTCCCTCGCAACATTATTTCGTTCCCTCGCAATAATATTTCGTTCCTATGCAATATTATTTCGTTCCCTCGCAATATTTATTTCGTTCCCACGCAATATTATTTCGTTCCCTCGCAATATTATTTCGTTCCCACGCAATATTATTTCGTTCCCTCGCAATATTATTTCGTTCCCACGCAATATTATTTAGTTCCCTCGCAATATTATTTCGTTCCCCCACAATAATTTTATTTTTCACACGGCCCTTTACGGCCACCGTACAACAATGTTAAATCCATCAACAATAATAAAAATCATCCCAAGGAATGCATGATTCGCCTGCGAAACATAGCGATGCTTAGGAATAACTTTTATATAGGGTGTAACTTTTATTCCATTTGTGACAGACAGACGGACAAAGTGTCGCTATGCTTCGCAGGCGACACAAAAACTAATATTACTGGATAATTTTAATTTCTTAAAATGAATACGAATGCAAAACATACATAGATAAAGTTGATCGCTTCCATATCCACGATGTTCCTTTGGCGGACATCCCTTCAGATCATCAGGACACTTTGTATTTTTGGCACCAAATATAGGTTCATTGTTGTGGAATTGGATCCAAGGACATCCAACTGATATGGCAAATAATACATCCATATGAGCCAAACATATTCAAATGTGTCTACTGGCATTAAATCAAAACGAACACTTTGAAAGCATTACGTTAATGTAAAAAAAATCATCAGTCAATTAATGTATGTGCACGCTGTGTTATCAAACATTTAAAATTGTTATTCAGTCGCTAAACATAGGTAATTGTTTTTACAATTAAGCCAAATATCGGCATCGCTTCATCTACATATACCAGAGTTTATAGATCACGGGGTATTTTCTTTTGATGTAAAAATAATACCATAACTTTAAGTTCAATAGTCATATTCTAAATGTGTGATATGGAGGGAATTACCTTTCGTGTTCATACAGAGGGAAATATTTGTTACCATACGAAAATGTAGGAAAGTGTAAGAAAATCGTACGTTTTTAGGTCATGGTTAAACGTCCATGACAGGGGCATCGCCACAAAAGAAGGCAAGAATGCACACATGCAACAAAAAGAAACAGAAACCAAATAACAAAACAAGTGAAATCAATGTGCACCTGGTACATATAATGTCTCTATACGGTCATCTGATTTATTCATAAAAAATATATAGACAGCCATATGACTTCATTGAATATAAATGAAATTCTTTCTTACTGTTAAATTTCATCATGAACAGAACGGTAGGTCACATAGGCCAAAGACAAGATAAAGGATCTGTTAGCAGAATATATAATAGTATCTGCCATGAGAAATGCAAACCGTTCAATATAACTGGTGGCTTATGATTGAAGCAAGCTCACATTTATTCGTCGACAAAGACCCAAACAAAAATCTCTGATCTTCTTTTTATACATATTTGACAAAGGATTGTAAAAGAATTAGCTTCTTTGTGAGTTTCGGACGTATGAAATATTTATATTCATGAAAGATATTTACATACAAGGATCGATATGAGTAAAACGATCTCGTACATAACGGAATCGTTGTGAGATTTACCCACACCAAACACAATAAGACGTTGTACTTACTTCGATGTGCTTCATATATTTTTCGTTCAATACAAACTTCAAATAAAGTTGCATTATATGATAAGATGCAGTGATACTCCAGACCCTTTGCGCAGTCCAGGACAATAGACCTTTTGTTCCATGATGTTATATCTAATGGACAGTGTTCCACAATGTGTTGTCCATGATAAGTATTAAGGAGACACATAAAAGTACTGTAAATGATATAAAGCTTCATCTCAACCAGGTGATGTAATGTATCTCATGATCTTGAAATACATAAACAAAGATTTTGTTCCATAAACCAGGTCACGATGAAAGGTGCATGGTTTGATATGTTACTCATGCATTTTCCCTCACGATTACTCTGAAAAATAAATTAGTTATATATAAACATTTTAAAGCTAATACACGAACGAACAAAGACAAAAACACAAACAGAGAGGAGTGATAGACTTAAGCATGACATAAATGTGTTTCCCGAATATTTCATTCTAGGAGTAGATTTAAGGACAATTTCAGTCATCGACAGTCAATCTACTACAACAGTGTCATTCCTTTTGCTTTCATTATTTTCTTATTTGCTAAGTAGAACCACTCATTCGTCTCCTGTCTATTGTGTATTCATATCGTAATTAATTGATACACTATTCCAGCGAGCTCAATCTCTATGACTTTGTTGGTACAAAATGTAAGTGCACAAGGAAAAGTTTGAAAACAAAATACACAGAACTAATAAGAAAGTTACAATTATGAATACTCTCAAATAAGAAACATCTTGGTTCTTCATATATATTATTTTAAAAGATACATCCCAATTTATTTCCGTGCGTATCAGGCTGATAAGAAAGCTGAATGATTATTTGGAGCCATGCTATGCTATTTAATTAAAATTCAAGGAGATACAATCGCCAAGTTCTTACATAAAGGACCACACACGCTTAATCTTCAAATTTTAATAGAATTATAAGCTTATTCTCATTAATACATTAATTAATCATCGAATGTAGAAATTTTGAACTGAGCTGTCGAATAACAATACGTATGACTCATATTGAAGAAGTATACTATTTTTAAAATCTTAACTAGTTTAAACATAGGACGGAAATGATAAATATGTTATCACTCCTACCCCTTTAAATTTAGCTTATTTATACAAATGAGTAATTGCATTAGTTTAATCAGATTTAAAAATACATCAACGATCAAAGATAGAAATGACATAAGAAAAACAAGGTCTTGAAGAAATTGCCTGACAATTTTGCATTTTATTACTAAACTTCATTTCCATGTGCTTCAGTTATTGGAATATGATAGACCCTAGTATGTTGTGCTTTAGTTTTGTCTAAGAACCAAATATTGATGTTGTTGCTAAAGCCTTTTTTGCAAAAAGAGCATCGATGCTCTTCCTTTCTATCGTTGCATTGTTCCTCTTAGAATAAGAAGAAGAAATACAACAATCAACGCTACATTATTTCTAGTTTATGGATAGTCCGAGCCCACCATATAACTCGACCATGGACTAAAGGATTTTGCATTTTGCGTCTGTTATTTTCCCTAGTCAGGAAACAATACTTATCACCGCCTTATCAATAAGGCTACATTTGATACAATACTCTGTGTCATATTTTTTTTATTTCCAATGGTCTAATCATGCTAATATATTTGGCTTCTTCAAGTTATACTTTTAACAATCCTCTCAGTGAGATATCGACAAACAAATGGAAATAAGCATCTCAGTATACCGAGAATTGTCCAAAAAGCATTTAAAGGCATCATAAAGTGAGAAGGTTATTGTGCACAACTGCTGTGCATTCTTCGAGAAATCGGAGTTACCGGAAAAGTAAAAGGCCGAAATGTGCTCATGTAATCAGAATAACCACAACAGTTGCTACTTTCGTGGCAGATGGCCGTCCTCAGTCGGCACCGGTTGTCAACTGACTTCGTTACTTTATGTGTTGTATTTTGAATTTGGTGTTTCATGCTGTATTTGGTGTCCATTACCCTTTTTTGCTTCCCATGCTGTGTATGTAACATATGTTTATTTTTTCTACTTTGGTTGTCTGATGTTTTGTTGTGGGTGCTATAACCGAGTCTTATCGGATATATCCGCCTTTTTCAAAAGCAACAAAATAAATATAACAAAAAATCAAACAATACATTTCATTGAAACCAGCCTGATGAAAAACGAAATTTAGATAAAATGTTTATAGATTTAAACGGATTTTATTTTCGGGATATCCTCCTCACCTTTTTTTGAAATTTTCACTCTATTTTTACCCTCTTTTTCATACAAACGATCAAACGACTTTCCATTTCATAAGAACAAAACAATTTGCTTTCAACATTAATTTACAGGTTTTGTACTCCTGAATTATTAGTTGAGCGAAATGTCATTGAACAACCTTTTTGTGCATATTTTGATATAACAAAGAAGAGAACAGCATGTATGATTAAATATAGATAGGATAGTTGTTACGAGATTATTAAAGAAAAAATTTAACATACTAACCCTCCAGTGATATTTCATGTACCATAATCCTTCAATATAAACAAAATACCAAAATACACATCTCACTACACGAGACGTTTAAATGCATTTCAAAAAGCAACGCATGACATACTACATGTAAAGTCTCATCGATTTTAAAATCCATACCCCAATGAGTATTTTTTGTGTGTTTATAAAGTATATCTATGTTTTGTCAATGCTACGTTAAAAAAATTCAACATGTCATTGGTATCATTTTGAATCGCAGTAGAATGAAAGAATAAATTATTCGATGTTTTTGAATTGTTGCCAACCAGGAGGCATTGCAAAAGATATCTTCTTGAATATGTTATGTCGATTTTTCCCGCTAGAATAGTCACGAATTGTCAGTTCCATTGAATCTATTTTAATTATCAATTCATTAATTCTGTTCAGGTGTTTTTAAAATGCAATTCATTTAACTTCCTACTCGTACTCTCGATGCTCAATTTTGTGCTTTATTGTGAATGTTGTTGAGATTGTCGTCAGGATCTTCTTTAACTCATCTGGTTCGGTAATATGAGACGAGAGACCAGAAGCTTAGATATGAGTTCGCGAGTGCGGAGGAAGTTTGAAACAAGTGGGGATTTTTTCTCAAAATTCCTTTAGAAAAAGACACTTCGGTTGATCGGATGTCTCTTCACCGCATTTGAAATTTTCTGTTTCAAAATGTCTTGAAATTTCTAAAGCGTGGGTCTTGTAGCATCATATCCCGCCTATTCTGCTACGTCTTTTGGTACATTTTTGGACATAATTTTCATATTTTTTTGGCCATTTTACATTGTTTAGACTAAGGATCATTGACGAGGGTTTAGTACCCGAAACGTGCATGTCTGGACCATGCTGAAAATTTATCAGGTTTTAAATGATGCTATTGAATTTAAAGGCGTTTAACATTTGAACTACTTGGTGAGTGTCACTGCTGGTGGACCAAGAGTCCCCGAGGGCACATGTAGCCAAGTTCGATCAACTTCGGTTGATCGTCTGTCTCTTCACCGCATTTGAAATTTTCTGTTTCAAAATTTCTTGAAATTTGTAAAACGTGGGTCCTGTAGCATCATATCCCGCCTATTCTGCTACGTCTTTTGGTACATTTTTCGACATAATTTTCATATTTTTGGGCCATATTACATTGTTTAGACTAAGGATCACTGACGAGGGTTTAGTACCCGAAACGCGCATGTCTGGTCCATGCTGAAAATTTATCAGGTTTTAAATGATGCTATTGAAGTTAAAGGCGTTTAACATTCATACTCTTCATACATTTTCAGTTAAACAATACGAAAGTGTTCTACACCTTCTTGGAGAAATTTCGAATCAATTTATTATGCACCAGACTTGTGTTCCGGATATTAAATTCTCATCAGTGATGCTCCCAGCCAAAGTGATTTGCAGAAGCCGCCAAAGTCACATTTCATACATGTATCAATCAAATTAACCAAACTAAAACTACTTGAGAATAACATTTCAATGAGGTTTAGTCAACCTTGTTCCAATCTGCTCCTTGTGGTTCTCCCTGGTCTTCAGGGACTTGCCGTGAGTCTCTGAGCTTCTGAATTATAAGCATAAGAATATTTTTTTTCTTTCGAACAATTAATAATGTCGAGGGGTTCCAACTCTATACCTTCTTGAAGAAAATTCCAAACCAATTTCCATGCACCAGACACATTTTTCGAATAGAAAATTCTCATCAGTGATGCTTCTAGCGGAGCCACCAAAAATCGTTTCAGTAGCGCCATTTTTAGTCTTTTGAAATTAGATTTGTACATTTACATTACAGAGAGTGCGCGACTCCACATTTCCTGTAGGGTCGATTCAGTAGCATATTCAAATACATTCGATGTTCAAAATAGCATTGGAGGCATGGTGACAAGATATTAGACTCCTTTAATTTCGATGATATTTATCGGTGAAATGGCTAGTTTCCTAAATTTTCCAATTAACTTCGTATTTAAGGTTATATTCAATGAAGATATTTACGGGGTTGCATTCTTAGGTTACTTCCAACGCGAACTCCATTTCGACTCATCCACTGTCATAATGTCAGACAAAAACATATCTTGTCTCTTCATGAATCTATATTTGTTATTTTAAACATAAGGAGACATGAGATTTGAAAAAAAAAAGATATTTAGTTTGTACATGCATATACCACAATACACATGCTAAAGGGAGGTTTTGAATCAAAAAGCGATTTAATAGGTTGAACGAAAGAAAGGGATGTTATTGATAAAATAGTACCTCGATCATGGAGTATTCTGCTATCAAATGCAATATTCTATTAGCTAAATGGAACTTTATATCATTTAAATTCCATTGTAATTCTAAAGAAACGAAGATTCTGGTTGGCAAAATATTGTGTTGATACCTGTATCAAGCCAAACCTGACTTACGCGCTTAGCACGGAACGTCGTTTGCTTCACAATTACAAAGCAATAAATAAACTTTGAAACACGACTTAATGAAATGATAAGAAAAGGGGATGATCTCCAGCATGACTACCCTGCATCCACCCAGCGAAACAAACCCACAAGAAAGTGATACGTAAATGACATCAGACAAAAACTACAAACCACAAAAAATACACGACAAAATCAATAAAACACCATACAAAACAATCTAAACAGACGTACAGAAACATCTAACATTAATGAAAAACATATAAAAGAAGAGCAATGTGCACCAGGCGCCATAAGCAAATTGTGTTATTATCCAGAATACGTGCGCACAACCCTCCCAATTATCCGGATACACAGAGGTCTTCATAGACGCACAATAGTTGTATAAACATTTAACTTCTCACTGTAAGGTGATGTCACAAATAATACGTTAAACGCAGCGGCTCTCTGTGACACAAATTCTATGTAAAAAGATCTAAAAAATTATATTGCATGCGTATCACAATCTGTGCTCTGCTGGCTGAAGCGAGCTCAAGATCAATCACCTGAGAAGTCTGACCAACTTTCAGACAGGACAGAGAATCAGGACCGAGTCCTATCTGGCGAGATTTAAACAAGGCCCGTCATGGAGTCCTGTCGTCACGGTTGGCCAGTTTGCAACGTTGGGAAAGACACTAGTACAAATCTGTAGATTGCATGGTCCAGTACCATGCCCAGTGTTCTTTTGATGACGTTGGGATCATATCCTCGGTAAAGAAGGCGATCGACAATTTTCTTACATTTGTGGTTGAAGTTCGATCTGCCTTTGATCATTCTGATTATCATTGTTTACTGAGTCACCGTAAAATGAAGGTAATTATTACATGTATACATGTATACATGTAGTAAAGCTTCCCCTATAGAGATCCTCCCCCGGAAGGTTTTCTATAATAGAGAAGCTCTCCCCTGGGGAAGTTAGAGAACCAGAGACAACTTGTATGGGATTGAAAGTGGGAATATTCTCTTTTATGGAAAATGTCCCATTTCCGATTTATAGTTCATGATTTAAAACGTTAGAAATTAAAAGTTAAGATTTGAATAAACCAAACACGTGTTATTGAAATATGAAGTCCTTTTCCTTTTTCAAGAGAAAGTGTTTATGGTGTAAATAGAAAGACTGCGGTAATTGTAAGCAAACTGCTCCGTTGTTCGCCAATTCGGTCGCTCGGATATGCTGGCCATTTGGGGAGATCAATTCTATTCGAATTCTGACAAAAACTGAAGAAGATACCTCTACACCACAGCACCTACCAATTCAACGAAATTTATGTGGTGTGCTGAAAGGGCGAGATCTGTAACATGACTCGGTTGCAGCACCTGCTATCCCTCTGCGAAAACATAGAGTAGACAAGTACGAAAAGAGACGCAAAGGGACAAGTTAGCAGAAAATACAACATCGAAATACCAAACACAAAAGACCACACATAAATGAACAGGACAAATGGGCAAAATGTGCCGACTAGTGTCGGCCGTCTGTCACACTAGCATATTAATCTTCGTGAATAAAAAAGAAAAATGATGAGGAGATTCTGGACAACACATTAAAGCTAGCTATTTGTTATTTCTATTCTATTATTGTTCTGCACGAGCACTATGGAACGTGCATTGGCGGAGCTTAGCGAACTGTAAGTTTATTGGAGATTTTACACCAGGCGCGGCGAGTTCTAAAGTACATAAAGGGAGAAAATCTCAAGTCATGTTAGAATTAGAAACATTTGATGTTTCCATTTCACATGATACTCCAAGGATCTGGATATAAATCCTTTCACATATGAAGAGGAAAAAACTCAAGTCGATCTAAATTTTTTGTTAGATGTTTCATATGAATAGGAATTATTCCACCAATTTTAAAGAATTTTCGAAAGCATTTTAAATTCTATTTGAGATAACACTATCTTTCAATTTCCATGGATCTATCATGTCTAATGGAAGGTAGAAAGTCATAAACCAAAGACGATATCAAAATTCCGTATTATGGCTTTCCGGATTTTGGGGAAGGTTTTCTATGATGGGGGAAGGTTTTCTATGTAGAGAACCCCCCCCCCCCCCCCCCTGGGTGATGAATTTCAATGTAGAAAACCTTTTGTGGGGGATGATTCTCTATATAGAAAACATTCCGGGGGAAGGTTCTCTATATAGAAAACCTCCGGGGGAGAGTCTCTATGAGGGAAGATTCTTTATACGATACCGGTTCCGTTTCACGGGTTTTATTTGACTTCTTTAATACAACAAAGAAGGAAAGAACATGTGAGAATGCATAAAGATAACTGATAAGTGATAATTGAATCAAAATTTATACATACATACCATCCATTGATATAATGATACATGTAATCCTTCAACAAAAATCAACGGAAATACACACCTCAGTGCAATAACAACCAGTCGACACATAAAGATACATGTACATGTAATTCGAAAAACAGTACATTTAGTTTTTCAAATTTGGTTATCTAAACTCCATAATATGATGTAAACTCTTACTCTTTGATGCAGACTATTGATCACATGAAAATGATCTAATACTATTGACGAAAGAATTGGAACATTCCAACTTGGAAGCATGCCATTTCTAAAGACTCATTTTTGCAAAAGAACTCTTATGAAATAATTTATGACAATCTTCCCGACCAGACAACGAGACGAATTTTCAATTCGATTGAATTTCTTTTAGTTAATGCACAATGCACAATTTAAAAGTTTAGAATGCTGGGAGTTGCCTAATATTAAATATCGATATTGGACAAAAATGGTTCTAAACGTTCATTCGAATAAACCGTTTCGTTGAAGGTATACTTCTCTTTTCTCAAAGATATACGCGTTTAAACATTCGGTATATGTGTAGTGATTGAATTTGAAAAAAAAGTTTTATAAGTTCCATTTATTCTTTCTTTCGGAGCCCATCGCATTCAACATACCCCTGGAAAAATACGGTAAATGCAAAACATTATATCAACCCTATTTATACAAGCTTAGCCTACGAAAAAGCTTAGGGTGCGAACCCATAGCAGTTGTATTCAGGCGCGTAGCCAGAGTAGAAATTATATGTACTCAAATCAGTCTAGACAGGGGGGGGGGGGGCTGGGGCCGTTTAACGCCCATACATTTTATGGATGGATCATCGACTAGGGGGGGGGGGGGTATGGGAGGGGAAATATATAAGGAAATCTTCTGACCTCTCTGTTTTCGCTTCTGTACTGATATTCACATTGAATAACATGAAAATTAAGAGATTATTCAAATAACATCACTCCCATATCGGGAGTTCGCTTCTTTTCATATGGTGGAGGTTTTTGTTTGTTTTCTTTGGTTCCTATTTGATCATAATTTTGTATGCCTTCGGTTTCTGATTTTCTAAATCATCGATTTTGTGCTGTATACAGGGATATGGTCATTATCCATATTTGTCATTCAACATTTTTTCGATTTTTAAAAAAAAATATTTTTTCCCATTATATTTTTTTTTCATGTTTTAAATGTTATTCTTGGTGACTCGAGGATTTTGCCCCAAAACACAACTCTCGCACCCGATGTTTTTTTTCATACGACAAATTGCGTATTGAGGAGGAATCTGTTAGCTCTGATTTAATACAATACATACCCACGTACCTTGAATGCCAATTGAAAACGATAACTACAGCTCTTTTTGACACTTGACCACCCTTCTACATGTATATGTTCAATAAAATACATTCTCTACCCCCTACCAATTAGATTAAAACTAAATTGGAAAAGTTCTGTGAATTATCTCCCATCGTGAACATGGTTAATATCACTCTAGATGGAATTCACCAGTATTAATTATATGTCATTTATATTATTTAGTGATTAGTACTTATATGATAGATAATTATTGTACTCGATGTCAAGCCCTGTCCAAACCTAGTTAAAGAAGATAGGATCCCGACCACCTGTCCTCACTGAATATCCCATAATCTCCTCAAGTAATTACATGCATGACGTCAAAATCTTCTGCATATACTTTATTCATTGATCACGTTTTGCGGAAAGTCGGACGTTTGCATTATATGTATCTCTTCTTTTTCGGAAACATAATAGTAAATAACCTATTGAATTTCCAACCGCATTATTCAAAAAATAGATAGAATCCTTGATTTAGTCAAAGCAAAAACGATAACTTACTTAATATTTTTAAAATATTTGCTAAATTTAAGAAATTGATTTCAGCAGCAACTTTTGAAAAATATTAGATAGAAAACTTATGATGAGAACTAGGTTAATCTTAACAGCAACACGTAGATCATGAGTTTTAAGATTTAATAATAGCTTAAGATCAGATTACATCCTTGTATTCTAGGCAAAGGAGCTATTGGATATCCTTAATACCAATAAAAGAAGGGAAAAATTTTGCCCTGCACAATGATTTTACCATGTTTTGTACCTTGGTTTTACATTTAAGTATGACCTTAGTTCAAGCTCGCGATTCAACCTTGGATAGAAACAATTATGTAACTCGAATAAATGCAGCCATTGGAAAGTATATGTGGAGGTAATTTACCCCCATTTGCATTAATTTTGGTCTTATTCGTTAGATCATGTCATATTCAATGGAACGGGGCATGCATTTTGAAAAGCGTTATAGGATAAATGAAGGTAGCGGAAAGTCATGGATATGCCAAAGTTGAAAAAATCAAGAACACAACTACCAAGGTCTTTAATTGTTGAATTGTTAAACGTCTTCAAATTCAATAGCATCATTTAAGAACAGATCGATTTCTAGCATGGACCAGACATGTACGTTTCGGGTACTGAATCCTCGTCAGTGATCCTGTGTCTAAACAATGTAATATGGCCAAAGAATGTGAAAATTATTATGTTTAAAATATCATGACTTTGTCTTTTTAAACCATTTAACGAACTTGCCGATTACGATTTTCTTTTCTGCTCGGCCTAAGCGACGTTTGTAGCTAGTAAACATGATGGAAGGACAAATTAATTGTAATACTTTGCTGTAAAACGACAAGTCATACAGAACGACAAGTCATACAGAACAAAAAGCGTTTAATAAAGACAGCAAAATTTATGCAATCTATCGCCACACCTATTTGAGAAAGTGGTTAATTTTCATACTTACACAATTGACTGTTCTTTACATTGTTCTCTCTATCTCACCATTTTCGCTATCTTTATCATGTTTCACCAAATAAAACTTTTTGATTATCATTGGAGCTTAAATGCATCTTCACATAAAGACGAAAGCCCTCCGACGTCAACTTGCGCGAACTGGCGAATACGGTTTTAGCAAAATTCGTTTACATCGCATATCAACGTTTTACATCGTTGTTGATTACGTATGTATTCGATTGTAAGCGTTCAAATTCGCTGCTATCAGTTTTATTCGTCGACATTTTTTTTTCGATATTTTTAATGTTAACACAAGAATGTAAAAGAAAGAAGTGGATCTTCAACAGGAATCGTTTTTCGAACGGGACTCACATCACATACAAAAACACACAAAATAACCCAAATGTGAAAACAGTGGACAAGCACAAAAACAGACAACAAAGGGGAAAGAAAGACTAAAGACCTAAGACGATATCTAACCCCTGAACACAATTTAAAAGACCGCACATAAACCAACGAAAGAATGGGCAAACGGTGCTGACTTACAGGACAGCCTTCTGCTACGCTAGAAGTAAATGGAGTAATAATCAGGAGTACGTCCGCACACGTGTTCGGTTACCCAGCTGTCTCAATCAAGGCGCAATTATCATAGATGTACATTTTATAATATCCTCTTGAAAGGTGACGCATAAAAAGGACAACATAAAAGAAACAGACCATGCTAGTTGGCGCGAGCTCGTATTAAATCTCCAAAGAATCAGACCAAGTTTCTGTTAGGACAAAGGGTTAGATTGATAAAATTTTGACAGAATCCGTTCTAGAATCCTATAGCGTTCTGTAATACTGCAGATGAGTTCAGTATCAAGCACAATTTTTTTCGATGACTTATCGATCATATCCCTGGTACATAGAAGGCGATTGATGATCTTCTCAACAGTTTCGGACATATTGTGTGAGCAAATTAAGGTTTCTAGATGTCTTCATGAAAATATATCAATAAAAATCTTTATCACATGATATACCCTTTATTCAGTTACATAAAGCCATTTCATAAATAAATGTTATGATAACACGTTACATATCACTTTGGGAGCGTGGTCATTGGATGAAGCGCTCCATATCCTTTGTGACGTCACAACAGAAACGGCGACGTTGGCGCGTTATTTGCAAGATATGAAGTCGGAATAACATTTTGACGTTATTTTAATCAATTACGTCATAATTTATGTGATAAAAAGAATCTCAAATGATGTTTCTATTCCATACAGTATTTATGAAACTCGTTGTATGATTTTAATCCCCTCGCCAAGGCTCGGGGATGTAAAATTCACACAACTCGTTTCATAAGTACCGTATGAAATAGAAAATCATTTGAGATCCTATATATATTACAATATATAACCTATATTATAGATGTTTAACTACCTTCAATATTTTTTTTTTGAAAGTCTGCTAGGATTTTGGCAATATACTTTCGGATAGCTGCGGTCAGTCCAGATCGGAAGTATTCGCTTTAATGCGAAACGCTGTGCTTGTATTAGTAAAGCTACGCACCCTTTCGTTTGTATATGAATCGCTATTGGTTGGCCAATCAAACGAAAGAAAACGTAGAACCGTTATCTTTCGGAATACTTCGTTAACGATTCGCAATAAATGGTTTCTCTGCGTTCGCTGCTCGTAACATTTAAAGTTTTATGGGAAATTTTCTTTCACAAATCGCAGGTTTGAGAAATGTTCCCTTTTCGCAAGACTGACTTTATTTAATAGATTCGCATACAAGTCGATTGTAATAGATTGCTCAACCGACATATGGTGTAATCATATACGATGATGGTCTATAAATATAGAATTATACAATCGAGGTCAAGTTCATATATTTGTCGACGATCGCCACGCTGTTGCCTATACTTGAAAAAAATTTACAGTTGATTTCGGTAATACAGATATCTCATATGCAAACTTGTAATGGACTACCGCAAACCTATTGCGTAGGATACAAATGTCGAAATCGACATGGAAATATGATACTTACTTTGTAATTCTATAATCATACCTATTTGATTTTCATGACTAAAACCCATACAACGCCCGTGCGAAATCAATAGAGAACAGAAAAGGGGTCATCATTATTGCTTTTCTCTGTTTCAGCATGGATGATTCAGAATGTAAAAAAGAGTTAAAAGATAACATACATTATGGCACGCATTTCCACTTGTACTAAAAAAGAGTGAAGGACTATGGCGCATTTATTCAACAATGCCTGAGATAAGAAAATGTTCTTCGTGTAAAACTTTTATTTGACATTTTTCAAGCTGACATTTTTGGGACTTCGCACTCCGGACTTAATTGGCTCTATTAAAGATCATATCAAAGAAATCAGATGTAGTTATAAAAGGAGCCTTAAATATAAAAGGAAATTCATTCTTTACGCCTACATGTAGAAGTTTTTTGGAATAACCATTTACTTTTGTTACACAGTGCGAAGTCCGCAACAATAAAAATGTCTAGAATGAACATTTTACATTATTTAGACTTCCTCTCTTTCGGCCTCGAGCATCGAAATTTATAATAAGTTCTAAGCAGCGACAATAGAACTTCCTCGGCGACACCTAAAGCCGTCATCCTAAATAACCTTGAGCAAATAGCTTACTGTACTCGACTTGAAGTTTTTGTACTTTGAACATGCTCATGAAAAGTGTATTATTTGTGAAATTAACACGCCATAGGCAAAGGTAGAGGGAATGTTGCTGCATATGAAAAGGGTTGTGATGGTAAATGACAGGTTTGTCATAGAGAGAGGTGTCCAAATGATTGTCACTGATTGATATTAGAAAGTCTAAATAGGAGGCTGTAATGTTGTTCTAATTTGTTTCATTGATTTCCAGTTCTCTGATATATATGACACCAATATAATGCTGAATGGTTGGACTATTGATGGAGAGTACGTCATCAATGTATATGTAAGTCCTGTTGAACTTCGATGATAGCATTTTTATTTTGCTGCTTGAAAGCAGGGACTACACGAATTCTGTCTCGTATGAAAAAAGAAATATGTCAGCTAGGAGGGGGACACATTTGAAATGAAGTACACTATTGAGTTAAAGAATATCCTGACGACAATCTCATCAGCATTCACGGTAGAGCTTCAAATTGAACATCGACGGATCCTAGCAAGCTGGGACTTACGATGACTTTTATATATTTTCATTTCCATGCTTCATTAACGTCGACGGCGGGTGCGGCTAGCCAACAGGGGATGCTTACTCCTCCCGGGCACCTGGTCCCACCTCTAGCTTGCTAGGGGTCCGTCGATGTTTAATTTTCTGCTCTATTGTGAGTGCTGTTGAGATTGTCGTCAGGATCTTCTTTAACTCATTACGAATAACAAAGAACGAAATGCATTATTGTTGGCACCACATAAACTATTCACTGCCAAGCTTTTTCATCGGGAACAAACTGTTCACAAAGAAACGAATTCAATGGTTGATCAAAATTAAAGATGTAAAGTGCTAGTTGTCAACATCCTACGAAGAGGCTTATTTGAAATTAACAATCTGTATAATATCTCAATAATAAAAAATACTCATAATTGGTAGAAAAAAAGAAGCAGTAATTGGATCCTGCAAAATAGATATCTCTGTGATTTTAAAGTCATTATGCACATTTGAAGACGTTAAACATTATACACGATATATTTGTAGATTATGTTTGAACTGCTCAATGGAAGTCATTCCAAGGTAAATTAACAAAGATCGATTTATCAAAAATGAATAGACATACGATATGAATAAGTTGGCTAATGTTCAAAATGAAATGATATATAATTAATTTTTTTCAAAATTCAAAAAGAGCTGAAAATAATGCCTTTCACCAGACCATATCCAGACTAATGCAATACTATTCGCTTCGATTTACTTTGGCTATGGTGACACCATGGCAAGAATGTTAAAGATCAATATTATAACAATTTCTTGGAATTTCTAAAATTGGGTCCTGAAGCAGCATATCCCACCCACTCTGCTACGTCCTTCGGTGCATTTTTAAACTGAATAATTTTCACACTTTTGGCCATAATACATTGTGTAGACTGGGGATCACTGTTGAGGGTTAAGTACCCGAGACGTGCATGTCTGGTCCATGCTGCAAACTCATCTGGTTTTAAATGATGCTATCGAATCTAAAGACGTTAAACATACAAACAGCTATTCAAATTCAGTTATGCTATTTTTGTGATCGAAAGTTTTATTCACAAATCGATGTAAGAATATGTTGCATGTTTCGAACGTGATCTTATGGCAAAAGCAGAACAAAGACGCACAAGACGTAGACGTAAACTAACAATATATAAAAATAGCAATATCGACGTAGATCGGTACTTATTGAGAACAACCAACCAATTTGATCATAAACTAACACAATGAAGTACATAGCATGAGTAAGAACAATACGCACAATAGATTTCAGAACTATGACACACATAACCTACATTCGTTCGACGTCAAGCCCTGACGGAGAACTAAGCTAAAACTTGGCCCTCAAACGTCATGTAAAGCATTTACGTTCAAGAAACATCTAAACATTTATTTTCATGCATCTTTTAGCATTTTGATCTTGGTGTTCGGTGTTCCTCTTACGTCTCTTGTTCTGCTTGAATAGTTTGCTGCGGAACGCATGTATATGATGAACTAAATCTAGTTACAAATAAGGTAAAGAGTAGGAACACTTCAAGTAACTTTATTCTTAGCAATTCAAACTCGCTATTGATTGTTAGAAGTGTATCAATTTTTGTAACGCACAATGAAATTATTTTTGATAGACGATAAACTACAGGTGTTCAATGCCCTGTTGCCCGAACGAATCTTTGTATTTGCCCTTTGTCGATTAGACATCATATTATTCTTTGCTAAGTTGGAATCTTGTCATTTCACCCTAGAATATCATCGAAATTGAATAAGGTTTAACGGTACATCCTCGCACCGTTCCTCCAATGTAAATAATTCATTGAATTTGTCTAACTATACTGCTGAATTTACCTAAGAAGAAACTTGGAACCGTGCAATCCCTTCAAAATAGGTACCCAAAAAATGCAAAAGATATCAACACAGTGGGCGCTAATAAAATACATTGGATCTTAAACTTAATTTGGGGGTGTTCGGATGTGGTGCTGTGAGTCTTAATGTAAATACCTTAATTTCTTCTGTATATAATAGATTAGGTATTGCATAGACAAGTAATTATCAAAGAATTTCAAATTGAAATAAATTTAAATATGAATTATCGTATGAAATGTTAAACGTCTTCAAATTCAATTGCTTCACTTAAGAACATATTAATTTGCAGCATGGACCAGACATGCACGTGTCGGGTCTTTTCCTATAATGAATTAAAGAAGATCCTGACGGTAATCTCAACAGCATTCACAATAGAGCACTAAATTGAGCATCGACGGAGTAACATCTTAAGTTGCACTTCAATCCATTGAAACGAATACATTTTGCACTTTTTTTTCCTGATGAATGGAAGTCGTGTATTTGTGGTCAATCTTTTAAATACATATTCATTTCATAATTATATTATGTATCAGACACATTTGTTAAAAAATTCAAACATATCATAACATCAAATTATTGTTAACCCATTTTACAACAAAATGAAATATACGAACATATCATTTTTCCCATTCATCTATTAAAGGTACAAAAGATCTCGTCAAGATCAAACCATGAATCAACTATTCTTGTCAAAATTTAACGCTAAGGAGTCAATCATGCTTAGAACTTAGAAACTGGCTGGTTACAATAGTCACATATGCCCTCACTACCGAGCTATGATCAATTATTGCTTATAAAATGGGTATCGTAATATAACCTACTTTTGTCCTTTTAAGACCGATTACCAACACGTGTAAGCACTTATTTGCATAAGGCTAGTACTGTATAAAAACAAAACAACATGGCTGACTGATAACACGTGGGACGAATATGAATCGACAATCGGTGTTATCAAAATCTGAAAAGAGAAATATGTAATGAACAAATAGTATTGGCATGGTATTGTTAAGTTATAGAGACCTATAGCTTAGACGACGACCGTGAAATTGTCTGAGGGAAAATTAGCTAAAGGGATCTACAGT
Source organism: Pinctada fucata (assembly GCA_028142955.1). Classification (NCBI taxonomy): domain Eukaryota; kingdom Metazoa; phylum Mollusca; class Bivalvia; order Pterioida; family Pteriidae; genus Pinctada; species Pinctada fucata. The sequence continues at coordinate 42,058,584 of AP027111.1, read as the reverse complement.
GTACATGTACATTTATAGTTCTCGTTTATTTTTATCTATGAGAGGTATATATATTGGTTTGACGTGTTTATATATCCACAGAAATTCTGATATGTGTAATGATATATTTAAATTCACAGTCTAAATCAAATATTAAAAAACGAACAAAAAAGCATAACTAGATTATTTTTTAAGGTCAATTTTCATTCAGGATTTGGTAAACAAACGCACATATGTAAAGCAGACTACATCTGCCTCCCTTTCAAACCGTCGTACACTATTACACGTTGTTAGGGAGCCACCATTTGATTTTAAGGGGGGGGGGGGGGGGGGCAGGCAGACTTTTGACAGCCGGAATTTTCCTTTCTTTTTGGCCATTTTAAGAGCCGGAAAATATTTTTCGCTGGCCCTTCGGGCCGGATTTTTTTTTTTTTTTTTTTTTGGTAATTTTCCAATGTTGAAAATTACTCTAAAGATTAACTAATTCAGCGTGATTTTCTGCCATATTAAACATCGAACACAGAATGAGTTCATCTCTTCCGAGCAGATTACTTCATTTTAATTTCTTAAATGGCATATGATGCCTATAATCTATTTACTTAAATGATACTCAACGGAGACAGGCTATAGAGTGCTAATGACTTTTGAATTTGATTTATTCACTCCAAATTGCATAATTTTTGTTCCATTTATTTATACTTAGTTTATGATACACAATAAAGTGTTTACTGGGCAGTGCAAAGGTCGGAAGAGAGGGGGGAGGGGAAATTTCATGATCCGGATTTTTTTTTTTGCAAAATCTTCCTCCCCCCCCCCATAAAAATCAAATGGTTGCTCCCTTAGTCATTTGAAAGTGTTCGATTATCCACGTTCAAAATAGTGATTTCAATGGAACATGATATCTATACATGATATCAACCGTGTATTTGTATTTAATGAAATATTAGTGAGTTAGTTTTTTTAGAGAGAATTTCAAAAAGACTGTATACGTGGTTTACTACATATTTCGTAATCCCACGATGTGAAGTTCATTCAAGCGATTGGCTAATCGTGGAAGCGAGTTCTCTTATACCTTTGGTAAACGTGATATATTTCTACATACTGTACATGCAAATAAAAAATTTCCGAAGTTTACCGAAATCGTGTGTACCAGATAGTAAAAACGTCTATAAAACAAAAATGTGAGAGATATTTTAAGTAAGTAATATATAGATATTCAAATGGTAATACTTAAAAGCTATTTATGGTAAAACTTCATTATTGACAGTTTAATCCCCGTTAGACTATTTGTACCTCTAAATTACAATTTGTTTAGAATAGAAATGTACCACAAAATAACCCATTATGTCAGATTTGTAATCTCTGCCATTATGAATATAATTAGACTTTAAATCAAGTTAAAAAATCATTACATTTTGTTAACTTATTATGTTCCGTCATACTCAGACTCGCAATCAAAGGGCATAGCATACAGCTGCCTCTTTGTTCTTTTTATTCTCTTATTTAGGGCATCTATTTGTTTTCGGTATACAAGTACACTTTATTACGTCAGAAAATTTCAGACAGGTCTACGACTCTATTTCCTTTCACTAAATTTTCATTTTGAAAATATAAAGATTTCTAATTTCAGAGGTGGAACAGATTAATGAGATTAGGCAGGGTTATTGATAAGTTGTGGTTTATTTCATTAAGATAAACCCCAAAGTGAACATGCAATATTATACAGTTATTTACTAAACCATTGTATTTACCGAGGTAAAAGTAAAGTAGTTATTTCATTACATGAAGTATTTATATTATTACTAATCCTCTCTAGACTAGCTGTGGAGTATGAGCTGATAAAACTGGGCTTGTCAATTGATCAAAATACTAACGTGCGTTTTCTTGTGTCTCGAAAAACATCTTTTATGTTAAATCATCGACAAAATAATCCTACCATTGATTTAAGAATATTGAAAACATCGCTGATCTAGCTTTAGCACATTGAGAGCTGTTGGAATGTTATATCTTCCTCGAATGACGTCATCGTAAGTAGATACAACGGTTTTTTCTGTCATTGAGGCGCTGTCTTAGCCAATCAGAATGCAGGAAATTAACCATTCATGTAATAAAAGGTGTGATTTGTTTTTGTCTACGAATTCAGAAGTATTCCATATTTTACAGTATTTCATCATAATTGACAAAAACTGCTAGGGAACGCCAATTTCATGCTCAAAAAAGGTAAAACTGATGCGCATCGAAAAAGTCTTGTCTCGTGAGGGTAACCGGATTTCTAAACAAACCTAGAAAAGAAAGGAGAATATGTGCATTGTGAAATAACATTCTACCCTTGTTATCTTACACCGTTCATTCAGCTGTCATCATGCAATGACTATAATTTATACGCCGATGCGAATATAATTGTATAGGAATGCGATGGATACGGTTACATAAACAATGAGATTAATATCAAGTCTCGTCGATATTCCGTTGCGTTTTTCTTCTTTCATTTCGTTCTGTGAAAAACCATTTAATTGACATCTCTTTCAAAAAGTCATCAGAATATACAATGAAACAATCATTGAATTGATAAAGAAAAACGAGCAGTCTAGACAGACATTCATAAATACGGTGCACCGGATATACATGTTTCGGATAATGAACCCGGCTCAGTGGAATATTTTACTATACTATATAAGTAATTTGTATCAACCAATCAGATTGCTAGCCAGTGGTTCCGTATTTTACGATATTGCACAGCTTTGCGCCTCGCTTTCGATTCTACATCTAGAGTCGGGAGAAAATGAATGAATTACTCACGATTGGGTGATGAATCCGATAAATCATGAAACATAAAGATCTTTGATGAACAAAATTCGTGTAAAAGGTACATTTTGATGTGTACTTGACGTCATATGATCAATGACGTTGTAACATCAATGACGTCAAATACAGCGCCAAATGAGATGCGACTTTACGAGCAGAATGTTTCTTTTGTGATATAATGTGTCTAAAAATACAGAGTGATATCGATTCTTTTTTTTCTCTCTCTCTCTTTTCTCTTCTCTTCTTTTCCTTTTTTTTTTCTTTTCTTTTTTGCACATAAAAAACATAGACCTTCAGATATTTCAGTAAAATATTTTAACTAATTATATTTTTGATAGTACAACATACCTCTAGTAAGATTTACATTTTGACGGAGGATTGTGATTATATAACAAACATGGACTGAGTATGAGTTAAAAATGCAAAAAAATATTGCACGGCTACGACGCAGTATATTGACCTCGGTCTCGGCCTTGGTCAATATGATATGTCGTAGCCGTGCAATATTTTTGCAGATTGAACTCATACCCAGTCCATATTTGTGTAATATATTCACTTCGGAATGTTGTTCTTTCCGGGGTTTGCAACCGTTTCGATAGGAATTCTCACGATTTTGCCTTGCCTTCTCGACTTTGAGACTGAATTACTCTTAGGTATTTTTTCGATGTTTATATTATATTAGCCAAATGTTTCAAAATGAGAAAAAGTCTTATGAAGGGCTGCCGAGTTCAATATCAAAAATATCATTTATCTGCCATGCAAAAAGTGAGCTAGTCCAAATTTTGTCCAGAGTCTATAAGTAGAATACAGCTCTTTTTTTTAAAAAAATCTGGTAATGACATCTTCCCTCAAGAAAGTAGACTCGTAAACTATTTGCCATATATTGAATTTATTCATATTTAAGAGTAAATTTTCTACTCATTTATGTATAACTTATGTTATTCTAAGCTTGGAATTTGGTGCTCTGTTGTGAGTGCTGTTGAGATTATCGTCAGGATCTTCTTTAACTCATTTATACCGAAACAAAAGTCAAAGAATATTAAACTTTCTTTGTCAGAAAGTAGAAGTCAATGACTTAAAGAAGATCCTGACGATAATCTCAACAGCACTCACAATAGAGTACCAAATTGAGCATCGACGGACCCCTAGCAAGCTAGAGGTGGGACCAGGTGCCCGGGAGGAGTAAGCATCCCCTGTTGGCTAGCCGCATCCGCTGTCGATGGTCACGCATGAAAATGAAAAGAATATATAAAATACATGCAGTGTCTGAGGTCACGTCTATATAGAAAGTGCTATGGCGACAATGTCAGGGGAAAATATTCAAAACACTTACTGTCAAACCCCTCGCGGGGAACTTTTTTACGAGCTCCACACGGCAAAGGGCATAAGTGTGACATAAATAAGTTAAAGAAGATCCTGACGATAATCTCAACAGCACTCACAATAGAGTACCAAATTGAGCATCGACGGACCCCTAGCAAGCTAGAGGCGGGACCAGTTGCCCGGGAGGAGTAAGCATCCCCTGTTGGCTAGCCGCACCCGCCGTCGATGGTCACGCATGAAAATGAAAAGAATATATAAAATACATGCAGTGTCTGAGGTCACGTCTATATAGAAAGTGCTATGGCGACAATGTCAGGGAAAAATATTCAAAACACTTACTGTCAAACCCCTCGCGGGGAAGTTTAGACTTTTGCTCTTCAGAATTTTATATAATTTAGATATCCTCATCTCGAACTTAAGGATCGTTTATGAGACATGACTTGTTGAATTGCGCATATGGTGCACTGAAATTTCAAAAAAGAATATATATTTCAATGTTGAAAAATGCAGTACTTTTGTTAGAATTCAATGAATACATGTAATATCGCCAGCCATATCATTTCTTACTTACATGTATCGATACATATTTTGCTAATGCAGTTAAAGGGCTGTGATTTCTTATATATGCATGAGGGATGCACTTTATTTGAATCGGTTATCCAATGTCTTAATCACTTATCTAGTGTCTGAATTGGTTATCGAGTGTCTGAATCGGTTATCCAGTGTCTGAATCGGTAATCCAATGACAGAATCGGTAATCCAATGTCTGAATCGGTTATCCAATGTCTGAATCGGTTATTCAATGTCTGAATCTGTTATCCAGTGTCTGAATCGGTCATCCCATGTCTGAATCGGTTATCCAGTTTCGGAATCGGTTATCCAGTTTTTGAATCGGTTATCCAGTGTCTGAATCGATCAGTGTCTGAATCGCTTATTCAGTGTCTGAATCGCTTATTCAGTGTCTGAATCGCTTATTCAGTGTCTGAATCGGTTATACAATGTCTGAATCGGTTATCCCGTTTCTGAATCAGTGCACCAGTGTCTGAATCAGATATCCAGTTTCTGATTCGGTTATCCAGTTTCCAAATCGGTTATCCTGTATCTGGATTGTTTATCCTGTGTCTGAATCGGTTATCCGATGTCTGAATCTGTTATCAAGTTTCTGAATCAGTTATCCAGTTTCTGAATCAGTTTCCAGTTTCTAAATCTGTTATCCATTGTCTGAATCGGTTATCTAGTTTCTGAATCGGTTGTCTAGCGTCTGAATCAGTTATCCAATGTCTGAATCGGTTATCCAGTGTCTGAATCAGTAACACCGTGTTTGAATCTGTTATCCAGTGTCTGATTCGGTAATCCAATGACTGAATCGGTTATCCAGTGTCCGAATCGGTTAACCAGTTTCGGAATCGGTTATCAAGTTTCTGCATCGGTTATCCAGTTTCGGAATCGGTTATCAAGTTTCGGAATCGGTTATTTAGTGTCTGAATCTCTATCGGTTATCCAGTGTCTGAATCGGTTATCCAGTGTCTGAATCGGTTATCCTTAGACTGAATCGGTTTTCCAATGTCTGAATCGGTTATCCTGTGTCAGTGTCGGTTATTCTGTGTCTGAATCTGTTGTTCAATGTATGAATAGTTTATTCAATGTCTGAATCGGTTATCCAGTATCTAAATCGGTAATCCAGTGTCTGAATCGGTTATACAATGTCTGAATCGGTTAATTTCCAGTTTCTGAATCGGTTATCAAGTGTCTGAATCGGTCATCCAGTGCCTGAATCGGTTATCCAGTGCCTGAATCGGTTATCCAGTGTCTGAATCGCTTATCCTTTGTCTGCATCGGTTATCTATTGTTTGAATCGGTTATCCAATGTGAAGTATGTAAATTATTTGCTCTTTTATTGTATTCAATTCTTTTTTTCAATTTATTTATCAGAGAATGTCTTTAGAGGCTCATAAACCATTTACATATTTTGTTTAAGTTGAAATACTTTACGGAGATTTTTATCTCCTTTAATCCATGCGCACAAAAATGTGGAATACCTTTTTCTCTAGTCACGAAGTCGTCGTGGAAGCAAGACACCAAGATCGATGACCCCACGAAGCAATGTTTTGTATTTGCTTGAGTTAAGAAGATAAGTTTTCTTACAAGTAATCTCCAAGTCACCTCTCAAATACAATTTGTCATTTGTTAACCTATTCACTTACTTCCTACGTGAAATCTTATGAATATGACTATGCATTTCTAAAAGATATGTAAAGAATTATGTCAAAGAAAACAAACATATAACCTTCACTCAACAATGTAAACATGGTTAAGAAAGTCTAGGTTGTCTAGTGCACTCACCAGTTTTATTTCTATAATTCTTAAAGGTGAAAATTCAGCACTACTGATGAGTGTTAGGGGCACGTACGATACAGTTTTCGATACAGTTTTCATATCTCAAAATAATAATTTAACCTATAGTTTATCTGGCAAAAAGACCACACAAGTAGGCATTTCTCTTTTCAACCTTTTTTCAACTACTACTTTTACAAAGTCAGATTCATCGAGAAAGAAAAATGTTTTGCTTTTAATTTCTTTGGTATTTTAATAGCAGTCCTAATAGCAGTCTGAATGTCAGTCGGACTCCTCGGGTGATTACATACATGAGCTCGCTACAGCCGGCAGAGCACGGACTGTATTACGCATGCCCTCTTTTTATATCCATTTACATATTCATCTGTGTCTCTGGGGCCTCTGCGTTTCGCGGTCTTGTTTGTGTGATGTCATCTTACAGTGAGGAGGTTGTTTTACACCACAATTGTACGTTCTTCGAGACCTCTGGGTAATTGGAGAAGTGAGAGGGTTGTGCGCACGTAATCCAGGATAACTACACCATTTGCTACTTGCGTGACAGATGGCCGTCCAAAGTCGGCACCGGTTACCCATTGGTCTCGTCGGTTTATGAGTAGTCTTTTGTGTTTGATGTTTACATGTCGTATGTCTCTTTTCCGTCTCATGCTGTACTCGTCTTTTGTGTTTTTGCATCGGGTGCTTTGGTGTTTTACTGTTGATGCTGCAACGGGGTCTTGTTGGAGATCTCCTCCCTTCTTTTTACATCAGAAAATGAAAATTATTCATTCAGGGTCACCCTGCATGTACAATATGAAGTGTCTTCAAATCAAAATGTGATTTCGAAAATAATTTTTCTCTTGTTCTTATTTGAAACATATCTTATAGGATAAATATTCAAACGTGTATCCTTGTATCATATCTGCATCCTGCTTCCCCATGATTTAATTTAGGATTGTCGTTATATTGTTCTTTTTATTTCATAAGATTGATTTGATATAAATTACGCCTTGTGTCCAACGGCATGCAATTTACAACAGATTTTTCCAGTCGAAAAACAAGATGACCCCATCTAACCGTCATACTTCTAGATATACCCACGTAAATTTAAAACATGTTACCTGTAACAACAAAATAGTTTTCCGTTTTTGGAAAACATTACATGAAAATCGATTCACATTTAAAGTAGTTATGATGAGAGAGCCTATGATTATCAATTACGATTAACTGCGTAAAGTGAATAAAGAAAGATATCAGGTAACTAAATGCGCGAGTACAGGTCAGGATATTGAAAAAAATGACAACAAAAAGGAACTAAGATAACATCAGAGTAGTTTAAATCTAAGACGGCAACGATTGCCCACAAGTCTTGTTGTTTTAAAATTTTATGTTTGGTCTTTTATGTAAGGTGTTGTGATGTCGTGTGTACTGTTCTTGGTCCCTTTTATGTCCCTGGCTGTGTCAAACTCCAGGCAGCTCAAGTTTACGTTCCGTTACCCTACTCTTCAACATCACTGCCACAGACTTGCCGCCATCAAGCATATCTTAACGTAACGCTGCTATGACGTCATAGTTACTTTATGCCAGGATTCTTGACATTTCTTGAAGTCTGTGGCAGAGATTGTTTGACTGTAAGGAGGAGACAACTCTGTTCGGAGAATGTGGCTGTGTATGTCTTCTCTGTGTTTCGCTGGTGGTGGTTTTGATGTTAGTTCTGCAATCGGGACTTGTTTGAGATCCCTTCCTTTCTTTCAAGTGCGTTACGCACCTTGAATACTATAACCGTGGAACTTTTCGCATAGGGGTAAATTTCTCGATTTTGCGATTAACGAGGCTGTGTCTAATTAGAGAATGATGAACTTCTACCCAAGGTATTTTGACAAAATTCGGATCATATAATTGCAGTATTATAAAATTCATTTTATGGGAATGAAAATAGAAGTTGACCGTTCAGTATTATATAGTATTATATAGTATACAGTATTTCAAAGATAATGGCATCTTACAATGAGACCTTATGGGGTTTTACTTCAAAATAATGATTTTTCTCAAATTTTTCATATTTCTGCGCATGAGATTTTAATTAAATTCATGTTATTCATTTGTTGTACTTCAAATATCATTTTAAGAAAAAGAAATTGAAATTTCACCGTCATCAAATTTTTCTAATTGTACTCGGCCTTGTTTAATTGACTTCGAGAAAATAACCCCGCGCAAAAATATCCCCATTGTATTCTTACACGTAGAAAAACATTTTTGTCGCGAATATTTCCCCCCACGGGTAACGTCTTGTTGTTATAATCGCCAAATTTCCCCCAGACAAAAATATCCAAGTTTACAGTATTACTAGCTCTTGGTACAAATATCTTTTTTTGCTAAATAAGGATCATAGTGTGCACCAGTTACATTTCGATATAAATGTCTCTTCCGAAAATCGGTTACTGGAGAAAAGAGCTTATGAAAATTCGTTTAAGAGTACACACCATTGAAAATTGAAGCACTGCGTAACAGTTCGCCGAGTTAAAAGAAGTGAGCTCATTTAGCAAAAACTATATATGTATAAATGATACCTTGGAAAATATCATTTGACTGGTAATAAATGGTTTTCTGCAAGGATTTTACATTTTTGCTCTTTATCTATAATTGGCTAAATAGAGTGGTCTATTTTTAAAAATGCAATATAAAAATAATTATCTAAATTTATCAGGTCAAATACTGTGCAAAATGCCATTATAATCAGTACATGTAGTTTTATTGTTCAGATTCCTCTTTTTTAGCATTGGTAAAACTTTAATTACTTCTTATATTTAGACACAGTAATATCTAACATCTTCTGTGAAAGGTGTCCAATGTTATTTTGAATTCTCCTTTCATACCATAACCTATAAATATATGGCTTACATCATTCACATATCCGAATGATTTGACCGTAAGCGAAACGTTCTAATGATAGATTTGAATAAGATCGCATTTTTTTCTGGTTAAGAAGTACAAATACAACAGAATTTTGAAAATATTTTGTTTGTTTTAGATTATAAAAGATAATATACAGGACTTAGTTTCCTGGATATTTTGGTGCGGACTTTTTGTATATTATACAGGACATCTACAGCAACGTTACTACATATTTTGTAATTCTTTTGCAATTAGTACCAGGTTGACCAATCTTAATATCTAGATTAACTAGATCATCATTCATCATTCTAGACAATCGGACATCATAGTGTATGACGAGTTCCCCGTATCGACCGTAGAACTTCCTCAGTGACGAAGTTAGTCGATCACAAACGTATCCCTGACAGAGAAGCAGAAGATATATTGCTACAGGACCTACTTTTCAGAAATTTCGAAAAAAAATTGTGAACAGATATTTTTGTATGCGTTTGAAGAAACAATAAACCGATGTCCAACAGCAGTGACACTAACAAAGTGGTACAGTGTCACGTCTTCAAATTCATAACATCAATTAAGAACAGACAAATTTGCAGCATGGACTAGACATGAGCGTTTCGTCAGTGATCCTTAATTCAAACAATGAAATACGGCCAAAGACATTTCCCGTTGACCCGATGTTTGAAGAGTTTTAATTCCATTTCGTTTTCTAGCATGACTGTGTTTTAGTATCTTCTACGCAGGATCTTGATTGATTCACCTTTCTTCGTTCATTACATTATGGTATTTTTGTCTGCTCTGTGTTGTTGCATTGGTTGTTTTAGGGGTTTTATTGTGGGTACTGCAACTGAGTATGGTGAGAGATCCTCCTCCTTTCTTATATCTATTATACTTATTCCTTGTTTCAATGTGGGGTTGGTAATACAATTCCTTGCGACTCGCTGTATGAATTGTTTTAATTCCATTTCGTTCTGTAACTTGACGATGCTGTAGTATCGTCTACGCAGGATCTTAATTCACCTTTCTTCGCTCATTACATTATGGCATTTTTGTCTGCTCTGTGTTTTTGCATTGGATGTTTTAGGAGTTTTATTGTGGGTACTGCAACTGAGTATCGTAAGAGATTCTCCTCCTTTCTTATATCTATTATACTTACTCCTTGTTTCAATGTGGAGTTGGTAATACAATTCCTTGCGACTCGCTGTATGAATTGTTTTAATTCCATTTCGTTCTGTAACTTGACGATGCTGTAGTATTGTCTACGCAGGATCTTCATTCGCCTTTCTTTGCTCATTACATTATGGCATTTTTGTCTGCTCTGTGTTTTTGCATTGGGTGTTTTGCTGTGGGTATTACAGCTGAGTGTTGGTGGAGATCCCCACCTTTTAATATATCATAAGAAGTGTCTGCACAATCACTTAACCTCTCAAGTGCACAAGGTCATCTATCTTCGACCTATAATATTTGTTCATTGTTATATGCCACATTCACAGAAGATATACTGTCAATTCACAATTCACCAAATCCATTAAAAATGTTAAAAAAAATCTTCTGTTTAAGTTTCACCGATCAAATCAAGGAACATTTGACACGATATCTGGAAAAACAGGAATGATATGAGACATGATGGTTCGATAAACGAATTTCATCTATAAGAAGCACTAAGAAGAGTGTTGAAAAGATTTAAAGTAGAGAAATTTTACATAGACCACAGTATTCACACTTACAGGACTGCAAGAAACAATGAACATTTGACGAGAATACCAGAATTAGAAGTACCAATCGTAGTCCATGAGTCAATGATCCAGGGAAATATGACATAATTGTGTAAGTTTCAATAAAGTAAGTGAGAGACTCCGAGTAACTCTACATACTTTGCAAATAATGGACCGAGGCCCCGAAAGGACCTAGGTCTATCGTTTTTAAAATTGGAGAATGACGATGGCATTCGCCCTCTTAAAATCACCAAACAACTACAGTTAGAACCTCAGGAAATGTAATGCATAAATTCTTCATCTTTACAAATAAAAACAGAATCACTCAAATACATGTACACAAATGTTCGGCCGCTTGGCTTTTATTAAATTAAGAGACCAAGAGGCCGAAAACTTGTGTATTTTGTGTATTTGAGTGTTTGTGTTTTTTATTTGTTATCATTCCTCGCCTCTGGAAGAAATATTTCAGTCTTCTTCATCTTATATTAAAAATTTCATGGAAATTTAACAAGTCTTATTTTATGTTTATCTGCTTAGATTCATTTAGAATTGATATATTTCAAATAAACCTCAATCCTTTACTTCCTTAAATGCTCAGTTGGTAGAGTGGAAAACCCCAGAGGAAATCCAGTTTAAAAGTTGTTGTTTGATTCGACGTGGTGACTATATATATTATCTCTATTTTTGTCACTAATTGAAAATCCTGAAAAGTTTAATATTCAAAGTATATACTGCTATTAAGTATAGAATCGCGCTAATATGTTAAATGTCTTTAAATTCATTAGCATAATTTAAAACCTGATAAATTTACAGCATGGACCAGACATGCACGTTTCGCGTACTAAACCCTCGTCAGTGATCCTAAGTCTAAACAATATAATATGACCAAAAAGTATGAAAATTATTATGTCCAAAAATGTACCAAAGGACGTAGCAGAATGAGTGGGATATGATGCTACAGGACCCACCTTTTAGAAATTTCAATCCATTTTGTAACAGAAAATTTCAAATGCGTTGAAGAGACAGACGATCAACCGAGGTTGATCGAACTTGGCTACATTTCTCGTATACATTCAGTCTATAGGTACTCTGTTATCCTACAAATTTTGCTAAGCCCTCAAGTTTAATAAAGTCTTTTTGCACAGTAATTTTAAGACATAAAGTGTCTTCTTTAACTCATTCTTCGTGATGATAGTTCTTCGGTGCCATATTGGTCAGTAGTCAATAAGAAATGGTTAATATTCAAAAATAGGGAAAACTCAAAACTATCAATTTTTTGCAAATCCTCGGTAGTTTCTTGGAGGGTGCATTTTATCAATGACTTACAGATCCCAATAAAGATATATTTTACCTACCAGGTCAGATTATAAGAATTCTTAGTTAATAGATTATCTAATAGTTTCATTATACTCAAAATGGTAAGATTTGACTAGAAGGTATAGAGAAACCCTATTGTGATTCTAAACTATATTTGAGCACTCTATTTCAACCAGATAACTTTTCGTCTAACAGAGTTCCTTTTGTACAGTATATGCTAATGAAAAGTGAGCGTAATTTCAGAGAGGACATTCAATAGTTGACGTTATATAAATAATGTTGTATTGTTCATATTTTAAAAAGCTGTATAAGAATGAAAAGAATCCTTATTGCTGATTACTTCTATAATTCTTGATTTCGTATTGACAAATCCTGTCAGTCAGACATGCTACTCAAATCAATAGTAGTGCAGAAGTAGATTACATTGAAGAGGGGCATATCCTCCTAAAGTGACTCAAATTTGACATCCTTCTCGAATATTTCCTAAATAAGCTGTATGTCTATTTATTGTTTATCACTTATTCTAAATCCGTGCAAGCTATTTGAATTTTCACCTGATGCTAAGTTGTCTTAGCTAAATACATAACTCTTTTCGTTTATACTATACATATGAGGTATACAAGAGAAATAATGGGCGTTTCCCAAGACGGCAAGCTAATTATTTCTTCCAGATATAAAATTTCATAGTTATTTTAATCACAAAGCTCACACAATGAAGCTGGATCCCATCTGTTTCCTATTTTTAAAAAAGTTATCCCTAGCAAAATTCAAAATACGCTCTGTGGATACTACGTAGTGTAACCCTGATTTATTATACCCGTAGACGTAGTTTTTATTACAAAAGTGCTTCAGATAATGATCCTTTCTTTCCTTATAAATATTTGAGCGCTAACTCAATAGCGTGACGTCTGAGTTTGATTTTAACGACATGGAGCTTTATCAAAAAAGTTCATCCGACGGAAATAGCCAGACGAAATGGATCAGTTATCGATCCGAAACATGTAACATAAACATAGAGATATCAATCTGCACGCGGTACCGACTAGACTTAGTGAAGGACATTCTTTATATTACAGTGAAATATATATGGCTAATCAGATCAAGTTATATATATAAAGAAGTCTACTAGGTGCACAGTTCTTGATGAGTGCCGAATATATTTCCAGCGAGACTGCCTGCACTGATTACAGTGGTATGCAATGGTAATCATACAACATAAGGTCATCAAACAACAAGGGACAACGAGACATACAACTAAACACAAACACACAACAGTTTCAAGAACAAATACGACAGACACACAAACAAAGGATGACAATACGCAGATTGATGATGATCAATGTACATGATGCACTGGAGGATGGTGAATATCGATTATAATTTCAGCTACCTATATTGACGTTTTGTCATTTCATTTTACACAATATGCTACAAGGAAATAAGTCACTCATTTGTATTTCTACAAAAATATAAGTTTTAGACTTGAACATATTTAATGTTCATGTCTAAAACTTAAACAGCTTCAATACATAATCAATAGAAACATTGTCGGTATAGTTAAGACAAACGATGTAAAGCTTTGGATTAACTGTTCACCAATGCGATCCTCATTAGTGGCTGAAATTATTACAGAAGAAAAGAAGTAAAATGTACTTTTAAAAAATATCAGAAGGCAATAACTCTCGGAGCAATTGATTAGAATATACGAATAATCCAAAATAGAAGTACTAAATTTTTCGTAATATTGTTAAACGTCTTCAAATTGAATATATAGAATCATTTAAGAACAGAAAAAAATTGCAGCATGGACCAGACATGTACGCCTTGGGTACTTAACCCTCGTCAGTGATCCTCAATCTAATCAATGTAAAATGGCAAAAAAAGTGTAGAAGTTCCTTACCATAAATTGAAATAATAATTAACGTATAGTTCATTTTCTATCTAAATATCTGACAAAATGGTCACACAAGGAGGCGTTTTACTTTTAAACCCTTTTCTTCACCTACTACTTTTCCAACGTAAGAAAGATGGTTTCCCTTTCATTTCTTTGGTATTTCATTAGCAGGCTTTTACATCAAAAATGAACATAATTCAGGGTTTTCCTACATGTACAATATGAAGTCATCGAATCGAGATAAGATTTTGAAAATAATGTTGTCCTTTGAAAATTTTCTTATAGGATAAACATGTCAAATATTCAAACTTGTACCAGCCCTTTGTTTAGTTCTGAATCATATCTACATCCTGCTTCCCCATTACCTTGGACGTTATATTGTTATATATATATCATATTCATGTGCATGCATAAGATTGATTTGATAAGTCACGCAGGATGTCCTACGGCATGTCATTTACAATAGATTTTTCTAGTCGAAAAAAGAGATGACAAAATAAAACCGTAATACTTTATGATCCACCGACCTGAATCTAAAATATGTTATCTGTAGTGAGAAATAGTGTTTCGTTTTCGGAAACCATTAAATAAAACTCAATTCACATTTAAAGTAGTTATGAACTGAGAGCCCGATACCTCCAACTATCTTTCCAGTATAAAACAAATGACCGAATAAAACTGCCATACTATAAGATCCACCTAAATTTGAAATCTATTACCTGTAGTTATAAATAGTCTTTCGTTTTCGGAAAACATAACATAAAACTCATTTCACATTTAAAGTACTTATGAACTGAAAGCCCTATACCTTCAACTATCTTTCTAGTCTAAAAAAAATAACCGAATAAAACTGTCATACTTTAAAAGACCCACCTGAATTTGAAATCTGTTACCTGTAGTTATAAACAGTCTTTCGTTTTCGGAAAACATTACAGAAAAATCGATTCGCAGAGAGCACAATACCTTTAAGTTTCAATTACGTTAACGAAGTTAAGTAAACATTATAAATCCGGAAGATAGTATGCAACTTAATGCACAGGTAAAGGAAACATTAAAAAAAGTTAATATAGAGAAAATGCACAAACAAGGAACTAAGATACATTGTAACAAGGTGGTAAGATTATAATAATTTCCTTATCACAAATGATAACCTTTATTCTACACTACAATTGTGCGTTCTTTGAGACTTTTGGGTAACCGGAAAAGTAGGAGGTTTGTGAGCACGTAATCAGGATAACTACATCATGTGCTACTATCGTAGCAGATGTCCGTCCTAAGTCGGCAACGACTGCCCAGTGGTCTTGTTGGTTTATGTTTGGTCTTTGGTATTTGGTGTTTTGATGTTGTGTGTACTGTTCTTTGTCCTTTTGTGTCTCTTGCTGTGTATGTCTTCTCTGTGTTTTCGCTTGGGGTGTTTTAATGTTGGTGCTGCAACCGGATCTTGTTGTAGATCCCTTCCTTTCTTTCAAGTGTTTTTTTTTCACCTTAATTATTATTAGCTCTTGGTATCTTTCCCATTTAAGGAGTTCATTTCTTCTAAATCGGCGAACTGTTACGTAATACTCCATTTTATCATGGGTTGTATTCTTACGCATTTCCATTGGCTCTTTTCTCCAATAACCGATTTTCGAAAAAGACATTTATGATACCTTGGGAAATATCACTTGACTGGTAATAAATTGTTTTCTGTAAGGATTGTACATTTTTGCTCCTTATCTATAATTGGCTTAATACAGTCATTTATTTAAATGCAATTTTAAAATAGCTTTCTAAATTTATCAGGTCAAATACTGTGTAAAATGTCATTATAATCAATACATTTAGTTCTATTGTTAAGATTCCTCTTTTTTAAGCATCGGTAAAGCTTTAGTTACTACTTACTTTAAGGCACAGTGATATCCTCTTCTATGAAAGGTTTCCACTGCTATTTCGAATTATCCTTTCATATTATAAACTATAAATATATGGCTTACATCATTCACATATCCTATGATTTGCCCGTAAGCGAAACGTTCTAATGATAGATTTGAATAAGATCGCATTTCCTGGCTAAGAAGTACAAAAACAACAGAATTTTGAAAATATTTTGTTTGTTTTAGATTATAAAAAATGATATACAAGACTAAGTTTAAATAGAAGGAACTCATTGTTTTTCTTTCATATCTAACTCTAACTGAATCTTTAGAAATGCAAAACCAAATCATATCATTTTGTTTAAAGTCTCTTTTGGATTAAGAATGAAACTACTTACTTTTCAGAGAAAGTTAGGTTAATAGAAAATTGATTTTATTCGATGGTCTTTTGCTACCGATAAGAAAAGAATATACCCTATTCTTGAATACGGTTCTTAATCATCAAACGCCTTTTATACAGTGGATATCATACTTATGTCATCGGACGGGCACTAGGCTTGGTACTTGACCAATCTACAGTCTTGTACCAGCACATTCTTCAGACTTGCATTCTACCTGACTGTGACGACGGGACTCAATGACGGGCCCTGTCCGAACCTCATAAGAGAAGACCGGGCACCGACCACCTGTCCTCTCTGAAAATTAGTCGGACTCCTCATGTGAGTACATGCATGAGCTCGCTACAGCATTGTAGAGCACGGACTGTATTACGTACGCTCCCCCTCCATTTTTATACCATTTACATATTCATCTGTATTGCTTGGGCCCCTGCGTATTGCTGTCTTATTCTTTGAAATATTTTGGTAACCGGAAAAGTTGGAGGGTCGTGCAGACGTAATCCGGATAACCAAACCGCAAATGGCCGTCGTAAGTCGGCATCGGTTACCTATTGGTCTCGTTGGTTTGTGTGTAGTCTTTTTCGTTTAATATATCTGTGTCGTGTGTGCCTTTTTCGTCTCTTGATGCGCTCGTCTTTGTATTTTCGCATGGGATGTTTGGCGTTTCGCTGTTGGTACTGCAACAGGGCTTTGTTGGAGGTCCCATATCTTCTTTTAAAACATTTTGCGCGACAAATAATTGTGTGACAATCGTCAATATGTAGTCAAAACCATGAATTTTCATCACTCCCAAAACAAGGTTCTCATTTTCATTTACTGATGTACAACAAAGTCTGATAAATCCTTCTCCTACATGAAACCGGTAATTGAATATTACAGGCACCTGATCTCATCTGTAGTACTACTACTTAACCAAAGTCCGTGGAGAAGTCTGATGTAAACGAGTTTTCGTAGAGAGTATCTTAATTTGTGATTTGTTACGGGTATGCAACACACAGCGAGTGTATTTATCTTGCATGTAATGCACTTGCTTTGTGGTGCATACACGTAACAAAACACAAATTATGACATTCATCTGTTTCATTCTTGTTTTCTGAAATCGCGTTTTTCTAGATAACAAAGTGACGTTTATATTCAGATCACCGCGGACTCATTTTGAAGGTTGAAACAGCCGCCATGTTGATTTAGATCTTATGCACTGTTAGGTCACGAGCGTTTACATGCGAATTAAAAGCACGTTCCTTTCAATAGTTTCATCTCAGGGAATTACATGTACATCGTTTGTGCATATATACCTAAATGCAATACAAGGCTAATCACATTACCTCACATTACCTCATGCTTTCACTTATGTTCACATAAATATGAGGTATACATTTACAATAATGATTTGTTCTCTAGACAAAGGGCCATTATTTCTTGATTAGATTTGATTATAAAGACATTTAATGAAACTACACCTTTACATTGGCTGTTAGTCACCGATAATATCAATCGTACATTGGCTGTTAGTCACCGATAATATCAATCGCCAAGTTTCATCGTGCATCTGCACTGACATAAAACATGTTTGACATCTTCCTGATATCGAATTCTATAAATTATTTAAAACTTGGGAGAACATGAGTCATTACATTTAATGTTGGCTTAGCAGTTTAAATGTAGTAATTGCTATCGCACGTATACAAATTACATATTTAATTTTATTTCTGTGTTTAAAAGGTGTATTAAACTTGATACAACACAGTCTTCAACTTAAATGAGGAAGGTTTTCAAACAAAGCTTTTCTATAATCATCTACCGTGTCTCTAAAATTACTGACCTGTTCTCTCAACAAGAATAATATGGATCCATTTACTCATCTATAGAAGTGAACAATTTAGCATGTTTAGTTTACTTGAAATTACATACAGGTGCATATACACAAAAACGATTCCTTTTTTCGTCAATGTCGTGATAGTAATACAGTATTGATTGCATGAAAAAAATGCGTAGTCACAATATAAACAAGAGAAGAAATATGATGTAATCCTCAGGAAATGACAGGACAAATAATTACTTCAATGATTTGAACATAATGGTATTTGTGGTGACGCAGCTATGGCATTACTTGATATTCATGATTTGAACATAATGGTATTTGTAGTGACGCAGCGATGGCATTATTTGATATTCACGATTTGAACATAATGGTATTTGTAGTGACGCAGCTATGGCATTTTTTGATGATCAAATTCGTAATTGAAAATGGTTATTTTCTGGCTGACAAAATTTTTCAGTTTTTTTTTTTTTTAATCTTTTGGTATCATATTACGTTCAGTGTGACATTTGAAGTTTTCAGACCTATTACCTTTCTTAACAACATTTCGAACCAATTCTTATGCACCAGGCACTTGTTTCGGATAGTAAATCCGCATTAGTTGCTCTTCAAACCAAAGGGATTAACAGGTACATATATAGTCAAATTCAAATGAGAAGCTAAATAGTATCCTCTTCTTTCGAAATTCGGACCAATACAGACAAAAGAGTATATTACTTTGGGTATTTCACAACCTGCATTTTATGGTGACATAACTAACAAGATAAGTAGGATCAAAGACAGACAACATAACCATAGAAAATGCGTCAGAATCATCAAACGCCTTTTATACCGTGGGTATGATCATGATGTTACCAGACGGACACTAGACTTGGTACTTGACAAATCTACAGTCTTGTACCTGCGTATATTTAAATTTTGCACTCTACCTGACTTTGAAGACAAGACTCCATGACGGACCCTGTCCAAACCTCTTTAGAGAAGACAGGGCTCCGACCACCTGTCCTCTCTGAATATTAGTCGGACTCCTCGGGTGATAACATACATGAGCTCGCACAGCCAGGAGCACGGATTTTATTACGTACGCCCTCTTTTTATATCCATTTACATATTCATCTGTGTTACTTGGGCCCCAGCGTTTTGCGGTCTTGTTTGTGTGTGGTCATCTGACAGTGATGATTGATTTACACCACAATTGTACGTTCTTCGAGACCTCTGGGTTATCCGAAAAGTTGGATGGTTGTGCGCTTGTAATCCAGATAACCACACCTTCTGCTATTTTCGTGGCAGATGGCCATCCTAAGTCAGAGCCGGTGGCCCATTGGTATCGTTGGTTTATGTGTAGTCCTTTGTGTTCGATGTTTCTGTGTTGTGCGTTGACGCTCTTTGTCCCTTTTGCTTTTTTTCTGTGCTTGTCTGCTCTGTGTTTTTGCATTGGATATTTTGGGGCTTTGCTGTGGGTGCTCAACCTGGTGTTGTTGGAGATCCCCTCCTTTTTTTCTAATTTGTTGTTAGGTAAATTGTGTACGTATCTAGTTAGAAATAAAGAGTGTGCGGCTCCACATTTCCTGTTTTCACTTTTGATATATCTCCTATACTACGTCTTCAAATCTAAAGCATCATTTTAACAAGACTCAATTGTTTTATAATCTATCATATATTATTATTTGTTTTTTGTCTTTTGTAGTTTGGATCAATATAACATGTCCCCCGGGATTGAGTGTTGAAGAAGCATTGTGTTGGTACTTTATCAATTTCACATTATATTTTACTTCGTTATTTTGGAATCTTGTCATTTCACTCTGAAATACCCTTGAAATAACAGCCGAGTATCATCCCTCAAATGCTATTGGTCATTGATTTTTCGTAATTGTGTGTATCCATTTTATAAAGAGTGCGCGACTTAAATTACCTATAGGGTAAAAGTAGTAGCACAATGAAATAAAAATCTATGACCAAAGAGGATTGTATTAACCTTCTTTATTATGCCACTGTGTTGACCCTACAGGTTTGAAACTTCAATAAGCATCGTAGAAGTACAAATCAGTCATTTAGTTTCAAAGTCGAAAAGGCAAGGCAAATTCATTAGAATTTTCATTGGAACAGTTGCGAATCTCTGAATCTGATTCCGAAGGGCCCGTCGCAACGGTTCCATGAAAACTTGTCAAATTCGATGATTGTCTCGATGTACAGATGGTGTATTAGGATAAGCTGTCTTGTTTAGTGATATTGACAGCCATTCAATCACAATTTAGAATGCCACCGATCATTCTGGAAAGAGGATTATTATGTTTTCATAAGATCTCCGTAGCGGCCGAAAGAGTCTCTCAATAA
Source organism: Pinctada fucata (assembly GCA_028142955.1). Taxonomy (NCBI): domain Eukaryota; kingdom Metazoa; phylum Mollusca; class Bivalvia; order Pterioida; family Pteriidae; genus Pinctada; species Pinctada fucata. The sequence goes on along the minus strand of AP027111.1, from coordinate 42,037,924 downwards.
ATATTTCAACAGTTGTACATGTATAATATTACCCTGAAGGAGTTGTTTACTTACTTTAACAATATAATTGTCATATTTGGAACATGGCGTTCCTAATTAGCTGAAATATATAAACATCATAAGCAGGAGAAGAAGGAATGTAGCTACTCATGAAAGGAAAGTTACTCATGTGGTAGTTGAAATCATCTCTCTTGGTATACAGTAAGGTGTTAAATGGCCGTTTGCGTCGAAAGATATCAGATTATCAATCTATGTATCTGTAGGTAGATTTAAACCGAGATGCAAGGTCTGGATGAAGCAAGCTTTGTATGAATATACAAATATGTCCGCAAGAAATTGGCTCCCAAAGGGATGCCAAATATTTGCTCGAATATGGTTCCTCCAAACACCACAAAAATGTTTTCAATCAAAAACTTAAGCATCCGAATGATATGGTCTTCTGTATATACTTTTTGTCTGAATCAAAGTATTCATTCACGAAATAAGTATCCCCGTGCTTTTACCAGGTATTTGTAAATCCAGGTCCCAGGAAGGTGATGCGACTTGTATTGGCCAAACAATTTTTCAGTTTTTGGTGTCAAACTGTGGAGAAGAGCGTGTAGAAGCCGAAAGATTTCGTGCTGGTAATATAATTGCAATATGGTGGCTTTAGAGTTTTCCAAAAGTTCCTTTGAATTCTTTGGGATCCACAACTGATTGATTCTATTTCTGGAATAAGTTGTCTCGCAGTATGATTGAATATGTTATTGAATAATCGATAGAGGTTTTGTGCAGTACCTGGACGATCCAGCAATAAACAGGAACGATATATTGATTTGTAAAATATATACTAACAAAAACTGCAAAAACCGAACTAGAGGGTACTACTTTAATAAATTTGGTTCAGTACCAGAATCATTTTGGTATGAAATAGCACAGGTGAGGATTAAGTATCCAAACAAAATTTGTTTAAAATGCTGTTCATGAAAGTCACGAGTAAGAACTCTTCAAAAGAAATATTACAGGGAATCGAGACTAGAACAGTCATTTTAATACTGATAAAAAGAAACTTGATTGCAAACTATTTGGCATTTTGGATTACCTGAGTAAAATCTCCTTGGCCAAGGACTTTCGGTGCATGGATGCATGTGTGTCATGTAATAAGATACGGATATTATACTGGAAACGGGTCGCAAAATAGTACTTAATATGTATAAAATATTCGGTTTAAATTGCTGTAAAAAAGATAAGTATGAAATTAAAGTTTTTTCTGTACAGTCATATAAGGAATATTAAATCGTCTGGAGGCACGACAAGAGACCTATGTAGATAGAATTTCGAATTGGACATTTAACGGACAAATAAAAACGTTCCTTCGCGTTTGGAACGACCAAAGAAGAGCTTTTAGAACATTGAAAAAGACATATTCGAGTCATCATCTCTGGTAGGAATATGCCCTTCAAGGAGATCTGTCGACTCGTCATAGCTAGTGATTCTGCATCAAAATAATTTTTAATGTATTCAATTGGTAATGTGAGAAATTATGCCAAAAACATTGACATTAGGTTTTATGGAGACTGACATCTTGAACTAATTATAATTATTGTAATTTCTAAACAGAAGAGTTACACAAAGTAATGTCTAAAGATAGTAGTACCGAATCCGGTAATGACATGAATACATGACATCCCCCTTATTAAGAAAGTTAGACATTGTATAAAGTTATCAAAATAAATGACTACATTAAGTAATATCAATTAGTTACAGAACTTTGTTCTGATTAGGCAGTTGGGATTCTGATGCCCATAGCACTACTGCCTAATTAATATGAGTATTAATAAAGAAAATCATTTTGACTAGATTATTGTTTACAAATTGTTAATTATTTGAGAGTTCATGAGATGCATTAAAATTATGTGAAATGAATCAGATATAAAACGAATACGAACACAACTATTCTATTGCTTATAGTATATGTAATTCATCAAATGAAAAAGAATATATTGCATGCATTACTAAAATATTTTGCTTCTGCAAAATGTGTGAACATCTGGATTTATTATGCCCATCACTGATGTTCATCTACTACTATACATTTACGCACGTACGTAATCGTTGTATCTTGCTCTTTTTGAGATTCGTCCGGATGTTGTTGTCGTGTAAGTCAGATAACTGGAGCGATTGGAATGACATTGCGGATCGCGGTGGATTTCTGTGGCGGATTGATGCGGTGGAGATGATACATAATCGCACATTGCTCTGCGGATATGTCGTCTGTTTGTCCTGTATTTCGTTCCTTCGGTGTTTTCAACGATGTAAGATCTTGGGGTGTTGTGTTTCTGTACGACCTTTCCCTTTGTCCCTTCTATCTTTCGACGCAAACAGACATTTGAACACCTTACTGTATGACAAGCGTGACGATTTCAGCTTTCATATAACTAACTTCCATTTCATGAGTAGTAACATTCCGTCTTCTCCTGCTTATGGTGTTTATGTTTCTCAACTGATACGATACGCAAAGGTATGTTCCAAATATGAAGATTTCATCATTAGAGCCAGACGGCTTGCAAGTAAGCTACTTGTTCAGGGTTATGTTACACAACGACTGAAATCATAATCGAGGAAGTTGATCGGTCGGTACGGGGATGTTATAAAAGCATATGAGCTCCCCCTTTCCAGAATGATCAGTGACATTCTACATTGTGATTGAATGGCGGTCATCATCACCAAACAAGACATACTTACCTGATATGTACACCAAAATGTACATCGAGACAATCACCGAATTTGACAGGTTTCCATGGAGCTGTTGCGACAGGTGTTGCATGCAATCAGGAGACGCTGACTCTCCCCTGGCACCTGGACTCACTTCGGAATGTTGTTCATTCCGGGGTTCGCAACCGTTTCGATGGAAATTCTCACGATTTTGCCTTGCCTTCTCGACTTTGAGACTGAATAACGGTTAGGTACTTCTTTGAAGTTTATCCAAGTGTTAGATGTTTGGAACATGATATCTTCGTTGTTATATAAAATGTCCAGTTTCTTTGTTCCTTTGTTGTCAAACTTAATTTTTGACTTGCGTTGACGTGTTCGGATTCTGTCCTGAATTTCCTTAAACGCATACGGATGAGGTTGAAGCAGAGATTCTGCCGTTGGTAGCTTGGTTATCAATCTACGTCCTAAGAAGATTTGTGCTGGAGACAACTCGATTTCGGATAAAGGAGTATTGCGATATTGCGGAATGGATTTGTACGGATCATCGGATTTTTTTATCAAATTTTGATGGTCTGAACGGTTCTTTCGGCTTGTTCATTACACTCCGCAAAGTGTGGATTACTTGTTGTGTGTTTGAAATTATAGTCCTCGGCTAATGCTTTGAAGTGACTGAATGAAAATTATGGTCCATTGTCAGTAATTATTTCATCCGCTATTTCGTATCTGGAAAGTAGCCCTTTCAAGTAGTTGATGCTGTTGCTACTTGTAAGATTGTCTAGCTTCATAACCTATGGCCATTTAGAATAGTAATCAACCACAAGTAGGTAGTGGTGCCCTTTGTATTCAAAAAGGTCAACTGCTAGTTTGGCCCATAGTCGATTTGGAATGTCCGGTAGCAACACTGGTTCTTTTGCATTCGAGTTTTGATTCGACGCACATTTTGAACAAGAGCGTACTGTATTTTCAATGTCGGACGTCATTCCTATCCAGAATAAAATGTCGCCAGCTCTGCTGATTGATTTTACGATACCAAGATGTGGTTCGTGAATGATGTTGAGCATTTGCTTCTGAAGAGCATTCGGGATGATAAGCTTGTGCGATTTGTAAAGAATTCCATCAATACAGGATATTTCGTCCCGGAAGTTCCAATATGCACGAACGGATGCATGTTAACTTTGCTTTGTATCTGGCCATACATTATGTGTTAGTTTCATGAGTTCTTGAAGTTCTGAGTCCTCGGCAGTTTCATGCTGAATTTTATCGTACTTGTCGTTTGAGACTGGCAAGTGCGAGATTAAGTGAATGTCATTTACTTGCAAGTCAGGTACGAGATTTTCAGTGGTTTCGGGTAGAAACGATCGGCTTAGATGATCAGCTAGGAACATTTCTTTGCCAGGCTTGTATGTTACTTTCAAGATGTAACGCTGTAGTGGCGTAGTTTCTGCAGACGCGCTGGTGATTGCCACAGCGGTTTATTGAAAATCGCTTGAAACTTTGTGCAACCATACATTATGGCGAGTGTTTCTTTTTCGATCTGCGCATATTTTTGATGCGTTTCTGTTAGCGCACGAGAAACCTAGGCGACTAGCTTACCGTCTCGAATGAGTACTGCGCCGAAGCCTTTGCTGCTTGCATCAACGGATAGCGTGACTGGTTTCTTCGAGTTATAGTATTGCAAGATTTTATCACTTGAGGCTATCGATTTAAGATTCTGGAAGCTGTCTTCTTGTTCCCTGTTCCAATGCCATTCAGTGTTCTTTTCTAGTAAAACTCTAAGTAGAGCCGTAATAGAAGACGCTCCTTGACGCATGTAGGTTGCTTCATTTCCTTCACTGCTCCGACTTTTTCGGGGTCAGGTTTGACACCAACTTTTGTAAGCCGTTGACCTACAAATGTGACTTCAGATTTTCGAAATTGGCACTTTCCAGGACTCAGTTTCATGTTATATTCTAGTGCCTTTTCTAATACTTGTTTGAGTCGCTTGTCATGTTCCTCTCTATTTCTTCCCCATATGAGTATGTCGTCAATGACATCATTTTCAGCTCCTTCGATTGGTTGTACCATTTCGGAAATAATGCATTGGAATATTTCACTTGCGGATTTGATTCCAAATGGTAATCTGCAAAATCTGTATCTCCCAAACGGTGTGTTAAAGGTGCATAACTTTGAGCAATTCTCCAGCGACAGTTCTGTATCTTCGTTAATACATTTTTCTCTTACTTTTTGATCATTCGTACCGAAGACGATTGCATCACAGCATTTTATCCTGGGTTGAATAGTGGCATTCTTTAACTAGAAGGCGTAGCTCTGTGAGGAATTGTTCAAATGTTTCTTTTTCTTTTTGTCGCCTTGTAAGGAACTTGTAACGTGAGTAGCTTATGTTACACTTTGGTACCAAATGCTTTTCAAATAAGGGTAGTAATCAGCAAGACTGGGTTGGTAATCTGGCTCAAAGAATGTCTCTGCCTTTGGATCCTATCCATATCATTAGATAATTACATTTTTCTTTCTCGTTTTTCTTAGCTAGTGGTCCAGAAAACCAGAATTCAGTGTGTTGTCTAAAGGATTTCCAAGCTCCTGAAAGATCGCTAGATTCCCAATCCATAACAGTTACTGGGGAGGGACCAATCATTGATTCAGCCATTTTACCCCTTATACCTCTAACAACTTTTTAGATTGCTTTCTGATGGGTTTTTTTATAATTGAAGGCATAGATGGATGTGAATTCTTCTGACACCATGTTATATTTGATAGTGACAGGAGGCTGACATCTTGCACTATTTATTATTGTAATTTCTACACAGAAGAGTTACACAAAGTGATGTCTAAAGGTAGTAGTACCGAATCCGGTAATGACATGAATACATGACATTAGGTGTATTCATCATTTTATAGTTTTCTGTGTCATAGGATATTTTAAAAACTGTTATACTATCCCAGTAGATATTGAAATATGAAATATTTTGAAAGGGTTCATATTTTGGAGTTATCTCTCCCTGTTGAAAAACATAAAAAATTAATTGCAAAATTTGTTTTTGATTTTCAGCGAAATCTGATCACAAATATTTTTTTAAAATTGTTTGACCAATCGATATTTGATGCCCCGTCATTTTGTTAAAAATTAAAAGAAAAACATTTATCCATAGAGTTCAATGTAAACTCTAAGGGCGAATAACTCTTTATGTAACCTATTTTTCAATATCTAAATTGGTCAAAAAATTTCAATTAAGTTTTACATGTGAACTTTGCAGTGCTTTTAGGTGACAGGATGCCATAAAGAGGTAGCCCAATTACTTCTCATTACCCGTTGAATGCCTTAAGTTGTTCAAAAATTGGTAAAGGACTCAGGGTGCATGGAGATGCATGGATGCATGTGTTACATGTAATAAGATACATATATTAAACAATTACCAGATTGAAAAAGAGTGATACATCTGCATATAAATAAACATGAAAGATTTACCTAGAATCTCCTTTGGAACAGTTGCGAATCTCGGAATGAATAAAATATAATAGAAAGATATGTATTAAGGATGGCGAATACTTGAGGGATTCAAGGTCAAAAGCTATTTAATACTGCTTTAATTGATCAATGTATCCTAAATGAAGAAATATACAACAAGAGTTCATTTCAATCCAGGTTTTTTTTTATATATCCAATGGTCTGATGAGCATAATGGTCCAATTACAGCAATAAGCGGACGTTACATTTCTAACGGTTTATGCCATAAAAATTCAAAATTCGAAGCCTTTCAATATTTCCTTTATATTTACACAAATGACATTTGAGTTTTCACTTTATACTGAATATCTTAATTCATTTAGAGCAAAAACTTCATCAGTATAAGCAAGTTTCAGAAAATAATCGCCATTTTGCCTCCATGTACCCCATGAACAATAACGTAAAAAACTCAACACTGCCATATTAATCGCACATAAAACAATAAAATCAAGGTCAAACCATTTTGCAAAAATAGTTGTTGATATATTCTAATCTATAAGATCAATTGATTTGTAAAGACAATTTTATATGTATTCATATAAATAGTAAAGATACAATGATATTCACCCCCCCCCCCCCCCATTTTTTCCAGAAAAAAAGATATATTGCAGCCTATAGCTTTTCACTTATATAGGTTTGCTCTCTTAATTTCAATAAAAAATATGAATAATTTTATGCATACACGTCAGGTAATTTCATTGTAATGACCTTGATCACTGAGCTTGATAACTCGTTTACGTGTATATATAAAAAAAAACTCAAACGCATTCTGAGAATCGTGCACAAGACGACACAAAGCGTAGCATTCCCTTGCCTAGTAATAAAAACCTTGGACTTTTCTTAGCGTCTCATTCTGAGATGTTTTAGAATTTTTTCCACAAGTTTTCTTATTTTAAACTCTGAGCTCGAGTTTCAGCATTTGACCTTGAAAATCAATCAATTTTATCCAATGACGCAATCCATATAATAGTCATGGAAAATTGATGACGTCATCTGACTATTTGTCCTTCTTAAATCGTACGCATAAGTTTGCATAAAATATATGACAGATATGTATGAAATTGTGTTGTAGAAATTGGATAAGGACTAAGGGTGCATAAAAGGGAGGATCTCCAGCATGACCAGCTTGCATACATCCAGCGAAACAAACCAACAAGAAAGTGACAGATAAAACTATAAACCGCAAAAAGACGCAATATTGACTAGAACATCATACAATGCAATCGAAACATCAGACATCAATGACAACACATAAAAGGAAGGAGACCAATTTGCACCCGTCGCCGACTTTGGACGTCCTTCTGCTATTAGCAAATGGTGTGGTTTTCCATATAACGTTCGCACATCGCTCCCACTTATCCGGATCGGATACACAGAGGTCTCTATAGACACACAATTGTTGTATAAACATAAAACGTCTCACTGTAATGTGACATCACAAACGAGATAGTTAAACGTAGCGACCTCTTGTAACACTGATTCTATGTAAAATGGTCTACAAAATTATATGGCAAACGTATAACAGTCTGTGCTCTGCTGGCTGAAGCGAGCTCAAGATCAATCACCCGAGAAGTCTGACCGACTTTTAGATAGGACATGATTAAATCAAACATCACACTTTAGAAAATAAAATAAATAATACAGAAGTGTTCCAATTCTATACCTTCTTGAAGACAAATTTCAAATCAATTTCCTGCATCAGACACTTGTTTCGAATATATAATCCTCCTCAGTGATACTTCCAGCCAAAGTGCGTTTCATAAGTAAAGACAGCTGTATTGACTTGTTTACATTTGTACGATATTTTACATCTGCTGCATGTCTGATTCTCACAATATATCTTTATGTGACATATCATCCCAAATTGAACTCTATAAAACCATGCTAATATATCTAGTAAAACGTGAATTTGTAAGAGGATACCCACGAATCGATCACAAAATCACAACTGAATATTCCTATATATTAACTTACAAAAAGCAAATGAGGATTTAATAATTCGTTTTATTGTATGAAAATGTTGTTTGTTAGAGCACTCATCTTTACATGTTTCTATATTCTTGGTACACATGCCGAATCATCAGCAAAATCAATGGACAAACTTCTTGATCAGTTCAAGAAATTCAAGTCAGAAGTGAAGCAAATTTTGTTCATAGCTGGTTACAATCAAGGCAAAACTCATGAAAAACTAGATAAGCTCATAGAAGCAAACTCAGAATGTGAATCGAAGCATAGACTTTCAAGATTGGAGGCTGTCGAATATTTAGTCAATAAACAGAATAAGGAACTCCGGCGCTGGAAGAATATAATCAATAATATTAAAGGTTAGAGATGTTTGATAAATAGGCAGCTGGTCAAGAACATAGTCATTTTTGGGACAGTAAAGACGGATATCTAGAAATGATCGAAACTATCTCATGTATGTCGTGCACATTGTCTGACAGTTCCATTGATCAAAATTGGAATACTTGTTCTCATTGCAACATATGCGCATTCCAACTGAAATGATCGATATTTAACAGACATTGTCAAATGTTCAGCAAAGATTATCATTGCTTCACCAGCTAGTGACATTGCTGTACAAATTAGCGAGAAAGAAACCATGATTAATTTCTTGACAAGTTTTTTTTTAATTCTGTAGGCTATCACGGGTTTCATTATCTAAATGATAAAATTTTCCAGGCGGTTATATGGACAGTGTCGAAACATCCTTTACCGCACTAAGGCCCATGTGTGATTTTACAGTGAGGAGGTTCTTGTACAAATTGATTGTGCGTTCTTCAAAACCTCTAGGTAATCGGATAAGTGAAAAGGCTGTGCTAAGTCGGCACCGATTGCTCATTTGTATTTTTATTTATGTGTAGTCATTTGTGTCTGATGTTTCTGTTCTGTCGTTTGTTGATTCTTCTCCCTTTTGCGTATCTTTCTGTGCGGGTATGCTCGGTGTTTTTGTATTTGGGTATCTGGCGGTTTTGACATACACAATTGAAGAAGGCGAAAAATACATGCGTTTTATTTTAGGTAGGTGGAGGTTTGATAATGCCGATCGGCGTACTGACTGTAAATAAAAGGCGCAAGCTGTAATTAATTCCTTTCTCACACTCGACACTACAGAGAGTGATGTCTGTCCGATTTTTCATTCTCGTGAGAATACGTTCAGTTGTATTTACTGTTGGGAATCCCATACCAATCTTTGTTTGGTTTAATATTTGTCAAGAATTTTCATTTATATTGATTTCTAATTTTGAAGTCTGATTTTTGGATTATGATAGACTTTCATTAACTGATTTTGTAAAATAGAATCATCACAGAAATTACGCAAATAACATTCACTTACCGTTTCATGGTTAATAGCGGAATTCATCTATTATGACAGATCACACTTCCAATAAAGGGGCGATTTATGTGCGATGGGGCCGTCAAGATTGTCCAGAGAATGGAACAGAAACCATGTATAAGGTATGTAAGTTTAAACTCTTCTTCTACACACAATGAAAGTCTAAAACCAAGGTTTTATCATACGCATAAGGTTATTAGTACGTAGAATTACTTTATCAAAATTAAGCAAAGAAGAAATGAACGGGGAATGATAAGGAAGATATCGATCATCATCATATTTCCTTTAGAACAGGAAAAGAACACGTTGAAATATTTATACAGATTTACTGTCTGAAATGTTTATTTTCAAATTCTGAATGGACATTGAATAACAATGTAAACAATTTATAGGAGATAGAAGTACGAGGTCCTCGTAGAAAATAGTAATCAATCTTAAGAACATATTTCAGCATTATGTTCTAGGTGCGATCTGATGAAATCAACAACAAAATCTGAATCTTGAATTTAAATAAGCACTTCATGCTTATTCAAATCTAAATTTTCAGCTATCAACAAAGAGTCGGCTATCTTCATTACAAGGACAAAATGCTATTATTTTTATTAATGGCCCAGCCAGTGAAAGCTCAAAAGTTAAAAACAAGTTTTGTTTCTGATGTTTTGACTTCGGGTGGTCATTTGCTATATTCAGAAGCACTTTACATGTAGATGGTTTGCCTAATACAGAAAAAAATCAAAGAATTGATTTAGAGCAATAACTTTGATTTTGATTCGGATATATCATATTTAAAATCATTTGTTATTGGTCATGATTTTGGACCATTCTTGCACATCTCCTGTTTTAGCACTCATAGAGCTTGACTTTTAAAGGTATTTCAATTTATTATAGCAAATGTATCATTTCTTACTCTATCTTAGACCTTAATTCATTAGACACATTAAAACGGCTAAGTTTGAAAATTTGATCTAAACTGAATGAAGTATGCATAAGTAAATGCGACGCTGTAATTTCTTTAAAAGTTCGTTGACTTGGAGGTATTTTTATTTAACTGTTCGGATTTCTCTTACGTTAGTTATTACCCATTTATTTTGTTTCACATGCGGAATATTATTGATATAAGCTGTTTTTTATAAAGTATGGCTGATGGATACCCAATATTATAAATTGTTTAAATTCCACCCAAAATAAGGCAAATTGTTCAGCTCTGACACTTTGCAACAATTACATGTGTGAATGACAGATCGTTATCAACCCAAATTATACAAAATTTTTATGAAACTATGCAAAGATTAGACAATTTTTATTTGTGAATCTTATTTTATAGAAACAATCAGAGAAACCCCCTATTTGCAGCTATCAATAGTATCAGAAAACATTTCCATTTGATCAGGATTTGCTGGTGGAAGCTGGCACGGTCATCCTGGAGGTTCGGTAGACTATGTGTGTCTTCCCGAGGTTCCAATCTATGATGAATATGATAGTGTCAACAATAATAACAACCAGAATATTCATGGAGCAGAATACTGCATCACTACTGTAAACAAACCTGGAATAGCACTTGACCAAGCTCTGAACGGACACGATGTACCTTGTGTCGTCTGCCTTAGTACAGAGCGTAACAATGTACTAATGATTCCCGCCAGAAACAAGTGTTTAGATGGCTGGCATTCGGAATATGCTGGGTACCTTATGGGTGGAAAACTAACTGATACAGCGGCCTCGGAATATATATGCGTTGACAGACATCCTACTAAGCTACATGGAGGAAAACGTGCTAAGGGAGGAAAGAAGGTCACTCCTGTTGAGGGGTACTGTGGATACTCCTTGAGATGTCCTCCTTACGAACATGGCAGAGAACTAACCTGTGCTGTATGTACAAAGTAAAGCTTTTAAATTATCAATAAAGTATGATAACTACAAATTGTATGGATTTTATTCCACTTTTCCGACGAAATTAAAGGAAAACTCGGCTGTTACAACCCAAAACTTCTATCGTAAGACCTTATTAATAATGCGGAAGAGTTCCAACTCTATACCTTCTTGAAGAAATTTTCAAACCAATTTTCATGTCAAAGTGCTTTTCATAAGCCGCCCAAATTCATTTCACTAGCGCCCTCTGATTTTATCTTTAGAATTTAAATCTGTGTTTTTACTGTACAGAGAGTACGCGGTTCCAAATTTCCTATAGGGTCGATTCAGTAGCTTCGATTCAGTAGCATCTCCAAATAAAATCTCTGTTCAAAATAGCATTGGAGGGAAGATGCTAAGATGTTGACCTCATTTAATTTGGATAATATTTAAGGATTATTGAAACACCAACAATGGTATTTAGTAGTTATTTACTACATGTAACCCAAGACGCATTAATATATATCGCAATACAGCGTATCGTAATATTAAATACCGAAAGTCATCCCAATAATGTCGAAGGGTTCCAACTCTATACCTCCCTGAAGAAAATTCCAAACCAATTTCCATGCACCAGACACCAGACACGTGTTTCGAATATTAAATTCTCAGTGATGCTTCCAACTTTGTTCTTAATATCTTGTGTGTTCGTGTGTACGTGATTGTGTAAGGGTGTACGTTACACTTTGTATAAGCCTAGAGGACACAGTTTTGATCGGATTTTGACCAAACTTCATACACTTATTCCTAATTGCAAGAGAAAGAAGCCTAATGATTTTCAAGGTCATAGGTCAAAGGTCAAGATCACAGATTGGAAATGGCTAAAATTCTTGAGTACATACTAGAAGAAAGGAGGGGATCTCAAACAACACTAGGTTGCAGCACCCACAGCAAAATCCCAAAACACCCATGCAAAAAACACAGAACAGATACCCACAGAAAGAGACGCAAAAGGGACAAGGAACACAAACTCACAACATAGAAACATAAAAGACTACACATAAACCAACGAGACCAATGGGCAACCGGTGCCGACTTAGGACGGCCATCTGCCAAGTAAATAGCAGACGGTGTGGTTATCCTGGATTACGTGCGCACAACCCTCTCACTTCTCCAGTTACCCAGAGGTCTCGAAGAACGTACAAATGTGGTGTAAAACAACCTCCTCACTGTAAGATGACGTCACACAAACAAGACCGCGAAACGCAGAGGCCCCAGAGACACAGATGAATATGTAAATGGATATAAAAAGAGGGCATGCGTAACACAGTCCGTGCTCTGCCGGCCGTAGCGAGCTCATGTATGTAATCACCCGAGGAGTCCGACTGACATTCAGAGAGGACAGGTGGTCGGGGCCCTGTCTTCTCTAAAGAGGTTTGGACAGGGCCCGTCATGGAGTCCCGTCGTCACAGTCAGTCAGAGTGCAAGTCTTAAGAATGCGCTCGTACAAGACTGTATATTGGTCAAGTACCAAGCTTAGTGTCCGTCTGGTGACATTAGGATCATATCCACGGTATAAAAGGCGTTTGATGACTCTGACGCATTTTCGATACATATGCTGTCTACCTTTGATCCTTCTTATTTTGTTAATTATGTCACCATAAAATGCAGGTTGTGAAATACCTAAAGTAATATACTCCGTTGCTTTTATGGGTCCGAATTTCAAAAGAAGTTGATCATAATTTTTGTAAAATTTCCAGAAAGTCTTTACTAGTTTGTGAAAGCGAAAACCTTGACCTAAAAGTTTCTTTGTAATTTGTAGATTTCTATTATGAAAATCCAAAACATCAGTACATGCTCTAGCATATCGGATGAGCTGTGAAATGTAGATACCGTATGACGGTAATCTAGGGACATCACCGTCAAGCCAGGGGAAATTTACTATGTTGAAGCCAAAATTATCTCGTTTGTCATATACACTTGTATGAATTTCTCCATTGACAATTTTGATATTTAGGTCCAAAAATGGTGTTTCAGTGTCTGTAAAGTTTGCCTTGTTTAGAGTCAATTCTTGTGGATAAATAACATCTTTATACTTTTCAAAAACAGGATTATCGATAGTAAGAATATCATCCAGGTACCTAGAAGTACTAATGAAGCATTTCACATCATCATGTTTTCTTTGCTTTTGAAGATTTTGAATAAATTCCTTTTCATATGTGTATAAAAATAAATCTGCAACAAGAGGCGCACAATTTGTACCCATAGGAATCCCTACAACCTGCTTGTAGAGATTCTCACCAAATCTTACATAAATGTTGTCTAAGAGGAAGGACAAGGCACTACACAGGTCGCTACATGTCCATGATTTGTATGATTTGTATTCTGTAGCGGAAAAGAAACCCTTTGATTCAGATGTACAAATATAAATTTTCCCCTCTCGATTATAGCACCATTTAATGAGTTTGGACAATTGATCATTGATCTTGTCGTGAGGAAGCGTGGTGTACATATTTGAAAAATCGTATGAAGTAATCGTATTGGCTTGAAAATTTCTAGATTTTATCTTGTCAATCACATCCCCGGAATTTTTTATAGACCAAAATAAATTTACATCATTCCTGTTAAGAACAGTTTCACAATATTTTGCAACGTGTTCCTTTACCGCCGTGAGGGCTGACGTCAGATGTCTAGACAAACTTGTAGTTGAGCAGTTGCTAGAATTAGCAATGTATCTAAATTTGTAAGGAGATTTGTGCAGTTTTGGTATGCAGTATATTGTAGGAAGATCCAATTTAGAAATAGGGATGTTGAATGAAGAAATTTCACTGCTATGTTTGCTCAAAATGTTAGGGACACTTTCATTGCTTTTGATATAAGTATTTGTAGAGGAAAGTTCCGAAGCTAAAGTTGATATATAGTAAAGTTTTCATATGATTATGGTGTTGTTGGCTGCTTTATCTGCAGGAGCGAAGACAAATTTTTCATGTATATTACGTAATTTGGATTTAAAAAATCTTTCAGATCTAGAACTTGGATTTTCAAAAAGATGAGGATTTCTGTGGAAGTTGTCTATTCGAATGTCAGTAATGTCCAAAATGAGGTTTTTCCAGTCATTCAGAGAATGCGATTCGACTCCTTCCGATTTACACCATCGTTTGGTATAGTTATCTAAGGCTTCCTTTAGTACTTCGCGACATTTAATAAAATCTATCTTGGACGGGATTCTATACTTAGGTCCTTTTTTGAGAAGACCACGGAGCTGCCTGTCTTGGATAATTGAAAAGTCACCTGTAATAATATGACCAGCTGGTTTATATAGATATTCAGATGTTGCACATTCTCAAGAAGCAGGACATGATTCAAGTATTTTAGGATCTGATGTAACTTTGTTGTAGTTAAAAACGAAATTTCGAATAGGTCTTTTATATTTGTAACAAATAAGAGGAGGTTCTAAATTTTCAAAATATTGAGGAATAGCACTTTGTACACGATGATCCCGAAAAATATTAGAGATGTTAAGAAGATCGAATCCTTTGTTAATAAATGGAATTTTTAAGAATCGTTTTTTTGGTGGGATGTTTTTAACAACTGGATAAAGTTTATTCTGTGCGAATGCAACAATGATATTAAGTCTGAATCAATCCGTATTTCTTAAGAATGCAACCAGTGCTTCATCCAAGATAGATTTCAGTTGAACTGCTGGAACTGATGAGAGAGCATGAAGCAGTTCATGTCTGCCGCCGTTGCGAGCAATGATGAGAAGATCGTTGAGGGTACGGTGTAATCTAGATCTTATTCTGAGTTTTCGGTTTCGTCGTCTTCCGTGAGACCTATGCTTCCGTTTAGTGTTTGGGCGGATTGAAAATACATTAATATTAGTTGACGTCGAGGAAATATTTCCTTGTCCATAAATTTGATCGTTTAGACCAAGGGGGTACGCAGTTTGGAGTTTTGTGATCCAGGCAAGTTCAGCTTGTAGTCGGCGTTTTTTAATTTCCGTTTTACTAAGATTTTTAAGTTTAGAAAAAGACTGAACCGGTGTAATAGTTATATCCGAAATGGAATGATTGTATTTAACGAAGTGATTATAAAGGAAATTTCTTTGTTTTTTGTGATGTGAGTTTCTTATCTGATACGAATGACTTCTAAAACGAGATTTTAAGGCCTGACCTGTTTCTCCAACATATTGGGCGCCACATCCCCTAGCGTTTCATGTTATAACATAAATGACATCTTGGTACGATCAATCGATGTCGTTTTCAATCTCAATTTTAAAAGTCTGCCCGTTAACACTTGATTTAATTGTGGAATTGCAATTGATGAGCGGACACATACCGCATCTTTTCCCTTTGCACGTAGAAACTGCTGAGAACCCTCTATGTTTGTTGTTAAATGTAGAGCCTGCAGATGGAGAAGTAGGTGTAATACGTCTACGGGAATTCAATTTAAGAGGTGAAAGAAGTACTCTGGGTGAGGAAAAAAGTTTATTGCTGTTAAAAGTCGATGATGGGAAAGTTACTGTAGTGATAGAGGGTAATCTCAAAGGAGTAAGTTTAATACGAGGCGACCTTAAAAATGCCATAGTGAGATGATCAAAGAAGGGTGAGTAGAGATCCTGCATGGAAGACACTACAACAAAGTCAAGTTAGAGAACGAAATGGAATTAAAACACTTCAAACATCGGGTCACGGGGAATTGTATTACCAACTCCACACTGCAACACGAAATAAGTGTAGATATAAAAGAAAGGAGGGGATCTCCAACAACACTAGGTTGCAGCACCCACAGCAAAATCCCAAAACACCCATGCAAAAAACACAGAACAGATACCCACAGAAAGAGACGCAAAAGGGACAAGGAACACAAACTCACAACATAGAAACATAAAAGACTACACATAAACCAACGAGACCAATGGGCAACCGGTGCCGACTTAGGACGGCCATCTGCCAAGTAAATAGCAGACGGTGTGGTTATCCTGGATTACGTGCGCACAACCCTCTCACTTCTCCAGTTACCCAGAGGTCTCGAAGAACGTACAAATGTGGTGTAAAACAACCTCCTCACTGTAAGATGACGTCACACAAACAAGACCGCGAAACGCAGAGGCCCCAGAGACACAGATGAATATGTAAATGGATATAAAAAGAGGGCATGCGTAATACAGTCCGTGCTCTGCCGGCCGTAGCGAGCTCATGTATGTAATCACCCGAGGAGTCCGACTGACATTCAGAGAGGACAGGTGGTCGGGGCCCTGTCTTCTCTAAAGAGGTTTGGACAGGGCCCGTCATGGAGTCCCGTCGTCACAGTCAGTCAGAGTGCAAGTCTTAAGAATGCGCTCGTACAAGACTGTATATTGGTCAAGTACCAAGCTTAGTGTCCGTCTGGTGACATTAGGATCATATCCACGGTATAAAAGGCGTTTGATGACTCTGACGCATTTTCGATACATATGCTGTCTACCTTTGATCCTTCTTATTTTGTTAATTATGTCACCATAAAATGCAGGTTGTGAAATACCTAAAGTAATATACTCCGTTGCTTTTATGGGTCCGAATTTCAAAAGAAGTTGATCATAATTTTTGTAAAATTTCCAGAAAGTCTTTACTAGTTTGTGAAAGCGAAAACCTTGACCTAAAAGTTTCTTTGTAATTTGTAGATTTCTATTATGAAAATCCAAAACATCAGTACATGCTCTAGCATATCGGATGAGCTGTGAAATGTAGATACCGTATGACGGTAATCTAGGGACATCACCGTCAAGCCAGGGGAAATTTACTATGTTGAAGCCAAAATCATCTCGTTTGTCATATACACTTGTATGAATTTCTCCATTGACAATTTTGATATTTAGGTCCAAAAATGGTGTTTCAGTGTCTGTAAAGTTTGCCTTGTTTAGAGTCAATTCTTGTGGATAAATAACATCTTTATACTTTTCAAAAACAGGATTATCGATAGTAAGAATATCATCCAGGTACCTAGAAGTACTAATGAAGCATTTCACATCATCATGTTTTCTTTGCTTTTGAAGATTTTGAATAAATTCCTTTTCATATGTGTATAAAAATAAATCTGCAACAAGAGGCGCACAATTTGTACCCATAGGAATCCCTACAACCTGCTTGTAGAGATTCTCACCAAATCTTACATATATGTTGTCTAAGAGGAAGGACAAGGCACTACACAGGTCGCTACATGTCCATGATTTGTATGATTTGTATTCTGTAGCGGAAAAGAAACCCTTTGATTCAGATGTACAAATATAAATTTTCCCCTCTCGATTATAGCACCATTTAATGAGTTTGGACAATTGATCATTGATCTTGTCGTGAGGAAGCGTGGTGTACATATTTGAAAAATCGTATGAAGCAATCGTATTGGCTTGAAAATTTCTAGATTTTATCTTGTCAATCACATCCCCGGAATTTTTTATAGACCAAAATAAATTTACATCATTCCTGTTAAGAACAGTTTCACAATATTTTGCAACGTGTTCCTTTACCGCCGTGAGGGCTGACGTCAGATGTCTAGACAAACTTGTAGTTGAGCAGTTGCTAGAATTAGCAATGTATCTAAATTTGTAAGGAGATTTGTGCAGTTTTGGTATGCAGTATATTGTAGGAAGATCCAATTTAGAAATAGGGATGTTGAATGAAGAAATTTCACTGCTATGTTTGCTCAAAATGTTAGGGACACTTTCATTGCTTTTGATATAAGTATTTGTAGAGGAAAGTTCCGAAGCTAAAGTTGATATATAGTAAAGTTTTCATATGATTATGGTGTTGTTGGCTGCTTTATCTGCAGGAGCGAAGACAAATTTTTCATGTATATTACGTAATTTGGATTTTAAAAATCCAAGAATTTAGAAGACACAGTTTTAATTGGTTCTTGACCAAATTTCTTATGGCAAGAGGAAGAACCCTATTGATGTTCAAGGTAATAGGTCAAGGTCACATATTTGAAATGGGTTAAATCATTGTATACGTCCTAGAGGACACAGTCTTAATCAGATCTTGAACAAACGTAATACACTATTTCCTTTGGCAAGACAAAGAACCTTATTTGTTTTCAAGATCATGGATCAAAGTTCAAGGCCACAGATTAGAAATGGCTAAAACCATTGAATACAACCTTAAGGACACAGTTTTGATCGGATCTTGACCAAACTTCATACAATTATTCCTTATAGCAAGAGGAAGGAATTTGTGGATATTGAAGGTTATAGATCAGAGGTCAATATCACAGATTGGAAATTGCTAAAATCCTCGTGTTCAGCCTAATGGACACATTTTTTATGGGATCTTGCCAAACTTCATTAACTTATTCCATATGAACAAAGGAAGAATCCTATTGATTGTCAAGCTCATAGGTCAAAGATTAAGGTCACAGATTGGAAATGGTAAAAAAAAAACCTTGTATACAGCCTAGAGGACACAGTTTTGATGGTATCATGACCAAACTTCATAAACTTATCCCTTATGGCAAGAGAGAGAACCCTATTGATTTTCAAGGTCATAGATTATAGGGCAAGGTCACAGATTGGTAATAATTAAAACCATTGTGGAAATAGATAAAATCCTTATATACAGCCTAGAGGGTGCAGTTTTGATTGGATCTTTTCAAAACTTCATACACTTCTTATGCCTAGAGGGTGCAGTTTTAACTGGATCTTTTAAAAACGTCATACACTTCTTGCTCATCACAGAAGGAATAACCTTATTTATCTTCATGGTCATAGGCCAAGGTCATATATTAGAAACAGTTAAGATCATTGTATACTGCCCGAGTGAGTACATTGATTTACATGCCGTGCGAGGGGATGCTACGCTTTGCGTTGTCTAATTTTTATTTCGATTGTCACTAGAGAACGGTTAAAAAGTCTGTGTAGTATCTGTTCAGTGTACAATTATGCGAGACTTTTTTTATTTTCGATTTTAGTAAAAAAAAAATAAGTGTGTTCTGTTGTGACCAAGATGCATTACCATAAATGATGAAAAACAAACAATACACTAAAACACTCACAAAAAATGAAGCGTGAATTTTTGTTCATATATATGTCATAATGTGAACGACGGGAATCTCCAGTATGACTCAGTAGTAACATCCACCTCATGATGGGATGGACACGATGAATTGAAGGAAGAAAAAGGGGCAGGAGGGCAGAGAGGTACCCCCTATTCGCCCCCTCCACTCTTAGCGAAACACCGAAACAACCAATGCTTAAACATAGAATGTATAAGCACAACAAGAAACACCAAAGGGAAAAGGAAGACCAAACACCAAAGATGACATCAAATTACTAAAGGGAACTATACTTAAATCAACGAGACAATGAGTTATCGGTTACAATAATAAATAGATGACAAATATGGATGATAACCTTATCCCAATATACAGCACAAAATCTAGAATTCAGAAAATCATTAAACGAAGGCATACAAAATCGGGACAATACAGGAACCAATGCAAACACACAAAAACCTCCATCACATGAAAAGAAGCGAACATCCAAAATAGGAGTGAGACCAGGTGCCAAGAAGAGTCAGCATCTCCTGTTTGCATGCAACACCCGTCGCTACAATTCGATCCTTGGATCTAATACTACTTCAACCATTCATGTAAATGAAAATTTATTGGTACTGGTTTTATGTTTCCCATTTGTTTAATAATTGCAAATTTCAAATTTTACAGCATCAGAAATCATGAAATGAAAAACGAAAAAGTACAGAGTGCAAAGATTTAAGATAAAGAAAAAGAACAGCCAAATTTTAACTTTATTTAGAAATAATCTGTAGTGTCCTATGTCATATTTGAAATATGAAAACATATAAATATTGATATGCATTATGGCTATAGTTTAACCAGAATGCATATTTAAATGTTTTTATATTTCATACATTTTCATATTTCAAATATGTCATGGAACAATAGAAATGGAACAATTATACATATGAAGAACACTACCTGAAAAATGGCATATTCTTAGCTTTTTAATACATGGCAGTCTATAGTGGCATTATCTAATATAAAAATATTCTTATTATAAACGATACAGCTAATATGCTATACTCGCAAGAAGTAAATCCAATATATAAGATTAAATATAATAAACAGTATTGGGTACAAAACTCGGAAAAAATTTTGTAAGCAGCCATGTCGGACTTCTATACAATTCTGATCTTCTTCTTCATCGTTGCCAATAACCCTCTCTGTATCTGCTCTCTGAATGAGATGAAGGAAAAAACGTTAGAAAGCATCTTTATGTTATATTAGATCATGTGTTAAACGTCTTTAACTTCAATAGCATCATTTAAAACCTGATAAATTTACAGCATGGACCAGACATGCACGTTTCAGGTACTAAACCCTCGTCAGTGATCCTCAGTCTAAACAATGTAATAAGGCCAAAAAGTATGAAACGTATTATGTCCAAAATGTACCAAAAGACGTAGCAGAATGGGTGGGATATGATGCTACAGGACCCACGTTTTAGAAATTTCAAGAAATTTTGTAACAGAAAATTTCAAATGCGTTGAAGAGACAGTCGATCAACCAAAGTTGATCGAACTTGGCTACATGTGCCCTCGGGGACTCTTGGTCCACCAGCAGTGACACTCACCAAGTAGTTCAAATGTTAAACGTCTTTAACTTCAATAGCATCATCTAAAACCTGATAAATTTACAGCATGGACCAGACATGCACGTTTCAGGTACTAAACCCTCGTCAGTGATCCTCAGTCTAAACAATGTAATAAGGCCAAAAAGTATGAAACGTATTATGTCCAAAATGTACCAAACGACGTAGCAGAATGGGTGGGATATGATGCTTTAGGACCCACGTTTTAGAAATTTCAAGAAATTTTGTAACAGAAAATTTCAAATGCGTTGAAGAGACAGCCGATCAACCAAAGTTGATCGAACTTGGCTACATGTGCCCTCGGGGACTCTTGGTCCACCAGCAGTGACACTCACCAAGTAGTTCAAATGTTAAACGTCTTTAACTTCAATAGCATCATTTAAAGATCATCATCATTCAATACCATCATTCAATGTTATACTTAAAGAATAAACTTGTATCGACATTATTTAATTAATTTGGGGTGATTATTTTGTCTCTAAGGTTTCCCGTCAATCTTATTGAGAAATTGCCACAAATATTGTAAACGTCAAGATAAAATTATCCGAATGAACTGAACTATATTAATATATATTATCAATATTAATATATATGTAGGGGCCTTTTTGCGCCTCTGTAGCGATCCTCATTCAAGAGACTCAATGTAATCATTTTAATCAAAATGCAAATTGCAGCGTAAATATCTTAAGAAATACAAAACATAATTAAACCTTAGAAATAAAACGTTTATGTCTCTTGCCGTGTATGTTGTGTATGTCTTCTCTGTGTTTTCACTTGGGGTGTTTTGATGTTTGCTTTTGGTGCTGCAACCAGGTCTTGTTGTAGAACCCTTACTTTCTTGTCTAGAGACCGTTGAATCATGTAAATAACAATTCAAAGACCAGTTTTGAAAGGAGGCTTACCTTATATTTATCTGAGGATTTTGTTTTATCTCTCCGTCTTTTCATATTGTGCACGATGGCAAAT
This sequence comes from Pinctada fucata, assembly GCA_028142955.1. Lineage (NCBI taxonomy): Eukaryota > Metazoa > Mollusca > Bivalvia > Pterioida > Pteriidae > Pinctada > Pinctada fucata. The sequence goes on along the minus strand of AP027111.1, from coordinate 42,015,937 downwards.
ACACCTAAAGCCAGTACAACAAATAATAGACAAATCGCCAACCATATGTCTATGGCTATCACGCCATCTAAACCATCAGCCAATGTTATTATACCTTAAATGTATTATAAAAAAATAATGTAGCAAAATTTAGATTGTAATTCGAAATGTTTCATCGTTCAATACTAGAAATGCAATGAAGAGCTTTTGGGGTCAAGAATGTAAAATAGAACTTTATCAGTCAGATATGAAAATCAATGTATTTATGAAGAACTTGAACATTTGATGGGCCTATAAATAATATTTCCAAGAGCCATTTCAGTCTAAGAGGGACGATGGGTTTTTTAATGAATCCATTTTCGGAAAAAATGATAGTAACCTAAAGGTGAATCTAGTGATAATTAAGAATTCAAAAATTGGTGCGTTTGTAAGGGTCAAATGACATACCGGTACCCCTTTTCTCGCTAATCGACCCATGTCATTTTACTCACCTAATGTTTGCGTTATAAGGGAGAGAACACAAAGCACTCCCAAACTTGTTCGTGCCCCAACTTGCCCCTTATCTATCCACATGCTCAGCCACCCTAATGCCACAAGAAAGCCACTAGGGACGTAAATACGAATGATGTATATGCTGTAGTCCCGAACTAGCTTCACAGCCATCTCAAGACATGGATAGTCGTCCTTTACTGCAAGATACGGTCATATAAAGAAATTAGACTACGAGGTTGGCATATGTCTCCCAAAGGAAGTTTATGTATCTTTCTCCATAAATCCATACAATCTCTCTCTCAACATCACTGAGGGCGAGTTGAGCTTCTCCAACAGTAGTCTGACTTCTAAAGATGATAATTGTTAGTAATTATATAAGTGATGGATTTAGTTGTTCGCATGAATGCACAAAATGAACAAAGTCTCCCTTAGGATTTTTTTATGCGTTAATTACAACTAAGGCCATTTTTCTTATTTTCTGTTTTGCGTTCTTGTGCTGGTAGGTTTTGAACCCATAGTCATAAAACAAAACAAAATTAAAATGATAAAATCTTTTGAAAGTTAAATGTGTTTTCTACAAAAATTGAAGAGAAATAAGTATTACTTTTTATTGCATGTAAATCGTTGATTTAAGATATTGCATACTTCTTTTGTTGCCTAAAATCAATGAAACAAGTTTCTGTCAGATTTCACAAGGTACTTTCTATAGTACATCATATATATACATGTACATGCGTTACGAAAATACAACTCTGTTTTATTTGCTTGATTGTTTTTCTCCCTGGCCTGCTGATGGCTTCTTCAATTTCAAAAGGACACAAAACAGAATTAAAACAAGAGATAACATAAACATGAACTTTAAAATCAGTGAACGGAAGTCAAATGCAAAATCAGAAATCAGATTCTTTTTCGCAATAAAAAGGCGTACAAATTCTTTTAAAAAGATAATTTTAAAAACAGAATTTTCTCATGAGAAGAAATTAGGACAAACAGACGGAGACAAAAACAGCTTCATAGAAATACGAAGGACAATTTATCTTCAATGTTCAGTGAGAGAAGGGGAAAAGCCACGACGCTAATTAGTACAGTGACAGTTTTTAACACATTCAAATATTACATGAATCATGCTACATTATTTCATATGATGCAAATTATAGTAACCAACCGAGAAGGAAGAACAAAAAGTAAATCTTGGCCTAAAACAAAAGGATTACAAAATATGATTGTAAGCAGCGCCTTCTTGAATTAATTAGATGATGGAATTAGAAGTACACTATACGCACATGTAATTGAAAATGATCCCAAAGCCTCACAATCATAATAATTTCTTGTAGAATCTGCCATTACAAAATATTATTAGAAAAAAAAATTCCGATTAAACATTCTGTTTGTTTAAAAAATTTTAAACTAATTACATTTTTTCAGACTAATCAGAATTAGATCTAAATAACAGTTTACATGTGTGTGCAGGAAAAATTAAAATCCTGCAGGAAAATAAAAAGTTCGCGGATTTTTTTTTTTAAATTGAAGGTGAATATCTCAAACCGGGTACCGGGTGTACACCAGGTTAAAGAGATCCTGACTCAGTAAGGTACTCCCACTACCTGATGGTAGTATTCATTTGTGATATCAACTAGCGTGCAAATTCATGAATATTTTGTCCACTGTTACATGAAATTATGAAGAGCAAAAATCGAAAGTTGACCTCATATTTCTCATTCGAAGAACCTGTTAAGTAAAGATCGAGCTTTGCCGTCAGGGAGATAACCCTTAGTTTTAGAAAATTAATATCACATGAGACGGAACATTCAAATCAAATGCCGAAACACTGTGAAAGTAGACGAACGATATCCTCGGTATGTCTCGAATAATTTGAGCCAACTTTCTTTTCCAACCAGTTTTCATTAATTTCCTTAACTAGATAACTTTAAATGAAGTTTTGCAGGTACGATCAGTGTGATCACAATGCAAAGTCTACAACTTACAATATATAGTAAATACATTGTACATATAAAATGAAAAATCAGCATTCGCGGGCATGTTATGTTGAGAATTCAAAAGCAAAGCTTTCCAAATCCACGTGACCCTTCACAATCCCCTCACATCTATACTGAATCAGCAGAAATTGCAGTAAATTGAAATGTTTCTTCAAGAGGCCTTTATCCTGACAGGTGTAAAAACGACAATATAATTTATAAAAAGCTATGTAAAATATATCGTTTGCTTCACTTGCGTTCATTGAACGCATGGATTTTCAATGAACGACAGAGAAGCAAAGGATAGATTTTACGCAGTTTTCATATACATTGTTATTTTTTACACTGGATAAAGGCCAAGGGGTCGAAAATTTGTGTACTAGAGTGTTTATGTTTTATAAGATATCTTTTACATAATCATAAACAATTGAATTCTTACCCTGTGATGTAATGACGGAGCATTCTGTAGTTTGTATTGACTGTAGACTAAAACTGGAAACCATAAAATCTGCCGATTTTATTACTGGATTCTGTGGGGACCATATCATATTAATCTCCCCTTTGGTATACGAATCTGTTCAAAAAATAAATTTTAATCATCAGCAAAATCAATATATTGTTGTTGTTGTTGTTGTTGTTGTTGTTGTTGAAAGAAATTCTTAATATAAAGGTGTGAACCGTCTGGAATCTATCGGCCATTGTCTAAGATTCCTCACATGGTTCTGAAGGGAGATTATCAGCTTTAAATTAAAAGAAATGAACTTTCGCATTTCATCAATACAATGTATATACCAATTTCCATTAAGTTTTTGGAAAGGAAATGTGAAGAAAAGTTATATAATAACACGTTTGTACATACATTGTATCGACATTCACATTGCAAAAGTGAACTCATTTAGCGGAAAATGACGCAAAACTAAATTGAAAATCCATGCACTTTCAGCTAAAAACTATAAATAATCTCAGAATCGATAACAATACAAGATTTTGCATTAAGAATTACATTTGCCAAGTTATTGGACATACATGCCATAATCGAAGAGCTATACCGTTTATTTATGGAAATTAAATCAATCAATTTAATTGGATGAATGATCGAATGACTTGTCTGTCTGTGTACCCGTCCGTTCGTCTGTCCGTCCATCCGTAAGCTAGAGTGTGAACGAAAAAAAGGTTCTATTTATCATTCAGTATGAAAAAAAAATATTTATAGGGAAGCGTACCGAACAAGGAGGAATACCCTCAATATAAGTTTGAACTCTTGATCTTTTTCAAGTAGAACTAACATAAGATATGTACAACCAACTGATCAAAATCTACATAATGTATATGTTGTTGATTACGCGATCTATTAATTCAAATCTTTTTACCTCTTAGAAAAAAGGCTGAAAATGTTTCTCTACCTTCAAAACTTTCATATTCAGGAGGGACCTAAACACATTTCAAGTTAAAAAAAGAAATAGTTAGCAAAAGTTTAAAATAATAGTATTTCGTCTGTCTGATTTTTTTTTTTTTTTTTTTTTTTTTTTTTTTTTTTTTTTTTTTGGCGTACGTTTAACGTTCATAATTTTGTGTAACGTATACTTACAACTCTTTAGATGCAGCATACAAGTTTCTTTACCCCTTGGAAACCCCGAGGAAGAAATAGGGCATGAAATTTTTGCTGTTATTCTGAAATATAACAAAATTTATAATGGATTACTTGAAATGGCTGTCCCGATATAAAAAAATAATCATATCTTAGCGCGTTACGTGATGAATACTTGGAATGTCACTGGTTAACCACTTGGGGACTATTAGTACGGTGACCAAGCCTAAAAAAGTGCTCTATTTTAGGAGTTTAATGTCCACTCCTAGTGCAAGGCTATATTTGGTATCAAATGAAAGGTTATGGTCTAAGGTTTACGATTTGACATGTCGTCAAAACTTTTACGGGTACCCACTACGTCAAATTTGACGTTGAAATGACGTAATAAAAAATGGTGGAAAATTCTCATATTTTGAACGCTAATGGAAGTCTTTCTTCAAATTTGCTGAAATGGGACAATTTCGCCATCAGAATCGAAACATCCTACCGATATGTAGTTTAGAAGTCGTTTAAAGTAATTTTCATTCACACTCAAGGACAATTTCTGAACAATACAACAATTTTAACAAGCATCTTTTGACAGCACTTTACTTCTGAATTTTGATTTCGAATACTTCATGTTCTTGAGTAATTTTAATGTTCATTTTTTAAAGATTGATCTGTTTCGATGGTACTTTCGCCCTTTTTTATCAATATACCAACAAATGTTTCTTCCAATTAAGAGAAAACGCTTAATTGGTCCTTTCAATCCACCTGCAAAAGCGACCAAAAGAGATAAGTAGTGTATGCTTGTCATGCGTTCTTTCGTTGTTAATACGTCTTCATGAATGATGACAATTTGTGCATACCTCTTGATTCATCGAAACCTATCTTGTGTTCAGCATAAATCGCATTTCCAGACAAAATACATGTTTCAAAGAAATTTCCATTGCAAAAATGAGGGTTTATTTTGTTGCATAAAAGGCCTTTTGGGTGAAAAACATGGTTTTAAAGGAAATATCACAGAAAATAGGAAGCAATGAATATATCATTTGTATTCATCGTAAAATAAAAAAAAAATTGAAAGAAAAAAAGTTAGAATGCTCTTTCGACTAATAAAAAAAATTACATTCGAACTCCTAGGTAAAGTTGCAATTTGGTCTCAAAAACTTTGATTTTTGTGAAAAATTGGCAATGCATAAATCTGTCAAAAGGACAAGAGCCATGAACGGCAAAATTGGCTTATTTTGCCATAACGCTTATTTTTGATTTTTACTTTGATAATACTAAATTTCTTAACCTTAGATGATTTTACGCCGTGATAAAGCAAAATACATTCATGTTTTAAAAGTGGAGTATAGTTTATTGTTTGCGACGTCATTTGACGTCAGTTTTTTACGTAAGACACTGCATTCTGCCGTTGTTTGTGTAAGTACAGTGAATTGATCAGTATCAATTTACCAAAAGAAATGAAAATACATATTGCTACATTGAGGAAGTGAGTGAAATATTTATTTGTTTGAAGAATTAAAGCATGTTCAAAAAATCTACATAGATGCAGAACTATATGCATTCACTTATGCTCTGACGTCTGTTACGTTTTGTCGACATGTCGTATCAGATTTGATTCAAATCAGGTTGAAAGGGCATTATAAACCACTAGCAGTTGAAAGAATAAACAAATACATTGGGCGGATCCAGGATGTTTTCAAAGGTTGAAGAGGTGTTTAAAGACTTTAGATATTTTAGGAAGAGGGAACTCAAGATGATTTCGTGTATCAATTTGCCTTATATCGCAATAAAATTTCATATTATTTCGGAAGCATTGCGTTATTTTACAATAATATTCCGTTATATTTTGCAATATAATTGCGTTATTATCTTACTAATATTGCGTCATTTTACTATAATGATGTGTCATTCCGCTAAGACTATGCTTTATTTCGCAAATCTTTACGTTATTTCGCGGAGGAATTGCATTTTCTCGCTATGTCGCAATAGATATGCATTATAGTTATGCGTTTTATGAATGGTTGTCATCATCAACAAACAGGAAATACTTACCTGATGTGTACATCAATATGTACATCGAGACAATTAACGAATTTGACAAGTTTCCATGGATCTGTTGCGACAAGTGTTAAATGCAATCAGGACGCTGCCCCCCCCCCCCCCCTCCCTGGGCACCTGATTTCACTTCGGAATGTTATTCTTTCCGAAATTTGCAACCGTTACTATGGGTATTCTAATGACTTTGCCTTGCCTTCTCGACTGAATAACTGAATAACTGATAAGTACGTCTTAAATGTTTATTACAATTATATTACACAATTATTGACTGTGAATGAGGGCAATATATGATTTGTTGGACCTGAAGATAAAATATTGCCCGAGGCCTAAGGCCGAGGGCTATATTTTGTCTGAAGGTCCAACAAATCATATATTGCCCTCATTCACAGTCAATAATTGTTTTGTTATACCTTACATCAATACTGCAGCAACGACTCGATTAGCCCGGCATGTTTACGTTAATTTTCTTCAATAAGAGAAAGAGCGCAGAAAAATAGGTAGAGCTAATAGCGTCATCAATGACGTGACGTCACAAACGATGTACCGTTTAGCGGTCAATATTTTTTGAAATATTGCCCTAGGGCCAATATTGATGTAAATATTGACCGCTTGGTCAAATATTCGAATTTATAATGCATTTTCCTATGGGGATTTTATTTAGAGATAGTAACAAGGGTATAACAATGCGTGATATTGTTAGAATAGCGCGCTATTTAGCAATAGTATTTCGAAATTGTTCAGACGTATTACATAAAATCACTTTGTTATACCCTTGTCAGTATCTCTATATAAAATCCCCATAGGAAAAATGCCTATAAATTCGAATATTTGACCAAGCGGTCAATATTTACATCAATATTGGCCCTGGGGCAATATTTAAAAAAAATATTGACCGATAAACGGTACATCGTTTGTGACGTCACGTCATTGATGACGCTATTAGCTCTATCTATTTTTTCCGCGCTCTTTCTCTTATAGAAGAAAATGAACGTAAACATGCCGGGCTAATCGGTTCGTTGCTGCAGTATTCATGTAAGGTATAACAAAACAATTATTGACTGGTAATTCGGGCAATATATGATTTGTTGGACCTGAAGACAAAATATAGCCCTCGGCCTTCGGCCTCAGGCAATATTTCGTCTTCAGGTCCAACAAATCATATATTGCCCTCATTCCCAGTCAATAATTGTATAATGTTTTGCGAATCTATAATATACTTTTGCGATATCATGCAATATCATTGCTATATATAACACAATACTAATGTAAAATAACGCAATATTATTACTTTATTACGCAATTTCATTGCGATATGACGCAATATCCTTACTATATACACAATATTGTTATACCCTTGTCAGTATCTCTATAGAAAATCCCCATAGGAAAAATAGCCTATAAATTCGAATATTTGACCAAGCGGTCAATATTTACATCAATATTGGCCCTAGGGCAACATTAAAAAATATATTGACCGATAAACGGTACATCGTTTGTGACGTCACGTCATTGATGACGCTATTAGCTCTACCTATTTTTCCGCGCTCTTTCTCTTACAGAAGAAAATGAACGTAAACATGCCGGGCTAATCGGTTCGTTGATGCAGTATTGATGTAAGGTATAACAAAACAATTATTGGCTGGTAATTCGGGCAATATATGATTTGTTGGACCTTCAGACAAAATATAGCCCTCGGCCTTCGGCCTCGGGCAATATTTTATCTTCAGGTCCAACAAATCATATATTGCCCTCGTTCCCAGTCAATAATTGTATATTATTGTATGACTGGAAAATATGCCCATCACTGATTGGCTGATAACATGTCTGGAGCTTCTGAATATATCGCTATAATCACCTCCACAGATCTAAATTTAGAACGACTCTCATATTTTCCCCAGTATCTTTCTAAAATTGGCGTTGTAGTTATGACGTCATAATAGTAGCGGCATATGCATATATTTCGCGTCATCAAAGAATACCTATGAATTCCTTACAGCAATGGATGCTATCAAGCTAATCGTTGTATTTCATGATCATACAATAAAACAATTAACGATTCTGTTGCGATAAAATTGCGTTATTTGGCAACAGAATTGCGCTCTTACGCATTTCTATCGCGCTTAAACTCAATATTGTTGCGTTAAAACGCAAAATTATTGCAATAAAATGCAATTTCATTGCGATAGAATTGCGTTATTAGGCAATAAAATTGCGCTATTACGCAATATCATTGCGACATAACACAACCTTATTGCAATATAATGCAATATTATTGCGATAAAATTGCGTTATGCAATATAATTGCAGTATAACGCAATACCATTGCAATATAACGCGATTCTATTGTGATATAAAGTAATACTTTTGCGAAACGTTTGTCATATTACAAAATTATTATATCATTTCGATTTGACTGAATACAGTTGCAAAATAACGCAAAACTATTGCGAAATAGCGTAAAATTATTGCAAAATTATTGCAAAACAACGCATTAAATAATTTTTATTTTCAATGAAGCAAACGGGCTTCGGTGAATTCAAAGTAAATTTCAAAAAAAAAAACCCGTTATTTTTGCATGAAAAATCAACATTTTGTGCCCCAAGAATTTTTGTTTTGTGTTTTAATGTGCCAATATGAATCAACATATGAAGCCCGAATTACATAACAAATAAGTGTGAAATTTCAACAACATATCACTTAGATTTGGTACATCTTAGATTTTAGATAAGTAGGTCGATCATATGTAAAGGAACGGGAGGGGAGAAACAGATATGATGGGAAGGTATTACCCACCAAAGTAATGGCAGGAAATAACTCAATTTAACGTGTACTTAACAATTTTTCCGGCTCCTTTCGCTCGCACAAATACATGATAAGTCTCTGGTTTTCATTTCATTTATTTCATCTCCTAGAGAGGGAATAAATTCTAGACATTTACTCCTAAATTCTTGAAAATCATGGGCTATCTTCGCCCGCCTGCATATATATATATGTTTAAAATGTAAAAAGAAGAAAACACACTATTAATTATGCGTTAGCTTTTTCAATCTTCTAAATCCCATCCCGACCCATTTAACCATTCTGGATCTACAGTATGTCTGGATCTATGTTGAGCATGTGTTCAGAGACTGCAGGATGTCTACAGCCAACCTGTGTTTCCGACGTAAAGTTTGAATAATAATTTCTTGCTCATCCATTAATTTATTTTTCTCAATTAGAAAAAAATATTACTATATATTCCAAAAATCTCCAGCCTCGCTTTGCCCGCCGGATCAAATAGCATTGAATTTTGATTACTATTGTTCTACTAGAAATGACTGAATTGTACCAAATGTATTATACAAATATATTGTACAAATGTATAAATGTACACTTCATTTCTTCAAAATTCTCTGCTTGTTGGGCCCATCGCCAGAAAGTATCCAAGAAGAAAATTCCTAAAAGTTAATTGCAAAATATAATACAATAGCCATATCGAACCCCCCCCCCCTTTCTTAAAGTATTTTAAAAGTCTTAAAATACCTCCTTTTAAAAACTCTCTATCCGCCTACGGCAACAAAATGTTCAGAAAGGTATTTTCTAAGGATCCTGGAATATTAATATGAAATAAGAAAGCTCCGTTGGCAATCAATATTTATGTCTATTTATAGTGTTAAAGACACTGTTTAACACATGTCTATGGCAGATACAGTGGCAAATGGACAAAATAAGTTATTAACAGACCGGTAATTGATTCGCAAATCTTCGAAATTTGTGCATTTGTGTATTTTGCGTATACAGAGTTTTGTTTCAAGTACCTTAGTAACATATTTATACAAGAAAATTGTGGAATTTTAATGAAAATTCATTCAAGAAATAGAACGCGTCTAAAAATAGATATTATGACGTCACTGAAACACTGAACGCAATCAAATATTTTTAGAAAATTAAGATTCTTTGATTTCATGTGATTTTGTCCAAAAAAAGTTTTTGCTTGCTTATTTCAATTGAATTAAACACTTTTAAAGTCTCTAAGAGGCACAAAGTAAGATAAACGCAATTTGACCCCTATGACCTTTGACCTATAAATAAACGATGAAGGCACCCCAGAATATTTTGACGACATCTCAATTTTGAAAGTTGAGACTCTATAGTTTCATTTGGTATACAATTTAGCCTTGCACTAAGAATGGAAATTAAATGTTATTTTTTAGGCTCTTGGTCACCCGACTATATGAGAGAATAGTGTCCGATATTACATTTTGCTTGACAGAGTTTCAGAGTGATGTACTGTAGGTGTCGCCACTTCCTAGCACTATATATAACATACGAATTTTACTTTATCACCAGAGTTCATACCAATAGGCGGAAAGATCGGCCGAGTGTGCGTAAATACTATGCACTACTAAAAAATATTTAGAGGAACATACGAAAAAATTGCCTGGCGATCTTTCGGCCATTGTTCATACCATATATAACGGAGATATTTTAATCACATACGAGGAAGCAGCAATTGTGACCACCGAATCGTTGAAGAGGGGAAAAGGAGGGTCCCAAAAATATTACGTCTTTAAATTTATAGCATCTTCGAACAATGTAACATGCACAAGACATGCACGTTTCGGGTATCCAACCCTCGTCGGTGATCCAACCTCGTCGGTGATCATGAATCTAAACAATCTAATATGACCAAATACTGTGAAATTAATGTCCAAAAAGTACCAAAAGACGTAGCAGGATGGATGGGATATGATGCTACAGGACCCACTTTTGAGAAAATTCGACAAAATTTCGTTAACAGAAATTTAGAACGGCGAAGCTGATCAGACTCAAGGCTACATGTCAAGTGACTTAATATTAATTTAACAACTAGAATGAAATGTTCTAAGAAGTCCCTCCGTTTATTTCAGCTTTCCATAAACCTTGTTTTTTACCAAATCTGTTCTACTCACCTGGCACTTTTTATGAGCGTCCCATTTGGGTAAACCCTTATGAAAGTATTCGGTTTAGTAACGCTATGTTGCGTTTCTGAAATGGCGTTCGAAATGTACATATCTGGCGTCCATATCATGATGTACTTGTCGAGGTCCACCAATACATAGTGTCCTTGAAAACGCACAGAGTTGGCGTCATATTGAAGACGTTCGTCACGCCATTCTTGTATCAGGTGAAAAGTAACGTCTAACTCCTATGTATAGAAAAGGACAATATATGATACATACAAATTTCATTATGGAATTTTTTAAAAGTCTAATCATGTTAATAAATTTAAGTTTGAAAAGTCAATTTTCGGGAATTTTCAGAGTACTAACTGACAGCTTATGAAATAAAACTCCCCTCAAACAGGAAACGAAATCACAATTTAATGTACAGCAATGAGAGATTTCAGAATTTTCTTGAGGGGGATGCTAGATATGCAGAGAACGGGATTATAACTAATTTTAAACCTTGAAATATCTTAAATATAAATGTCTCTTCAATAAACGAGAGAACTTGTCCCAAACACATATATTATAAACAGAAATAAAAGAAAAACATGCACGTACTGTGATTACGTTGCTTCTGAGACTTGTAAGATGTAACGTTGTCTTAACCTCTGTTTTGTTTCCTGGGAAAAAAAGTAAATATGACACATGACACGTACTCTCTTAATCCTACAGAAACATAAAAAATTCTCGGGATATAATTTCGGTTTCCATAGAATTCGATGACGAAGATATAGAACCTGAATCTGACGTCAAGGTTAGATGACGTTATTTATTCTAGACAAAGTGGGAAGTACTTTAAAACTGTGTGAACTGTGTCAATTAAATGGAAACGTGGAAACATGAAATTCGGCTGGATCATATCATATTTATTTTACGAAGAAAACATCCTTTTCATCTCGTGCCGCTTATACTGTTTGCAGGTCACCCGGAAATCTCCTTTTGGAACCGAAATTTTAGATTTTATTTGCCGAAAACTTAGCGCCATAAACTAGTCCAATTTCTTTTCTTTTTTATAATTTCTATCTATAATTCATACGTTTTATAGAAACATGGAATTTCAAAAGACATTCAAACTTTATAAGTTTTTGTATATTTATATATATATATTATATTTCCATTTTTCCGTTGGGTCTCGTATTGTGTAGACGTGATACGTACCCGTCTCCGTCCAAGGAGGGAGGTCATAATTATATTTGGTTAAATTCTGCTCCAATTCATCCCAACTGGAAAAGAAAAAGAGTGTTATTTCAATACAAAATTCTTTTGTGGAAAATGACTTTGAAAGTACATATTCAAGCTACATAATTTCTTTTTTCTCTCTTTTTTTCTCCCCCCCCCCCCCCCCCACTAGAATCGAAGATGTCTTTGTAATGTATGTATGTCTGTCTGTCAGAAACTTTAACCTGTGCCATAACTATTAAACCAAATGAGACACAGCTTTAATGTTTCACATGCGCATTGCTTGTAACAAAAACTTTTTTTTAAATTTGTCAACTTGAACTTCGACCCCATGATCCTGACCTTGGAGATCGACCTATTTTTAAGAAAATACACTTTCGGCAATATCTTCAACGTCTTTAAAGATAGGATTCTCATATTTCATGCTCATGACGTTTTCCTTAAACACACCACAATAGTGACACCATGGTTTTAACCCCCTGACCTTGACCTTCATTAATGACCTCAATCTTAGAATTTTTACCAAAGAAATTAATCATGGCCATTACAACATTTGAACCATATCATTATCAAATACAGTTTAGATATTGCTCATGACAGAGCCTTTCATTTTAAACCTTGAAGTTTAACCCTGTTATCTTGACCTTTGAGTTTGACCTTCTTTTTGTTGAGCAGTAACTCCATTTACTTTATAGAAAGGATGCTCGTATTTCACATGTGTCTTCCTTATGGGACGATCAATCTATTGATTACCTCGTAACATGACAAAGAATTTACCTTCTTGACTGACCTGACCTGAATTTAAGAAATTTAATTTGGGCATATCAGGTACAGCTTATAGATATTTAAGATTTACATTGCTTATATGACAAGGCCTTTCATTTGACACTTTGTGATCTAAGACCTCATGACCTTGGACCTTTGTTTAACCTACTTTTAGTAAAATACACTTTTAGCAATATTTAATTCCATTTCTTAATGCTGCCGACGGGGACATTGTATTTCATAAAGTTTTAAATTCATCCTCCCCCCCCCCTCCTTTACACAATTGGATTTTTTATTCTAATAATTCTCTATTTCGTGCGTGAAGTTTCATTGAAAATTAGAAGGAAAAGCTCTTTTATTGTGGGGGTGTTTTTGTTTTTGTTTTTGTTTTTGTTTGGGTTTTTTTTTTTTTTTTTTTTTTTTTTTCCGCTTATTTTTCCGTGATGACGATCAACTGTTCCTATACTACAATTATCACGTCAAGATACTAAAGATAAATGCTTGCAGATGCGTGTACATTTAACGCCTCATCGGACTAGACAGCAGGGTTTCATAATCTTGCAGCTAGTTTGCTTGATATATTTGATCTGTACATTATAAAGTTCAGTCATAATCAATGTCTCAATAATTCATGAACCTAATAATATTCTTATCGATTTTGAATCATTTTCCGTGGTAAAAGAGAATAAGAAAAACGAGAAAGCAATCCAAAATACAATAATGGCGAACGGGCTTGGAATTTATTCCCTGAATCTCTAAAACAGCAATACCGGGTTTTGGGGGTTTGTTGGGGGGTTTTTTGTGTGTGTGTGTGTGTTTTTTTTTTTTTTTTTTTTTTTTGGAGGGGGTTGTTTTGAATGTTTTTGATTTGTTTTGTTTTTGGGGGGTGGGGGGGGGGTTTATTTCTTGGTTGGTTTGTTTGTGTATTTGTTTTTATTTGCTTCCTTCTCGGGTTTAGTTGAGTCTTTAGCCAGTGTATTAACACGGAAAACAAAATCCGCACGTACAGAACATGACTGTCAATGCAGAAGTGACTTGATATAAATGCGCCCCCCCCCCCCTCCCCCTGTATCACATCAACAAGCTTTTATTACCCTCCCCCCCCCCCTCCCACATTTTATTCTTTCTTATAGATATTTTTAAAACAATTTCCAAAAGAGGTTCCAATAAGGTACTCTAGGACTTGTTCTTTAAACATTTTTTTAAAAAACTCGTCTTCATTTTAAATACACATGTTGATTGAATTCTTATACTACACTTCGTAAATTGTATACCACATACCCGATATACATGTAGCGTCCCTCTCATAGGCCATGTGTCGAATTACGGAGTACGTTTTTTTTAAAACTTGAGGCATAATGTAGAATTTCAGTGTAAAGGGGAGAGGGGGTCAGGGGTTCGTTAACTGTGCTTATATTTTAAGTATAGATATATACATGAATGAGTAAAATATATAATTTGATTATAAGTACATGCATACTTACCCTGGCAGGGAACATCCAAAGCGTAAAGAAGCCAGAAATAAGAGGTATTTGAACGTATTGCGCATCCTTTATATATCATCTAGTAATAGTGAAACTGAAGACCTATTCTTACATCATATATATATAGAACATACAAACATATTGGAGAAGAAGAGAAAAATATCGACCCGACCGACTGAGTGAAAACTTTGTTCTCAATCTTGAGTCATTCAGGAATGGGGGTTTCACAAGACTCCGTGTCGTGTCGCAGATAAACAAAGATTTCTACAAATACCTGTTCCTCAGGTGTAGATCCAAGGGTACTTTCGTCGAGAATGGGAAACTTTAAATAAACACTGACAAGTGCGTATCTAAAGGGGGTGGTCAGGGATAGATGTCCGGAATTTGAAAAAAAAATGTTGATTATCCCCGTTTTAGCGTGTAATTCTTATAAAAACCATAGGTCAGACACCCCCCTCGACTGCTCTCAGCACCCACAGGTACGTATTTTCACGTTAGAGAGTGCATGGGAGGGGTTGAAGTCCATGTGAACAAGATCTGGATGTTTTGCGAAAAAGAGATAGAAAAAAAGTAAACGAAAAAAAGGCTGATTAACCCCGTTAGTTTGTTTCAAGACCATATATATGCATAGCAATTCTGTATGATTCTTGTATTTCGTACGTCAAATTGTTCTCAAACATGCAAATATTTTTATTCATAGGCGGATCTAGGATTTTTCCGATCGGAGGCGATGTCCCTTTCTTCTTTTTTTTGGGGGGGGGGGGGGGTTCTAGTCTATGATTTTGAATAAAAAATACTGATAATAGGGAAAAATCAGTCTTTAGGTCAGGGAAGGGGGTTCTAGACCCGAAACCTCATTCGTCCTTGCATGATATAGAGTTCGTTTAACTTCAACATAAGCGATCGGACTTCTTCATTCACAAATTTCACTTTAAAACAAATCTATACAAGCAAGGATTGCAAAATACGTGTTTGCAAAGTACAAACATTCATTTATAATTTATTCAAGTAACTAGCGAACCTAAACTTCAGATTTCATTTAAGTTATTTCTATTGTAGAAATCGAGCAGTTCCAATTGCAAGCGCACATGTATATATTCAAACGAACTTTATTAAAAGTCAATTGAAAAAAAAATACATGTTTACACACACCATGGTGTTCAAATGAGACGAAGAAGGGATGGGGAGGGGGTTAGTTTTGGGAGGGGAAAATATACATGGATTTAAAGGGGTGACCTTTGTCGAATCTGGATAAGGTCCTCTTTTTTTGTCTCTTTAAAAGTATATAATAATTTTTTTTTTCATAATTACGAATCTTTGTTGTCTTAAAAACCCTCAAAGGAATACTGCTGAATAAATAATTGAATCCGTAAGGTCAAGTTCAGCAAATTAATTTGGTTAATTATGTTCATTTGAAAACCTAGACCTAATATATATATATATCACTTATAGTCTACGTCACCAAAGGAAATGACCCTATAGACAAACATTATAATATACATGTATTATATATGTCACTTATAGTCTACGTCACCAAAGGAAATGACCCTATAGACAAACATCATTATATACATGTATTATACATGTCACTTATAGTCTACGTCACCAAAGGAAATGATCCTATAGACAAACATCATTATATACATGTATTATATATGTCACTTATAGTCTACGTCACCAAAGGAAATGACCCTATAGACAAACATCATTATATACATGTATTATACATGTCACTTATAGTCTACGTCACCAAAGGAAATGATCCTATAGACAAACATCATTATATACATGTATTATATATGTCACTTATAGTCTACGTCACCAAAGGAAATGATCCTATAGACAAACATCATTATATACATGTATTATATATGTCATATACATCTTTATATACATGTATTATATATGTATATAACATATTATATATGTTATATACATCTTTATATACATGTTTTATATATGTCACTCATAGTCTAGGTCCATAAGAGAATGACCCGATAGACAAACATCATTATATACATGTATTATATATGTCACTCATAGTCTAGGTCCATAAGAGAATGACCCGATAGACAAACATCATTATATACATGTATTATATAATTATGTCACTCATAGTCTAGGTCCTAAAGAGAATGACCCGATAGACAAACATCATTATATACATGTATTATATATGTCACTCATAGTCTAGGTCCTAAAGAGAATGACCCTATAGACAAACATCATTATATACATGTATTATATATGTCACTCATAGTCTAGGTCCTAAAGAGAATGACCCGATAGACAAACATCATTATATACATGTATTATATATGTCACTCATAGTCTAGGTCCATAAGAGAATGACCCGATAGACAAACATCATTATATACATGTATTATATATGTCACTCATAGTCTAGGTCCTAAAGAGAATGACCCTATAGACAAACATCATTATATACATGTATTATATATGTCACTCATAGTCTAGGTAACCAAAGAGAATGACCCTATAGACAAACATCATTATATACATGTATTATATATGTCACTCATAGTCTAGGTCCTAAAGAGAATGACCCTATAGACAAACATCATTATATACATGTATTATATATGTCACTCATAGTCTAGGTAACCAAAGAGAATGACCCTATAGACAAACATCATTATATACATGTATTATACATGTCACTCATAGTCTAGGTCCTAAAGAGAATGACCCTATAGACAAACATCATTATATACATGTATTATATATGTCACTCATAGTCTAGGTCCTAAAGAGAATGACCCGTTAGACAAACATCATTATATACATGTATTATATATGTCACTCACAGTCTAGGTCCTAAAGAGAATGACCCTATAGACAAACATCATTATATACATGTATTATATATGTCACTCATAGTCTAGGTAACCAAAGAGAATGACCCTATAGACAAACATCATTATATACATGTATTATATATGTCACTCATAGTCTAGGTCCATAAGAGAATGACCCGATAGACAAACATCATTATATACATGTATTATATATGTCACTCATAGTCTAGGTCCTAAAGAGAATGACCCGATAGACAAACATCATTATATACATGTATTATACATGTCACTCATAGTCTAGGTCCTAAAGAGAATGACCCGTTAGACAAACATCATTATATACATGTATTATATATGTCACTCATAGTCTAGGTCCTAAAGAGAATGACCCTATAGACAAACATCATTATATACATGTATTATATATGTCACTCATAGTCTAGGTCCTAAAGAGAATGACCCGATAGACAAACATCATTATATACATGTATTATATATGTCACTCACAGTCTAGGTCCTAAAGAGAATGACCCGTTAGACAAACATCATTATATACATGTATTATATATGTCACTCATAGTCTAGGTCCTAAAGAGAATGACCCGATAGACAAACATCATTATATACATGTATTATACATGTCACTCATAGTCTAGGTCCTAAAGAGAATGACCCTATAGACAAACATCATTATATACATGTATTATATATGTCACTCATAGTCTAGGTAACCAAAGAGAATGACCCTATAGACAAACATCATTATATACATGTATTATATATGTCACTCACAGTCTAGGTCCTAAAGAGAATGACCCGATAGACAAACATCATTATATACATGTATTATATATGTCACTCATAGTCTAGGTCCTAAAGAGAATGACTCTATAGACAAACATCATTATATACATGTATTATATATGTCACTCACAGTCTAGGTAACCAAAGAGAATGACCCTATAGACAAACATCATTATATACATGTGTTATATATGTCACTCATAGTCTAGGTCCTAAAGAGAATGACTCTATAGACGAAAATCATTATATACATGTACATGTATTATGTATGTCACTTAATACACTTATAGTCTAGGTCCTAAAGAGAATGACCCGATAGACAAACATCATTATATACATGTATTATATATGTCACTCATAGTCTAGGTCCTAAAGAGAATGACTCTATAGACAAACATCATTATATACATGTATTATATATGTCACTCATAGTCTAGGTAACCAAAGAGAATGACCCTATAGACAAACATCATTATATACATGTATTATATATGTCACTCATAGTCTAGGTAACCAAAGAGAATGACCCTATAGACAAACATCATTATATACATGTATTATATATGTCACTCATAGTCTAGGTCCCAAAGAGAATGACCCTATAGGCAAACATCATTATATACATGTATCATATATATATATTTTTTGTTGCGAGTTAAAGAAGATCCTGATAATAATCTCAACATCACTCACAATAGAGCTCCAAACTGAGCATCGATGGGCCACAAGCAAGCTAGAGGTGGGACCAGATTCCCGGAGGAGTAATCATCAACCGTTGGCTAGCCGCACCCGACGTTGATGTTTAAGCAGGAAAATAACCAATGAAATTTGTAGAGACTACACATCTGTCTGGAAAGAAGCAAATATAGTGATGAGAAATATAGAAAAACCGCCTTTTTCAAACAATACTATGAAAACCTCCTGTCGGCTAATTCTTAACAAAGAAAATGACAATATGGACAATGACTATATCCCAATACACAGTGCAAAATCGATAATTTTTCAGGAAACCACAAACCGAAGGCATACAAAATCAGGATAAAACAGGAACCAAAGCAAACAAACAAAAACCTCAGCCACATTAAAAGAAACGAACTCCCAATAAGGAGTGAGACCAGGTGCCCAGAAAGAGTCAGCATCTCCTGCTTGCATGCAGCACCCGTCGCTTCAATTCGGCAGAAATATCACATCCGGCAACTTCCATTCCGGAAGATACAAGCATAGTCTGTGGTTGGTTTAAATGGTCTAAGACAGAATATCATTCACCATTCTGGACAATGGAACATTATAGTGTATGACGAATTCCCCATATCGACCGTAGAAATGTTAGTCGATCACAAACGTATCCCTGACCGAGAAGCTTATCTGAAAGACGCCTAGCTCTCAGAAATAAAAAATATGTATATATATTGCGGCCTAATCATGTATAGTGTCAAGATATTATATAGTTTATTGATGACAAAGTGACATAAAAGACATTTTACAAATAAAGGATTCCGAATCTTAATCAATACCGCGCCCTCTTTTTAACCAAGTATTCAAAAGCATTTGCTACATCAAGCTGATGGACCCATAAAGGCTTGCAACTTAAGTACCCTTCTTATCCCTTCTCTTTCCCATACCAAATATTTCTAAATCGATCTCTATGAATCTATGACACCTCTTCTGTAAGAAATATCAGTGCCTTTACTCATTGACCCTATTCCTTGATCTTGAAGATTTATTTCCCAAGGGTATCTGACGACGAAGCCATCATAACAGAGGAAATTCCTGGATCATTTATCACCTATCAAAAATTGTTTAACATTTGATGCCCTTGATCTAGCGATCGATCTTTCAAAAACTACATCAATTGTATTCTTCGTTACGACAGGAGGCTGTGTTGAGAAATGCTTAAAAGACTCGATCGGAAAATCTATATTCTGACATAACAGGGTGCAAACCTATTAGAAACCGCAGCAAAATGATTTTATATCAGTCTCATGAGAATTTGTGCAGGCCTTCTAGGAAGTGTTTTGGCTCACCTGATCGAATCTCAAATAAGCTTTTGTCATAGCGAGTCGTCCGACATCCGTCTATCCGTCCAGCGTGAATTTTTTTTATATTTTCGACTTCTCCTCTGCAAGCTGCACAGAATTTCACGAAACCTTACAAGAAGCAAGTATTCAAGGTCCTCTACCAAGTTTGTGTTTTTGTTTTTTGGGGTTTTTTGTGCTGATTGGACAACAAATATGACTGCCGAGGGCTCTGATTGCATTTTCGACTTCTCCTTTGCAACTGCTGCAAAGATTTTCACGAAACTTTGCAAGAAGTAAGTACTCGAGATCCTCTTCCAAGTTTGTGTATTTCGTGGCTATCGCGGTCATCAAATATTGTCGCCGAGGGTTCTGATTGGCTGACACATTTTTTACTGCTCCTCTGCAACCGCAGCACAGAATTTCACGAAGCAAGAACACAAGATTTATAATTGGTATTATTAGTGATGTTCAGTTAACAACACATGCTCTGTGTGACCTCGACAAGAAAAGACCCATTTTCTTCAAGGCAACACTATGTACAAGATCTGATCTAAGTCTCTTGACAATGACCTGACGGACTGCGTAGCTTTAAGATGACTTTGTGCTATTTCCGATGTAAATTCTTAACGTCGCTCAAATTTTTCATGGAATCTAAGCTTAACATACGGCGGGCACTGAACGAAGAAGTTGTAAAGTAACCATAATAGAAGGCAATAAGAAAAATTCATCAACAAACAAGCAAACCAGTAATATTGCCGATATTGAAATATGTGTAATCATGCAATTAAGCGCTCCTGGTGCCAGGTGTATTTATAAGAAAACAAATGGATACACGGAATCGACATTGGATAACCATGTACAATATCCATAGATATTGTTATATTTGTCCGGAATAAGTTTACATGTTTTGCATATTCTTATGATAAATTTCACTTAAATTACGTATGAGCACAAAATATGGCAAATTCAGACAATCTTGTGAAAGATCGATATATGACAAATCATCCTTGAAACAGAATTAGCCATACTTTTTTGCGCCCATAAGAAAAATTAAGAAAAAAATACAGGACAAAGTATAGATGAGTATGTATAACCACGCTTCTATGTCTATCGATCAATATATCTGCATTAATTTTTATCTTAATTTTATAGACGTTACATGGATTCTGATGAGATAACAAACGATTTTTTTTATTATTCTTATTTAGAATTACCATACACAATGCGTCAGAATCATCAAACGCCTTTTATACCGTGGATATGATACTAATGTCACCAGACGGTCACTAGCCTTGGCACTTGACTAATCTACAGTCTTGTACCAGCGCATTCTTAAGACATGCATTCTGAGTGACTGTGACGACGGGACTCCATGACGGGCCCTGTCCAAACCTCTTTAGAGAAGACAGGGCCCCAAACACCTGTACTCTCTGAATGTCAGTCGGACTCCTCGGGTGACAGTATACATGAGCTCGCGTCGGCAGAGCACGGATTGTATTACGTACTCCCCCTTTTTATATCCATTTACATGTTAAACGTCTTTAAATTCAAAAGCATCATTTAAAACCTGATAAATTTACAGCATGGACCAGACATGCACGTTTCGGGTACTAAACCCTCGTCAATGATCCTCAGTCTAAACAATGTAATTTTGCCAAAAAGAATGCAAATTATTATGTCCAAAAATGTACCAAAAGACGTAGCAGAATAGGTTGGATATGATGCTACAGGACCCACGTTTTAGAAATTTCAAGAAATTTTGTAACAGAAAATTTCAAATGCGTTGAAGAGATAGACGATCAACCAAAGTTGATCGAACTTGGCTACATGTGCCCTCGGGGACTCTTGGTCCACCAGCAGTGACACTCACCAAGTAGTTCAAATGTTAAACGTCTTTAAATTCAAAAGCATCATTTAAAACCTGATAAATTTACAGCATGGACCAGACATGCACGTTTCGGGTACTAAACCCTCGTCAGTGATCCTCAGTCTAAACAATGTAATTTTGCCAAAAAGAATGCAAATTATTATGTCCAAAAATGTACCAAAAGACGTAGCAGAATAGGTTGGATATGATGCTACAGGACCCACGTTTTAGAAATTTCAAGAAATTTTGTAACAGAAAATTTCAAATGCGTTGAAGAGATAGACGATCAACCAAAGTTGATCGAACTATTCATCTATGTTGCTTGGACCCCGCGTTTTGCGGTCTTGTTTGTGTGTGGACATCTGACAGTGAGGAGGTTGTTTTACACCACAATTGTACGACCTCTGGGTAATATGAAAAATGGGAGGGTTGTGCGCACGTAATCCAGGATAAACACACCATTTGTTGATTACGTAGCAGATGGCCATCCTACGTCGGTACCGGTTGCCCATTGGTCCCGTTGGTTTATGTATTTAGTCTTTTGTGTTTAATATGTCTATGTCGTATGTCTCTTATTCGTCTCTTGCTGTGGTCGTCTTCTCTGTGTTTCGCTTCGGGTGTCTTTGTGTTTTGATGTTGGTGCTGTAAGCAGGTCTGGTTGGAGATCCCCTACCTTCTATTCTTAATGTGTTTATCTCACAAAACTCGAATACGGAATGCTATGTTTGAAGACATTTACATGTATACCCTTAACAGAAAAATTACATAGAAAGGGCGTTGAACTGTTTCTACAAAAATAACATTCCAAGGAATGCTTGTGTCGCATGTGAAGCGGTTTTTTCTTTAAAAGTGGATTAGATATGTTGGCCAAGATCTTTATGTGAACACTATTAATATATGTATCAATAGGTCACTATATCAAAATTATTAGTACGTAGGAAAGTCTTGTCAAATGAAATTCACTTGTGAAATATCATACCTATTACTTACCAATAAAAAGATATGGTCAATCTAAAATTCTCAGAACAAAAAGAATGTGAATCATATAGGTTAACGTCGCAATTGAAATAAATTCTTCACAAAAGAAAGGTCTCATGAATGACTCTCTTTTTTATTTCTATAGAAAATAATGTCGAAGGGTTCCGATTTAAAGTCTCATCAAAAGCAATACACAAGAGAAATATCAAATCCCGTGCAATCACATACACATATCAAAAGATATAGTCCATCTTCATTGAAACAGAATGTGGGTCAAACATCTCTGTCAAGGCCACTTGGTCGAAATTATGGTACGCGTCTATAGGTCTTGTAACAAGGAATACACAAGTGAAATGTCAAACCCTATCACTTACCAATCAAAAGATAAAGCTTATCTTATTTTATTGAAAAGAAGGTCAAATATATATTTCAAGTGACAAATATGGATAATGACCATATCCCTGTCTACAGTACAAAATCGATAATTCAGAAAATCAGAAACCGAAGGCATACAAAATCAGGATAAAACAGGAACCAAAGCAAACAAAAACAAAAACCTCCACCATATGAAAAGAAGCGAACTCCCGATATGAGAGTGAGACCAGGTGCCCAGGAAGAGTAAGCATCTCCTGCTTGCATGCAACACCCGTCGCTTCAATTCGGTAGAACTGTCACATCCGGTTACTTCCATTTTGGAAGATATAGAGTACAATCTTTGGTTGGATGGTTCAAATGGTTTATGACAGAATATCATCCACCATTCTGGATAGTGGGACATCATAGTGTATGACGAGTTCCCCATATCGACCGTAGAACTTCCTCAGTGACGATGTTAGTCGGTCACAAACATATCCCTGACTGAGAAGCTTATCTGAAAGACGCCTAGCTCTCAGAACAAAATCCGTATATTTGGTACTTGCTCTGGCATAGCGTATCAACTGAGATATGAACACGCCATAAGCAGGCGATGAAGGGATGTTGCTACTCAGAAAAGGAAAGTTCGTAATGCTGAAATTGAAGTCGTCACGTTTGTCATAGAGTGAGGTGTTCATGTGACCATCAGTGTCGTAGGACAACATTATGTCCAAATAGGATGCTGAATTATTTGTCTCTGTAGTTTCTTTGACTTCAAGCTCCGAAGGATAGATCCTGCTCAGGTAATCCGCGAATTTTGGATTATTGATGGACAACACATCGTCTATGTATCTGTAAGTGAAGTTGAAGTCAGAAGCTAAGTATTTTTTCCCTTCAGAGACCAATGATTGAATGAATTCAGCTTCGTACGAGTAAAGGAAAATGTCGGCAAGGAGTGGGGCACAATTGGTCCCCATTGGAATTCCGACAATTTGCTGGAAGACCTTTCCTCCAAACACCACAAAAATGTTGTCGATCAGAAAGTTTAACATCTGAATAATGTCTGTTTCAGTGTACTTATTTTCAGAATCTGACTTTTCTTTTACAAAGTAGGTTTTGTCATAGTTAACAACAATAAATTTGTATTTGCGATTACCGTTCTTACTTATAAACGCATTACTTATAATTTTTGCGAGTCTTTCTTTCAATTTAGAATGTGGAATTGTAGTGTAAAGTGTCGAAAAATCAAAGGCTTTGATCGAATGGACTCTACTAAAACGAGTGGATTTCAGATGTTCTAAAAGTTCCTTCGAATTCTTTAAAATCAGATCACTAGGTCAAAAATTATGGTATCTGTAGAAAGTATTTGTTACAAAGTAGACACATGTGAAATATCAAAGCCCTATCACTTACCATTCAAACGTTATGGGGTATGACACCAAAAGTGCGATAGACAGACGGATAACGGACAAAATTGACCCCTAAGTGTCGCTATGCTTAGCAGGTGACACAAAAAACCTCATTATATTAATTGTTTTGATGTTTTATTGGGGCCCCAGGGAAAGAAGCTTTCGAACTTCTTTATTTTACAGGAGATTTTTCTGCATGACGTTTCTGCATAAGACAAAACGAATAGTCTTTGGAAAATATATAGTATTTGATGGGGATCAGCACTAATATATCAATTCGATAAGTTTCCATGGAGCTGTTGTGACGGGTGTTGCATGTAAACAGGAGACGCTGACTCTCCCCGGGTACCTGGTCTCACTTCGAAATTTTATTCATTTCGAGGTTCTCAACCGTTCCTATGGAAAATCTAATCATTTTGCTTTACCATCGCGACTTTGAGACTGAATGGGTACTTCTTTGATGTTTATATAATCTTTGCGACAATTTTGTGAAGAAGAACGAAGTGTCAAACTCGGCAAGGGAGCAGCATGTTTCGGATAATGAGTTTACATTGGAGGGACTATCTGGAAATTTTACAAAAAGGAGTTGGTGTTGGAATTTGCCCTTTCGGCCCTGTTTTCAAAGTTGTTCATTTATCCATAATATTCACGTTTAAAAAACGTCAAATGTATGGTAAATCCATATCAGGAAAGCTTATTTTGATTTCACACTATACGGAATAATACGTCACTGAAAACGTTTAAAAACGTTGAAATCATTGTCAATATCAATAATCGAGCGACATTTCGATACAGTATGAAATAAAGTACCGCTCCGGGCATTGCCCATGATAATTTTTGTACCTATTTATGGATTTCTGATCGGCCTTTAGACAGTCGGGGAAACTTCCTTATATGGAAGTCAAACATAGCAGAACGACTGCGTCACATAATCAATTCAGAGTGAGCGCTCCCTCATATTCAACCAATCGCTTCGATGAACTTTGCATTATGGGATTACTATGATAGTAAAAGCGTGTGTGTATTTTGGCTTAAGCACTGTCTTCAAAATTGCTCCGCTATCGCAGAAATAGCAATCAAATTCCTTGACATTTTTGTCACTTATACTTCAGAGGTATATCTATTGATTCCATGTTGCATTTTTTAAAATTCAAACTCTAAATTCAGATATTAAGATGAGAAAATGGCACATTTTTGAAACGACCTGCATTGTACCTACACATAATCTTCGTGAAATCGATCCATACAGAGATTTTTCTGTACTAGACATGTATAATTTACGTTTGTGACTATAAAAACATCGGATATTGAAGAATAATGTGTGTCTAATGTATACATTACAAACTGTTTTAAAGAAATGTCAGGAATTGAGGAAGATTTATCAGGTAAACCCTGGTATTTGCCGAAAGTGCATAATATTTCCTAATGTATGTTTTATTTTCTCAAGACATGGTTTCATACCCCTTTTCGGTGTATGTTCTATGTGATAATTTGAATTTTTTTTTTGAAATGTCACGGAAAAGCATCATAAGTAATCGAATTTATCGAACAATAAATAAGAAGTTGACACCCACCCTTTCTACACCATTAGTAAATCTAGAATTTTTTCCAAGGGGGGTCCAGCCTATAAGGAGGGACAACCTTTGGGTCTGAAAAAAATATTAACATAAAAACGGGAAAAATAAAAATTTGGTATAATTCTAGAAGGGGATGTATGCCCCCCCCCCAATCCGCGCTTGCAGCTCTCAAATTATTCAAGTAAGAACATACTATAGATGTTCATTACCTGATCAAAAAATTGTACATGTACATTTTTGTAGGTGGCGCCACTCACTTCAAACATTTTCATTTGAACAGAATTGGGAGGTTTATGAGTTTTTTTATTTTCAAAGGATTTTGACAAGATAAATTTATCGGTACCGATGTAAGGTTGGGATGGGAAACATTAGTTTTATTGATGGTTATTTATATCCTAATAAATAGTTCTCTGAGACGTACCCCTCCTTCATCATCCAGGGCCAATTTTATGCTCTCTCTCTCTCTCTCCTTTTTGATTTTGAATTTGCAGAAGAGAGGAGCTGAGCTAATATAGAACGTATCAATTGAATAATATATCATAATTTTCGTTGAGATCACACATGGAACCATTCAAAAGTGCATGATCTTCTCACCTTGATTTACGGTCTTAGACATGAGATTTTTAAAAATGCAACATGCAATCGATAGATATACCTCTGAAGTATAAGTGACAAAGATGTCAAGGAATTTAGTCGCTATTTCTGCGATAGCAAAGCAATTTCGAAGACATTACAAAAGCCAAAATATACGCATGATTTTACTATCATAGTAATCCCATAATGCAAAGTTCATTGAAGCGATTGGCTGAATATGAGAGAGCGCTCACTCTGAACTGATTGTGTGACGCAGTCGTTCCGCTATGCTTGACTTCCATATAAGGAAGTTTCCTCGACCTGTTAGATCTCTATAAACATATCGATGGCGTTGGTCATTTATGGCGAGTGACGTTACGAGGGCTCTAAATTATGACGCCGTATTTTCTCAAACATTCAACATTGCAAAAAGTCATAATTAATAGTCATAATTTATCAAATGCAAGGGCTGATATAAAGGGTTAACGCACCTTATCCTTACAGTCAGCTTCTTTTAAAGTTCGGACCTATCTTAAATATAGCAACAGAGTATAATACTTTGGGTATTTATGGTGACATAATAAACAAAATTAGATGGATCAAAGGCAGACAGCATAACCAATCATCGAACGCCTTTTATACCGTGGATATAATCCTAATGTCAACAGAAGGACACTCGGCTTGGTACTGAACCAATCTACAGCCTTGTACCAGCGCATTCTTAAGACTTTCACTCTGACCTACTGAAACGACGGGCCTCAATGACGAGCCCTGTCCAAACCTCTTTAGGGAAGACAGGGCCCCGACCACCTGTCCTTTCTGAATGCCGGTCGGACTCCTCGGGTGCTAACATGCACGAACTCACTGCAGCTGCATTTCGTATGTCCTTCCCTTTTAATATATATTTACATATCTATCTGTGTTGCTTGGGCCCCTACGTTGTGCTGTTTGTTTGTATGGTCATCTTACAGCGAGGTTACTTTACATAATATTTGTGTGTTCTTCGAGACCTTTGGGTAATCGTAAAAGTTGGAGGGTTGTGTGCATGTAATCCATCTGCTTCTAACGGTACTGATGGCCGTCGGCATCGATTGCCCATTGGTCTTGTTTGTTTATGTGTTGTCTTATGTGTTCGATGTTTGATGTATAGACATCTATACTTCTAAAAATGTCGAAGGGTTCCAACTCTCTACGTTCTTGAAGAAAATTCCAAATCAATTTACATGCACCAGACACGTGTTTCGAATATTAAATTCTCATCAATGATGCTTTCAGCGGCGCCACCATAAATAGTTTCAGTAGCGCCCTCTTTAATATTTTGAAGTTAGATTTAAAGGAACGATTTAGCCGATTCTCCGTCGAAACGAAGAGGACAGAGATAAATGGTGTGAAGATATATCATATGATGTACATGTAACAATGTGAAGTTTAGAAGGATTTATTTCTAATTAACGTTTAATCGTTAATTATGTCTCTGTTTTCCTAAAACAAATCTTAGAAAATCTTAAGTTCAAAACCGCCGTCGGACACTTCTGAGTTATACTCCCTTTCTAATCCCCGATCTATTTAGTAAGATGATTATTGCAAGACGTTTTTCATGTTAGTATGAGGTTAATTTCACCGCGACACAAATTCAAGATTCCATTTTCGTTTTCTGAAATATGCGACGTCCATTTTTATAAGAACATTCTAGAAATAAGTGCCTTATGGAGCGCCCACCTCTGTTTAATTACACCCAACGTCTCTAACAACATTCACCTGGTAGTTTCATTAAAAGAAAGGAGGGGATCTCCAACAACACTAGGTTGCAGCACCCACAGCAAAATCCCAAAACACCCATGCAAAAAACACAGAACAGATACCCACAGAAAGAGACGCAAAAGGGACAAGGAACACCAACTCACAACATAGAAACATGAAACATAAAAGACTACACATAAACCAACGAGACCAATGGGCAACCGGTGCCGACTTAGGACGGCCATCTGCCACGTAAATAGCAGACGGTGTGGTTATCCTGGATTACGTGCGCACAACCCTCCCACTATTCCGATTTCCCAGAGGTCTCGAAGAACGCACAATTATGGTGTAAAACAACCTCCTCACTGTTAGGTGACCACACACAAACAAGACCGTAAAACACAGGGGTCCAAGCAACACAGATGAATATGTAAATGGATATAAAAAGAGGACGTGCGTAATACAGTCCGTGCTCTGCCGGCTGTAGCGAGCTCATATATGTTATCACCCGAGGAGTCCGACTGACATTCAGAGAGGACAGGTGGTCGGGGCCCTGTCTTCTCTAA
The DNA here is from genome assembly GCA_028142955.1 of Pinctada fucata. Classification (NCBI taxonomy): domain Eukaryota; kingdom Metazoa; phylum Mollusca; class Bivalvia; order Pterioida; family Pteriidae; genus Pinctada; species Pinctada fucata. The sequence goes on along the minus strand of AP027111.1, from coordinate 41,986,753 downwards.
AGAGGTTTGGACAGGGCCCGTCATGGAGTTCCGTCGTCACAGTCAGTCAGAGTGCAAGTCTTAAGAATGCGCTCGTACAAGACTGTATATTGGTCAAGTACCAAGCTTAGTGTCCGTCTGGTGACATTAGGATCATATCCACGGTATAAAAGGCGTTTGATGACTCTGACGCATTTTCGATACATATGCTGTCTACCTTTGATCCTTCTTATTTTGTTAATTATGTCACCATAAAATGCAGGTTGTGAAATACTCAAAGTAATATACTCCGTTGCTTGTATGGGTCCGAATTTCAAAAGAAGTTGATCATAATTTTTGTAAAATTTCCAGAAAGTCTTTACTAGTTTGTGAAAGCGAAAACCTTGACCTAAAAGTTTCTTTGTAATTTGTAGATTTCTATTATGAAAATCCAAAACATCAGTACATGCTCTAGCATACCGGATGAGCTGTGAAATGTAGATACCGTATGACGGTAATCTAGGGACATCACCGTCAAGCCAGGGAAAATTTACTATGTTGAATCCAAAATCATCTCGTTTGTCATATACACTTGTATGAATTTCTCCATTGACAATTTTGATATTTAGGTCCAAAAATGGTGTTTCAGTGTCTGTAAAGTTTGCCTTGTTTAGAGTCAATTCTTGTGGATAAATAACATCTTTATACTTTTCAAAAACAGGATTATCGATAGTAAGAATATCATCCAGGTGCCTAGAAGTACCGGTGAAGCATTTCACATCATCATGTTTTCTTTGCTTTAAAAGTTATATACACAAAGGATTATGGTTTATGTACCGAAAAATAATAAATAGAGAAAATTTTACAACGATGTCTAAAAGAGATCTGGTCACGGGAAGATTTAGGTCCATTTATCTTACATGTGAATTTTTTTCACAGGAACCCTTATAATCGACCTTTCATACATAGCCAAAGTTGATAATTCATTAAATAATTCATATTCATATGACTCATGTTTCAATTTCTTATTGATTGACCTTTTCTGATATAATTATTTAATTATTTAACGTCTTACTACTGATTTAAAATCAATTCTTTAAAGTGGTTTAAACAAGATTTCAAAGACAGTCAGGGATTCCCCATTAATACTGTGATACCAGAAATGCAGAATTAAGACAAAATAGGCGCTTTACAAAGTTCTGCAAAACTCTGATTATGAACATTATAAATAGTATCGTTATTTTTAATCGTTTAGCGTCTTAATCAATACTTAGGAGTAATATGAATCAAATGAAAGAAATTTAATAGAAAAGTTTGTTGTCCGAGCGAAAAAAAATTATTAGAAATAAAAAAAACCCAATTTTATTTCCTATTTTCTGTCATCTTACACGAGGACGGTTCACCATATCTATGTGTTGGATCAGTGTCAAAAAGAAAGGGTAGCCGTAAGAGTGCAAATAGAATTTTTAAAGTTGATATATTTTTATGCCCCCGTAATCGAATGTCCGTTTGTCTGTCTGTCAGTTTGTCCGCAAAAACTTTAACCCTGGACATAACTTTTGAATGGTAAGGGATAGGGCTTTCACATGGGTATTCCTTGTGACAAGACCTTTCCATTGGTACCAAAAGTCTCGACCTTGTGACCTTGACCTTGGAGTTTGACCTACTTTTGAAAAACTTTAACCTTGGCCATAACTTTTGAATGGTAAGTGATAGGGCTTTTATATTTTCATGTGTATTCCTTGTGACAAGACCATTTTATGGATACCAAATTTTTTTTACCTTTTGACCTTGACCTTGGAGTTTGGCCTACTTTTGAAAAACTTTAACTTCTTAATGGTAAGTGAAAGGACTTTTATAGTTTACATGTGTATTCCTTGTGACAAGACCTTTCAATAGATACCGCATTTTTGTGACCTTGAACTTTGACCATTTTACAATTTGTACTGAGAAAGATGCTGACGGGGGTATTCGTGTTTCACAAATACATGGGGTTTTTTTATATTGGCCTTGACTGGCAGATATGGGGAGACGTGTGGGGGGTTCCAGTCTGTGATTCATAGAAAATGTAAATGATAACGGTCATCCCCTTACCGCTGCCAATGAAAATTATCATATTATTTCAAATTCATGTTTTGGAATTATCAATATAAATTCCAAACAATATGTGATGACATCATTAAATCTTACCAGAATCCATATGTATTACATACTGGAGCCATACATGACGTATCCGAATATGTCAACGTATCTTTGACACTCTTTACCGCGCTTGCGCGGGTCCTTTTCTTGTATCTCATGAAAATAACATCTACAAGACATGCACTGTCTGAGGTTATGTCTATATAGAAAGTGATATGGCGACCATGTCAGGAAAATATTTCAAACACTTATTATCATTTGTTCGTTTAAGACTCACGCGAAAACTAATGATATTTTTAGCTTGCAAAACATCGCTTAAAACTAATTTGGCAGTGTTGTATCCATTGTGCCATTCCTTGGGAAGCCCCCTTGGATAGGTGCGCATCCCTAGCGTAAATTATGATTTCCTGCGTACCAGATCTGCATGAATTCGCAAAATGATTTCCTTTGTTGCATTTAAGAAAAAGTGCCAAATCGCTCACTTATTTATCGATCGATGCAATTTCCATCGCATCCTTGACAACTGGTTTGGGTAGTTTATATCAGAGAATTGTAAAAACGTGAGTTAGGAAAAGATAAAAGATTGTATTGTTGATAAGGAGGCACTCGTTGTCGAGAATAATTTTGATTGTAATTTTCAAATTTTTGATTGCAATTTGTTTTAAGTTTTGATTGTAATTTTGAAAGTTTTTATTTAAATATTGACGTGAAGTTTGAAGAGCGTTTGAAGGGAAATTGTTATTTCGCCTGAACCTTCTTCGAATTTTATCGTTTTGAGCTTTAAAAAAGATATCTAGCAGAAAATGCATAATCTCTCCTGGTACCTGATCCCAGTCCCTATACGGTCATGTATACTTCCTCTCTGAATGTCTTTCGGGTCCCTCGGATGCATGAGCTCGCTACAGTAGGCAGAGAACGACTGTGTTTCATACGCCAGGTTTCTTATATCTATTTACATATCCATCTTTGTGTTTCTTTGGACCCCAGCGTCATGCTGTCTGGTTGCATGGTCATCTTACAGTGAGGAAGTTATTTTACACCACAATTGTACGTTCTTTAATACCTCTGGGTAATCGGGAAATTGGAAGGGTTGTGCACATGTAATCCTGGATAATCACATCATCTGCTACTTGCGTGGCAGATGACCGTTCTTAGTCGGTACTGATTGCCATTTGGCCTCCTTCATTTATATATTGTCTTTGGGGTTTCTATGATGTGATTTAGTGTTCCTTGTCCCTTTTGCATTCCTTTGTGTGAGTGCCTTTTGGATCGACTGTCGGTGCAACAACCGAGTGTTGTTGGATATCTTGCATAACTTTACTTGCACTCAGTTCTGTTTGTTTTTTGTTTTTCCTTTCCTTTGTTGTCCTTTGAAAGTCCTTACTTACACTGATCTTTTAATCAATGAAATGTTGTCATGTGGATTGTCAACGGTGATTTTATCGTTTAGAGTGTTTGATTATACAACTATGTAGAGCATGGTAGAGGAGAAAGCTTATATCTTTTTCCTAGAATATTAGGAATATCTAGTTTAGAAAAATCATGCATGTATCGCCTACAAAACAAAGCGACACTCGGGAATCACTTTTATTGGGTGTGACATTCAAGTGTGACAGACAGACGGACAGACAGACAGACGAACGGACAGATGGACAACGGACAAAGTGATCCCTAAGTGTCTCTATACTTCGCATACGACACAAATAATGTTTTTCTAACAAAGCTACCGGAGATGAACATTCTACACGAACATTTAAAATTTGAGAATTTCGGACATCCACATCCTCATCAGTGGTACTTTTGGATGAAATGATTCTTGATCTTTGATAAGCCAATTGGACAGTTATCCCGTGGGCCTACATGTATTATTTCAAAATAGCAGATAGTTTATTTCGTTTGTCATTAGGTAACGGGTATCAAATTTGTGTTGTATATATATTCAGTGTGTATCTATATAAGACTTTTTAGATTTAAGTTCCCCCCCCCCCCCTTTTTTTTCATTCTGCTGTGATAAAAATGCATAATCATATAAGGAAAACAGACGAACAGACACCAAAAGCATTCACAAAAAAAACTAAACGAGAATTTTGTGTTGAAATATGTGAACGGCGGGGATCTCTAACAAGACTTAGTAGTAATATCCACGCATATAGTAAGTACCGAAAGAACAAAGTGCTAAAACACAGAATGTACAAGCACAACAAGTGACAAGGGAAAGGGAAGACTTTAAAACACCAATCTCTGTAAGCATAAAAAAGGTTTGGCCACACATGTTCTCGAATTTTGATGTAATTTCATATATGACTAGGGCAAAATATCAGAAAAAGAAAATCATTAACATATTGTTGCCAAGTGACTCGGTTACCATGGTAACCAGGTCATAAGATGCCGTAGTATGAAAATTAACAATTTTGAAGCCTTACAATGTCTTATACAAGTGGTTCACAATTCAAATCTTTATAAAATTCAAAATTAAAGCCAAAAAAGCTAGCAAATATTCAACCAAATACGTTATCTGTTCAGATTTTACCAATACACACGGTTACCATGGTAATAAATGTTCTTCAAGAGGTTTAATTTTATTTTCCGTACTTCAATTGCTTTGCGATTATAATTACCGATTTTATCTTACGAATTGAAAGAACTTTAAAAAATTTTAACTTGAATTAGTAATTGACCAAGGATCTACATTTCCATAGCAACCGTTCCCATGGGTATGAAATATAGATAAATTTGGCATTTTGAGCTTAATAAATACAAATATCCACTTGATCGATAAAATGTGATAATATCATCATGGCACATGCACTCTTTCAAATTCTTAATAAAATTGGTAAGGCAAATGATACCATTGCAACCATTTAAAAATGCTTAATTTTAAAAATGAAGTGTTGTTAGAATTACATTTCACATTCCGTTAGACAGGCTCTTATCAATTAACATCAAAGAAGTACCGATCAGTTATTCAATTAACAACATTCCGAAGTGAGATCAGGTGCCCGGGGAGAGTCATCGTCTCCTGATTGCATGCAACACTCGTCGCAATAGCTCCATGGAAATTTGTCAAATTTGGTGATTGTCTCGATGTACATATTGGTGTGCACATCAGGTAAGTCTTGTTTGGTGATGACGAGAACCATCCAATCACAATCCAGAATGTCACCAATCATTCTGGAGAGGGGGATCTTATTTGCTTTTATTATATCCCTGTAGCGACCGAAGATTTAAATTTAAAATCCTTAAAGATTATTTAAAGAAAATTATCCATAAAGAAAATTTAAAATCCTTAAAGATTATATTTGCGCAATATAAACCTGAATGAGTAGCTTAACATATTTAGAACGTGTCATACAGTGAGGTGTTCAAATGGCCGTTTGCGTCGAAAATTAGAAGTATATGGAAGTACGATGCAGATATATCGCTCTCGGTTGTTTCCTTGATCTCTAGTTCATGAGGATATAATTCATGTAGATGATCCTTAAAGTTCATATAATTGATGGACAAGAAGTCATCTATGTATCTGAAGGTAATGTTGAACTGAGATGCGAAGTGCTTTCGCCCATTCGGGAGCAAGGTCTTGATGAAGTCAGCTTCGTATGAATATAAGAATAAGTCCGCAAGCAGTGAGGCGCAATTAGTACCCATGGGGATGCCAACTATTTGCTCGAATATCGTTCCTCCAAACACCACAAAAATGTTGTCAGTCAAAAACTCGAGCATCCGGATGATATCGTTTTTGGTATCCTTTTTGTTTGAATCAGAGTGTTCCTTCACGAAATAAGTATCCTCCCGTCCTTTGACAAGGTATTTGTATCTCCTGTTCCAATTTTTTGAAAGAAAGGTATTGCGAATAATATTGGCCAGTCTGTTTATGAGCTTTTGGTGTGGAATGGTAGTGTAGAGTGTGGAGAAGTCGAAAGATTTTATGCTTTTAATGAAATTGACATTGCTGACTTTTAAATTTTCCAGAAGTGCCTTAGAATTCTTAAGGATCCACATTTGATTGATTCCATTTCTGGAATATGTTGTGTCGCAGAATGATTGAAGACCTTGCTTGATGCGAGTTAATATTTTCGTAAGGAAAATGGAAAAAAAGTTTTGTGGAGCACCTGGATGAACCGGCAAGGAATCGGTGTTTGTAAGGATTTTGGGCATTTTTTGGAATCCAATAGATATAAGGAAGTTCAAGATCATAGTCATCAATAGGAATACCGAAGGACTCAAGAACAGATTTGTGGTCGTCAAGTATTTCAGATAAGTTTGTAAGTGTGTATGTTGGATTTCCAGGTGCTGAATGTCATCCTACTTCCTCTCTCAAGCATTTGAAATAGTATGACCTGTCCTCTCTGAATGTCAGTCGGACTCCTCGGGTGATAACATACATTAGCTCGCTACAGCCGGCAGAGCACAGGTCGTATTACGAATGCCCTCTTTTTATATCAATTTACATATTCATCTGTGTTGCTTGGGCCCCTGCGTCTTGCGGTCTTGTGTATGGTCATCTGACAGTGAGGAGGTTGTTTTACACCACAATTGTACGTTCTTCGAGACCTCTAGGTAATCGGAATAGTGGGAGGGTTGTGCGCACGTAATCCAGGATAACCACACCGTCTGCTACTGACGAGGCAGATGGCCATCCTAAGTCGGCACCGTTTGCCCATTGGTCTCGTTGGTTTATGTGTAGTCATTTGTGTTTTATGTTTTTCTGTGATTTGACGTTCATTGTACTACTGCGTCTCTTTCTGTGCGTGTCATTTTTGTGTTTTACTGTGGGTGTTTTGGGAGGTTGCTGTTGATGCTGCAACTAGGTGTTGTTGGAGATCCCCTCCTTTCTTTTGCAAACGAAAGTAAAATTGTTTGCCGCTTTGTCAGCAGGAACAATGATGTATTTTTCCTGGAGGTCAAAAAGTTCTTTGGAAACAACAGGGTCATGAAAAATTGACTCGGTCTCTTGTTTACAGAGTGCCGAAGATGCCCTTTTTCTTTTAAGTAATTTTCCGAGGAATTTCATTCATTCGGAAAATGTCCTTCTTTTTTGCCTACCATCTGGCGTACTCCTTACATGCATCCATAATAATTCCAAAGTTTTCCCGTCGTGTGAAAGAACGGGGTTCTCTGTATTTTTTACCTTTACTGAGAAGAAAGATGAAGTGTCTGAACACATTTGCAAGGCCTTCATTTTTCCATCGGCTCCTGTGACAGTGATGATGCCATATATATATGGGGTGTACCGGCACCTACGCAGAAGATTACTGCCATGTTTACCAACATCATCATCATCATCGTCATCATCATCATCATCATCATCATCATCATCATCATCATCATCTGACATCGTCTTGAATAAAAGTGTTATACATACGTATCTGATATCTATTATTCAGTTATTCATTAAGTAAGAGTTATCAGGTTTGTAGTGACATACAAAAAGGAACGCACTATTTAAAAATACATGTTAGAAGAAATTGATAAAATAAAATGAAATATGAAAGGTTTATCACAAGTTTACAATTCAAAAGGAATGGCCAAAGTTTAGGCTGATTTCAAAAGCCAATGTCAAATGTCAAGGTCAAAGGTCGTGAGGTTAAAAATTGAATAGTCTCACTGCAAGGAATGCACATGTAAAAGAGGATCGTAAAATACAAGGTCAAGAACTCATAAATTTTGGAATCAATCGAAGAGTCTCACCACAAATTTTTTTATAAATATGCTTTATCGGCACATTAAAAAAGGAAGGTAAAAATCTAAGGCCAAGGTCAAGAGTTAATAAATTATGGTATCAATGGAAAAGTCTCACCACAAAAAAATGTATGTATCAAGAAGATCCCGACGACAGTCTCAACAGCACTTAAAATAGAGCACCAAATTGAGCATCGATGGAGAGGTGGGACCAGGTGCCCGGGAGGAGTAAGCATACCCTGTTTGGTTAGCCACACCGGTGACATCCGCCTGTAAGGAATCATAGGTAAAAAAAATAAAGGACAAGAATTTGAGGTTCCTTTTCCAGTCATTTGATTTATTGAACATCAAACAAAAATTTATTGAGCAAATGATCTGAAGTACGTACACGTTGACCTTAAATAACAGTGCCCACTCACAAAAATTCATTCAAAAATCCCCAGGAATTTTTGCAACATTCCTCATTAAATAAAAGCTCAATTTTTTTTCAATTTAGATTATATTGTGCTGTCTAATATTATTTCTACATACCAAATATCAATTCAGAAACAAAACTTCATGATTTTTAGTTAATACGAAATACTAAGCGATCAATAGTAACGTTACGCATTTTTGTGAAACAGGCTGCAGGTCAATTAACTTTAACACTGAATTCACGATGCTTTGATTTCGTGTATACGTATGACCTAGTGAAAAGGTACAGCTAGTTTATAAAAAGTGGGAGGAGACACTGATAAAACCAAGACAGATGTTTTATTAAGAATAAATATGATTAATAAAAAAAATGATCTCCCTACATATTTGATATCATAAAAATGTTACAGCTTCCATTTCAACTTTGCTTTCCTCCGGCATAGACATACAACGACAGTTAGTCATCTGAGCGGTCCAGAACTTTCAGAAGTAAGATTTGATTTTAATTTGAGAAAGTAAATATAGTATTCAGCTGTGCAATGTTATATTACTTTGAGATATTGTGTTTAAAGCGCGCAAGTGATCCCTTTCTGGAACTAACCAAAGCTTTCTGAAACTGCCCTAAGGACCGACGTTTTATTTTGGCCTGTATTTCCACATGTATTCAACAAATGTAATTATTATTAGAACAATGTACGAGAGTAAGTCCAAATATACATTATGATACCAAACAATCTAGAGTTCGACCGAACATAAACCAAGCACAGCAGAAAATGTAAAAAACTATCCATTTTCCGGAGCTGGCCAAACGCCTGTTCTGAATTTCTGGTGCTAACCGAGAAATGGTGTTTAAAAATACCAAAGATGAGGTGATATTAATGAAAGGGACTATATTTTAATCAACGAGACAATGGACAGACGATACCAACAATAAAATAATCATTCGCTCTAATATTACTTAAGATATTCATGTTAATGAAATTTCATTGGTTTTAAGTTCAAAACATATAGCATGAGAAATCATCAAATGAAAAACGAAAATGTGCGAGGGTTGCAGCATTTTTGATGAACAAAATTCCCTGATTATTCCCTGACTTTTCACTGACCAATTATTTATGTTTTTCATTTAACAAAGCAGTGGTACTATAGAACATATATTTCAATATTAACAAAATAAAGACAAAATCAGTAAACTTGATGGATGCTCCCCAAACACAATGATTTTGATATCCAAAGTTTGATTTTCTGAGTGTGTTTGACCTTTCAGAAATGATAATGAATGATCTTAACCTTTAACCCTAATATGACCCTGAAGACTTTTGTCTGAAAGCCCACATAATGCAAAAGAGTTTGTGAAGTCTGAACAAATTATCCCCATGAAGTAATGTGTTATACACCTCCATCCTTTTTGGTAGACAATTTCTCATTAATTATCAATGCAAAAAAATCAAATGCAAATGACCTTGACCTTTATGAATTCCCTTACGTGACCTTTGTCTTGAAAGGTCTATTCAATAAATAAATGTGGGATATTTGATGACATTCTCAAAACAGTCCATATACACATTGTATATACATTCACTTGAAATTATTGAACCCAGCCACTCGCCACCCCCTTTGGCAAGAAATTTTTCATCAACGCAATAACACTTCTGAAAATCCATAACTTGTTAAAAAGATTATACAAATTTACATCATTATGCAAAATTTCCGACCGTTTTGAATAAACACTTATTTTTATAAAAATCCAGTTTTATACGAGACGACATGGATTTCCTGAACTATATCCCAGAGAGCGTACCACAAAATACAATTCTGGTAAGCTTCGATGTTACCAGCCTTTATACCAATATTCCGCATGATCTGGGAATTGAAGCCGTAACATTATGGTTAGAAAAATTCCAGAACGAAATACCAACACGATTCCCAATGGACTTCATTATATCTGGTTTGAAATTAGTACTCGAAAACTATCATTTCTATTTCAATAACAATTTTTATCTTCACGTTCAAGAAGTTTAAATTAATAATACGGAAGTGTTTCAACTTTATACCTTCTTGAAAAAATCTTTAACCGATTCATGCACCAGACACGTGTTTCGAATATCAAATTCTCATCGGTGATGCTTCCAGCCAAAGCGCTTTTCTCAAGTAGCCAAAATGCATTTCACTAGCGCCCTCTGGGGTTATATTTAGAATTTAAATTTCTGCATCAGAGTACGCGGTTCCAAATTGCCTGTAGGGTCGATTCAGTAGCATATCCAGATTTCCAAATAAAATCTATGTTCAAAATAGGATTTTAGGCATGGTGCTAAGATGTTTACCTCCTTTAATTCCGATGATATTTTTAGAAGAAATGGCAAGTTTCCGAAATAGCAAAAAATAGATATGGTGTCACATTGACAACGGACCAAAACAAAGCTTCTTTCATCCCCTTTTCAGGCGACAGAGCTGGAAAGAAGTAATTAATACACTTTACAAATATCAAGTCACGGGGAAGGATTTTAACCTAAGTGACCTTTGTTCCAAAGAACATTTGTGTGAAATATCACCAAATTCTAATGTAGTGATTAAAAGATATGAACTTAGACGGACAGTAATACGGACACGAAGGCGACTATATGCTCCCCCGAGCTCGGGGAGCTTTATAAAAATATAATTATCAAATGATACATCTCATATGCTATTCTCTTAAGAAGTAAATCCAATATAGAAAATTAAAAATAATAAACAGTATTGGGTAAAAAACTCGGAAACATTTGTGTATGCAGCTATGATGGACTTCTATACATTGTTTATCTTCTTCTCGTCCATCATTCCCAATCATGCTTTCTGTGTCTGTAGTCTGAATGAAATGAAGGAAAAAACATTAGAAAACATCTATGTTATATTCCATTATGTAATACTTAATACCAATTCTCTGTAAGGAACAAAATTGCCTGGCCACAGCATGTCTTGGATTTTACTGATCTTCTCTACAAATGGTACCTTTGGTACATTGACAAAGAAAATGACATTTTAGGACAATGTAATTGACGGTTGCCATGGAAAAGAGATCAGTCTATTTTTTGTCTTCACAAGACTGTGAAGTAAGCTATATTTGGACAATCTGTTATCATGGAAACCACTTAAATAGCTTAACAAGTAAGACATATGCGACTCTGAAAAACTTCTATTCAAAGAAAATCTATTCATTTTAAAGATATTTCTTCTATATCACCTACAACAGCAAATCAAAAATACAGTCAAAAACATGCATCAAAACATGGCAAATTTTTCTCTCTTTTCAGTGCAATTTCGAGAAATTTTTATCACAAAAAATCTGAAGGCAGGCTTAATAATATTTTTTTGTTTTGTTGAATTGAAATAAATATCATCTGATTAACAAACTAAGAAGGAAAACTCGATCGGGAAATGAACCATTTTCCTCAATTTGCCATTAAAGACGGTTGCTATGGCAACTTTCGATGTGAAACCCAAACCTTATTACTCTTTTTTGGGGTTTGTACATGACTACGCTATGACTTACACTAGTGAATTTCTATGAATTGTCAGCAAAGATACTTTCCTTCCTTCTTATAACCTTAAATTTTTTAAAGGTCATTGACTTCAAGGTCAAGGTCATATCAATTTCAATGCTTAAATTTCACTGAAATCTGCAATTTTCCAATTTTCGTGTGTCAATTTTCCATTTTGCGATTTTAGGGTAATGATGAATGGGGTAAATGTTTATAAAGTTTAAACTTATAAGAAGAGAAATACATACAATTTACATGACTGACAATTTTATTATAGAAAAAATGTTGATCATAAAGTCAGAAATTTATATATTTTACACCATTTCCCTTCAAATGTATGCATGGGATTTCAGAGATACACAGTTTTTGTGCAAATTATCCCTATGAATTATTATGATTGTAAAACACAATTTTTATACAATAACATCTGATTTCTGAAATATGACTTTCAATGTTTACAAATATCACATTATTTTTATAGAATTGGGTCATTTACATAACAGGACCTTGGCACAAGATCAAATGACCTTGAATATTTTCAAGGTCAATTCTTATTGAAATGTCTTTTATTGACGCACTCATTAAGTTTTTTATGCAAGACAATTAGAAATGGAGCAAAAATATACTCCACGCAGGGTAATGTAGAACGAAATGTTGCCATAGTAACCATTTTTGATGTTCTTTTCTGTTAAAATAAGAAATTTAACCACTTTAATTTTCTTCATTTTTAAAGTCCAAGGGTGATACTTTTTAGACGAAATGCACCCGAACTCCAGAAAATCCTGCTGATCTCATATTACATGCTGTAAGGTAAGCAAAAGCCAAAAATAGGCACTTTTCAAGTCGAAAATAAGCCCCTTTTTGAGCTTCTTTTAACTCTCTCCTTGACTACTTGCATGAGGAGTATAGATTGATGGAATGTATTTCTTTTTATATATATTCACACATAAGAGGATACTATGATTTAATACAGAAATTTACAGTCGACTGCCATATCCGAGTCTTTTGAAAATGCTTTGTAATCAATATTTTCAAAATGCTAAAAAAAATCAGACATGGTTACCATGGTAACGGGAAGTTAAATTGCAAAAATGAAGCCAATTTTCATCTTAGTGATCCATACCTATGTCCTGTACTAAAAATCTTTAAAATCTGTGACATGACGTGCCACGGTCCTATGGAAATTTTTTGGTCCTTACAGAGAATTAGTATTTTAAAGAATGAACAGTGCATGCATTTTATATATTATTTTCATTTTCGCGCATGAACATCGACAGCGGGTGCGGCTAGCCAACAGGGGACGCTTACTACTCCCGGACACCTGGTCCCACCCCTAGCTTGCGAAGGGGTCCGTCGATGCTCACTATTGTGCTCTATTGTGAGTGCTGTAGAGATTATCGTCAGGTTCTTCTTTAACTTATTTGTATCAACATTATTTTAATTAATTTGGTTTTTGTTTTGTTAAGATTTGTCTCTATGGTTTCCAACCAATTCTAATGAGAAACTGTCACAAATATTGTCTTCATTTCCGCCTCTGTAGCGATCATGATTCAACAGCCTCAATGTAATCATTTTTAACCAAATTTCAAATCTCGAATAACCCTCGTAGACCATATTCCGATCTTGTTAGAAAGCTCGAAATGTCCGAGTCAACATCTTTTCCATTATGACGTCACTGTTAAAAGACGTAATTCTATAGTGACGTAACAATGAAAAAGTGCGCTTAGATTGCCTACCTCGAATATTTTTCGTCATTTTGTCAGCCATTATTAATTTCGGCGAGTGGCCTATTGCGTGCAGCGTAAATATCGACTGTTTAAAAATATCAACAAAATTCTTAAGATACAACTTATGCATGTTGTGTTTTGCGCTTGGTTTATGTTTGTGTTTGGTGTTTTATTGCGTGGTTAATGTACCTTGTCCCGTTTGTGTCTCTTGTTGTGTATGTCTTCTCTGTGTTTTTACTTAAGATGTTTGGATGGTTTGTTGTTGGTGTTGCAAACAACCAGGTCTTGTTGGAGATCCCTTTCTTGTCAGTGAAATCATATCAATATCATTCAAAGACCAGTTTTGAAAAGAAGCTTACGTTATTTCCATCTGAGGAGATTACTCTTTCTCTCCGTCTCTTCATATTATGCACGATGACGTATACAGTCAACGCCATTACAACAAAACCTAGACAAACGGCAATCCATATGTCTATGGCTATCACTCCACCGAAACCTTTTAAATCATCCGCCAAGGTTATTATACCTAAAATGTACAAAAAATGCATCTTATTTCACTGTAAGTGTTGATGTTGTAATATTTGGATACACTATATAAGTACACGCAAAGTGTTCATACTTATGTTAGGTACTACATTGTGTCATACTAATGCCACTAATGTCACTCTGAGACATTGATAAAAAAAAGTCTGGGACAAATGAAAAAATCTGGGACAAAAATTGAAAAATTCTAGAACACATTCTATGGGACATTTTTTCTGACTTATAAATAAAGTGTTATCATGCTGTCATTTACCCAATCTAGTCTCGTAATTCCCGTATAAGCATTTAATTTTGCAAGCGATAAAGACGCATATTTTTTTCCGGGTAGGTCCATTGTGTTGGTCTTAATTCGATACATTTCCCGAAGAGCGGCATTTTATTGCATTAAAAGTCGAATGATGTAGGTTAGCATTAAATCGCTTGCAAGTTTTATAGCTTACGTTTCTCAGCAGTTGTCAGCGCTCATCCTGAACGTCATTTTGTCTCACTAGACTAGGAAATATAGCAATACATTCTTAATAGTGTTTGCATGATCACAATGTCAAGTATAGAAAAAGAGAATGAAAAAGAAAAGTATACAAACTTGTTTTATCAGAAGTATAAGCCCATGCGAACAGACTGACCTTTTAATTTCTCGGCGTCACGTGGCCAAGACGTCAACGGGTACAATTAATTTACAGTTTCATTCAAACATATTTACAATAAGTGAATATGCTCTGGACATTTATTCATATCGTACAACCCACATGTACACCCGCTGATTAGCCGTTATCGTAAAATTACTCGTAACGTCACGCTTTCAATACTGGACCCAGGTGTGATTATTGAAATATTTAAAGTGTTTTAAATATTTGTCTTCGCTCCTGCAGATAAAGCAGCCAACAACACCATAATCATATGAAAACTTTACTTTATATCAACTTTAGTTTCGGAACTTTCGTCTACAAATACTTATATTAAAAACAATGAAAGTGTCCCTAACATTTTGAGCAAACATAACAGTGAAATTTCTTCATTCAACATCCCTATTTCTAAATTGGATCTTCTTACAATATACTGCATACCAAAACTACAAAAATCTCCTTACAAATTTAGATACATTCCTAATTCTAGCAACTGCTCAACTACAAGTTTGTCTAGACATCTGACGTCAGCCCTCACGGCGGTAAAGGAACACGTCGCAAAATATTGTGAAACTGTTCTTAACAGGAATGATGTAAATTTATTTTGGTCTATAAAAAATTCCGGGGATGTAATTGACAAAATGAAATCTAGAAATTTTCAAGCCAAAACGATTTCTTCATACGATTTTTCAAATATGTACACCACGCTTCTTCATGACAAGATCAATAATCAATTGTCCAAACTCATTAAATGGTGCTATAATCGAGAGGGGAGAACTTATATTTGTACATCTGAATCAAAGGGTTTCTTTTCCGCTACAGAATACAAATCATACAAATCATGGACATGTAGCGACCTGTGTAGTGCCTTGTCCTTCCTCTTGGACAACATTTATGTACGATTTGGTGAGAATATCTACAAGCAGGTTGTAGGGATTCCTATGGGTACAAATTGTGCGCCTCTTCTTTCAGATTTATTTTTATACACATATGAAAAAGAATTTATTCAAAATCTTCAAAAGCAAAGAAAACATGATGATGTGAAAGGCTTCATTGGTACTTCTAGGTACATGGGTGATATTCTTACTATCGATAATCCTGTTTTTGAAAAGTATAAAGATGTTATTTATCCACAAGAATTGACTCTAAACAAGGCAAACTTTACAGACACATATACACCATTTTTGGACCTAAATATCAAAATTGTCAATGGAGAAATTCATACAATTGTATATGAAAACGAGATGATTTTAGATTCAACATAGTAAATTTCCCCTGGCTTGACGGTGATGTCCCTGGATTAACGTCATACGGTATCTACATTTCACAGCTCATCCGGTATGCTAGAGCATGTACTGATGTTTTGGATTTTCATAATAGAAATCTACAAATAACAAAGAAACTTTTAGGCCAAGGTTTTCGCTTTCACAAACTAGTAAAGTCTTTCTGGAAATTTTACAAAAATTATGATAAACTTCTTTTGAAATTCGGACCCATACAAGCAACGGAGTATATTACTTTAGGTATGTCACAACCTGCACTTTATGGTGACATAATTAACAAAATAAGAAGGATCAAAGGTAGACAGCATATGTATCGAAAATGCGTCAGAGTCATCAAACGCCTTTTATACCGTGGATATGATCCTAATGTCACCAGACGGACACTAAGCTTGGTACTTGACCAATATACAGTCTTGTACGAACGCATTCTTAAGACTTGCACTCTGACTGACTGTGACGACTGGACTCCATGACGGGACCTGTCCAAACCTCCTTAGAGAAGACAGGGCCCCGACCACCTGTCCTCACTGAATGTCAGTCGGACTCCTCGGGTGATAACATATATGAGCTAGCTACAGCCGGCAGAGCACGGACTGTATTACGCACGTCCTCTTTTTATATCCATTTACATATTCATCTGTGTTGCTTGGACCCCTGTGTTTTACGGTCTTGTTTGTGTGGTCATCTAACAGTGAGGAGGTTGTTTTACACCATAATTGTGCGTTCTTCGAGACCTCTGGGAAATCGGAATAGTGGGAGGGTTGTGCGCAAGTAATCCAGGATAACCACACCGTCTGCTATTTACGTGGCAGATGGCCTTCCTTTGTCGGCACCGGTTGTCCATTGGTCTCGCTGGAATATGTGTAGTCTTTTATGTTTCATGTTTCTATGTTGTGAGTTGGTGTTCCTTGTCCCTTTTGTGTCTCTTTCTGTGGTTATCTGTTCTGTTTTTTTGCATGGGTGTTTTGGGATTTTGCTGTGGGTGCTGCAACCTAGTGTTGTTGGAGATCCCCTCCTTTCTTTTAAGACAGATTTTCCTCTAGATTGATAAAAAGATACATTATATTCAGCGATCGGACATGAGGCAAGGCGGGTATTTTTATCGGAAAAAAAGTCTTGTCGGCGGAAAATTGTAGCGTGCAGCGGTATCTGAGAAACAACCAATCGGCCTAATATTATCGTGTAAGCAAATTAACAGCAATCATATTCAAAACATATTTTCACGCCTATATCAGGTATACCATAAGTTAGATCCATTGATCAGCTCTTAAACGACAATTACATGACTTTCTTTGAACGCTAAAAAAACAAAATGACTTTGTCCTTTATGCGATTTGATGTGTTTGCGTGGATCCAGAAAGGGGGACACCCCTGGATTAATTTTTTTTATGAATGTACATATTTCATTTTTGCTCTTCAAAAACTCGGACTTTCGGACCACCCCTAAAAGAATCCTGGATTCGCCCATGAACTTTGCTTTATTTTTTCTACATGATTTATCTTTGTCTGGATACGCGTCCTTAATAAATCGATTTTTTTGGGCGGACCTGTTTGGAACCGTTTGAATGAGATAAAGAAGATCCTGATAACAATCTCAACAGCACTCTCAATAGAGCACCAAATTGATCATTGACGGACCCCTAGCAATGACAAATATGGATAATGACCATATCCCAATACACAGTACAAAATCGATAATTCAGAAAATCATGAACCGAAGGCATACAAAATCAGGATAAAACAAGAACCAAAGCAAACAAAGGAAACCACCACCATATGAAAAGAAGCGAACTCCCAAAATTGGAATGAGACCAGATGCCCAGGAAGAGTAAGCATCTTAAAGAATTCGAAGGAACTTTTAGAACATCTGAAATCCACTCATTTTAGTAGAGTCCATTCGATCAAAGCCTTTGATTTTTCGACACTTTACACTACAATTCCACATTCTAAATTGAAAGAAAGACTCGCAAAAACTATAAGTAATGCGTTTACAAGTAAGAACGGTAATCGCAAATACAAATTTATTGTTGTTAACTATGACAAAACCTACTTTGTAAAAGAAAAGTCCGATTCTGAAAATAAGTACACTGAAACAGACATTATTCAGATGTTAAACTTTCTGATCGACAACATTTTTGTGGTGTTTGGAGGAAAGGTCTTCCAGTAAATTGTCGGAATTCCAATGGGGACCAATTGTGCCCCACTCCTTGCCGACATTTTCCTTTACTCGTACGAAGTTGAATTCATCCAATCTTTGGTCTCTGAAGGGAAAAGATACTTAGCTTCTGACTTTAACTTCACTTACAGATACATAGACGATGTGTTGTCCATCAATAATCCAAAATTCGCGGATTACCTGAGCAGTATCTATCCTTCGGAGCTTGAAGTCAAAGAAACCACAGAGACAAATAATTCAGCATCCTATTTGGACATAATGTTGTCCTACGACACTGATGGTCACATGAACACCTCACTCTATGACAAACGTGACGACTTCAATTTCAGCATCACAAACTTTCCTTTTCTGAGTAGCAACATCCCATCATCGCCTGCTTATGGCGTGTTCATATCTCAGTTGATACGCTATGCCAGAGCAAGTACCAAATATACGGATTTTGTTCTGAGAGCTAGG
Source organism: Pinctada fucata (assembly GCA_028142955.1). Classification (NCBI taxonomy): domain Eukaryota; kingdom Metazoa; phylum Mollusca; class Bivalvia; order Pterioida; family Pteriidae; genus Pinctada; species Pinctada fucata. Next base: position 41,968,234 of record AP027111.1, on the reverse strand, counting down.
CGTCTTTCAGACAATCTTCTCAGTCAGGGATATGTTTGTGACCGACTAACATCGTCACTGAGGAAGTTCTACGGTCGATATGGGGAACTCGTCATACAATATGATGTTCCACTCTCAAGAATGGTGGATGATATTCTGTCATAGACCATTTGAACCATCCAACCAAAATTGTACTCTATATCTTCCAAAATGGAAGTAACCGGATGTGACAGTTCTACCGAATTGAAGCGACGGGTGTTGCATGCAAGCAGGAGATGCTTACTCTTCCTGGGCACCTGGTCTCACTCCCATATCGGGAGTTCGCTTCTTTTCATATGGTGGAGGTTTTTGTTTGTTTGCTTTGGTTCCTGTTTTGTCCTGATTTTGTATGCCTTCGGTTTCTGATTTTTGAATTATCGATTTTGTGTTGTATACAGGGATATGGTCATTATCCATATTTGTCATTCTGCTTGTATGCAACATCCGTCACTTCAATTCGGTTGAATTGTCACATCCGGTTACTTCCATTTCGGATGATACAAGTATATTCGGTGGTTGGAATGTTCAAATGGTCTAAGACAGAATATCATTCTCCATTCGGGAGAGTGGGACATCATAGTGTATGACGAGTTCCCCATATCGACAGTAGAACTTCCTCAGTGACGATGTTAGTCGGTCACAAACGTATCCCTGACTGAGAAGCTTATCTGAAAGACGCCAAGCTCTCAGGACAAAACCTGTATATTTGGTACTTACTCTGGCATAGTGTATTAACTGAGATATGAATACGCCATAATCTGGCGATGAAGGGATGTTGCTACTCAGAAAAGGAAAGTTTGTGATGTTGAAATTGAAGTCGTCACGTTTGTCATTAAGTGAGGTGTTCATGTGACCATCAGTGTAGTAAGACAACATTATATTCAAATAGGATGCAGAATTATTTGTATCTGTAGTTTCTTTGACTTCAAGCTCCGAAGGATAGATTCTGCTGATGTAATCCGCGAATTTTGGATTATTGATGGACAGCACATTGTCTATGTATCTATAAGTGAAGTTAAAGTTAGAAGCTACGTATCTGTTCCTTTTCAGAGACAAAAGATTGAACGAATTCAGTTCGTACGAGTAAAGGAAAATATTGGCAAGGATTTGGGCACAATTGGTTCCCATTGGAATTCCGACAATTTGCTGGAAGACCTTTCCTCCAAAAACCACAAAAATGAAATAAAATGGGTTTTTTTAGAATTTTTTTTTAGAGACGATGTGAAACCTTTGAGTCATGGGCAATATCATACTAAAACATGAAAGTGATTCATTATATTGTTTGAGATATAGTCCAAACATGATTAGCATATATAATTTCATTATAAGCATATTTAGTGAAGTATACTTTAGTCACATGACTTTGGATACAGGTGATCTGAAACCAACATTGTATGGATCATGAGCAACAAAAAACTGACTTTGTGTTTGGATACACGGTTTAAAACATATAGCCTGTACATAATAAGCATAGACAATTTCAGCCTGGACATGATTTCATTACTAAAGTAAGAGGTGACCTTAATCATGTGACCTTGTGACAATGTGATAAGAAATAGTTAGTCATGAGAAACAACATACTAAAATATGAAAACAATTGTAAGAAGGGTTCAGGAGATATAGCCCAGACAAGATTAGAACGTACAATTTCATTAAAAAGTTCTAAATGATCTTGACTTTGGGCACATGACCTTGGGTCAAGATGATAAGAAACCCTCCAATCCTGAGCAAGAGCATATTTAAGTATCTTTTGCTAAGTCCAAGGGCCATAACTCTTGTAAAAATAGGCCAATGGAAACCAAACTCTAACTTGGTCTGTATCACACTAAGATGTATTCATATACTGTACCATAAATCAGTGCATTATTTGTAATAGAACCGAAGGAAAGTCCGGAAAACTGAAATTTTCATAAAATTTGCTAAGTTCAAGGACCATAACTTTTGTAAAATAAGGTCAATTAAATGTAAACTCAAACTTGATCTGTATAACATTGAGATATATTCACATACCAAACAAGAGCCCCAGGGGGCACAACGCTCACCTGATACCAATGCACGCTCTAATTGACATATACTGCTATTGAATACTGATAGTGCCAGTACCGGGATTTTAGCCCACAACCTTTCTAACCTTTGCCGAATGCAGAGAAGTTTTTTTTTCAGACAACCTTTAAAAGTACAAACAAGAAACAAGAGCCCCAGGGGGCACAACGCTCACCTGATACCCATGCACGCTCTAATTGACATACTGCTATTGAATACTGATAGTGCCAGTACCGGGATTTTAGCCCACAACCTTTCTAAAAAGATTTTTGCCGGATGCAGAGAAGTTTTTTTTTTTCAGACAACCTTTAAAAGTACAAACAAGAAAAAATAGTCACATTTCAAAAAAATAACTTTTTTTAAGTCATATGCCAAACTAGTATAGTTCAATTATGCAACATCAAAAATAAAATCATATTGTAAAATCCCACTTTAATGCGCAGCAGAAAAAGAATAAAACAATGAAATGATTTCATAAGTTAAGTTTATTTAAAACTGAACGACCATACCTTTCATTATTGATAGCTATCATGCCAGAAATTATAAAGCCTGACAGGCTGTGTTTGTGAAACGAGAATGCCCCCGGCGGCATCTTTGTTAGTATAAACGCCATTTTCTGTTAAGTATGTGAATGGTCAGGGTCAGCGTAAAAGAAAGGAGGGGATCTCCAATATTGGTATCTATTGAAATATCTTGTCAAAAGGAATACACATGTAAAATATGAAAGCCCTATCATTAACCAATCAAAAGTTATGCGCAATGTTTAAGTTTTTGAAAAGTACGTCAAAGGTCAAGGTTATGGTCACGAGGTCAAAATTTTGGTATCAATGGAAAGGTATTGTCACAAGGAATACACATGTGAAATATGAAACCTCTATCACCAGCTTCCATTCAAAAGTTATGCCCAATGTTAAAGTTTTTCGGAAAACAGACAGACAAACAGACAGACGGACAGGCCAAAAACTATATGCTCCCGAATCTTTTATTCCCGGGGCATAAAAAACAAAGATTTTTCGGTTTTGCCTTTATTCATATTAAAGTATACTGAAATCTAAGAATGCTTTTGAATAGTATTGATTTCATCTCAAATACATGAAACGTACAGTTAAAATCGTTTTAATCCAATATTTATCAATTCAAGTGAATTGTGCAGAAATTGGGCCAATTTGTTTTCCAAAAAGCAGTGTACGGTGTATCAAACCTCATGATCCAGAGGAAGAGAGTACTCATTCGACGTTTCTTCAAGAAATCAGTCCGTAAATTACTTCATCTCAGAGAGAGTCTAAGACAGAGGAAATTCGAGCAAACTTTATACATGATAACAAGTATATGCAAGTGTTCCAAGTACATGAATGATAACCATTATGAAAGTGTTCCAAGTATAATGCACACTAAATAAAAATCTATTCCGTTTGCACTGTATCTCCTGAAATGTATCGCAGTACGAAAGGGTTGTGGAGGAATTAAACGGATCAAATCTAAAGTACAGCGACTTTGTTTACAGTTACAGTTATAGGTCAGAGACCACTAAAAGGCCGGCTCTGATTGGAGAAAAACCTGTAGGGTGAGGGGGCCTGTTATTTTAAATGTGACAGAAGATGTGATTGGCTATCAATTCTATTTTCTTTTGGTATATTGTTTGAATATGATATATATAGGTAAAAAATAAGTGCAATTAAAATGTCGATACCCGGATATTGCCCTAGCTCCCGATCCGCTAAAGGGGACGGGCGCGGGAAAATTGGAAAATTCTCTGCGGGGTACCTTGTGACGCAAATAGTGCGAAAAAGAGCAGGTCATGCTATATTTTTTAATTTAGTTTCGTATAAAGCTTGAATCAATGAACAAATCGGTATATAACATGCATGGCCAGCAATGTTAGTATAGACGTTATAAGGCATTTTGTTAACATTACGGCCTATGGAAAATGATTTGGTTGTCTCTGACCTAGAAGGTGTAACTACAGTTAATCATTTTAGCAGGGAATCCCTTCCCTTTTGACTGGTGAACCGGGCTGAATAAAAGGTGTCACCTCATTGGTCATAACCATTGAAAATTTAAAAATAGCACATTAATTCAATGTATGATTCCCTGCTGTCTGTAGAAATTGAGTTTTGAACATGATTTTGCCTTTTATGTAATCAATAGATCGATTTGAAAATATATAAAAATTAGCAAATTTTCAATTCGGAAGGAGGGGTCATTAAACAAGTGAATTTTGCAGAAAAGGTATGCATGACCCCCTTTTTTCTTTCGTTTTTATGCGTGCCAAAGATGTCCTAGGCCAAAAATATTCCTTAAAAATCTAAAAGTGGATATCTTGACAAAATTCTTTCACTTGTAGGGTACCATGCATGAGTACCTCATATCTACAAAATGTCATGACAATCTGAAGAGTGGTTATAGAAAAGAAGCAGAAAATGTATGAAAATCACCCCCCCCCCCCCCTTCCTTTTTACATAAGAAAAAAATTCATAAAAAATCAAAAAAATAAAATTTAAGCCTAAAATACATATCAAAGCATTAAGTAAGTTAAATATGATAAATATGCAGTAAACGAGTGTGTAAAATCATACACTTATTGAGTTATTTAAAGAAATAGTGCAAAAATGTGCATTTCTGACTAAGTCCGAAAAGACGTCAAAAACGCGTCAAAAATTTGACTTCGAAGTGGAACCAAAAATAACAACACTTCTTAAGACATCTCTCTAGATCATCCTGATGCTTTCGGTTTGTCGATACATGCTTCGGTTCTGAAGAAGAAGTTTGTCATAGGAGGGTACCCCCCATGACCTACTATTGGCTGTGGTGGCGCCACCTGTTGACGGATCCGGACGAAAAACAACAACACTTGTAGGGGACCATGAGTACTTCATACCTGCCAAGTTTCATCAAAATCCCTTCAGCCATTCTGGAGAAGAAGTTTAAAATGTGAAAAGTTTACGACGACGACGGACGACGGACGCAACACTATGACAATAGCTCACTTGAGCCGTTGGCTCAGGTGAGCTAAAAAGGGAAAAAAATTTTTGTCGGGATCCCGTCGGGGTTTGAAGCCAATCCCCATGGGTCCATTGGGCATGGAAAACATACATTATACCTATGTACAATCTTAAAAAATATTCCTTAAAAATCTAAAAGTGGATATCTTGACAAAATTCTTTCACTTGTAGGGTACCATGCATGATATCTCATATCTACAAAATGTCATGACAATCTGAAGAGTGGTTATAGAAAAGAAGCAGAAAATGTATGAAAATCACCCCCCCCCCTTCCTTTTTACATAAGAAAAAAATTCATAAAAAATCAAAAAAATAAAATTTAAGCCTAAAATACATATCAAAGCATTAAGTAAGTTAAATATGATAAATATGCAGTAAATGAGTGTGTAAAATCATACACTTATTGAGTTATTTAAAGAAATAGTGCAAAAATGTGCATTTCTGACTAAGTCCGAAAAGACGTCAAAAACGCGTCAAAAATTTGACTTCGAAGTGGAACCAAAAATAACAACACTTCTTAAGACATCTCTCTAGATCATCCTGATGCTTTCGGTTTGTCGATACATGCTTCGGTTCTGAAGAAGAAGTTTGTCATAGGAGGGTACCCCCCATGACCTACTATTGGCTGTGGTGGCGCCACCTGTTGACGGATCCGGACGAAAAACAACAACACTTGTAGGGGACCATGAGTACTTCATACCTACCAAGTTTCATCAAAATCCCTTCAGCCATTCTGGAGAAGAAGTTTAAAATGTGAAAAGTTTACGACGACGACGGACGACGACGGACGCAACACTATGACAATAGCTCACTTGAGCCGTTGGCTCAGGTGAGCTAAAAAGGGGAAAAAATTTTTGTCGGGATCCCGTCGGGGTTTGAAGCCAATCCCCATGGGTCCATTGGGCATGGAAAACATACATTATACCTATGTACAATCTTAAAAAATATTCCTTAAAAATCTAAAAGTGGATATCTTGACAAAATTCTTTCACTTGTAGGGTACCATGCATGAGTACCTCATATCTACAAAATGTCATGACAATCTGAAGAGTGGTTATAGAAAAGAAGCAGAAAATGTATGAAAATCACCCCCCCCCCTTCCTTTTTACATAAGAAAAAAATTCATAAAAAAATCAAAAAAATAAAATTTAAGCCTAAAATACATATCAAAGCATTAAGTAAGTTAAATATGATAAATATGCAGTAAATGAGTGTGTAAAATCATACACTTATTGAGTTATTTAAAGAAATAGTGCAAAAATGTGCATTTCTGACTAAGTCCGAAAAGACGTCAAAAACGCGTCAAAAATTTGACTTCGAAGTGGAACCAAAAATAACAACACTTCTTAAGACATCTCTCTAGATCATCCTGATGCTTTCGGTTTGTCGATACATGCTTCGGTTCTGAAGAAGAAGTTTGTCATAGGAGGGTACCCCCCATGACCTACTATTGGCTGTGGTGGCGCCACCTGTTGACGGATCCGGACGAAAAACAACAACACTTGTAGGGGACCATGAGTACTTCATACCTACCAAGTTTCATCAAAATCCCTTCAGCCATTCTGGAGAAGAAGTTTAAAATGTGAAAAGTTTACGACGACGACGGACGACGACGGACGACGACGGACGACGGACGCAACACTATGACAATAGCTCACTTGAGCCGTTGGCTCAGGTGAGCTAAAAATAGTCACATTTCAAAACAATAACTTTTTTCAAGTCATATGCCCAACTAGTATAGTTCAATTATGCAACATCAAAAATAAAATCATATTGTAAAATCCCACTTTAATGCGCAGCAGAAAAAGAATAAAACAATGAAATGATTTCATAAATTAAGTTTATCTAAAACTGAACGACCATACCTTTCATTATTGATAGCTAGCATGCCAGAAATTATAAAGCCTGACAGGCTGTGTTTGTGAAACGAGAATGCCCCCGGCGGCATCTTTGTTAGTATAAACGCCATTTTCTATTAAGTATGTGAGAGGTCAGGGTCAGCGTAATATTGGTATCTATGGAAAAATCTTGTCACAAGGAATACACATGTAAAATATGAAAGCCCTATCACTAACCAATCAAAAGTTATGCGCAATGTTTAAGTTTTTGAAAAGTACGTCAAAGGTCAAGGTTATGGTCACGAGGTCAAAATTTTGGTATCAATGGAAAGGTATTGTCACAAGGAATACACATGTGAAATATGAAACCTCTATCACCAGCTTCCATTCAAAAGTTATGCCCAATGTTAAAGTTTTTCGGAAAACAGACAGACAAACAGACAGACGGACAGGCCAAAAACTATATGCTCCCGAATCTTATTCCAGGGGCATAAAAAACAAAGATTTTTCGGTTTTGCCTTTATTCATATTAAAGTATACTGAAATCTAAGAATGCTTTTGAATAGTATTGATTTCATCTCAATTACATGAAACATACAGTTAAAATCGTTTTAATCCAATATTTATCAATTCAAGTGAATTGTGCAAAAATTGGGCCAATTTGTTTTCCAAAAAGCAGTGTACGGTGTATCAAACCTCATGATCCAGAGGAAGAGATTACTCATTCGACGTTTCTTCAAGAAATCAGTCCGTAAATTACTTCATCTAAGAGAGTCTAAGACAGAGGAAATTCGAGCAAACTTTATACATGATAACAAGTATATGCAAGTGTTCCAAGTACATGAATGATAACCATTATGAAAGTGTTCCAAGTATAATGCACACTAAATAAAAATCTATTCCGTTTGCACTGTATCTCCTGAAATGTATCGCAGTACTAAAGGGTTGTGGAGGAATTAAACGGATCAAATCTAATGTACAGCGACTTTGTTTACAGTTACAGTTATAGGTCAGAGACCACTAAAAGGCCGGCTCTGATCGGAGAAAAACCTGTAGGGTGAGGGGGCCTGTTATTTTAAATGTGACAGAAGATGTGATTGGCTATCAATTCTATTTTCTTTTGGTATATTGTTTGAATATGATATATATAGGTAAAAAATAAGTGCAATTAAAATGTCGATACCCGGATATTTCCCTAGCTCCCGATCCGCTAAAGGGGACGGGCGCGGGAAAATTGGAAAATTCTCTGCGGGGTACCTTGTGACGCAAATAGTGCGAAAAAGAGCAGGTCATGCTATATTTTTTAATTTAGTTCCGTATAAAGCTTGAATCAATGAACAAATCGGTATATAACATGCATGGCCAGCAATGTTAGTATAGACGTTATAAGGCATTTCGTTAACATTACAGCCTATGGAAAATGATTTGGTTGTCTCTGACCTAGAAGGTGTAACTACAGTTAATCATTTTAGCAGGGAATCCCTTCCCTTTTGACTGGTGAACCGGGCTGAATAAAAGGTGTCACCTCATTGGTCATAACTATTGAAAATTTAAAAATAGCACATAAAATCAATGTATGATTCCCTGCTGTCTGTAGAAATTGAGTTTTGAACATGATTTTAGCTTTTATGTAATCAATAGATCGATTTGAAAATATATAAAAATTAGCAAATTTTCAATTCGGAAGGAGGGGTCATTAAACAAGTGAATTTTGCAGAAAAGGTATGCATGACCCCCTTTTTTCTTTCGTTTTTATACGTGCCAAAGATGACCTAGGCCAAAAATATTCCTTAAAAATCTAAAAGTGGATATCTTGACAAAATTCTTTCACTTGTAGGGTACTATGCATGAGTACCTCATATCTACAAAATGTCATGACAATCTGAAGAGTGGTTATAGAAAAGAAGCAGAAAATGTATGAAAATCCCCCCCCGCCCCCTTCCTTTTTACATAAGAAAAAAATTCATAAAAAAATTTAAGCATAAAATACATATCAAAGCATTAAGTAAGTTAAATATGATAAATATGTAGTAAATGAGTGTGTAAAATCATACACTTATTGAGTTATTTAAAGAAATAGTGCAAAAATGTGCATTTCTGACTAAGTCCGAAAAACGCGTCAAAAATTTGACTTCGAAGTGGAACCAAAAATAACAATACTTCTTAAGACATCTCTCTAGATCATCCTGATGCTTTCGGTATGTCGATACATGCTTCGGTTCTGAAAAAGAAGTTTGTCAAAGGAGGGTACCCCCGTGACCTACTTTTTGCTGTGGTGGCGCCACCTGTTGACAGATCCGGACGAAAAACAACAACACTTGTAGGGGACCATGAGTACTTCATACCTACCAAGTTTCATCAAAATCCCTTCAGCCGTTCTGGAGAAGAAGTTTAAAATGTGAAAAGTTTACGTCGACGACGACGGACGCCGGACGCCGGACGACGGACGCCAGACGCAACACTATGACAATAGCTCACTTGAGCCTTTGGCTCAGGTGAGCTAAAAATGAGTTCAATATATGCAACAACAACGAACAAAGGTGCGGAAAACTGAAAATGGGACAGACAGACGGACGGACGGACAGACGGACGGACGGACAGACAGACAGACCGGGAGGAAACTAAGAGTCCCCTTCGGCGTTGCCGGTAGGGGACTAAATATGAAAGTGATAAAATCAGTGTTCAAAAGATTAAGCCTGGACATAATACATGCAACATATACAATTTCATTTAAAATATACTAATTGCCTTTTACCTTTGTCACATGACATAGGGTCATCGTGATGGGAAACCTTTAGGTCATGAGCAAATACAAACTAAAGCATGAGAGTGATCTGATCAACAGTTTAAGAGATATAGCCCCAATAGAATAGCATGAATTGTACAGTTTCATTTAAATGTATTAAGTGTCCTTGCTCAAATGACCTTCGGTCAAGGTGATGTAAAACCTTTGAGTCACGAGCAAATGCATACTAAAACCTGAAAGCCATCCAGTAAGCGGTCCAAGGGATAAAGCCTAGACAGGAATTTCATTAAAATGTACTAAGGACCTTGACCTTTGTCACATGACCTTGGGTCAAGGTGATGTGAAACATTCGAGTCATAAGCAACAATACACTAAAATATAAAAGGGATCAGGCAAAAGGTTCAACAGATATAGCCCGGACAGGAAAGCATGTAAACTTTCATTAAAAAGTGTACTAATGAGTTAAAGAAGATCCTGACGATAATCTCAACAGCACTCACAATAGAGCATTAATATTTTTAGAGTCTGACTTTTCTTTAACAAAGTTTTTATCATAATTACTAACGATGAATTCATATCTGCGATTGCCATTCTTGATTGTAAACGCATTACTTAAAATTTTTGAGAGTCTTTCTTTCAATTTAGAATGTGGGATTGTTGTGTAAAGTGTCGAAAAATCAAAGGCTTTGATCGAATGGACTCTATTGAAATGAGTGGATTTCACATGTTCTAAAAGATCCTTTGAATTCTTTAAAATCCACCACTGATACAGATTAAGTTGAACATTTTGAGGAACCAGCGATGAAACGTTGTTTGTACGGATTTTTATGCATTGTAGGTATGCAATATAAGTATGGTAAATCTAAATTGTTTGTGTCAAAGCCAAAGGAAGCGAGAGCTGATTTGTGGTTATCGTTTATTTCCGAAGTAGAAATGTTTATTGCAGTGTAAGTAGGATTTCCAGGCGTCGAATTTAAACACAACTCTTTAATAAGGCTGTCAAAATTGCATGTAAATGTGTAGTTATTCGTAATGCTCTTGGAGGTAGGTTACCTCTGTGATAACATCAGGGTCAGGAAAGGTCTTCCAGTAAATTGTCGGAATTCCAATGAGACCAATTGTGCCCTACTCCTTGCCGACATTTTACTTTACTCGTACGAAGAGGAATTCATTCAATCTTTGGTCTCTGAAGGGAAAAGAAATTTAGCTTCTGACTACAACTTCACTTACAGATACATAGACGATGTGTTGTCCATCAATAATCCAAAATTCGCGGATTACCTGAGACGTATCTATCCTTCGGAGCTTGAAGTCAAAGAAACTACAGAGACAAATAATTCAGCATCTTATTTGGACATAATGTTGTCCTACGACACTGATGTTCACTTGAACACCTCACTCTATGACAAACGTAACGACTTCAATTTCACATTAAAAACTTTCCTTTTCTGAGTAGCAACATCCCTTCATCGCCTGCATATGGCATGTTCATATCTCAGTTGATACGCTATGCCAGAGCAAGTACCAAATATACGGATTTTGTTCTGAGAGCTAGGCGTCTTTCAGGTAAGCTTCTCAGTCAGGGATATGTTTGTGACCGACAAACATCATCACTGAGGAAGTTGTACGGTCGATATGGGGAACTCATACACTATGATGTCCCACTCTCCAGAATGGTGGATGATATTCTGTCATAGACCATTTGAACAATCCAACCAAAGATTGTACTCTATGTCTTCCGAAATGGAAGTAACCGGATGTGACAGTTCTACCGAATTGAAGCAGCGGGTGTTGCATGCAAACAGGGGATGCTAACTCTTCCTGGGCACCTGGTCTCACTCCCATATCGGGAGTCGCTTATTTTTCATATGGTGGAGTTTTTTGTTTGTTTGCTTTGGTTCCTGTTTTATACTGATTTTGTATGCTTCGGTTTCTGATTTTCTGAATTATCGATTTTGTGTTGTATACAGGGATATGGTCATTATCCATATAGTCATTCCAAGGCTAGAGGTGGGACCAGGTGCCCGGGAGTAGTAAGTATCCTCTGTTTGGCAAGCCGCTACCACCGTTAATGTCCACGCACGAAAATGAAACCAATATTTACAAAACATGCATTGTCTGAGGTTATGTCTATATAGAAAGTGCTATGACGACTATGTCAGGGAAAAAACATTTAAAACACTGTCAAACTCCTCAAGGAGAACTTTTTACGAGCTCCACACGGCAAAGGGCATAAGTGTGATACAGATGAGATAAAGAACCAGAACAAGGCGCTAGCAATTTCTTTGCATTATCGAATATCTTTAGTTGTTTATCTGAAAATCTAATCGTAAATAACTATTATTTTTTCCGATCACACGACTTCATAGGCAAGGTACTATACAAGAAGCCATATTTACAGTTTTAGGAGCTACGAAAGGAGTTGTATATTTTTATTGAAATGTTGACTAGAATCTTTACTTGAGACTACATTTGGTTCGTATGTTTGTTTGAAATAAAAACGCTTGTAAAAGAATTTGAAGAAAAGAAACTAATTAATGAACACACGAACAAATTATAAGATAATCAACTATTTAAATTAATGGCAAATGTCGTTAATATATTCAAAAGAGTAAACTTATCGAACTTTTCTTATTTTCTCTATTCTTTCGTTTTTTGTTTGCGGGGGGTATTATAAATCACTTGTGCAAGTTTGGTTACTGTAGCAGCAGTACTTTGCCAAATAACTATCTACCCTAAACGTCTTAACGGACGGAGATAGGGCTGGGCGATGCACCAAAAATTTCGGTGCTTCGAAAATACCATTGTCGGTTCGATGCACCGACGTAGAATTGCAGATTTCGATTCGGTTCAGACGTAATTTATCAAAGTACTCTGAAGTCAAATACTGACCAGAAAATATTTGAAATAGCTTAGAAATTACATTAAAGAAAGCCAGAAAGTAAGAAAAGAGCGTACATTGACTCTTCGCGCCGATTTACCTGCACTTCTCCCCATTTGCCCATGAAAAAGAAAGTGAACGTAAAGTAGATCTACTTTCGCTTTCCGTGATTTGATCAGAGGAAGTTTTGTACAAGCAGCAACAAGAATAAACGGGGATTTTAGTCGCCAAATATCATGTAAGGAAAGCTATGTCCACTAAAATATTTATTGTGAAAGTCCTATGAGACCTGTCAATACTTGGTTGTTGAAAAATAAGGTGTTGAACTTTGTATTTATATTTGATTTTTCACTGCACGTACTGTACGTTGGAGCACGTACAGCAACAAAAAATTGGGATGAAAGACTGGTGATTGGTTTAAATCACGGTATATATACCCTCACATTCTTCATATATATGTAAATTGATGCTCTATAAGGTTAGACTGAAGTGATAGTTTGGTAAAATAATTTTTTTTTCATCTTTGTTTATAAAATTCATTTTGTATTTTTTCTCATTCAAATGAACCGAATCGAAAATAACTGAACCGAGGCCTTGTGATTCGAAACCGAACCAAGTTCAAGTTCAATTTATTCAGATAATCCAACTAAATGGAATACAGAATAAAACCGAATCGAAGGATACCTGAATCGTCCCAGCCCTAGACGGAGACACGGACACAGACGCGGACGCACGGAGGTACAGCATAAGCTCACTCAACTTCGTCGAGGTGAGCTAAAAATCAGTTCAATATCTGCAACAGAATAAAAGAAAAGTCTTGAAAACTGAAAGGTCGTACAAAGGTCATAACTCGAACTTGATCTGTATCACATTGAGATATATCATATATCCACATACCAAAAATCCGTTCAATTTATGCTACAATGGAGAAAAAGTCAGGAAAACTGAAGTGTGACAGAAAAGACGATGAAACGGACGGACAAACGGGATGTAAACTATAAGTCCCCTCCGGCGAGCTGTTAGGTTAGGGGACTTATAATTGTAAGAGCCCGCTCATTTTACTAATTAATTTTCGTAATAACAAAAACTTAATACTACAGTAGTACGGTGAACCTTATGATTTATTGATTTAGGAAGTGATGCACTAGTAAGTGTACAAGAATATACCCTTTCCCCACCTGTTTATTTTCGCTAATCGACCCAAGTCATTTTACTCACCCAATCCTTGCGTGATAAGGGAGAGAACAATCAACACTCCCAGACTAGCTCGTGCCCCTACTTGCCCCTTATCTATCCACATGCTCAGCCATCCTAATGCAACCATAAAGCCACTAGGGATGTAAATACGAATGATGAATATACTGTAGTCCCGGACTAGCTTCACAACCATCTGAATGCACGGAATATCATCCATTACTGAAGAAAAAAGCAGATTGGTGCATTAAATTATCGTTCCTTCTCCATACATCTGAAAACCCCATTTTCTCAAAAATTTGAATCCTCTTGCAAATTTCATGGCTGGAACAATGAAAATTGATATTTTTAGGTTTTTAACTAATTCATGCATTTTATACAGTTGACAATGTCTTAACAGTGCATGTTTTGTAAAAAAACTGTTTTCATTTCCATGCGTGAACATCGAAGGCGGATGCGGCTAGCCAAACAGGGCATGCTTACTCCTCCCGGGCACCTGGTCCCACCTCTAACTTCCTAGGATTCCGTCGATGGTATATTGTGAGAGATGTTGAGATTGTCGTCAGGATCTTCTTTACATCATTTCACAGGGTGACCACAACATTTGAATGAAATCCCTGAATATTCAATGATTTTCCCTGACCGATATCATTTTTCCCTGACAGCTTGCGATTAAAATCTGAATAATTGCACACTCATGTTTTTGCTTGAGTATGTAATCTTAGTAAGATCTTTATTCTTTGACGAACTAAATTAGATATAATTTTTAAATCTGTATATTTTTACATCAATACCATAAGTGCATCACTTGTCCATTTTACATATAAGAGGGCGATTTTAAAGTTCAATGAAATTCAGGTGCATGCATAATGTTCTGAGAGATAAGCATCTGAGTAATGTTAATGAAGACAGCCAAGAAAACGTATACCAAACGGAGCACTATATTGGTATTAAATGTACATGTATATTAGAGAAGAAATGGGCAAGCACTTAAACTTTCCAAGAAATAAATATATATATATATATATATATATATATTTTCCTTTTTTTTGTAATGTCTGCTGATACCATGTAAATAATCAAACAAGATTTATTTGTAATAAATTATATTGATTTCAATTGCACTTAGTCTCATCCAAAGCAGGAGATCCTGTCCTTGGTCGACCAGCGGACTCCCTTATAGGTGCAGGTATCATGTATAAAGACGCTTAACGGCGGCTTCGCCTATGTGTGCTGAGTGGGCCGTCATATGGACGTCATATGAAGAACTCTTTTTAGGGATTTTATCGTGGCGTTGCGGTATCGGTATGAGCTGTCAGATTTGTATGCTAGTATGTTAGGCGAAGCCAATGTACGGAGTTTAGCGACTTTATATTTACTATTGAAATTGGCAAGCGAAGCGATCCAGAGAACTTTATAGAATGATAAATGCAAGAAGGCACTTCATAAATACAAATTTCTTGTACAAGAAAAGAGAACTCATCTCTGACAATGAAATTCACTGATTTTATCTCTGATTTTCATGAAATTACCAAATTCCCTGTTTTTTATCAGAAGGGAATTTTAATTTTACATTTTTCCTGTTTTCTAGAGTCTGTGGCCACCCTGATTTAACAAGTTTAGGCAAATTTTAACGTCCTTCTTTTTACCTCCTTTTTCTTTTGCCTCTGCGTCATGACGTCTGTTGGTATGGTAATCTTACAATGAGAATGTTATTTTACAACACAATTGTACGTTCTTTGAGACACATCTGGGTAATCGGAAAAGTGGAAGAATAGCGCAATAGTAATCCGGATAACTGCACTGTCTGCTACTAGCGCGGCAGAAGGCCGTCCTAAGTCGCCAACGATTGCCCTTTTGACTCGTTGGTTCATGCGTAGTCATTTATAGTTGCTGTTTCTATGTAATGTGGCGTTCATTGTACCTTTTGTGTCTCTCTCGGTGCGCGTCTGCTCTGTGTTTTAGCATTTGGTGTTTTGGGGTTTTGCTTAGGGTGCTGCAACTGAGTGTCGTTGGAGATCCCCAACTTTCTCTTACTTATCTAGATACTTTAATTATGTGTCAAGCACGATCATTGGGATCATAATAAAAAGCCTATAACTTACAGTATATAGTACAGGTAGTATGAAAATCAGCATACACGGGCATTTTGAGATTCAAAAGGAAATCTTCCCAAAGTCACACGTCTCAAACTCCTTCTATGAATATCTAACTAAATCAGCATAGATAATTCTTACCATGCAATGTATTGACAGAGCATTCTGTGGCATCTATTGACAGTAGACTCAAACTGGAAAGCACGACGTCTGCCGATTTTATTACTGGATTCTTTGTTGACCAAATCATATTAATCTCCCCTTTGGTGTAAGAATCTGTACAAACACATATTTATTCATCAAGCAAAAATTATGAATGACTTTTTGGAAGAAATCAACCTAGTTTTATGATTAAAAGGTTTACTCAGGACAAAGCATAGCGGATGAATTTCACTTTGACCTGTTTGTTGTAGTAGTTGTTGTTGTTCTTGATCTTCTATTTGTTGTATTTGTTGTTGCTGTATTTGATTTGTTGTTTTTTTTTTGTCTTTGTGTTTGTATTTGTTGCATTTACATTTATTGTATTTGTATATATGCTGTTGATGTAGTTGTATTGAGTTGTTGTTGTTGTTGATGATGATGATGATCAGGAAAAATCAGCATCTCCTGCTTGCATGCAACACCCGTCGCTTCAATTCGGTAGAACTGTCACATCCGGTTACTTTCATTTCGGAAGATACAGGTATATTCGGTGGTTGGACGGTACAAATGTTCTATGACAGAATATCATCCACCATTCTGGAGAGTGGGACACCATAGTGTATGACGAGTTTCCAATATCGTCCGTAGAACTTCCTCAGTGACGATGTTAGTCGGTCACAAAAGTATCCCTGACTGAGAAGTTAATCTGAAAGACGCCTAGCTCTCAGAATAAAATATGTATATTTGGTATTTGCTCTGGCATAGCGTATCAACTGAGATATGAATACACCATACGCAGGCGATGAAGGGATGTTGCTACTCAGAGAAGGAAAGTTTGTAATGCTGAAATTGAAGTCGTCACGTTTGTCATAGAGTGAGATGTTCATGTGACAATTAGTGTCGTAGGACAACATTATGCATAAATAGAATGCCGAACCGACAAAGTTGGTTTTCTCATAGCTTAAAACAACAAGAAATTTGTATTTGCGATTGCCGTTCTTGCTTATTTATGCGAGTCTTTCTTTCAATTTAGAATGTGGGATTGTAGTGTAAAGTGTCGAAAAATCAAAGGCTTTGATCGAATACTATGTAATGATCTTGAATTTTTGAAATGGGCGATGACATCATTCCAAGGGTCAGAAAATTTAAAAAGCAATTTTTAAAATTTTTAAATTTCTTTTTTTTTTTTTTTTTTGAGATTAGCAAGAAATGACTTTTCTGAACATTAGTACTGATGCATAAATTGGACAAATAATCAAACATGATAATAAGAGAAACCTCTGAATTCATTTTACACACGTGACATTGTTTCGGTTCTTATACTTCAAAGTAACGGTAATCAGCCTATTATCTCGATAATTTTAGAATATAAACCTTTTCGAGCAGCGGTAATTTTTAGCATACCCAAATCGTGTGGGCGAAGATCGAATGATGTAAACAAAGCACTAGACACTCTTAACAGAATGAAAAAGCTCGAATCACTTAATACATTTTGTAGTTATGGTAATATAGTATGATTTTGTATGGATATCATAATATTTCGTACAGTTTAATTATATATACTGATGATTCTACTATGTCCGGTTAAATTTGCTATTATACTATATTATAATACTGATTAATTTTCATGGTCGACCCTGTCGTAAAAACGAGGCTAAGGTTTTCTTCGATTTTGTAATAATACGGAAGTGTTCCAACTCTATACCTTCATGATGAAAATTCCAAACTAATTTTCTGCACCAGACACGTGTTTCGAATATCACATTTTCATCAGTGATGCTTCCAACGGAGCCAACAAAATTCATTTCAGTAGTGCCTTCTTTTATTTTTTGAATTTAGATTTGTACATTTACTTTACAGAGAGTGCGCGGCTTCAACTTTCCTGTAGGGTCGATTCACTAGCATATCCAAATAAAATATATGTTGAAAATAGGATTGGAAGGATGGTGCTAAGATGTTAACCTCCTTTAATTTCGGTGACAGTTTTGAATAGAATGACAAGTTTTCGAAATAGCAAAATAATATCTATGATGCCAAATCGATAAAGGGCCAAAACAAATCTTCTTTCAGGCGACAGAGCTGGAGAGAAGTAATTAATACACTTCAAAACATCAGGTCACGGGGAACGATTTTAACTTTTCCACACTGCAACATGAAATAAGTTTTCATAACAAAACTAATACGGAAGTGTTCCAACTCTATACCTACATGAAGAAAATTCCAAACCAATTTTCTGCACCAGACACGTGTTTCGAATAATAGATTCTCATCAGTGATGCTTCAAGTAAGTCTATTTGACTAATCTAAATTTTAAAAAGTAACATCCCAATTAACATATCGTTGTTTTGACAAGTACACACGTGCCAATAAACCGTGTACAGTAGGAAGAAACCGTCAACTGCTAAGTCATTAGAGCGTATTGTATCCCTGCTCCCATTTCTAATTAGATAGGGGAGAGAAAAAAAGATTACCTTTAAAAGAAAAGAAAACTGTGGATTTGTAGCGTTCGTTCTCATTGAACAACCAGTTTTAATGGGAATCCTTGTTTCTTCATTTTTTATCTATTTATTCTATCTAATGGTATTTCTGTCTCTTCTTTTCTCATATTAATGATTTATTGATAAAAATTAGGTTTTTTTCTCTGATGATAGATACAAGAACTCATTTTGATTAAAAGATATTGGCTAAAAATTTGTCATTCAAAAAAGCTCAATTTAAAAATCAGGGAATCAAACCGGGACTTTTTTTCTTAAAAATGAATGGCAGAACAAATAAAAACATTAAACGATTCAATGGGAAAATAAAGATGGAAAAGTCTAGAAGAAAAAAATATAAAAAATAGGAAAGTAACTATTTCCTTTTTAATGCATACGAGAGCCCGGATTTCGACACCCTCCCTAAAAATATGGTTCTTCACTTTCAGTCCCAAAACATAAAACAGGGGAGTATGTTCGTCTTCTAGGTTTGTTTGATCAAAACAATAATTTATTCTGTTTGGTAGCAGGAGCTTTCATCATTTCTTTTCACTTCGATAGAAATGAAAGGAGGGGAACGTATTCGATTGCAACACACACAGCAAAACTTCAAAACACCCAATGCAAAAAATACAGAGCAAACATCCACAGAAAGAGACGCAAAAGGGACACGGAACACCAACAGACACCATAGAAACATAAAAGACAACACATAAACCAACGAGACAAATGGGCAACCGGTGCCCAAATGACACGATGACTTGCTACCAGGAGTATTTCGAGAAAAAAAAACTATTG
This sequence comes from Pinctada fucata, assembly GCA_028142955.1. Lineage (NCBI taxonomy): Eukaryota > Metazoa > Mollusca > Bivalvia > Pterioida > Pteriidae > Pinctada > Pinctada fucata. The sequence continues at coordinate 41,949,003 of AP027111.1, read as the reverse complement.
ACCGAAAATGAATCATAATCTGACTGAGAATAATAAGGAAAATATTTTTATATCAATTATACTTCTTGAGAATTGGTGCTCGCAGATTGCACAGACCACAACAATTACCCAAGACACAGGGGTTCCGGGGTCCAAACAAAATACAAGGTGCACATCGTGACCACAGACTAAGAATAATGCAAAACGAATTATCTTTCTATTAATATTTTTTTTTAAATTGGCGCTCAAAAGATTACATAGTTTTATAGGAGAAAACTACCACACCCATTTTGGTGGTCAGGGCTTCAAACAAAATATCAGGTGCATAACTAGACCACAGACTGAGAATAATGCTAAAAGAATTATCTTTCCATCAATTATACTTTCTGAGAATTTGTGTTCACAAGATAAATTAGAGTTATATAGCAAACAAATACCACACCCATTTTTAAGATCGTGGGGGTCAGGGACTTAAACAATATATCAGTGAACACTAGACCACAGACCCTTTATATTGCAAAAAATATTCTGTTTCCATCATCCGTTCAACAACAGACAAGAGTCCATTTTTCATGACCCTGTTGTTGCCAAAAAACTTTCTGACCTCCATGAAAAATATACCATTGTTCTGCTGACAAAGCGGCAACCAAGTTTACTTTCGTTTGCAAGGCGTACTATTTCAAATGCCTGAGAGAGGAACTTGGGTTACATTCAGCTCCTAAGGCTTACAAGCTAATTTGTATCTGAAATACTTGACAATCACAAATCTGTTCTTGAGTCCTTCGGTATTTACACTGATGGCTCTGATCTTTGAACTACCTAATATCAACTGGATTCCCAAAATGCACAAAAATCCTTACAAACACCGCTTCATCGCCGGTTCGTCCAGGTGCTCCACAAAACCTCTTTCCAATTTGCTTCCTAAAATAATAAGTCGCATCAAGCAAGGTCTTCAAACATACTGCGAGACAACCTATTGCAGAAATGGAATCATTCAAATGTGGATCCCAAAAAATTCTAAGGAACTTTTGGAAAATTTTAAAGCCACCAATTTCACGATTTGACCTTGCCTTCTCGACTTTGAGACTAAATAACTGTTAGGAACTTCTTTGATGATTATTCAAGCATATTACCAGCATAAAGCCTTTCGACTTCTCCACGCTCTACAATACCATCTCACACGAAAAACTCAAAAATAGATTTCTCAATAGTATTCGCAACACCTTGCTTTCAAACAAAATGATAATAGGATATACAAATACCTCGTCATAGGGCGAGAGGATACTTATTTCGTGAAGGAACACTCTGATTCAAACAAAAAGCATACCGAATGAGTTTTTGATTGACAACATTTTTATGGTGTTTGGAGGATCCGTATTCCAGCAGATAGTCGGAATCCCCATCGGAACCAATTGCGCCCCACTGCTTGCGGACTTATTTTTATATTCATACGAAGCTGACAAAATCCAGACATTCCTCTCGACTTGGCTAAAGCAGCTCGCATCTCAGTTCAATTTTACCTTCAGATACATAGATGACGTGTTGTCCATCAAAATAACCCGAGCTTTAAGGACCGTCAACATGAAATTTATCCTCATGAACTAGAGATCAAGGAATCAACAGAAGGCGACAGATCCGCTAAGTATTTGGATATACTTCTATCTTTCGACACAAACGGCCATTTGAACACCTCACTGTATGAGCGTAACGATTTCAGCTTCCACATAAGTAACTTCCCTTTCATGAGTAGCAACATTCCGTCTTCTCCTGCTCATGGTGGTTTTGTTTCTCAGCTGATACGGTATGCCAGGACATGTTCCAAATATGAAGATTCCATCATTAGAGCCAACCGGCTTGCAAGTAAGCTACTTGTTCAGGGTTATATCACACAACGACTGAAATCATCTTTGAGGAAGTTCTTCGGTCGCTATGGGGATATAATAAAAGCATATCAGATCTCCCTTTAGTTTCCAGAATGATCAGTAACACTCTTCATTGTGATTGAATGGTTGTCGTAATCATCAAACAAGACATACTTGCCTGATCTGTACATCAAATGTACATCGCGACAATCACAGAATTTGACATGTTGCCATGGCGCTGTTGCGACGGGTGTTGCATGCAATCAGGAGATGCTGACTCTCCCCGGGCACCAGGTCTCACTTTGGAATGCTGTTCATTCCGGGGTTCGCAACCGTTCCGAAAGGAATTCTCACGATTTGGCCTTGCCTTCTCGACTTTGGGACTGAATAACTGTTAGATACTTCTTTGATGTTTATTGTAATGTGAATGAAAAGAATTAACGCCTAAACAACAGCTCTGCTTAGATAAACCCAAGAGAGTTGAGAATGTACCTGATTGTACAGGTTTCGCCAGGGAGGTGATTGTAGAAGTCGCATGCTATGAGGCTCAGGCGAACGAGGCTATAAACCCTACCTTAACCTTCTCTTAACTTTTTAGAGTTATTTTGCCAAAAATGACCACACCCATTTTCCAAGACCCTGGGCTTTAGGGACTTAAACAGAATATAAGGTGCCTCGGTTCTGAAGAAGGAGGGTACGTTTCTTGACCACCTTTCGACGGATCCGGACGAAAAAAACAACAACAATTGTAGTGGACCATGAGTAATTATATCCACCATGTTGCATCAAAATCCCTTCTGATGTTCTGGGGAAGAAGTCGAAAATGTGAAAAGTTAACGACAGACAAAGGACAGACAAAGCGACGGATGCCACACGGATCGCTATGACAATAAGTCACTTGAGCATTTGCCTGAGTTAAGCTAAACAAGAAATACTTTAAAATGATAGTATTTCGTCTGTCTAATTTTAGCGTTCATATTTTCGTGTAGCGTATACGTACAACTCTTTAGGTGCAGAATGCACGTTTCTTGGCCCAATGGAAAACCAGAAGAAGAAATAGGACAGGATATTTTTGCTGTAATTCTGAAATATAACAAAATTTACCTTTGATTATTTGGGGTTAATATATTTAACACATGTATGATAATTCCTTTGAATCTCATTGGTTAAGAACGCGGGGACTACGAGAGAATAAATCCCGGAGTACAAAGCATACTGCATTTTACATATTGACAAACTTCTACCAGCAATCGGTTATATCTACCTAACCAGAAGTCTCTGATGAGACTGAAGCTCTCTTGGTGATTTTGTTAAATACACTAAAATGAATACATGTATATTAAAACTTTTAAGAAATACTTGTAAATTATTGCGAAAAATAGAATTGTTTGTAATCTATATGGCATACAGGTAGTAATTATTTCGAAGGAGTCGCTTACCTTCTGAGGCCACCCAAAGTTTGACAAGAAGTAAAAGATAGCGCTTTTGTGATTGGATAATATTCATTAATACAGATATTAAAGAAAAGTACTGATTGTAGACTTTCATTGCATGTACAGCATTTTCATGAAATTTATTTAAGATAGAAATATTTAGGGGTGCCAAATGGGGGGGTGTATTTTTTAGTTTTCAATCAAAATTTAAGAGGAGAAAAGCAACGTTAACCCCCAAATTTTTTTTGGTCAAAAGTAAGATAATTTATTAATCTCTGTTATGATGATTAGCATATTTTTGTCAAATCAACTTTTTTACTGAGTTATGGAGGCCCAATGGGGATAACCCCTTCCCATAGAACTCTATGTTAAAGGGACCGAATAAATAATTACAACCTTCATATCATATACACATAAATTATAGGAAAAACGACCATACCCATTTTACAAATATATTTCTCAATAATACGGAAGTGTTCCAAATCTATACCTCATTGAAACAAATTTCAAACCATTTTTTGTGCACCAGGCACGTGTTTCAGATATTAAATCATTTGTGAAGGGAATAATTTTTACTTGATTTAGAATATCAATCCAAGGAGTGCATGTGTCGTCTCCAAAACATAGCGACACTTAGGATGCTAAACGTCTTCAAATTCAATAGCATCATTTATTAACGGATAAATTTGCAGCATGGACCAGACATGCACGTTTTGGGTACTCAACCCTCGTCAGTGATCCTCAATCTAAACAATGTCATATGGCCAAAGAGGGTGAAAATTATAATGTCAAAAAATGTACCGAAAGATGTAGCAGGATGGATGGGATATGATGCTACAGGACCCACGTTTAAGAAATTTCCAGAGTTTTAGTACCAGTAAAATTTGAATGCGTTGAAGAGGTAGACGATCAACCGAAGTTGATCGAAGTTGGCTACATGTGCCCTCGGGGACTCCTGGTCCACCAGCAGTGACACTCACCAAGTAGTTCAAATGATAAACGTCTTCGAATTCAATAGCATCATTTATAAACGGATAAATTTGCAGCATGGATCAGACATGCACGTTTCGGGTACTCAACCCTCGTCAGTAATCCTCAAACTAAACAATGTAATATGGCCAAAGAGGGTGAAAATTATTATGTCAAAAAATATACCGAAAGATGTAGCAGGATGGGTGCGAAATGATGCTACAAGACCCATGTTTTAGACATTTCGAGAGTTTTAGAACCAGTAAAATTTGAATGCGTTGAAGAGGTAGACGATCAACCGAAGTTGATCGAAGTTGGCTACATGTGCCCTCGGGGACTCCTGGTCCACCAGCAGTGACACTCACCAAGTAGTTCAAATGATAAACGTCTTCGCATTCAATAGCATCATTTATAAACGGATAAATTTGCAGCATGGATCAGACATGCACGTTTCGGGTACTCAACCCTCGTCAGTAATCCTCAAACTAATCAATGTTATATGGCCAAAGAGGGTGAAAATTATTATGTCAAAAATGTACCGAAAGATGTTGCAGGATGGGTAGGATATGATGCTACAGGACCCACGTTTTAGAAATTTCAAGAATTTTGGTACCAGACATGCACGTTTCGGGTACTCAACCCTCGTCAGTGATCCTCAATCTAAACAATGTAATATGGCCAATGAGGATGAAAATTATTATATCTGTTGCCGCGAGCTCATATATACTATCACCCGAGGAGTCCGACTGACATTCAGAGAGGACAGGTGGTCGGTGCCCTGTCTTTTTTAAAGAGTTTTGGAGAGGGTCCGTCATGGGGTCCCGTCGTCACAGTCAGTTATTAAGAATGCGCTGTACAAGACTGCAGATTGGTCAAGTACCAAGCTTAGTGTCCGTCTGGTGACATTAGGACCATATCCAAAGTTTAAAAGGCGTTTGATGACTCCGTTATAGTTATCTTGTCTATCTTTGATCCTTTTTATCTTGTTAATTATGTCACCATGAAATAAAGGTTGTGAAATACCCAAAGTAATATACTATGTTGCCTGTATTGGTATCTCTACTATGAAAGTCCAAAACATCAGTACATGCTTTTTACAAAAATTATGATCAACAAAACTACGTTTGAACTTTGGACCCATACAAGCAACAGAGTACTTTACTTTAGGTATTTCACATACTGCATTTCATGGTGACATAATTAACAAAATAAGAAGGATCAAAGTAGACAGCATTACTATCGAAAATGCGACAGACCGTCTGCTTCTTACGTGCCAGATGGCCGTCCTAAGTCGGTACCGGTTGCCCATTGGTCTCGTTGGTTTATGTGTGGTCTTTATGTTTAATGTTTCTGTGGTGTGAGTTGGTGCTCCTTGTCCCTTTTGCGTCTCTTTCTGTGGGTGTCTGTTCTGTGTTCTTTGCATTGGGTGTATTGGGGTTTTGATGTGGGTGTTGCATCCTGGTGTTGTGGGAGATACCCTCCTGTCTTTCAGAGTCATCAAACACCTTTTATACCGTGAATATGACTCTAATGTCACCAGGCGGACACTAATCTTTGTACTTGATAAATCTACAGTCTTGTACGAGAGCATTCTTATTACGGACTGTATTACGCACGTCCTTTTCTTATACACCCATTAACATATTTATCTGTGTTGCATGGACCCCTGCGTTTTACGGTCTTGTTTGTGTGTGGTCATCTAACAATGAGGAGGTTGCTTTACACCATAATTGTGCGTTCTTCGATACCTCTTGTAAATCGGAATATTTGGAAGGTTGTGCGCACGTAATCCAGGATAACCACACCGTCTGCTACTTACTTGGCAGATAGCCTTCCTAAGTCAGCACCGGTTGCCCATTGGTCTCGTTGGTTCTTTTATGTTTAATGTTTCTATGGTGTGAAATGGTGTTCCTTGTCCCTTTTGTGTCTCTTTCTGTGGGTGTCTGTTCTGTGTTTCTTGCATTGGGCGTTTTGGGGTTTTGCTGTGGGTGCTACAACCAAGTGTTGTTGGAGATCCCCTCTTTCATTTTTAACTCGGGATATCTACTACCATTGTAAATGTATAGTGTCCATCATAGTTCATATCAATGTTGCAAAGGTAAAATCTGTAAACGGTTTTTTTATATGCGATAAACTATTTGTTCTGAGCAGTCCCTCATTTTCCACCAAATCTCCACAAACCTTGCTTGTAATAAAGTTTATTCTGCTCACCTGGCACTTTTTATGAGCGTCCCATTAGGATAAACTCTAATGAAAGTATTGCTATGTTGCGTCTCTGAAATGGCGTTAGAAACGTAAATATCTGGCGTCCATATTACGATGTACTTGTCGAGGTCCACCAATACATAGTGTCCTTGAAAACGCACAGAGGTGGCGTCATATTGAAGACGCTTGTCCTGCCATTCTTGAATCAAATGAAAAGTAACGTCTAGCTCCTATGTAGAGAAAAGGACAATATATAAATAAATTATCATTTCAATTTTTTTCAAATACCGTATATCTTTCCTGCACGACAAAAACACTTTTTTGACTATAAATTATTATTTATGACACAATTCTAAATTTTCATTTTATTTCCAGTTTGAAAAATCCGTAGTTCTAATGAATATAAAATAAATCTAATAAAAATTAAAGAAAATGAACATGTCAACGATTAAAAGATATTTTTTTGATTATTTTTTCTCTTTTCGTAATCTTTTCCTCTTGGCAAAGCTAGATGTACAGATGATGTCATTTAAACTAATTTAAATACTTCTGAAATATCTTAATTTAAGCGTTCTTTCAATGAGTTAAAGAAGATCCTGACGATAATCTCAACAGCACTCACAATAGAGCACGAAATTAAACATCGACGGACCCCTAGCAAGCTAGAGGTGGGACCAGGTGCCCGGGAGGAGTAAGCATCCCCTGCCGGCCAGCCGCACCCGCCGTCGACGTTTATGAAGCATTGAAATGAAAATATATAAAATGCATGCATTGTCTGACGTAATGTCTATATAGAAAGTGCTATGGCGACAACAAACGTTAAAAATGTCCCTAAAAGAGTTTAAACCCAAATAAAATAGAACATACTGACGAGGGTTTAGTACCCGAAACGTGCATGTCTGGTCCATGCTGTAAATTTATCAGATCTTAAATGATGCTATTGAATTTGAAAACGTTTAACATAGTAACAGCAAAACATTTACGTACTGTGACTACGGCACTTCTGAGGCTTGTTAGCAGTAAAGATGTCTTTACCTCTGTTATCTTATCTGTAATAAAAAGAACTTCAAGATAATTCAAGTAAATGACTACTGTATAACGTTTAAGTCCTATAGAGATATAGATATAATTTCCGTTTCTATAAAATTCGATTACGTTACACTTACATGGCGTTATATACACAATTTACACAAAATGGGAAGTACTTTAAAACTGTGTAAATTTTAACGTCAATTAAACCAGAAGTCTCTGACGAGACTGTAGCTCTCCTGGTTGTTTTGTTTTTTATTTACTCATTGACAAGTGAATATGATACATACACATAAATATCAATTTCCATTTTTTAAGACCATAGGGCACAATCATTCTAACAAATTAAAAGTAGCACAACAAAACACTGCAACTAGAATATCACTCATATAATTCATAATATCCAAGATAAAGTATTTTAAAAAATGCCACACCCATTTTCCAAGATCCAAGGGGACAGGGACTGCTAGCTCAAATGAACTATCAATGACATAACAAAACTGACAGATCCATCTTATTGCATTAAGAATTACAACAACTCTCATTCATTAATAGCTTTGAAAGGTTGACAGCACAATTATATAGGAAAAATGACCACACCTATTTTCTAAGACCCTGGGGATCAGGGACTCAAACAAAATATCAGATGCACAAAAAAAAAACACAAACCAATCATATTGCAAAAAGAATGAAGCCTCAATTCTTTATAGTGTCAGAGGAGTTGCGAGCGCAAGATTTCATAGAGTTATATACTAAGAGAAAATGACCAAACCCATTTCCTAAGACCCTGGGGCTCAAACAAAATATTAGTGCACAACAAGACCAGTGACAGACCAATCATATTCCAAAAAGAATGAAGTTTCAATCATTTATAGCGTCAGAGGAGTTGCGAGCACAGGATTACATTGATTTATACATGTATAGGAGAAAATGACCACACCCATTGTCTGAGACCCTGGGGGTCAGGGGCTCAAACAAAATATCAGGTGCAAAACAAGACCACAGACCCATCATATTGCAAAAAGAATTAAGTCTGTATCATTTATAGTGTCAGAGAAGCTGCGAGCTCAAGATTACATAGAGTTATATAGGAAAATGACCACACCCATTTTCTAAGACCCTGGGGGTCAGGGGCTCAAACAAAATATTAGGTGCACAACTACGCCATGGACTTATAATATTGCAAAAAGAATGAAGTGTCTATCATTTATAATATCAGAGGAATTGGAACACTAGATTTACACAGAGTTATGTAGGAGAAAATGACCAAACCCATTTTCTAAGACCCTGGGGGTCAGGGGTTCAAACAAAATATCAGGTGCACACCTAGACTACAGACCCATCATATTGCAAAAAGAATGAAGTCTCTATCATTTATAGTGTAAAAGGAGTTGCAAGCACAATATTACATAGAGTTATATAGGAGAAAATGACCAAACCCATTTTCTAAGACCCTGGGGGTCAGGGGTTCAAACAAAATATCAGGTGCACACCTAGACTACAGACCCATCATATTGCAAAAAGAGTGAAGTCTCTATCATTTATAGTGTCACAAGAGTTGCGAGCACAAGATTACATAGAGTTATATAGGAGAAAATGACCACACCCATCTTCCAAGACCCTTGGGGTCAGGGGCTCAAACAAAATGTTAGGTACACAACTAGACCACAGACCCATCATATTGCAAAAAGAATCAAGTCTCTATCATTTATAGTGTCAGAGGAGTTGCGAGCACAAGATTTCATAGATTTTCATGACCACCCACATTTTCTAAAACCCTGGGGGTCCGGGGCTGAAACCAAATGTCAGGTGCACAACTAGACCACAGACCCATCATATTGCAAAAAGAATCAAGTCTCTATCATTTATAGTGTGCAGAGGAGTTGCGAGCACAAGATTTCATAGATGCTAATGACCACGCCCATTTTCTAAGACCCTGGGGTTCAGGGGCTGAAACCAAATGTGAGGTGCACAACTAGACCACATACCAAGTAAGATGCAAAAAGAATTAGCTTTCTATCTCCTATGGTTTCAGAGGAGTTGCGAGCACAAGAATTGTTTACGGACGGACGGACGGACGCCGGACGACGGGGTATCGCATAAGCTCGACTGGTCAGAGACCAGTAGAGCTAAAAATTGATATCCATTCTCTGTAAGGACCAAAATATTCTGGAAATAGCATGTCATGGATTGTATAACTGGTATGTATAATGCACTTAATACAAAAATTACAATTGTTTGACAATACAAATTCTTGTTGCCATGGAAACGAGGTCTGTCCATTTAGTCATCTTTGGTTATTATGTTGCCATGGAAACCATTCTTAGAGCTTATTGGTATTAACAAGTTATAATCTTTAAAACCTCTATTTTTGGTAAAATTAATCTTTTTTTTTTTAATTTCTTTCAATAAGCCGGATCCTATCCAATCAAAATCAGTCAAAAATTGTTATAAAATAGGTCAAAATTCAGGCCTATTTTTGTCCAATATTTACCATTTTTAAGCAAAAATAACACAAAATGTCAGGCTGATAACACCATCACTGTTGTCAGAACAAAATATATCTTATGTTAAAAATATAATCACTGTAAAAATACATGAGACCTTGTTTTGTTTTCCTACATTTTGAAGTCAAAAATGGTTGCCATGGCAACTTTTCCTTTGACGCTGATGACTACATTTTTTTTCAAATTGAATTTTAGCATCGTTTAAATAACTTATACTGCTTAAGCTTTAAGTTGGGAAAACAGAAGAAATTATTCTTTTTTCAGCACTTCTAAAATCTGTCAAGGTCATTGACTCTTAGTTTAAGGTCAATTCAAAATATAGGTTCCAATTTCAATCAAATTTCCATTTGTTGTTATTTATTGTTCCAAATTTTAGGCTTGACTGTCATATATTTGTATCAAAAATACTTTTTAAAATCAGAGCCAATAGGCGAAAAAACATTACAATTTTTAGTCCAGAACAATTCTCCTAAAGAAATAAGCCCCAGACAAAAATCATGATAATCTTACATTTTTTATTTGTATGTATGAAATACTAGCTTCAAATCAAGTATGTCATTGACTTTGAGATTTCCGCAACTTTGGTTAATAAATAGGGGATATATCCCATATCACTATGTATGTGTTTGTTTAACTCAACATAATTTCAGTGTAACTGCCTCTCTTACTTTTGGAAAATCACAGAATTTTGTCCACTTTTGTGAATTGAATTCAATATAACATTGACATTGGGTCCTATGACCTTCAAAATTTGAAGATGATTTTTAATTAATAATGCTCTTTTATATGCACTGATAAAAATTGCTTTAAAATATATAAGGGACAGGTAGAAAATGTACCAGTAAATTATCCTCTGTGTAAGAGTACTGAACAGAATAACACCATGGTAACCATTTTTTAATGAAATTTTGTTCGTAATTCCATGTGTTTTTCCCGTAAGAACTCGTAACGTTAAAAGACGTAATACGTACCCGTCTCCGTCCAAGGGGGGAGGTCATAGTTATACTTGGTTAAATTTTTCTCCAATTCACGCCATCTGAAATAGAGAAAGTTAGAATGTTATTTCAATTAAAGTTCATTGGGGGAGATAATTTTGAAAGTAGATATTCAAACTTTGTCTCTTTGTCTGTCTCTTTGTCTTTCTGTCCTAAATTTTGCCCAGGGCCGTTCAGGCGTATGAAATACAGCTTTCTTTTTAACATTTTAAAAAAATTACTGCGTATCGACAAAAAATTACTACGCAAATGATTTGGAATGCATAGGGGTTGACCTTAAATAAGGCAACCTGCGATATCAAAAGCCCCATAAGTCTTCAAACGACGATTTGTGAAGTGTAACCTTTTTATCCGAATAATTTGAATGCGTACGATTTAGTGATAAAGGTAATCCCACTGACTGTTTGACAACTTGATCTTTGACCCCGCGACCTTGACCTTGGAGATCGACCTACTTTTAGAAAATAATATTTTCAACAATATATCATCTTAAAGATGAAATGCTCATAATGTTTAATGTCTTCAAATTCATTAGCATCATTTTAGAGCAGATAGATTTACAACATTATCCAGACATGCAATTTTCCGGTATTTAAACCTCGTCAGTGATCCTCAATCTAAACAATGTAATATTACCAAAATCTGTAAAAACTATGTCCTAAATATACCGAAAGATGTAGCAAAATGGCTGGGATATGATGCTTCAGGACCCCGGTTTTAGACATTTGAGAAAATTTTGTAAACAGAAATATTGAAACGACCAACCGAATTGATCGAACTTGGCTACATGTGCCCTCGGGAACTCTTGGTCCACCAGCAGTGACACTCACCAAGTGGTACACTTGCGTTCATGGTATTTGCCTAATGACAAGTTCTCTAATTTCTGACCCCGTGACCTTGACCTTTATGAATGACCTCAATTTTAGAATTTTAACAACCAAAAAAAAAGCATGGCCCTAAACTTTAGAACCATATCAAATACAGCTGAGATATTCAGCTGTAAATTACTCATGACAGAGCCTTCCATTTGAAACCTTGAATTTTAACCTTGTTAGCTTAACCTTTGAATTTGACCTACTTTTGGGAAAAGTCACTTTCAGCTTCAGCTTCATTTACTTTAAAGAAAGGATGCTCGTATATCACATGTGTCTTCCTTATGGGAAGATCAATCTATTGATTACATGACCTTCTAGACTGACTACGAATCCTATTAGACTTTTTCACCGTGACGAACTTTGCACTTCGCACTTCGAACTTCGCACTTTAATTTCATAAATTGGTTGCCTAGAAAAGCACGCCAGTTGAACAGGAAGTCCAATATATCATTATATTGAGCATACTAATCAAAATGTAGATGGCTCCGCTTATGAGCTTATACGCGAACGACAGGTACGCCACTTTTTCTTCAATGTTCGAAGTACAAAGTTCGAAGTGCGAAGTTCGTCACGATGAAAAATGTCTATTTGAACCATATTATAGGAAATTTAATACGTGCATTGCGTGTAAAAAGGTCTTTCATTTGACACATTTATCTAAAACCAATGACCTTGACCTTTTAGTTTATCCTACTTTTAGTGAAATACACTTACAACATGCAACATTTCATTTTATTTCTTAACGAAAAGCTGCCGACGGGGATATTGTGTTTCGTATAGGTTAGAAGGTATTGTGAAGGTTCTGCATGAAATATATGAAGTGGGCGGATCTTTAGCGAAGGTGCTGTTACGATACATGCTTTCATTTAACGCCTCATTGGATCATCACCTTGCAGCTAGTTTGCTTGATATGTTTGATGTACAATATAAAGTTCAGTCACATTTGATCTCAATAATTCATGAGACTGATGATATTTCTATTCTATTTTGAAACATTTCTCGTGGTAAAAGAGAATATGATAAACGAGAAAGCAATATTAAAAATATCATACGACGAGTCTTGGATAAAGACTTTCTGGAAATTTTACAAAAAATATTGTTAACGTCTTTTGAAATTCGGACTCATACAAGCAACAGAGTTTATTACTTCGGGTATTTTACAACCTGTACATAATTATCAAAATAAGAAGGATCAAAGGTAGACAACATAACCATCGAAAATGCTTCAGAATAATCAAACGCCTTTTCATACCATGGATATGATCCTGATGTCACCAGACGGACATTAGGCTTGGTACTTGACCAATCTACAGTCTTGTACCAGCGCATTCTTAGGACTTGCACTTCAGAAAACAGAAAACAGAAAATTCTAATTCGTAGCAAAACGAAAGAAAATATTTAAAACTTCTTTTTCTACTATTAATCCAAGCTTTCGATAGATGGCGCTGCAGTAAGCAAAGTGTAAACTAATGACAATACAGGCAGATCACATTAACATTACAGTATGGACCGGACATCCACGTTTCGGAAACTTAACCCTCGTCAGTGATGAGCAATAACAACCGTATCACATTATGCTAAATAAATTTCCAACAAGAAGTAGCAGCATACGACTGGCATTTTTATATAGGATTTGTGTTCGTGTTGTTTAATTGAATGTAGCCCAAAGATAGATCCGACTCGCGTGTTGCGAAATAGGCTGACTCTAACAACGTGTCGTCTTCACAATTTTGAGTGTTGCTTAAAAGAATGACAGCTAGCCATTGACAAATCAAATCTTTATTTTTTGGAGGTGAAAAGCAAGAGAGATATAATTATTTATAACAGAAATGCAAATTTACAATAAATAAGAATAAAAATCCAGTACATAAATGTTATGATAAATTAAAATTGAAATCTATAATTTCATATAATAGAATTCTTGACTCAATAATAATTGGAATAAAGTATCAAAATAATTTGCATCATACCTTAAAGATGTATACCCTGTATCATCTATAAAATGGAGTATATTATCTAATTTTATTATTTTGGTTTCATTGGGTAAAGAAACATACAAAACGCTTGCTTGAAAGATAGTATCTTTTATTCATGTGTATTAGCCATCGAATTTACAATGTTTACAAACACAATATTTATAAATAAACTCATGTCGCAAAAGGTGAGCTTTATCTCACGTATCTTTCTAGTGATAAATCTGGAAAAGTTGGTAAGTGTGTTAACCACCTACTCAATTATATGTGAAAATCTACCCTTATTACCCTATATTAAGTTGAAAAATATATGTCGTTATTATTTCAAATTTGTAATGCGCATGCGTACTTTCGGGGTTTTCCATTTTCGTTGTAAATATTGTGAGCCAGAAATATTTACAATAAATTATCTTCATTTTTTTATATCTTGAAGGGCTTTGGTGCTAAAATTTTGTAATAAATGGAAAGTAAATAACTTTGGCAATGCTAGAAAATACAGTTTGTATTCTACAAGTTAAATATTATCCAATTTTTGACGATTACAGGGTCTACAACTTTAAAAGAAAGACAACGAGCCGTTGACAAATCAAGCCTTTAATATTTGGAGATAAAAAGGAAGAGGACAAAAATGTTCAAAACATTTGCTTCCATAGTCCACGCTGATCACCTTAGTGATTTGTACGCTCGGTTGTCAACCCGTAAATTTTGCATAAAATTAATTTTGATCTAGTTCTTTATTTTAATCTGGTGGTAAAAGTGACCAGTTAATATATTGACCAAAGACTAATTAGCTATTCAAAATATCGGTTCAAATGTCAGCGATTTTTCTTATTGAAGTTATTGGTTTGTACTTTGAAATATTTTAAGCAAAATTATTATACGTACATTTCAATCGTTAGAGAATTGGAATTAACAAATAGATAAAAGAAAATCAAAATCTAATTGAAACGTTATGCGACGGAAACGGTTTTGTCTTTCCGTTAAGTGTAGGGTGAGTTCTTTATGTGATAAATATGGTTTTTTTTTTTAGTATTTGTTAAAATGTCTCAAGGTTCTTAGTCTTCTGAACACAGTTGTAAAGGAAATCGTAGTGATTAAACATTTTGTCTAACAACGGATTAAATTCGTTAATAAGTAATTTATGGAACAATCCGATAAAACATTCTAAATCTTTGGGTAAAATAGAAATGAATATGCTAAAAAATCATTTTCTGACAACAGATATCCTGCTTAATCTATTACATCGTACATGTTGTCATATTCATAAGAATACAGTTTTAAAATACGCTTAAAATTGTTAGAATCATATAGATAAAGTATATGATGGTAAACTAGAAATTCATTCCTCCTCTCCGTGGCCTTTAGGAGGTCCGAGGACCAGGACAGGACAGCGCCACGGATCTTCGACAACCAGAACGGGCCATCCGAGAGGATGAATGTGAAACATTAGGTCCTGGCAAGAGATAAAGAAAAATAATTGTAAATAATCATCTGGAGTGCAATTTAAACCGTTTTTCGGTGTTTTCTAGTTCATTTTTTGTATGTAAATGATTCATATATACATAATAAAGATAATATGTTATCTGATATATAAAGCACAAATATGAAATTAAAGTTGTTCACTGATGATATAGACATTGTTCATTCACGATATAGTCACTGTCCATATTCACTTCATGTTCAATATCATCATAAAAAAACATAATTATGCATACGTATGCAAAAATAAAAATGCAAAACGTAGTATGGGTATATACATGTACAAAGGATTACTATGAAAGCGAGTTGGAAACACTATTTGGAGTGGATGGGAATTGTTTATCAGTGTTTTACGGAAGGGAAACATTATTCTGGATCTTTGATTTTGAGAGTTTTCTGTTTGTGTTTTTTGTTATCTATGGCTAGTGTCGTTTTGGGTAAAATGGAGGGTTTTAATCGACCTTTAAAAATGGTATGGTAGTCATTCAATTTCAGATTTGAAAGTGGTGATTGCCTTTATAACCTTATTCGCCTTGTATAATTGGGAGTTATACAGTGAAATTACAATTCTACCGAACTGAAGAGCGACGGGTGTCGCATGCAAGCAGGAGATGCCGAGTCTTCCTGGGCACCTGGTCTCACTCCCATATTTGGAGTTCGCTTCCTTTCATATGGTGGACGTTTTTGTTTGTTTGCTTTGGTTCCTGTTTTATCCTGATTTTGTATGCCTTCGGTTTATGATTTTCTAAATTATCGATTTTGTACTATGTATAGGGATATGGTATGTCAAACAGTGTTTCAAGTTTAATCAATCCTGTATCAATGTCTTCTAGGCGCGTGGCAATTGTAGAAGATAAGTCAAAAATGTCTTCAAAATTAGTTTCAACTATGTCGTGTAAACTATTGAATCTTTCATCAGATTGAGCTATGAAAGAAGAAAAGTGATGATTCTCTGTTTTAACAAATTTTGCTAAAGATCGTCCTGTTTTGATTAGTTCATTAATATGATTTTTGGGGATATTTATATCTTCTGATGTCGCAATGTCAAACATTTTTTTTAGATAAGAGGGATTTCTTTGATCTAAATGTAGCTTGTATGAATGGGGCATTTTGGGTTACAAATACTAAAGCATGAGTGTATTCAGAAATTGTTTGTTTGTGAAGCGCATGAAGTTGATTATGCAGCTCATGGCTTTGTTTGTACATGTATGAATGTGCAGTGAGCTTGTATTTGAAATGATGCAGTTTTAGGTGGATATGGAATTCAATTATTTGTCAACATCATTCGTTCGTCATGACCATATCGTTAACAGCTTTAAAGATGAATTGACATGAATTGTAATATGCGCGATTAAGATCCCCTGGGCATTCACTGCTATCAGGCAGCAAGACAACATCATAACAAAAAAAACATAGGGAGTCCAATTTAACCAGGCCAAGTTCGATCAACTTTGGTTGATCGTCTCTTCAACGCATTCGAAAATTTCTGTTATCAAAATTTCTTGAAATTTCTAAAACGTGGGTCCTGCAGCATCATATCCCACTCATCCAGCTACGTCTTTCGGTACATTTTTGACATAATTACTTCAACACTTTGGCTATATTACAATGTTTAGATGGAGAATCACTGACGAGGGGTAAGCACCCGAAACGTGCATGATGTCTGGTCCTTTCTGCAAATTTATCAGTTCTTAAATGATGCTATTGAATTTGAAGACGTTTAACATAAAATATTCACCGATGAAATTTAGATATATTCTCTTCTGGTCCCCAGGATTTGGATCCGTCCTCCCCTTTGACATAAAATTCCCTTTTACCTGCTCGTTTTCGTAATTTGAGTAGTTTATCAACTGGATAAATTGTGTCATTCGTGTCTTCGTTCATGTGATATGTCGTTAGTGGTATTCGCAATTTTCGAAAACCAGAGTTACTTCCCATTTGAGACGGTATAAGACGTAGACTGATTATGACGTCATCAAATTGTGTGGAAACAGTCCTAAAAGTCTGGGGAATGACGGTATAAAATCGACTTTACCATACCATTTTCATGACGTCACATTGGTTTTACGTCAGACACCGTCTGTAAGGGGATAAAACTCTGTATTAAGCAAAGACTCAATAGTTACCATGTGATTGTTCATTACACGTGTCATTTGATTCTGTGCTATTATCCTCGAACAATTGTGATAGTCCATCATAAGGAAACTGCGACCTTACGTTATTAATAGTGTAGGGTTTTTAATCTACTTGCATTCACAACTGACTTTAATTCTTTGTGCGTTGTGCAATCTCGTAACTTGTACGTGTAGTTGGGTCCAATGTAAGTTATGTAGTATTGTCCGTCATATTTATCTACAAGCTTAGGAGATTTGCCAACTGGAGTTTTGTGTTGTCGTTATAAATCATTTGGTTGAGTCTGAATGAGGGTTCTTTTGTAATGCTCTTTTAAGCTTCTGTTGTTTGTTTTGTATATTTTCTTTTGCGATTTCTTCTGTGATTTTAAGATTTTCGAGTATGTTCCGAACGTGTTCTTTAGCATCTTGTTGTAATGAATCATTTGGTGTGACATGAATGTCAAAGGGTACATCTATTTCTCTTCCGAATGCCATGTAGTAGGGTGAACGATATCTTGATTGTGTACCTGGTGAATTTCGTAATGCCATGAGAATGCCTGGTAGTTTTGATGGCCAGTTGTTTTGATCTGTGTCACAGTGTGCCCTTAGCGCTTGAATGTATGATAATTCTGTTGTTTCGTTCGCAAAGGCTGTTTGTTTGTGGGTAGTAAACTGATGTATAGTGCCGTTTGACATTGAAGATTTCGTAGTGATCATATATGGTTAGATGTGAAGTGCTTAACTAGATCAGAAACTACTTCTTTGGTGCACCAAACCTAGAAAAATCTATTCAAATAATACCTTTGCTACTTGTTTGTTATCCCGTGTCTTCTAAGAAAGGCTTCTATCCATCTTGTGAATGAGTCTACAACTAAAAATACATAATGATACCCATCTTTCGTTTGACTTAGTTAAGTTCATAAGTTTCTATACCAAAGTGAGCTCCTCCGACCTTATTATGAAGGTATGATTTCAGTGCTTTCTTACGTAAGTCTTTTGGAAGTGCCAAGTGTCTGATCCACTTGTTTTGACTTGACGCTTTCCTTAGTCTACGTTGGAACCAATTATATAGTACACCTTTGGTATTACCTGCTTTCTTTTTCTGGAGTCATCCGGTAGGATATATTGATGTACGTCTTTGAAATCTTCGCATTGTTTCTTAAGTTTAGCTAAATTATATTCTTTCGAAATGTTGAGCTGATCGTCATTTGGGATAGCCTCGACCGAGGCTACTGTTTGAGTTGTGTACACAAATTCAACGACGGTGGAATCGTCGTGAGAAAACATACCATGTGCTGTCTCTGTTGCATAAATTGTACTTTATCCTTCGTGTTCATAGTAGGTACGTCTGCTGAGCGCATCTGCTATCACATTACTCTTACCTTTTTTGGATACAATGTTGAAATTCCGTCTTTTCGATTTTACAGTCCTATGTTCGATTTGTGCAGGTACCTGACGTAAAAGCATTGTGACGTCATTAATTTCCTTTGAAAACGTCATATATGTAACCCTGTTTCCCTGAATTTCATGCTGGTTTCCATAGAATTTGATGACGTCACAATGCGTTGACGTCAGATACCTGCACAAATGGGAGGTAACTCTCTATTTCGAAAAGACCGAATTGTATCCTTGGAGTACTAGTGTGACTGTTGGTGTATTGTGAATATATAACAGTCCAGCTAAACCACAAAACTGCATAAAAACCACGTCAAAGTTTTTAAGTTCAAGCTTTATTTCCAGTGTGTGGCCAATGATGAGTTTATACAGCAGATGAAATGGTGAAAAGCTACAAAAAATAAAAAGTTACATTGTAGCAAGCCATATGATTTTAACAATGATCAAATAAAATAAAAATATAAATCCAACAATATTCAGTTATAAAGTTCTCTTGGAAATAATCCCAATTATCAACATTTATAGTTAATTAACAGGTAATTATTATGTGTAATCAAATATATTCTTGGTGATCACAACAGCAAACCACAATAAGATGAAGGAAATACTGTAAAAACATGAAGCTATAGGTGGGAGTAAGATCAGGTAACTCTAGATACACTATTTATAGCACCTTCAATACACAAACAGGTTTTCAATACACAAATCTATTTATAGATCTTAGCTCATCAGCAAATTTCTCAATTAAGACAATTGCATACAAAATTAATGATTAAATAGAATCTCTGTAACGTGTAAATAAAGAAAAGAATAGTAAAAACATGCTTACATCGTGCTATCTGGAATTTCAAGAAGATGAAGAAAAGGAAAATAGTTACAATCTAACATGGCTGCCCGAAAATCAATACACAAAGCTTTAATAAAATAAAAACCTAAAACTTGACACAAAATTCCGGAAACATGTTACAATGTTATGGGGAAAGAAAGATAACTCTAACGTAGGACATCACACTCCCCGTCTGATATTGAAAATATCACCCTTAAATCACAAAAGGTAAAAAAACAAATAATTATCAAAATTAATGCATCATAATAGACAAAGGAAATATTTTCAATTCAACAAAATAATCAAAATGATACGTATTAATTAAATGATCAAAAATCGATTTATGACAAAAATTCTATTGACTTCAACATGTTCAATGGACAAATGCATATTTATAAATTATTTATAGAAAGAATGAATTAATGTAAATGGAAAACATTCTATGAAATACATTTCATGAGAAAATTTATGTAAATTGTCAAATACTAGTACTTATACCTGTTTACTTTAAATATCAAAGATTAACTCTGAGAATCAATTTTCAAAAATCCCCAAAATACTTAAATTCAATTCAAAATTTAACCTTTATATGAACAAAAATCAAAGTTTTCAAAATTATGACACATATGTGTATCAATGACAAATATTAGTTTCATTCAAGGAAAAAATATCAAGTGCACCATACATGATTAATGCAAGCAGTCTCTCATATTTGTAATTAAATCACAAATTTCCACATTTTAAATCAAACAGTTCAAGAGTAACAACAACTTTCTGAGAAAAATGAGTTATTCAGACAATAGTAAAATTACTTCCTTCACTGGTCTAGTGTATATTTTGCGATCGCGTCCTAAGCGCACATCCACTTTTCGCACGCGATTGTCGGCACTTTCGTATGCTTTCACAATGATGCCAATAGGCCAGTCATTTCTGTGTTCGGAATTGTCACGCAAGACAACAATGTCACCTTCCTTCAAGTTAGTGCAATCCTGTTGCCACTTTTCACGAAACTGCAAAGTTGGCAAGTATTCGCGCTTCCATCGAGACCAAAACTGGTTAGCTAAGTGTTGAACGCGTCGCCATTGGTGTGTATACAAATCTCTAGGATTGAAGTCTTGAATGCGGAAACACTTTACAGACTGGTCGGACTTCATGTTTAGTAGGGTTGAAGGAGTCAACGGAAACGGAACTTCCGGGTCTGTTGTCAACGGAGTAAGAGGTCTCGCATTTATGATCGAAGTTACTTCAGCCATAAGCGTAGTAATGACATCATGGGTTAAGTGTTTCACATCCAATAGTATGGAATCCAAAATTCTTCTGGCCACGCCGATCATTCTCTCCCACACTCCCCCCATATGAGAGGAGTGAGGAGGGTTAAAGACCCAGTTGATGCCATGCTCCGTAAGATAGGACTTCACAGGTCTATCCTCTATGTTGATCACATTCGCATTGAGATCTTTGGTCGATCCTATAAAGTTTGTTCCACGGTCCGAATGAATGACCTTGACCTCACCTCGAAGAGCGCAAAAACGTCTAAGGGCATTTATAAAGCAAGACGATGACATTTCGTCTAGCACCTCTATGTGCACAGCACGCACTACCATGCATGTAAATATCAAACCCCAGCGTTTAGAGTTGACTTGACCCCCACGAGTTTTACGAGCAGATACAGTCCAAGGTCCAAAGACATCAATTCCAATATATGTGAAAGGTGGGGCCGGGTCAAGTCGTTCAAAAGGCAAATCGGCCATCCTTTGATCTGTCTGTCTGCCACGCAATCGTCTGCATCGAACACATTTATAAATGGAAGATGAAACAATACGTTTCCCTCCTATAAGCCAATACCCTGCATTTCGGATAGATCCTTCTGTGAGTGTGCGACCTTGGTGATATACCTTAGCATGATAATGACGGCAAATTAAGGTCGCGATATGGTGATTTGGTATGATCACAGGGTTGGCTTCCTCTGATGATATATTCGCATTACTTATGCGTCCTCCTACACGCAATAAACCCGTAGAGTCTAAGTAAGGAGACAACTTCAGGATCTTGCTGTCCCTGGGTAACTTCCGGTTTTCCTGTAGAGCAATTATTTCGTCTGCAAATGCCTCTCTTTGTACTACTTTTATTATGAATTCCTCAGAATTTTGAGGAGAGGCAATTTCAGGGTCAGATTTACGTCGTTTTGCCACTTTACGGAGGAATGTAATAGCGTTAACCAAACTGGTCCAAGAGGAGTATTTCTCAAACCTCTCTGATCCAAAAATGTCCTTACTGACTAGAGTTGTTTTCAAACTTCTGATTTCAGAGTCGAGGTCCGGTGAAACGAGTGGAAATGACGAAAGAGGCTCACTCACTATCTCCTGATAAAAGTTACGAGGTCCGTTTAGCCACTGGCTATTTTGCAAATGTTCGGATGTGAATGGGCGAGTAGCCTCATCTGCCGGATTCTTAGATGAGGGAACGTACCTCCACTGTGCGGGTACAGTTGACTGGCGTATTCTGTCGACACGATTACGCACATAGATGTAAAATCTCTTAGTTTCATTGTGTATGTAGCCTAACACTACCTTACTGTCCGTATAAAAGGTAATGTTTTCAAAGGTAGTATTGAGCTCATCCCTGATTGTCTCATATAGATCAACTGCAAGTACTGCAGCGCACAACTCGAGTCTCGGAATGGTGTGGCCATTTTTAGGTGCCACTTTCGACTTTCCCATCACAAATCGATATTGTTCAGACTGACCGCACCTCGTATGAATAAACGCAACCGCCGCAACAGCACTTTCTGACGCATCAGAAAATATAACTAAGTTCTTGATTTCATCAGAGCCAGTTCCAGTTAACGGCCTTGAAATATGAACATTTCGGAGCTCATTCAGTCCCTCTTTCCAAATTTGAAATTTTCTTCGAATATTCTCATGCACAGGCAAATCCCACTCACTGGTATCGACCTCTCTCAAAATAAGTTTGCCATGAATAGTGACCGGTGCCGCGAATCCAAGCGGATCATATATCCCATTGACGATAGAGAGCATGCCTCTACGAGTAAAGGGCATTTCTTCCTGAGAGACATTAAATGTAAATGCATCGAGACGCAAATCCCAACTAACACCTAAGCTGCGTTGCAAAGGTGGGTTGTCCGAGTCAAGGTTCAAATCCTTCAAGTCCTTTGCCAAATCGTCAGGATCAAAGGCTAACAAAACATCACTAGAGTTTGAACATATCTTATGTAATCGCAAACTGCCGTTGTCTTGGAGTGCACTTCTCGTTCTCGAAAGTAGGTCAATAGCCTCTGCACTGGTGTCATGTGATGACAAGGCATCATCAACATAGAAATTGCGATATATGTAATCTTTGACATCCTTGCCAGATGTCTCGCCGGCAATGTCCGCTGCTTTACGCAATCCAAAGGTAGCAATAGCTGGAGAGGGGCTATTGCCAAATACATGGACTTTCATTCTGTAATCCACAAGGGGTTTAGTCAGATCATTGTCCTCATGCCAAATGAAGCGAAGATAATCTCTGTGCTCAGGTTCCACATAAAAGCAATAAAACATTTGCTGTATATCCGCAATGATGGCAACGTTGCCACACCTAAACCTCATAAGCACTCCTAATAGGCTATTTACTAAATTTGGCCCAGACATGAGTACATCATTGAGCGAGACACCTTGATAACGAGCTGACGAGTCAAACACAATTCTGATGTGATCCCTTTTCCTCGGGTGATAGACCCCGAACAGTGGTAAAAACCAACACTCGGAGGAAGGTTCAATTTCCGGTGCACGTTCCGCATGGCCGTTATCTAGGAGTTTTTGCATAAACTCTAAGACATGTTGCCTCTTGACCAAATCCTTTTGTATCGAAGAGTCAAAAATCTTAGCTCGCTTGAGAGCTTGTGTCCTGTTGTTCGGTAAACTAGGGCGTTGTTGCTTAAACGGCAATGGTGCTACCCAGTGATTATCATCATCAAGACGCATTTCGTCCTCCATAATGTGCATAAATTGTTTATCCTCATACGACATACCGATCTTGTTGTCTTGTTTCGTCACTTGAAATAATGACTTCTCCGTGTTAGTGAAAGAAACGTGAAAGTGACTGCTACACGGTTCCAAAAATGAAGTTCTCCCATTTGACTGAACGTAAGTCTTCATGGTGTTCACTGTTGAAGGTATATGAGATCCATCCAAGCATGATTCGCCAATAATAACCCATCCCAGCTTTAATTTCTGCGCAAAGGGTTGATAAGGTAGTCCAATTCTCTGATCCTCGATATGAAGAGCTGCCGAAAGATCTCGTCCTATAAGAAGTAAAATATGTGCATTATCATCAATCGGCGGAATATGTTCAGCAATAGGCTTTAAATGTGAGTAGTTTTGCGCTACATTTTGTGTCGGGATTTCCTTACGGTTATTAGGTATGAATTGGCACTCGGTAAGCGTAGGTAACGTCAACTGCTCTCTGCCATCTATCGATTGCACGAAAAATCCTTTGGCGCGTCTGCCGGTCATAGTTGCGGTTCCATTACAACTGTTAAGCGAATATCGACACGGTGTTCCAGTTACATCAAACTCATCCAAAAGATCGCCATGAACTAAAGAGTAATTACTCTGTTCATCGATAATAGCATAAATCCGCAATTTGATGTTTGGTCTAGATTCGTGAAAAACATCAACAAGTACGATTTTAGCGCATGATTTTCCAGTTCCTTCCTCGCACACTTCAGTACATCTTGATTCTACCGCAATGTCAACTACTTTAGGTTCTACGTCTTCCTGGCGTGCATCCGTGCATCGCGACTCTATCTGTATGCCTGCACTCTTAGGCTCCCCGCCGTGGTTTTCTGACCTTTCTGCGGAAATCTTCGGCTTCCACTTTGGATTATGCATTACCGTAACATGCTGCTTACTTTTACACACATCACATGTAACATGAACTCTACAATCTTCCTTTAAATGTTGGTTAGCGCAGCACTTGAAACAAACTCCATGCTGTTTGAGAAAGGCCTTTTTCTGATCAAAGGTTTTACGACGAAATAGAACGCAATTATCCAGCGAGTGATCAAGCTTATGAATCAAACACCTTGTAAGTTTTTTGTCCGGAGTTACTGTAGATTTTGCAGTGTTCACTTGCTGAGTACGTGCTCCGCTATTTTGTCTTGGAGTATTACTCTTCTGCTCTGCTCGAAAGTCAAATTCGAAACTAGGGTCGTTAATCAATTCAGCCATCTCACGAATAAACTGCGCAAAAAATGAGAAAGGCGGAAATATAACATGATGTGTACGTTTGTAACTTGTTGCACGATCTCGCCATTTATTCTGTAGTTGGAGAGGTAACTTGGCAACTGTAGGGTTCACGCCAACAGAAGAATCGTAATAGCTAAATAGTGTCGTATAGTAAGGCTTTCCTTTAATAGCACTTATTTCTGCAAGAATGTCGGATAAATCATACATTTTCGCTTTATCCTTATATGTGATCTTAGGAAACGCATCTAATTTCCGTTTTAGTGCTTGCTCAACCTTCTCTGGCGAACCATATCGCAAGTCTAGACGTTCCCAGGCACGCACAAGTCCCAAACGAGGATTTCCAGCATATGACGCTTTAATACTTATTACTTGCTTACTAGACTCAAATCCAGTCCACTTTAACAGTAAATCCAGTTCTTCCATAGGCGAAGCACCAATATCCTGTATAACACATTTAAAGGTCTCTTTCCATGACACATAGTTTTCAGGTCGATCATCAAATTTGTGTAATCTCGAGGTAAGTAAATCTTTCTTCATTAGAAATTTCGCTAAGTCTGTTTCTGTATTCCTCAAAGAACCATAGTTATGCTGACCGAAATGAACGGGCGGAAGATGGACAGACGGGTGCCAAAAACTAGGCTGAAATTCATTTTCTGGAGGTCTGTTATAAACAGGCGTTGAAAGCAATCCATCCATGTAGCTTTTTGTTCTATCATAAGTATCTTCAACTGGCAGTTGGGTGTCGTCAGGTAAGTTACCATTGTCTTCTTCTGCCTTTAATAAATCACATTCAACTTCCTCCTTTAACTTTAACAGTCCTATTTCTGTATCTAATTCCTTTTTCCTTCTTTCATTTTCTGCAGCCCGAATTTTCTCTTCCTGCTCAAGTTCCGCTCTTTTTCGCGTCAGTGCAGCTTCCTGTTCAGCAAACCTAAGCTTTGCCTTGGCAGTCTCAACCTTTACAGATTTAACCGAATGTCTAGATCCAATAGAAGGATGATGAGATTTCGTCTCCTCCTTTAGTACTTGAACTGTATGATCGAGTTTAGTACATACACTTTCCACTTTCGATTGAGTAGTCATGAAAATACCACCTTGGACTTCCAGTTCATGTGCACTGTCTTCTGTTCGGGTACCGTTTAAAAATGTACAAAACTTGTAATGGTCCACAGAGTAGCGCTTAAAATCGCCGTTCAGTTTTTTGTAGACGTTCTGCAGCACAGTAATATCGTTTTCACATGTTGCACTGTTGACTATAGAATCGTGTATTTCATTACATGTTTTAGATAATTTTGCCTTGTATGACTGCACAATACTATCATACTGTTCCTTTCCTTTAACTGTAAGTGTCCGGAATCTTTTTTCTGGTAACTCACCAGACTGACCATCATGATCATCCTTCGCTTCCGGAACAACTTCCGTAATGTCGCCATGTTCAGAAGCCATCTTGAGTTCCTGAGGTCGATCTTTTCACTGTGACTGTTGGTGTATTGTGAATATATAACAGTCCAGCTAAACCACAAAACTGCATAAAAACCACGTCAAAGTTTTTAAGTTCAAGCTTTATTTCCAGTGTGTGGCCAATGATGAGTTTATACAGCAGATGAAATGGTGAAAAGCTACAAAAAATAAAAAGTTACATTGTAGCAAGCCATATGATTTTAACAATGATCAAATAAAATAAAAATATAAATCCAACAATATTCAGTTATAAAGTTCTCTTGGAAATAATCCCAATTATCAACATTTATAGTTAATTAACAGGTAATTATTATGTGTAATCAAATATATTCTTGGTGATCACAACAGCAAACCACAATAAGATGAAGGAAATACTGTAAAAACATGAAGCTATAGGTGGGAGTAAGATCAGGTAACTCTAGATACACTATTTATAGCACCTTCAATACACAAACAGGTTTTCAATACACAAATCTATTTATAGATCTTAGCTCATCAGCAAATTTCTCAATTAAGACAATTGCATACAAAATTAATGATTAAATAGAATCTCTGTAACGTGTAAATAAAGAAAAGAATAGTAAAAACATGCTTACATCGTGCTATCTGGAATTTCAAGAAGATGAAGAAAAGGAAAATAGTTACAATCTAACATGGCTGCCCGAAAATCAATACACAAAGCTTTAATAAAATAAAAACCTAAAACTTGACACAAAATTCCGGAAACATGTTACAATGTTATGGGGAAAGAAAGATAACTCTAACGTAGGACATCACAACTAGTGACCAACGGGCTAACCTACATGTGGTTCCCTTGTGCTTCATGAGATAGTGCAGGGGTTTGTGATCTATATACACTGTAATTTCATTGCATGAAAAATATGTGTTATATTCACGAATACCTTCAATGACAGCTAAACATTCAATATCGGAAGCAGACAAATTGCGTTCCGTTTTTGAAAGTAATGTACCCCTATAAGCAATGACGCGTCCTCTGTTGTCTCTGTCTTTTTTTCATAGAAAAACAAGTTTTTTTTTGCATTTTAATTGCAATTTATAAAAAAACTGAAATAGAGAATTTGATAGGATTATCATATGTTGAAAACAGAAACATAAGACAAAATATATCAGGTTCTGTGGAAGTTTGACCGCCTGTGTGAGCTTCAGGGAACATCTCAAAATCATATTTTTACATATTTGCCCTATATTTTGAAATAAAGACATCATAAAGGATGAATATGTCCTTATAGCTCTTGTTTATGGCATATCATATTTGTTAGTATATATATTCTCTAGAAAAAGACAGCAAAATTCAATCGTGAAAATATATCTTGTGATAAAATGTACCCTATTGCAGCTGTTGTGAAAAAATCAAACTATCATGCATGTTAGGGTATGCTAATATAGGTGCAAATGTGAGTTTTTATTTAAATAATTGAAAAGAAGATTCACATTCTTTTGACCAAATGAATTTTTCATCTTTTCGTAAAAGTTTAGCAAGAGGATTAGTTATGCTTGAATAACTCTGGATGAATCTACGATAGTAGTTACACATGCCAAGAAAAGATCTCATTTCTTAAGCAGACTTCGGTGTTGGGAATAAGCCAATATAGCGTTTGTTCTATGAGGATCTACATGAATGCTATCTTTACTAATGATATGTCATAAGTATTTGACCTGTTTTGCAGCAAATTTACATTTCTTAGGATTGAGGGTCATACCCGCTTTTCTAAGTCTTGAGAAAAGTTCCTTCAAATGTTCCAAATGTTCATCAAAATCTTAGGAGAAGACACAGATGTCATCTACGTTTTTTCGATGTAAACCCCTTAAAATATCGGTCATTGTCGTTTGAAAAGACACGCAATTGTTTTTTAGACCCATATCAACTCTTGTCCATTCATAACCCCCATTTTGAGTTATAACTGCAGTTTTCAGTCTACTTTCTGTATGCCTCTGGAGTTGCCAATACCCAGAATGCATATCAAAGGTGGAAAAAATTGTGATTTCGCCTCTGCTTTTGTGTCAAATACACATTCTTATTTTGGTAAAGAAAATGTTTAAAGTTTTGTTATTTTGTTACGTTTTCTGTAATCAATGCAAAATCTAAATTTTACGTCCTTTTTCTTCACTAATACGACAGGAGAATTGAATTCGCTATTTGACAATACTATTATTCCTGCATCCAAAAGCTCTTCTACTTGTCTATTTAATTTATTTCGTTTTGCATATATATTGGTACTCGATAAAAAGGAGTCATAACAGGAACATCATACATGCACGTCTCAATTTTGTGAGAATATCTACCAATGCTTTTGCCTAAATCTGACAAATTTGTTTGTAAAACGTCTCTGTTTTTATGTTAGAGAGTTAAAAGCGTTGCTTTTTGAGGTGTTCAAAATTAAATCCGCGTCGGACAGGTCATTTAAATCGGGACAGTTCTTTTTTTTAATTTATTATCCACTGTGTATAGCCGTACAACGGATATTGGTACTATTTGTCGGTGTATTGGTACTAATGAAGCGGTAAACAAGTATGATATAGGTATTGTTTTTAGCATTTATGTGATGGTAAACTCAACATTTAAAGAAGATAATCGGACGATAATAGCGAAATAACGCACAATGAGCCACTTAGTACACCTTACATTACATATGTGTGACGTTTTTGTTCTCGTAAACAAAAGAAAATATTGTTGCAGATCATGATTCTGTCCGCAGTCTATGTAGAATTTCGTTACCATTCAATATTAATCAAGGGTGCTGTAGAAATAGTATCTATATTTTACATACGAGCTCAAAAAAGAAATTGCTTTTTAAGGCATGTTGTTAGCCAACTGTACGGCTTGTTGAAAATTCAATATTTTATCTTTAAGGAATCCTAGTACTGGATTTTCTCGAGCAAATGAAACGGGGGAGCTTCGAATAAGGTTTTGGCTTTTATGATTGAATTTCATTCACTGATTCGAAGAAGGCTCGACAAGTTTCAACAAAACGCCATTGGTGCCTATATTTCGTGTCCTTGAGAAGGTGATTTATCGAAGAAATCGGATGTCGACGAAGCCTTGTTAGTTTTAAACTTTAAGCGATCTTTACTTTCTTATATTAGAAATTACTATCTAATATTGAAAAATCATTTTCTAATATTAGAAATTCATTTTCTGATGTTGAATTTTCATTTTCTGATATTAGAAATTCATTTTCTAGATAACAAATTCATTTTTGTGTCGCCTGCGAAGCATAGCGACACTTTGTCCGTTGTCCGTCCGTCTGTCTGTCTGTCTGTCTGTCTGTCTGTCACACTTTGTGTGTCAATTTTGATTGGTAAGTGATGAGCTGTGATATTTCACATGTGCATTCCTTGTAACAAGACCTTTCAACACATACCATATAATTTTACCTCGTAACCTTGACCTAGATATTTAACCTACTATTCTAAAAAAAAATAAGATTGGCTGTATGTTTTAATTGGTAATCGATAGGGCTTTGATATTTCACATGTGTATTCCTTGTAACAAGACCTTTCTACACATACCATATTGACTAAGTGACCTTGACCTAGATATTTGACCTACTTTTCAAAGAATTCACATTGGCGTAATCTTAAGATTGGTTGGTAATACAGCTTTATATTCCACACATGTATTTCCTATGACGAGTCCTATGCCTTGTTACCAAAAATGTTTACCTAGTGACCTTGACCTAGATGATTGACCTTCCTTTCTGAAAATTTGAGATTGTCCATATCTTTTTACTCGTAAGTAAGAGATTTAATATTTCACATGCGCATTTCATTTGATAAGACTTTCCTACCGATACAAATAATTTTGAACCAAGTTACCTTGATCTACATATTTAACGAGGCCCTGGACAATAAGATAACTCAAAAACAGAAATAGAGATTTTGATTAAATTCATATCATAATGTCATTTACTTATATACAAGAGTTTGGTGAAAAATGAATCAATTCCACCGCTTAGTTTTTCGGGGGGACCATCTCAAAGATTTCCTTGTTTTCTCCATATGATTTCATAGAAAAACAAGTTTTTTTTGCATTTTAATTGCAATTTATAAAAAAACTGAAATAGAGAATTTGATAGGATTATCATATGTTGAAAACAGAAACATAAGACAAAATATATCAGGTTCTGTGGAAGTTTGACCGCCTGTGTGAGCTTCAGGGAACATCTCAAAATCATATTTTTACATATTTGCCCTATATTTTGAAATAAAGACATCATAAAGGATGAATATGTCCTTATAGCTCTTGTTTATGGCATATCATATTTGTTAGTATATATATTCTCTAGAAAAAGACAGCAAAATTCAATCGTGAAAATATATCAGGGGCGATCTCAAAGCATATTTTGCAATTTTACACATAACTTGTACTCTGTCTTTATCAGTACAATTGAAATTATAAAAAAAAACTGAAATAGAGAATTTGATGACATGTTCATACAGTGAAGAGTGAAACATAAGCCAGAATATATCAAGTTCTGTACAACTTTGACCGCTTGTGTGAGCTTCAGGGATCATCTCAAAATAATTTCTTTAGCATATTTGCCATTTACTTTGAAATAAAGACATCATAAAGGATGAATATGTCCTTATAGTTCTTTTTTAAAGCATATAATATTTGTTAGTATATATTTCCCTAGAAAACGACAGCAAAATTCAATCGTGAAAATAAATCAGGGGCGATCTCAAAGCATATTTTGCAATTTTACACATAACTTGTACTCTGTCTTTATCAGTACAATTGAAATTATAAAAAAAATGAAATAGAGAATTTGATGACATGTTCATACAGTGAAGAGTGAAACAGAAACCAGAATATATCAAGTTCTGTACAACTTTGACCGCTTATGTGAGCTTCAGGGAACATCTCAAAATCATATTTTAGCATATTTGCCCTTTACTATGAAAGAAGGCCTCATAAAGGATGAATGTGCTCGTATATTTATTGTTTATAGCATATCATATTCGTTAGCATGTATCTATCCAGAAAAAGACAGCCAATTGATATTGCCAAAAATGTAATGGACCATTTAAAAGCATATTTTTTTGCAATTTTACACATAACTTGTACTCGCAGATATAAAGTGAAATTAAAAAAAACTGAAACAGAGAATTTGATGGCATATTCTTATATATTATAAAGAGAAACATAAGACAGAATATATCAATTTCTTTCAAGTTTGATGTCCAGATGTTTCGTGTGAGCTTCAGGGAACATCTCAAAATCATATTTTTAAACATATCTTCCCTTTATTTTGAATAAAGAACGAATGTGCTCGTATAGTTATAGGGTTTGTTCCTGTCATATTTCCTACTCAAGGTACTTTGAGTAGGAAGTATGACAGGAACAAACCCTATAACGAATTTATCATACCGAGAACTGTAGCGTTTTTGTTCTTTCGAGCAGTTTCTCTTGTGTGTTCTGTACCCTGCGACTAACTTGTCGCCTAGTCTGTTTGGTACCCTTGCATATTGTAAGTGTTGTATAAACAATCTACTTCTACAATTAGGAGTATACCGAGCAGTCATTTCGTTAACAGAGCAGGTCGTCTGCTCATTCTCCGTCACAACATCCAATGCTGTGACAATCACAGTAACGTATATCACTAAACTAAGTAAATCCAGATGATCCATGTTGAAATAAGAGTCGCAATAAAAGTTCACTAATTTATTAAGTATAAGTCCAATAATAATCTATGATCATGTTATAAAATCCATATCTACACACTACGTATACAATCTACACAATGCGACTACATACTGTAACTGACTACTACCGACTGCGACTAATGTTATAATGCGACACACTGGCCAGGTGCGCGCTACTTATATACTCTAGCGGGGCAGCTCGAAGTGAGCTGCCCCTGCAACATGTTTAATGGGCAGCTCCAAATGAGCTGCCCCTCCAACCTTACATAAATAAGCGTTGTATAATCAATTAAAACAGCATTACAAGATAAATATATACATATAAACAAGACATAATCATTATTTCGTTACAGAACCATTTCGTAACGTATTCTGTGAAATTTGAAAATTTATTGACCTAACTCGGCGTCAAGGTAGGACATAATGTGACCGTAATACTATGACGTCATTGGCTGAAATTAGTTCGAGGCGTGATAATACGACATAACACATCCCTCTCGGGAAAGACAGCCAAATGCTATCGCCAGAATACAAAATGTATGTAAGGGACAACCTCAAATCAAATTTGTGTAATTTTAAAACATATAACTTGTACTTAAAAGTCTCGAAGATAAAATGAACAAAGCGTTTTTCTCTTATTGCCTTATCTTTTGTCTAATTTGATTCAGCAATATCGATATCTATATCATTATTCTTAAATTTTAATACATCGTATTTTGGGGGAAACGTCTGAAAAGTTACATGGATGACTCACAGATCACACATTAATCTTTAAACTTTGCATGCTCCCCTTGCAGAATCGCGTACTCGACAGGTCTCGGATCTATAAGCGTTTCTATAGGCGTTTTAACTATACTATATAGGCGGCCGAACCCAAAACCATACTCTCCCGTAAACGACCCCCCTCCCAAGTGTCAGTGACTCTCCCCCTTCCGAGGGAGGAGTTGTTGTACTTGGTCCATCCCTCTCTAGACATCCACATAGAAATCACCCTAGCTACGCCACTGTCAAGATTAAGTATTATATTGCATGCTCACGCGAAATTGCAAAAATAATTCGAATACGATAAAAGATCATGGAT
Source organism: Pinctada fucata (assembly GCA_028142955.1). NCBI lineage: Eukaryota > Metazoa > Mollusca > Bivalvia > Pterioida > Pteriidae > Pinctada > Pinctada fucata. The sequence continues at coordinate 41,915,904 of AP027111.1, read as the reverse complement.
GGATACCAAATGTAAAGTAAAATTCAAAAGAATAAGGAAAGTGGAAAGGGGCTACCCCCATGCGCGGGAATAGATTGGGTGGAGTTGTTTATGAGCGACTCCTACAGTATTTACTCTTTTCCCGATTATTGCGCATAATATTTTTAATTCATAAAATGGACCAAATGAGTTGAAATGACCGAGCTGGACCACCTCTCCCCCTCTCTGATATATTTCTATTCCATACGATTTTATCCGACCACTGAGCTAAAATGAACGTTGAAGACAATGATTACGTCCATCATCGTGGTCATAATCATTTATGGAATGGAGTATGCTGTAGGACAAAGTATTCTCTGGTTGAACTGCACTATATATTGGTTAGGGTTGTCTCAGGGGCGGATACAAGATTTGGGTTTAGGAGGGCGTCATGGAAATCAAAAAGGCAAAGGGTCTGGGGACCGCTTCCTCCCTCCCCGAAGTCATGTTTTGGGTTCCTTTGACCACCAGAACGGAAAATGTATAATTCATACAAAAAACGTAGAAACTATGTATTATTGAATATATCTGGCGAGCGAAGCGAACCAGCGAACTTTCTAAAATTGTTTTAGAGAGGGTTGGGGTACACAACCCAAATGGCATCCCCTTTGCTGCAAGAGTACATGTTTGTTGACTAAAATCTAGTACATATGTCAGAAAAAGACCGTCCAAATAGTCATAGTAAAGTAAAGGTATGGAAGGTGTAGTATCACTTTACAATTCTTGCTATTTTAGCATTTTATGGTCATGCTTAGCACTGAAATGGTGTGAAGTTAATCTCATTTGAGTAAGGTGGCGAGCGGCAGCGAACCAACGAAAATTTTCCGACATTCGACGCAAAACAGCCTGAAATTGAGTATACACATAAAGGTTAAGCCCCCAAAATACCTTAGGCACGGTCCATTTGATATTCTGGGGGGGGGGGGGGCTTGGGTTTTTTTCGAAAAAAATAATTTTGCTCTGAATTTTGATGAAAAAAATAAATTTGCTTATGGTGTGACAGAAAAAAATAATCTTGCTCTTTCAAATAATCTGAATTTGAAGAATTACCATGAAATTTCTTGAAAAATTTCCGGCTCGCTTCGCTCGCCGCAGTTTTCAATTTATATCAATTTTTTGGCTCGCTTCGCTCGCCAAAGGTTTCTATCAAAACATTATTCTCTAATTCAGTAATTGCAAAGTTCATTTTTTGCAGATATCAAAAGTACACATGTGTGTGAATAAAGAATGGGCTTCCTTAAAAGATGTATTAATACATGTATAATGTATGCATCAAACTCCATAGAGTCTAATTTCATGTTCTTATAATTTAGCTTGGAAGGAAATCTTCGGTTATTCACCAATTTACAATTCGTCATTTAAAAAATTGTCTGAAAGACCTTCCCTTCAGACCCTCTTATATGCATGTACCTTGTATAAATTTTGTTTATTGAGAATTGTATTGTAAAAATCTTTTATTTGTCTGCTGTGTTTGGAAGATGATTGAATACTTGCATAAAAATTAAGTGATATATCAATATTTAGAGTTGTGAGTAAAAATATAAATAATTTCTACTGATAAAACACAAACATTCTTAACATTCTTAAAAAAATTTCCTTGCTCCAACTTTGCGAGAAAAAAATAATTTTGCCCCGGTCCGAGGCGAAAAAAATAATCTTGCTCCGACAAAAAACCCAAGCCCCCCCCCCCCCCCCCCCCCCCAGAATATCAAATGGACGGTGCCTTACTTCGATGATTTTTTTTGGGGGGGTGCGCCCCTTCAAAATCCGCTCATGTATCTAATCTATACTGAAATTAACCCCCAAAAATGAAGAATCGGAAAATGTATATATCTCGGAAACTTCTATAACTTATAAGTAAATGTGAATTTTCGCTCCGGCTCAATTTCAGAAAATGAAACCCTGAAAATAAAATGCATACTATATATTTATACAGCTACCTTTTCTGATTGCAGGACCGGAGCGCCTCGTTTCAATGAATTAATGTACTTTATTTAATATCTTATATTTATAAATTGCACGTGAAACCCTGAGAAAAAAAATCATGCAGCGACTTTAATCTGAGTACTTCCCCCTTTTTTCCCCTGAAAAAAAGGCATATATCTATGTAAAATACATTTGCTTACCTTCATACGTATTACGAGGATATATTTAAAATATACTTTAAATAATTCAATATAAAACTTTAATAATTGAATATGTTCTACTCGATTATAAGAGGTATGTAGATCCCTCGCAAAATTTTCTAGTTTAACAATGCCATCCGACCTCATGAGAGAGAGAAAAAAAGAAATTAAAGTAAAATGAAGATTCGTCAGCGTTGTTGATTATGAAATTTGCGAGCAAGGTGAGACGAATTCTCTCGATTAGACGAAAAGGAACATCAAGCCATTTCTGAAAAAAATAATAATGATAAGAAAACACGTGCTTCCGTGCCGTGCGTATGACTAGCTAGGACCCCCCCCCCCCCCCCCCCCCAATGCATTGGGATTATAATACGATGATTTATGATGCAAAAAAATGTGTACATAGTATCAGGAAAGTACATGTTGTTGTTGTTTTTTTTTTCTTTTACAAAATTAATAAATCAAAAATAGTTTTGATCGATGAAGTTCTATTTATTTTTCTATTTCTTTCTCGTTTTTTCTAAAGGCCCCCATTATAAAATAAAATAACTATTTAGTGGGGGGAGGTGCACCAAATAATGATAATATTAAAAACCATGAGTCAATCTTAGTCTGACGATCTCATCATCTAACCATGCTTTGCATTAATCTTCGTTTATTACGAACATACACAGATTACTAGCCTATTGATTTTTAGCGCGGCGTTAAATGCTTTGTCGCGTCATTTGATTGTGACGTTATAGTATGACAGTACGTTAGGTGCGATGTAGAGATAAAAGAATGAACCGGTTACGGGAATGCGCGAAACGATGCGCACACATTTTGTCCAGGGCCTCGTTAATCCACTTTTTTAAAAATAAGCCGCTTCTCAGGCGACACATTGTAATATTTGAAAATCAATTTGTAATATTAGAATGTCGTTTTAAAATATTACATGTAGAAAATACATTTCTAATATTAGAAAATACATTTCTAATATTAGAAAATACATTTCTAATATTAGAAAATATACTGAATTTCTTAATTATAATTTCTAATATTAAAAACAGATTTTTGTTTGCGAAACCACTTCCTGCTAGTAAATTTCTGCCCCGAAACACAACATGTGAGGGTCTACATTGTGCACAAACTGTTGGAAAAATACTCATTTCCGATCGCAGTGTGCAGTAGAAAAACGTTGTAAGGTATAAAAAAATCCGGACATCTTACAATCAAAGGGCATCAAAATAGTTTTACCAATGCAATTTGGATATCTACTGGATGAGCCACCCCTCGACTGAACACGCATACAATTACGTAAAGACAATTAGATGTGGAGATATTGCAAAGGCAGCGACCATCCGAGAAACCAAGTTCTGCGCTGGATGTTAAACGCATGGGCGACCAGATTATAGAGACCGAATTTTTCCAAGAGGAAAATGTTCGAAATAATTACGGCAAAAGGAGAGCAATGCCCCGAATTGAGACATATTTTTGCAGACAGTAGTGTCAACGCAGTATTTGCGTAATATACTTACGACAACGAGTGGGGAACCTTTATCGCCGACGAGCAGACCACACACACACTATACAGACCCGGTGGCCCGGGAAGAACATGATCGGTGTTTTCATAGGAAAAGTTGTCGCGACATACCGACCGAGCACCAGAGCATGGCGAAAAAATTCGCGAGTTGAGAAAAAACTTTTCAAATTAAGACCAGCCGGACAGTTTGATGTCGCTATTATTCAAGGCACTACGCTTTAACATTCCAATCGAAAACCGGAAATGCGTAAATCACTTTCGGCCGGCGCCAGCCTGTATGTTCATCCTATAATATAGACATGGACCAGGAATAAATCAATTTCGGCCGGCGCCAGCCTGTATGTTCATCCGATAATTTAGACATGGACTAGGAATAAATCACTTTCGGCCGGCGCCAGCCTGTATGTTCATCCGATAATTTAGACATGGACCAGGAATAAAAAGTGTATCTCTGACCTGTGACTAAAGGCGGACTCCATATAATTTAGCGGAATACAGACTGCGTTACAAGTATTAGCTTTTACAAAAAGCTTGCCGTCAGTTAGCTGACTGTAAATGTGTAAAATTCTAGTTAGAAAAAAAAATCGGAAACATTTACTAATCGCACATTTCCGAGCTTTTCCGCGTTTTTTTTTTTCCGATTCAAGTGACGGAAATTTCCGAAAATCTGTCATTGTTATAAGACGTATCGATACAAAGACTTTTCGATGCATATTTCGGAAGAAAATACACTGATGCGATATGACTTTCATTTGTCAGGTCATCTAGACTCTTAAGCCGACCCGGTGAGAGAATCTTATACACAGGTTCTGAATAACCTAGACGAATATTTGTATTTTATGCAATTGTCAACCAATCATATTGCCAAGAGATATTCTATCCGTGCAAGTAGGTTAGAATGATTACAGTATACCGTCAGTCATGACTGACCGTAATTAGGATAGGATTATGTTTAATTGTATGAATACCGTAGATTATCAATGTATTATTATGTATAAGTCTGTAGATATATCGAAAACATCTTAGATGTATGATGGAGTTAAGGATTAATTCTTTGAATGTTCGCGGTTTAAATACATATGAAAAAAAGAGTGAATGCATATAACTGGCTAAAAAATAATAAAGTAGATATGACGATCTTGCAAGAAACTCATTATATCGAAAAACATGAAGTAAAATATAAATTTGGGAAATCTATTCATACATTCTAAGATTCGTCATTTTCGAGAGAGGTGTCAATTTGATACGAAAAGATTTAGATTTAGAAATCATATCGTCTCATAGCCGCAGAAACGGCCAACGACACTTAGATATTTGGTTGGTAGGGGTGTGTTGGCCGCAGGAAAGTACATTGAACAAACCCGGGACCCAAAGGCACGAATCGGCAAATTTTCTGGGGGATTATTGACTGTGTCTCACTCAAATAAAATAAAACTAAACGATCGGCAATCATATTTTACCTTGTTAAGCTTTAATATCAATGATACGGCCGGGATTCTACTTGCCTCCGCTTCGTCTCTTCGAATTCAAGCGCCGTGTCGTAAGTTTACACTCATGCGTCAGGTCAAACATGTGACACCACGAGGTTGTTTCCATAACAACGTCCATTCATATGGATCGAGGTGTCACGTGTTTGACCTGACGCATGAGTGTAAACTTACAACATGGCGCTTGAATTCGAAGAGACGAAGCGGAGGCAAGTAGAATCCCGGCCGTATCATTGATATTAAAGCTTAACAAGGTAAAATATGATTGCCGATCGTTTAGTTTTATTTTCTTTGAGTGAGACACAGTCAATAATCCCCCAGAAAATTTGCCGATTCGTGCCGGCCATATCCTAAATTTGGGTCCCGGGTTTGTTCAATGTACTTTCCTGCGGCCAACACACCCCTACCAACCAAATATCCAAGTGTCGTTGGCCGTTTCTGCGGCTAATCGTCTCATAGATCTATAGATGGTCGTAAATTACTGATTAATTTAAAATATGACGATAAAATCTTTTGTTGTTATAATGTTTATGCCCCGAACAAAGAATCGTGTAAAGTAGAATTTTTGAATAAAAAATGAAATATTTCATTACGAGACATTGTGGATATGATGATAATATAATTCTATGCGGTGACATTAATTGTAATTTTGAAAATCTAAAATATTTATTATATTAAGAATCATTTTCAAATATTAGAAAATCATTTTCAAATATTAGAAAATCATTTTCAAATATTAGAAAATGAATTTCTTATATTAGAAAATCAATTTCTAATCTTAGAAAATACTTATTTTTGTCCACATTGGCTTGCTATACCTTTCAGGTCCCTTTGAAGTCTGTTTCCCGAGACCTCCTTACTAGAGAGAACCTCTCAAATAAAGCGGTCTCGGGAACCAGACTAAAGCCCCTTAATTTGCCGCAAACCTGATAAATCGTCCAAAATCATTTGTGTCAAGTATTTTGAAAGTAAACAGGTATCATGATTAATATTTCGGTTTTACCCGGTATGGGCCTTAACCAAAATATTAATCATGATAACTCGAAATATTAATCATGATACAGGCGAGGGTAAAGAATTTTTGTACATGGAGGGCTGAGAGAAGGGCTGATATTAGACCCTCTTTGTGTCATATTTGTCATAAAGCCGCTGTTATACGTTTATATATGTGCACAACAGAACTGTCCTTCTCTTCTATTATAAATAAATATGAAGAAAATGCATGCATAACACGAAAATTGAGTATGGTGACTCGCGTCCTATTCAGTACTCCAGGTAAGCGAGTGGAGGCGAAAAAAGAAAAAAAAATCATTATTTTTCTAGAGAGTAGAAACAATACTGAAAATGAACATATTGGGGTTCTTATCAATGTTTTATGAATATATACACGCCCGTGAACTAGCTCCTGTGTAACAAAAATGTATAAGACAGATGATAGACGAAGTGAAGGACAGGTTCACGTAGATGGATGGTCATCGTCGTTCCAAAAGCTCCGAAATGACCCAAAAATTTCAACATGCCGTACAATAGATTATTTTTCGTCCAGCAATATGCCGTACACCTGGCGTGTATTCTTTTTTGGAAAAAAAATGTTGTTCTTTCTCAGATCTCTACAAACCAATGAAATCATGATACATTGATAAAATCGTTAAGATCAAATCGTTTAAATAAGCATAGATATATTGCAAGTCTAGAAAGAAGTGCAATATTCGAATTTAAATCCAAATAAACTTCTCAGTATGGAAAATTTTACGGTACTAGGTGATGAATTTTGCTGTTAAAAATTAAAAAGTTTTCTACTCAGCTAGACTTCTCTTACTCATATAACTAAGATGACTTTCTGTAGTAATGCATTATACAGTTGCTTTTGAAAGGAACTACCAGATTCAAATAAAAATCGATGTTAAAAGGGGGAACTCTCACCTCTTATGTTAAAATGTCTCGAGTCAGCAGTACCTAGATGCCGACAAATAGAACAAATATCCGGTGTACGGCTATACACAGTGTTATCCATTGATTTTAAAGCTTTATATAATTACTATGCTAACGTCTTCTAATACCTCTATTGTCGCAACTATGGTGTTATTTGATAAAGATATTTCTTTGTCGGTGGGGTTGCGTAATTGTATCGAGGCCTTTTGGCTATGTAATTTTGAAATGGTTTTTGCTCGTGACGCGGAGGTTTATAATAATGACTTTTTGCGCTGACCTTGCGTAGTGATATTTGTTTTCTAAAGGCGCTGTAGCATGACACTGTTTTAACCCTTTGCATTGTGTTTCTCTAGAAAGTCTTGACCAATTATGACCGACTGGTTTAACCCTGGAACAATATGGACTTTAGTGTTTACAGTTTTTGGTCAATCTGTATTAATTTTTTTTAAATAAATTTCACCTAACACAGGTATATAGATGTTTGCCTCCTACACTTTTTATGACATTGTAATCTGGTCTTTGCAAATTTTGCCTTTTGAACTCTGAGTTATAGAAGAAAGTGCTACTTGCTAATGTTAGTTGAGATCCGGTGTCCATGAGTGCGTTCGTCATTTAAGACCTACGTGAATACTGACGGTGTTTTTGGTTTGTAGAGGGGTTGTTATCCTAGTTTTGCAAATTTATTTCCCATTGTGCCCATCCTTGGAAAGACTCCCAGGGACAGGTTCCCCGGATGCTTGACCTACATATTGGTTACAAAAAAAAAACATTGACTCGGCGACGTTTTTCCAGACCCGGTCGGGGCGAGGGTGAGCAAACAATTTTTTAATTATGGCCTCAGTACATTAAGTTGCCAGTACGAAATACCCCAAAACTATCCAAAGAGTTATTTTGTCAGTATATTACATGTATACCCATGTCATATCTATTTATTTTATTGAACATGTTCAAAAGAAAATTACATTGTCCCGTAAAATCTATTCTATAGAAAAAAATTGTCCCAAGATTCACAACAAATATTTCCGACACAGGTGCGTCAAGTGTTTCAGCGCGGCGTAAAGGATCATTTTACGACAACGTCTAATCTGCGAGTATAAAAAGATGCACTATAGAAAGATTACATCTCGACTTTTTTGGACGCCATGTATATAAATCTCACGAAAATTGTATAAATATCGAGTCATTGACCACGCGTCACGGACAATAAATGCTTTGACCGGAGTATATTCGCGTGTATTGATACAGATGAAATACGTTAATATTCTTTTCTTTCTTGGTCTGTTTCCTCTATGTAAACAGTGTATGTGGAGAAAATAATTATTATACAAACAACATCAAGATTGAGCCTATTGACGTTTAATGCGAGAAGTGAGCACCGACAGCCACTATAGAAACGTACATGTGTAGGTTAAAAACCATTAAAGTAACCTTAACCATGTTAACTTAATTCACTCGAGATTTTTTTTTTTTTTTTGGTCTGAACTTTTGCCCTCTCAGCGGACCCTTCCCAAGAAGTGTTTGTTTTAAGCATTCAAACGCCTATAAGCGAAACGGGATTTCACAATGTATCTGCCGCAGTCGCAGAATTCGAACGGCACAATTGCTTTTTGCATCCGTAGACCGAGCGCTCATCTATGATATACGACTCATTGTTCTCAACAACTTCGGGGAGAAAATGTTATCATTATCAATGTTGACGGAATGGGGAGTCGGGGTCGTTATGGCAAGATTTTTTTATGAATGTTGGAATAAAAGATCTATTGAGTTGATTCACAATCTATTTGGATTGAATATTGTTAAGTTAAAATCGAAAACTTGGCCATAATTTTATTTCTGGGAAAAAAAATATTGGGACTTTTTGGCTGCAAAAAAATGACTCGGCGACGTTTTTCCTAAACCGGTCGGGGCGAGGGGGAACAAAAAAATTTGCTTATGGCCGCAGTACATTAAGTTACCAGTACGAAATACCCCAAAACTATCCAAAGAGTTATTTTGTCAGTATATTACATGTATACCCATGTCAAAGATGAGGCTAGAGGTTTATCAAAGTGCAATATGTTTCTATTTCATTTGGTGTTCATTGTACCTTTTACGTTTTTGTCACAGGCACCAGATTCCTAGAGATAAAACTATAACCCATCTAAAACGCTCTTTCTCTTCTCTTTATCTTAGAGTAAAGAGAAGAGAAACGGGAGTTTAAGATGTGGTTTTAATTTTTTTTCTTGGAATCTGGCGCCTGTGGTTTTGCTGTGGGTGCTGCAACCGGGTGTTGTTGGAGATCCCCTCCGTTCTTTCGTTAAAGTAATACCATAAATAATGTTGACGGAATATTGAATGCAGCATAGCTTAGGAAATGACAAATATGGACAATGACCATAACCCATACATGTTTTTGTGCTATATTGAAATAAAATCCTTTAAAATATCAACCAAAATATAGAATGAACAGACACCCATACACAACATGAAAGCATTCAAAATAGGAATATATGACCATTCGTCATGTCTCCACATGTACATTCGAAACAATTGCACATATATCAATGAACATACACCCATACACAACATGGAAACAAGCCCCCATACACAACATGGAAACAAGCCCCATACACAACATGGAAACAAGCCCCCATACACAACATGGAAACAAGCCCCATACACAACATGGAAACAAGCCCCCATACACAACATGGAAACAAGCCCCATACACAACATGGAAACAAGCCCCCATACACAACATGGAAACAAGCCCCCATACACAACATGGAAACAAGCCCCAATACACAACATTGAAACAAGTCCCATACACAACATGGAAACAAGCCCACATACACAACATGGAAACAAGCCCCATACACAATATGGAAACAAGCCCCCATACACAACATGGAAACAAGCCCCATACACAACATGGAAACAAGCCCCAATACACAACATGGAAACAAGCCCCATACACAACATGGAAACAAGCCCCCATACACAACATGGAAACAAGCCCCATACACAACATGGAAACAAGCCCCCATACACAACATGGAAACAAGTCCCATACACAACATGGAAACAAGCCCCATACACAACATGGAAACAAGCCCCCATACACAACATGGAAACAAGCCCCATACACAACATGGAAACAAGCCCCCATACACAACATGGAAACAAGCCCCATACACAACATGGAAACAAGCCCCATACACAACATGGAAACAAGCCCCCATACACAACATGGAAACAAGCCCCATACAAAACATGGAAACAAGCCCCCATACACAACATGGAAACAAGCCCCATACACAACATGGAAACAAGCCCCCATACACAACATGGAAACAAGCCCCCATACACAACATGGAAACAAGCCTCAATACACAACATTGAAACAAGCCCCATACACAACATGGAAACAAGCCACCATACACAACATGGAAACAAGCCCCATACACAACATGGAAACAAGCCCCCATACACAACATGGAAACAAGCCCCATACACAACATGGAAACAAGCCCCAATACACAACATGGAAACAAGCCCCATACACAACATGGAAACAAGCCCCAATACACAACATGGAAACAAGCCCCATACACAACATGGAAACAAGCCCCCATACACAACATGGAAACAAGCCCCATACACAACATGGAAACAAGCCCCCATACACAACATGGAAACAAGCCCCATACACAACATGGAAACAAGCCCCATACACAACATGGAAACAAGCCCCAATACACAACATTGAAACAAGCCCCCATACACAACATGGAAACAAGCCCCCATACACAACATGGAAACAAGCCCCCATACACAACATCAGAAATTGTAGAATATGTCATTTGTTACGCTGTATTGCCACTTGAAAGCATTCAAAATAGGAATATATGGTATGAACATGTGCATAAAATCCAATTTTAAGACATAAATGTCATATTGAAATATTTCCCTATTTGGATCGTCCAACTCGCGAAATAGTGTTGATGTGTTTGCGAGAACAAGCGACTGTGAAACGAAATTAAGTACATGGGAACATTTCTTGATATGTGCTGTGTTCCGTAGGATCAGTTTTAGGAGCCTAGGTATCTTACTTCTGGATTTATAGAAGTTATTTTTAGGAAGTCTCCTACTGTTATCGTAACAGTTGAGATATCGCCGCTTTGTAACGTATCCATGCATACACCTCAAAATATAGTGGTTTTTTCTAATTTAGGAATTTGCTGTCTGACACATGCAAAATGCAAGAACAAGATTATCCTCCTTCTTGAAAAAAAAAAAATTCAATTTCATTTAAAGTAAATCAACTATTTATTTCTTGCTTTAACTGCTCGCCGGTGGCGTAATAATATTACTTCTAGTTGTCTTCCCTATGTAAAGGCAAACCGATGAGAAACGAAAGTAGAAACGAAGCATGATCTTGTTGAAAGAAATAGGAAATTCTGGTAATTAAAATGAGAATGTTTGGAAATTACCAGTAATAATTAACTTAAAGTTACGCTGGAACTACATGTAACCACTCATTTATCAAATATATTGTAGATTGTAAGTAATTTTAAACATGCATGCAAGGTATTAACGTCTTTCTAGTTTCCAAACGGGTTATTTTTAAAACACTGCTCCGGGTTTAAGTCGTCAGAATAAAATGTAATTTAAAGTATACCACTTATAGTAAATATAAACAGTTTATACTGTTTATAAAACACATTGAGCTCATAGAAATGACAATATCAGCTTCACATGCATGTGCATCCTACATGTATGTAGAAAAAATCATCATCCATTCATCATTACATAAACAATAAAATTATTCAACATTCATCTGCTGACTATAAATTTTGAATAGTAGAATCGTTCAGGACCTCCGGTCCTTTGATTTATTTTTCATACTTGGCACTAACGGGCTTCCGTTATTCTTGAAAACGACAAATACAAATTCGAATTGCTCGGCATGTCCCTACTTCATTTTCCAGTTCAGTTCATTTCTTGTAATTCGTCTAAAAATACATTAGAAAATAGCGTCGATTGCCCATAACATGACCTCTTCAATACACATTTATCTGACCAGGATAGCAAATAGGTCAACACTTGACCTTTCGTTCTGAATAAAATCATGCAGATAAGAAACGTCCGGTATAAGCTCCGTTGCCTTAGAAACTGGTCAGACATCTGGTGTAATTACTAAACACCAACCTAGATAGTATCTTCTGTTACAGTAGTTAACATGATGAGAAGTTGATTGTCATGAATTAATACAGGAATCTTGAAAAAACTTATACATGATTGTATGAGATCATTATGCACATTTATGGGGGGGGGACAGGGGGTACCTCTCACCCCCCTCCTACTCCCTCCCCCACCTCCATCCCCCACCTTTTCATCCCTCCCTTACCTCCCCCTCCCGCCCCCTTCCTCCCCCTCCCTCCCATTCTCCCCCTTCTCTCCATCCTCCCTCCCCCTCTCTCCGTCCCCCTCCCCCCCTCCTCCCGCCTCCCTTTCACCCTGTCCACCCCCTCATTTATAGACATGCTTGAAGTATTATTTAAAGTGTTTTCTATAACCTATGTGTACGTGGCATACTTTATTTAGCTAAGCGGAGCGTGGGGTGGGGTGGGGTGTGGAGTGGAGGGTAAAGTGGTGCGTGAAATGGTGGTAACATTGTCCTTAAACTCTCGGGACGCGACAGCAGAGCATATCTCCTTTAATTACCAGATCGAGTCTGTTTTGTCGCGTAGTACAGAAACTTCAGATATTATGTAGATTTAAAAAGCATATTTCTTGGCGACTTCCCCCTGTGCGCGATTTTAAACGGGACAGAAAGGGGTGGAAAGGAGGCATGACAGGGCAAATTAGATGCAAATTTTGTTATAATGATTCATGATTTATGATTCTCCATTTGAAAATCTACAGAATCGTCTCAAATGTTTTAAAATTAGCGTTATGTTCCACAATGTTTCATTCTATTCTTTTCCCAAATTATTTTTACATGGTAATTTTAAGAAAAGAATGAAGAAATAATATCCAAGATTCATCTTGTTATTGATCGAGATCGACAGCTCAAAATCAAGTGTCCGGAAACTATTGTAGTGATCGAAATATAAGGTCATAAAATCGGTCTAGAAACCATATTTTTTTATCGATTTTTCATTTTCTTTCTACAGTACATGAGAGTCTGTGGGAAGGAAAAAGCATTATTTGAGAGAAATTTGAACATTTTCGATCAAAGGATAGAGGATTATCGCTGAAAACCTTCAAAATCGTCCGGAAACTCTTCTGACACCAGTATACATTAATGACGATTAGACCTAGGTTAGATATTTGCAATACTTCAGAATTATTATCGATTTTCATTTCCAAAATTCCCTATACAGTGTCATTTCTAAATAGGCCAATTGATAACGGACCTTTGATATCTGTCTTTGGGAAAAGTATTTCCTGCAAGTAGCTTATCCTATAATTAATTCATAAATACACTGTCTTTTCCAGATCCCTTATACATGCACCTTGTCGGTTCGGAGATGTCTGTTACGATAGAGCAAAACAAATATTGAGATTGAAGATTATAATTGCACATTAATTCTCAACATGCTCCCGATTTACCAAGTAGACATCGACGTGCAGTTGACCTTTCTAACTGACCAATCAAGATCGGGAGCATGCGGATGCATAAGAGAGATGACCACAGCACACAAAAACCAACTGTGAGTAAACATTGCTGCAATGATGATTTACATTAAAGTGCCTCAACATTGCAAAATCATATCTTTTCTACTACTTGGTATTAATGAAACGCATCTTTTCCCGAAAACGCGATATTTCTGCGGTGAAGATTTAATGAGTTACTTGCACCATCTTAATTATCTTGATTAACTTTTGACCACCTGTGATCGCCGGTCTCCGGCGCTCTCTGTGGTCAGACGTACAAAGTGAGCTTGACCTGGTTGAAGTTCTTGTGGTCACATACCGTGAAAATAAAAGTATGGCAAAATGTAACCGTGAACGTATTATTTTGAAAAATAATTCAACATTGCAAAGAAGACGGAAAATAATACAATCTCTATGTAACATTTGTTAATTTTTTTTTTTAACATTAATTTTTCAAAAGTAAGGTTCATAGAATTATTACATGCTACACAGTAGCTTGGACTCCCTTTCCTGTAGATTTTAACTTAGATCTTACTATGTCGACCAATCAAGGAAAGCAAAATGTTTTACAAATACATGTAGCTTATCGAAAGAATGACTTTTAATTTGTTCCACATAATTATTTCTCATTCTTAATTGAATGGTACTGATTTTCAAATTGTAGAAAACCGTTTAAGTACTACATGTATATATTTTTGTTTGATTTGATTACGATAAGATATCGTGCTGCATACAGATCATTTATTATGGCTCTGCGTCTTGGATCCAGATGAGGCGGGAAAACTGGACTGTGGTCATTTAATTCTAATCATCTTACGTTTTGTAGAATTTTTGCAGAAACGACTACAGAGACATATTATATTGAGATAACATACAAGTTCTGGGGATTGGTACATCGGATGTGAGAAAGAGATAAATTATCAGAACTCTGCATACCAAAGATTTGTAAAACGTGTGAAACACTTAAAAATATGATAATACGTTCCTCTTAAGTACTTGAATTTTTGTTTCCTAATCCTGCATGATCATACCTGTACTTATATTGAATATGAAAGTGAACTAAATATCAGTTAAAACTAACTACTTGAAAAGGACAAGTGACCGGAAACTGTTCTGACACCAGAAAAGTTATTAAAAGTACATGCATTGATACTTACCCTGGCAGTGAACTTCCAAAGCGTAAAGAAGCCAGAAATATGAGGTATATGAACGTATTGCGCATCCTTTATAGATATATATAATTTAAATTGAAGACCTATTCATACATCAGAGTCCTGGGACTTCAACTTGGGAACTTGGTTGGTATAGAACAATCGGGACGCCTCGACCTTTACACCTATTTTTGATCACATGACACGAAAGGTGGCTGCGCTTTTATGGTAAATCGTGATCAATGTGGAAACTTTGTGCATAAGCTGTCAGCGACTAAAATTTATTTCCTCGCAAAAGTATCTTAATACCTTCAAATTGTTATTAAAAGATGATACAAAAGTCATCCGAGAGAAATAAACATGTTAGGCACGGTCCATTTGATATTCTGGGGGGGGCTTGGGTTTTTTGTCGGAGCAAGATTATTTTTTTCGCCTCGGACCGGGGCAAAATTATTTTTTTTCTTGCGAAGTCGGAGCAAGGAAATTTTTTTTAACAAAGTGATGTGCATATATATTAAGAATGTTTGTGTTTTATCAATAGATATTATTTATATTTTTACTCAAAACTCTAAATATTAATTTGTACTTTATTTTTATGCAAGTATTCAATTCAAAATAGAGAGACAAAAGATTTCTACAATACAATTCTGAATAAACAAAATTTATATAAGGTACATGAATATAAGAAGGTCTTTGGGGAAGGTCTTGTAGACAAATTTAAAAATGCAGAATTGTAAAATGGTGAATAACTGAAGTTCTCCTTCCAATTAAGCTTACAAGAACATAAAATTGGGACTCTATGGGATACATGCAACATGTATTAATAGCTATACATAAGTATTATTAACAGTTTTGATATCTTAAAATATATGAATTTTGTCATTAGCAAGTAATGATTGATAGAAAACTATGGCGAGCGAAGCGAGCCAAAAATTTTTTGATAGACTGAAAACTGTGGCGAGCGAAGCGAGCCGGAAAAATTTCAAGAATTTTAGCAAAATTTTACGGTAATTCTTCAAATTCAGATTATTTGTAAGAGCAAGATTATTTTTTTCTGTCACACCATAAGCAAATTTATTTTTTTCATCAAAATTCAGAGCAAAATTATTTTTTTCGAAAAAAAACCCAAGCCCCCCCCCCCCCCCCAGAATATCAAATGGACCGTGCCTTATACATAAAGAAACTCAGCATGAAAACATACGTCTACAGAGCTGTCTGCACTACGATGTCTGGTTAATTTAAAAGTTAGATCTCTGCCGAGTGACCACATATAAATCGGGTCAAATCATTTGCAGACGTGAAAAGCTCATTGACGACTTCAATCTATGAAAGTTGAGCTCTATATGATCTGCAATGTAAAGTATTGTGTAATGTGAATCAATAACAATACTTTCTGTCTTCTCTGGCCAAATTTAGCTTGCGCATGGGCAAAAAGCAAGCTGACAAAGGTCAACGTAAGGGCACATGAATATGGACCGGCTTTACGAGGGTTGTTCGAAAAGTTCGTAGACAACCGGAATATTTCAGAAATGCGTGACAGTAATTGTACAATTTTCTTACCATAAATTCTTGGGGTATATTGTAATTAATCAATAAAATATCAAGGTAATTGAAAAATGCTTTTAATTATGTGTCGTGACGTTAAGCGGCGCAATACGAAAATCGAGATACCCAAAATATGAACACGCGCATTATTCCACTATGATTACTAAATTCGGACGCCGAGAAAGTCAATGTATACTCTAGTTATTTTATAGTATTTAAAAGTTATTGTAACCATATGGCCTCTCCCCCACAATAATTATGCAAATTGAGTATTTTGGTTTTTAATTAATTTCCATTTATTTTGTTTATGGGATATTTCCAATCGTCCAGGAGAAGATAACTCTAATTTCAAACGTTAACTTTACGATCACGTGCTAAACTGATGCAATAGAAATGATTGTCATTCCCGCCAGTGTCAGGGGCGGATCCAGAACCCCAATTGCCGGGGGGGGGGGGGGCACATACAATTTTTGTGGAAATCAATTGCGAGGCCCGAAGGGCCGAGTGGGGGAGGGTATGGGAGGGGGTTCCCCCTCCCATTGGTGGGGGTTCGGGGGGCCTCCCCCGAGAAAATTTTGAAAAAATGAAGCAATTTGGTGGCATCTGAAGCGTATTTGAACTGAGTTTAGAAGGGATTTGGCGCGCATGATTCAGTCAGCGTCAGTAACAATAATTATTATTTATATCGAATATATTTGAAAGTTTTCGAAATTTTCTGATGTTATACTGTTCTTGTACGGCATGCAGTTGTTAGTCAACATAATCAGGATTTCCTAAAGAAAAGGGCGGATCAGGAGAAGTTTTGAAAGGGCAGAGAGGTCAGCCCATGGGAAGGAGGGATGTCCAGCCATAAATTCTCGTAAAACTAGGAAAAATCAGCATTTTTAATATGCAAATTCCAGGCAGGACTTGACCCCCTTAACCACTCTAGATCCGCGCTTGTTTGTTAATATTTGTATAAAGGTAAAGAAAATAAGTAATTACATGGTTTTTTTTTTACTAGCCCCTGATGTCAGGGGCCTGGGCCGATGAAATTGGGAATTTTGCAACATTTTAACCTAAATTGGGAAATGAATTTCAAACAACAAAAAGATATACTCATGCAAATTATCCCTTATCATATCAACTGTCTATATTTTGAATCCCTCCTAGAGCATGTTTGTTCTGCTTTCGTTTTCCTTTCAGCTAATGATACGTAAATTGGAAATTAGAAAAGATTGAATTGGGAATTTTTAGGTCTAAAATTGGGGGAAAATACCTCTTTTTACCGAATTTCGGCCCCATACAGACCCTAAAAAATTCACTTGTAAATGATAAATTTCCTTGACAAACTAGAGATCACAGGTGCCCCATTCCCTGCATCGCCCAGATTGAAAGGTTTAATTATTTCTTGGCAGTTCTATCATGATTATATTTTTGATTTACCTAGGGGCTTAACCAAAAATGTAATCATCATAACTTCGATTCTAAAAATAAAGAAAAACATGCATTTTTATCTTTTCAAAATTCTTGGAGGTAGCCGGTTTAAATCTGGCCGAAACAATTTCAATTGTTCATTTTAAAACGATTGATCACGACCTCAAATTTAGAGTTAAAAAATGTAAGTTTTATAGGAGGTTGTATCGAACATTTGGTCAAGAAATATGTGTGTTAAATATGCCTTGCATAGGATATAAAGCTCCCGATTCATCCCTCAGATAAAGAAAATTCGATATGAACATGATTCAATGTAGGTTGTTTCCGAAACGTGCGTACGTCCACGAACAGACAATGGACATGACTATCTATCCCCGAGAAATTTTTGGAAAATTTACTCAAATCGGTGGTTTCTGGGGTGTTTTGGGGCTATTTCTGACTAGTTTCACAGATTTATTACGGAAACAGTAGTTTAATGCTTCGAAAAGCATGTCATTAGTGCCCCTTCTTTGGGCACTGCCGGGGGGGCACGTGCCCCCCTGCCCCCCGGCTGAATCCGCCACTGAGTGTGTAACCCTATGTCTGTCAATACACAACGCTAAGTACAGGATTTGTCACCCGAGAGGGCTACAAAATACATTTTTGTGCCGTGACGCTAAATGATACGAATCATGGGGATATACGTGATTTATTGCCTTGAATGCAGAGGATGGACTTGTACGCGAAACCAGGATTAAACTGCAGACAAGTGATGAACATTACACTGAAATGATGTATACTTCAGGTAGGACACATTTACTTTTCTCGTTCGTATCCTCATTTTGATTGACCATGTAATTTTATCATTTTTGAATTTTGATCTAGACAGATAGATAAATTATTTAAGTTTTTTCTTCGCATTTTCAAGTAAATATGACTAACGTTGACGACAAAGTGACGTCTCACATGACGGGAATTAGTCAGGAATTCTCAGAGTTTAGGTTTGTCTGAGAATAAAAGTTGTAGTACCTTTGACTTTGGTGGAATTCCGGAAAATGGTGAAAAGGCTTTTAAATGGATTGCAAATCAGGATTCGATTTTTAGTCGTAAGGAACAAATGTTCGGTATAACGCCGGAGAACAGGCGTGGAATCGGGGAGTTGGAAGGAATAGAAAGTTGGAACCTGTTTCTTTAAGATTTTTCGGGATGATGGTTTATATATTACATCCAAGAGGATACTTCGATACAATCCTTATAATTGATTTCGTTAGGTGATGAGCGGTGAATAGCTCGGATTTTGGCGATGTAACGCCGATAAATGACACCAGACGGATTTCTGGGAACAAAAGAAGGTTCGTTCGGGTTTGTTGGTTATACAACCCTGTCATTTGTATTTTGTGCGAGGTAAAGCGCACGTTTAATTTTCGGATTATATGATGAACATCGAAGTATTCATAATCTTGTGTATGTGGTTTGCTGTCAGTTTGATGATCATACTTAAAAAAAACTATTATTTTTTTTATTTTAAGAAAGGGAGGAATTGGTGATTATGAAGAAATAGTCGCTTAATGTCACATCGAATTTTTTCAAAGAAGTCGAGGACGTTTTTAAGATGAAAAACAAGTCGAGGCGTTGTATATAGTATAGGAATGTGTAATCCTAGTTTTGCATGTTTGTTTTTGCATGATTTTGTGTACAAGTTTATGAATGGCTTTCACTTTGGTGATCGTGTTACAATTCTCACCTCAGATTAGAGCGTATAACGATATTGACCTTTGTTGCCCTTTTCCCGGTGTTGGAGTTAAATTTTGACGCAGGTTTGTTATTTGTTTTTATTTAGTTTACACGCAGACTATTGACATATACCGACGACGTCTTACAACAGTGAAAAGAGCTTCTTGTTTAACTATCCTTTTGCTAAATCGTTTGATTTTTCATAAAAGAAAAAAAATATTGCTTGCATTTTCAGTTAAAGAAACTTTAGTAAATATTAAGACGTGGAAAAAGAAATAAGTTTGGAAATTTCTTTTAGAAGATTTGAAACAGGCTTCTAAATTATTTTTGTAAATTCAAAATTATGGTCAATTAGAGGTACAGAGAAAAGCCCGGTGTCACTTAACTGCCATGAACAATTAATCTCAATATGCGACCTAACAGTGAAACAATGATGTACTGTAGACTATCATGATAGATTTATTGCTGGGAGTGATATATACATTGCAGTGCTGAATAATAAACTTAATTTGTAAATAAGATTCCAGATATGCAGTTAACCCTTGATCTTTTGTTAATACACCGCCTGTTGTGAAAAGGAGACGAAAGAGCGTGCAGGTCAATTCTTAGAGACACGTAAAATTAAGAAGACGAAGCCGAAGAAGAAACCCGAAGATGTGACGTCAGGTGAACCTGTGCACGATGTTACCCGTGTGGCCGGATGTGTAACCAGCCCGTCACTACAACATACGAACATTTTTCGCTGATAATGACAGAGTGAAATCTGTCATTGCGAAAAGAGGGACATGAACTATTTTGTACTTGTTGACCTTCCTAATAAGACGCTGAATGTATGAGAATATGTATACCCCGTCGCTTTTCTGGGTGCATGGCGTCATCCGGATTACGGGAAGATCTTGGTTACGTCACAAATGCCAAGATGCGTCAAAGGAGGTCGAGAATGGAGAAAAGACGAAGTGGGTCCGGACAAAGAAGACGAGACCGTGATCCTAAGACGAAAACGAAAGAAGAAACCGATGATGATCGCGCGATGATTAACAATTAATTTCACGATGGCATCGATCGAGGTCCAATTTATTCGTTTTACTCCTCGGAGGTTATTCGGTTCACGAAGAAGGACCAGACACGAACCATAGTTTGGGAAGAACCAAAGAAAATGATGTCATACCGTGAGGATGGCCATAAGAAGAATAAGTGAATCCGTGTGATGTGTTATTTAATGAAAAAGCAGAGTAAATGTGTAATGCTTATAATGTCATATGTTATATTAATATTGCAATTATTGATGAAATGTCATTGATGTTTGATGCATGCATATGTATAGTAATACAATGGTATTTGATTCTATGATGCAATTGGCCTTGAAAATGTGTTTCTTTTACAGGTTATGAACATTTTGATTGAACATTTATTATGATATATATGCACAACCAATGTAATTCCCTGAGATGTTACTATTGAAAGGAACGTGCTGCAATTCGTGTATTAACACTCGTGACGTCACAATGTATAAGATCTAAAGAAACATGCCGCGACGGCTGTGCTAACCTGCAAACTGAACCCGCGGTGAGATGAATTTTAACGTCATCCTTTTACCTAGAAAAAGCAATTTCAGAAAACAAGAATGAAACAAACAACTTCGGTGCATATATATAGAATAAATGTCATAATTTGTGTTTTGTTACGGGTATACAACACACAGCAAATGCATTTATCGCATGAAATGCGCTAACGCGCATTACATGTACGATAAATGCACTTGCTGTGTGTTGTATATCCGTAACAAAACACAAATTAAGACACTTATTCTCTATGAAAATGACCGGGTCACTCTTGATGAACAGTGGAACTAAATACAATGACTTTTTATTGCATGTGATTTTTATTATACAAGTTTTTGATTGATATGTACCAAGTGATCCCGGTAGTAAAAAGATGAATGGTTCATTATTGTGGTGTCAAGGCCATGCGTTTAGAAAATAACCAAGCATCACCGAAATTCAGTTTATGTTTTGATGAAAATGTCTATCAAATGTTTAGATGAATGCTAAGAAGTTCATCCAGTTAAAGATTGTTTAATTGATTGTTAATCAAGGTCGCATAAATCTTGGTTATTTTCTTAAGTGGGAGAGTATTGTAACCATATGGCCTCTCCCCCACAATAATTATGCAAATTGAGTATTTTGGTTTTTAATTAATTTCCATTTATTTTGTTTATGGGATATAACTCTAATTTCAAACGTTAACTTTACGATCACGTGCTAAATTGATGTAATAGAAATGATTGTCATTCCCGCCAGTGTGTAACCCTACGTCTGTCAATACGAGGTGTTCTTGGGTCACTTGACAGCAATAGAAACTATAGTGGTTCGCCTGTCACAGGTCTGTGTGCAGTAGACGAAATGGCGAGGATTTGTTCTAAGTTTAGGCAATTTTGTTTATACGTCTGAATTCCAATTTAGTCATGAATTTCGATGTCGATTTCCACCTGATTGTGAAATATCCCAGGCTCCTAATATATACTGCGCGCATGATTTTGTATGTTAGAACGATTCTCATACTGCTATAACCAACATGTAACTTTCGTATGTTAATAAACGGTAAAACTTTACCAGGACTTTTTATTCAGAGTTACAAAATGACTAAGTAAAATACGAAACGCGAAGTACAGGATTTGTAGGCCGAGAGGCTTACATTATCATGCAGAAAGTTGCGCTTGTTATGATACATTGGTATTTAGATATTATTACTGTTACAAGAAGGGCGGTGTGTTCCCGATTCGTCGACTTCAATTATATGATAATCACCTTAATTGGGTGTCAAAGGGGCCATCTAAGGGGCACAGGTAGACTAATAATTAACTAATTAGTATAAAGTTTACCTGTAGTTTACCTGTCAAAGTGTATATGTGATGAGTATAGAAAGCTAAGATTTGATCGTGTGATGTAATGTGTCTTTGTTCAATCTGTTAAGATGTGCTTGTCTTTATATGAATACACTTTTCAAATATAGATATATACATGTACATTGTATATAGCATGAACACTCGTCGTTCAAAGATATCAAGAGCTGTGTTCATGGGCTACAGCAAAAGAAGAAGAAGAAGAATAATGTAAATTATTTTAGTTACATTTATTTCATTTCACGAAAAGGTCATATTTGAATAACGAAATGGTTCCACAGTAGTCGATGAATGGTTCGGTAAGGTATGTGATGTGCGCCTTGTCTCTGTCCACGAGTGCCATGCATCCTCAATTGCGTCCAGTGGAATAAGTGGTGGTATGGCTGCACATACACTGAATATAGTGGAAAAGCATCCCTTTGTTGTCAACACGGACGTGGATTGCGTATATCTGGTGGAACAGGGTAGGGCAGGTGTAAAAGGCTCCGTCGCAGTAGATTGTCTCGGCTTCAGCTAGGTCACAGAGGTTGAACATTGTCGGTGGCAAATACGATGGTCCGCTGTGATTGGTGATTCTCGTCTTGTCAGTAGGAATCGGTCGTCGGTTGCTGTCTCTCCACTTGCCGTCTATTGTGAAGTAGTATTGTGTCTTGGCCTTGGATATTGCGGGCGTTGTTTTCCGTCGATTGACATTGTCCCAGTTAATAAGTCCCCTACCGGCAACGCCGAAGGGGACTCTTAGTTTCCTCTCACTTTGTCAGTCCGTCTGTCCCATTTTCAGTTTTACAGACTCTTTTTCGCTGTTGTTGCTTATATTGAACTGTTCTTCGGTCCTATTGCAGATGATGAACTAATTTTGGTATATGAATACGATGTATATCTTAGTGTGATACAGTCCAAGTTTGATTTTGGTTTCCATTGACCTATTATTACAAGTGAACTTAGCAAATTTCATGAAAATTTAAGTTTTCCGGACATTTCTTGGTTGTTATTACGGATTATGAGCTGATTTTTATTATGTGAATACATTATAATACAGATCAAGTTCTTAAATTTCGATTGACCAATTTTCGCAAGAGTTATGGCCCTTGGACTTAGCAAATAACATGAAAATCAGTTTTCCGGCCTTTGCTTGGCTGTTATTGCAGATAATGAACTGATGAATAGAGATGCAGGACATAAATTTATGCCGATAAGAGACATATCGCTCAGAGATCATTACAATTAAAAAAAAAATTACGTGATTCCGTATGTGTTTAGAATGAAAAAGAATTTTATCGATTGTATTTTTCTGTTTTGAGTCGCCGTATTGCTTCAAATCTCGCTTTACCTACGTTTTTCATTTATTTTATGTACTTTTTTCAGTTTAATATTTTCAATCATTTTTATACACATTTTTATGATCAGTTTGTTGATAGTAGAAATATGTTATTTTTCAATTAAATTCATGTATGGTATTAGCAAAAATAGATAAATAAGATAAATAGAAAAAAAGGGAAAAAAGAAAAGGAAAAAAGAGTACATACTTTATATGAAAGGTCAATGAAAAGAGTACTAATTAGTTAATGCTTAATCTATATGTGCCCTTTTGATGGCCCCTTTAACACCTATAATAACTTAATTGAAGTCGACGAATCGGGAATAAACCAGAAGGGCAATAAATACGTATGCGTGGTAAAAATGACGTCTCCCTGCAATTTTCAAACTACGTGGAATCATTAAAGTTTTATTCAAGCTAATGTCAACTCAACAAAAAATCTTATAGATTTTACATATGTTTATGGAATGCAAGAAAATGATTCGAGCACACATCAATCACAGGGATTTATCTCGCTAATACAGGTTACTCTATTTACTATATGTGTTTTATATAACACATATATAGTAAATAGAGCAACCTGTATTAGCGTGATAAATCCCTGTGACATCAATATGAACACAATTCGCAATGAAGGTGATAATGTGTTGAAATGACAAATATGGATATATATAATGACCATATCCCTGTATACAGCACAAAATCGATAATTCAGAAAATCAGAAACCGAAGGCATACAAAATCAGGATAAAACAGGAACCAAAGCAAACAAACAAAAACCTCCACCATATGAAAAGAGGCGAACTCCCGATATGAGAGTGAGACCAGGTGCCCAGGAAGAGTAAGTATCTCCTGCTTGCATGCAACACCCGCCGCTTCAATTCGGTAGAACTGTCACATCCGGTTACTTCCATTTCGGAAGACATAGAGTACAATCTTTGGTTGGATGGTTCAAACGGTCTATGACAGAATATCATTCTGGAGAGTGGGACATCATAGTGTATGACAAAGAAAAATAATCCATAGGGGATGGTTCGGATGATCTGAAAGAGCACAATGACCGATCCAATCATTCTGAAGTGAAATTCTTGATGTTTCTTTGTGAACAGATAGAATTGGACTTGGGAATGATTCGAGTGCATGATTGCCTCATTTAATTTGTATGATTTATGTTTGAACCGATTGACATTAAATAAACGACTTATGTCCAAATATGATTTCAAATTTAAAGATAGAAAAAAGGAGAAAAACGAAAGGTACTCTGTAATTTGCGTGGCGTCGTTTTGGACGTCATTTACTGCGCCGCTTTCCGAAGTGACTCCTAAAGAAAAACACCATATTTCTTTCATTATTGACCAATTGCTTTAAATTTTGCACAACAAGAATGTCCAATCTTAAGGAATAATTTGGTCTATGAAAAAAATGTTTGACGATCACAATACAAGTTTTATTAAACTTGTCTACGAATTTATCGAACAATTTATCGAAAAAATTCAGCTTGTCCAGAAGGGCGTTAATCCGACGTTTTTTTTTAAACAGCCTTTTTATCAAACCTTTATCATTTTCTATGAGTAGTGACATACGTGAAAATGAGCAAATAAAAAAAAAATGCAATTGCCGACAGCTAATATTGCTTTAATTACTTAAGCCTAATTATTAAACAAGTATTAGCTTTCCAAAAAAGCTTGGTCGATATCAACATTTCTTTAATCCCGCAATAATTTTTTTTTCGTTGACATAGGTTTAAAAATTTTTACTCTTAAAATAAAGACTAAAGAGTAGTACTTAGAGAAACGTATGTCTTTATCATTCTGACAAGTTAGAAAATAGATATATTTACACTGGACAACTCAAGATGCAACACTCTTCATCTCCATTCAGAAATTGTTTGATCCGTAGGAAAATTCCATTATAACACATATTGACCAATCAAAAGCCTTTCTGGGTGTACTCGCGGGAAAAGTGGAGAGTTCCGATTACATGTATAAGAATTTGGAGGGAAATAAGGAGAAACTTCTAAAAAGTTCAATCAAATTTTGTGATCGTACAGTCTTGTCGATTTTTTTTTTTTTTTCGCTCTTTAATTTCTTTGTTTCATTTATCAATTTGAATTTGGTAAGAAAATAAACAAACAAACAAAGTGGTATATTCTTAACGAGAAAAAGCTTAGTCGGATGGACTGTTAGAAACTTTTAGCCCACTGGCACCCCTGGCATACGTTGTGATCGCGTATTTCTTTGTTGCAATGGATCCAAGGATCCAGAAATGTCGACGGTCGGACCATTAGGAATTTTGAAGGCATAGGGTTCACTGTATCACTCACTAATTGGTCTGGAAGTAAATGTTGTTGAAGAAAAAATATCATGCGCAGATATTACTTTCATCTGCAATATCTAAATTCATAATTGCGATACCAAAGCGTTGTCATGACGACATGTCCTATTTTTGTGAAGTGGATGAAGTGCGAGGTCATGGGAATGCCTGTCTCTGGTCACGTGTTTTTCACTGGTCACGAAAACGTTTCTTTCATAAGGATAATTCAATGTACATAAAACTATTGCATTAAGGAATCTGACGGACTCAATTAGGAACTTTCTCCTATTGACAGCATCCGGTCTACAAATCTAGTAATGGTCGATTTCATGAAATCGACCAATAATTTTTCCTTCGCAAAATCTAAACAACTCTAATTGGCTGACGCATTTTCGACTTCTCCTCTGCAACCACTACATAGCGTTTCACGAAACCTTACAAGAAGCAAATACTGAAGGTCCTCTACCAAGTTTGTGTTTTTTCGTTCCGATCGGTCAACAAATACATGTATGGTCGCTGATGCCTCTGATTGGCAGACGCATTTTTACTTCTTCGCTGCACGAAACTTTACAGGAAGCATGTACTCAAGCTAGGTCCTCTACCAAGTTTGTGTTTTTTGTGCCGATCGGTCAGTAGATATGGCCGCCGAGTGCTCCGATTGGCTGACGCATTTTCGACTTCTCCTCTGCAACCGCTGCACAGAATTTCACGAAACCGTACAGGAAGCAAGTACTCATTATCCTCAACAAAGCTTGTGTTTCGCGTGCCGAATGGCTCACAAATATGGCCACCGAAGGCTCTAATTGGTCGACGCATTTTTTAAATCTCCCAAACTGATGCTCATAATTTCACTAAACCTTAAAGGAAGCAAATACTCAAGGGCTTCCACCAAATTGTCCACTATCATTCTTTTGATTGCAACTCAGGTGAGCGAGGTGGCCCCCTTGGGCCTCCTCTTTAATTTTGCAATAGTGTAAATGACCTTTACCTTTCTGTCGGCACAAAACAGTATAGTACATCATCTAATGCAAACAATTCGCAATCTGGCCTTATCGTCTTTAGCGGTTTATGATTTATTGGGAAAAAGCGACAAATATTTTACAAATAAAGGTATCTTAACACCGCGCCCCTTTTCCAACCAAACATTCCAAAACATTTTCCGCATCCAATTTATAAACCCATAAAGGCTTGGAAATTAAGTACATATACCCCTTTCTCCTCTTTCCTCCATCAAATATGGCTAAATCCACCTCTATGACACCTCTAAGAAATATCAGTGTCATTTCTTCTTGACCCAATGCCTAGGTCATGAAGCTTCATTTCCAAAGGGTGTCTGATGACGAAGCCATAATAAGACAGAAAATTCCTGGATTAATTATCACCAATCAAAATTCGTTAAACATTGATGTTCTTGATCTATCCCTCAAAGCCTACATCATTTGTATTCTTTAGGACGCAGGAGGCCGTGTTATGAAATGCTAAGAAGACTTGAAAAATATATAAGCCTACTAGAAACTGCTGCAGATTGACCTTATATCTGTTGTACTAGAATTACAGGTCTTTAAGGTAGTGTTTTTAAGTTATAATTATTTATTTTCTTCAGAAACAACAGTGCCTTGGGAAGAAACACATGGTTAAGCTGACCTTGTATTCATTTACCTTGACCTTTATCAATCGCAACAAGGAAGACATTTATGAACTTTGTACTAGATATTATACATAAATTCTGTTTCCATTGTCACCTTGATCCATTTTCTTTTTTAGACGTTTTCACTTTCATTCATCATTGCTGATGTTCAGTTTACTGTACTTGCTCTGTGTGACCGTGACAAGAAAAGACCTATTTTCTTTAAGGCAGCAATATAAACTAGAAGTCTCTGACGAGACTGAAGATCTTCTGGTTCTTTAGTAAAATTCATTAAAGTGACAGAACCATTTTCTAAAACCTTATTAAGGGTCAGGGGCTAAAAAAATATATCGGATTTGCAAGCGTAACATGATGTGAACATTTCCAAAAACCCTGGAGGTCAGGGGATAAAACGAATTATCAAGTGGATTAAATCAAACCACATGTGTACCAACTACATATGCATTATGCAAAAAAAAAAATAATACTCTATCATTATGCATTCTGAGAATTGGTGTTCACAAGATTGCAAAGTTATACAGGAGAAAATGACCACACCCATTTCCCAATACCCTTGGGGTCCAAATCTCAAACAAAATATCAGGTACACAACTAGACAGCAGACCCATCATGATGCAAAAAGAATTAACAATCTATCATATATGTTTTCTGAGAATGGTAATCCAAAAATTACATTGAGATATACATGTATAGGAGAAAATTACCACACCCATTTTCTAAGACCCTGGGGGTCAGGGGCTCAAACAAAATACAGGGTGCACAACTAGACCACAAACCTTTAATGTTGGAAAAAGAATTAATTTTCTATCCTTTATACATGTACTTTCTGAGAAATGGTGATCACAAGATTACATTGAGTAATATAGGAAAACATAGTGTAATCAAAGATTACCAGGCTCACCTCGCGGCAGCAAAGTTCAATTTAAACATATCTCTAAGTACATGTATATTAAGAAAATCACTCAAGTGGAAAAAAAGTAGGTCAAGGTCATTTTATGAAAGTTTGATCAAAGATACATCCAACATGCAAGTTTGGTACATGTAGCACTTATACTTTGCTCAATATTGGCCTTTAAAGGCAAAATCACTCAAGCAGAAAAAGTAGGTCAAGGTCATTTTATGAAAATTTGATCAAAGATACATCCAATATGCAAGTTTGGTACATGTAGCACTTATACTTTGCTCAATATTGGCTTTTAAAGGCAAAATCACTCAAGCAGAAAAAGTAGGTCAAGGTCATTTTATGAAAATTTGATCAAAGATACATCTTATATGCAAGTTTGGTACATGCAGCACTTAAACTTTGCTCACAATTAGCCTTTAAAGGCAAAATCACTCAAGTGGAAAAACTAGGTCAAGGTCATTTTATGAAAGTTTGATCAAAGATACATCTAATATGCAAGTTTGGTACATGTAGCACTTATACTTTGCTCAATATTGGCCTTTAAAGGCAAAATCACTCAAGCAGAAAAAGTAGGTCAAGGTCATTTTATGAAAGTTTAATCAAAGATACATCCAATATGCAAGTTTGGTACATGTAGCACTTATACTTTGCTCAATATTGGTCTTTAAAGGCAAAATCACTCAAGTGGAAAAAGTAGGTCAAGGTCATTTTATGAAAGTTTGATCAAAGATACATCCAATATGCAAGTTTGGTACATGTAGCACTTATACTTTGCTCAATATTGGCCTTATAAGGCAAAATCACTCAAGTCGAAAAAGTAGGTCAGATGCTGCATCGGATGCATGGGTTCACCTCAGCATCCCAAGATGAATCACTTGTGCAAGTTTGGTTACTGTAGCATCAGTACTTTGTCAGATACTGAACTACCCCAAAAACTTTAACCAGATAAGACAATGTCATTCAACCGGAAAATGTAGGTCAGATGCTGCATCCGATGCATGGGTTCACCTCAGCATCCCAAGATGAATCACTTGTGCAAGTTTGGTTACTGTACCATCAGTACTTTGTCAGATACTGAGTTACCCCAAAAACTTTAACCAGACGCGGACGCGGACGGGGACGCGGACGCGGACGGGGACGCGGACGCGGACGCCGGGGTTATAGCATAAGCTCATCTCAACTTCGTCGAGGTGAGCTAAAAATGACCACACCCATTTTCTAATACCCTGGAGGTCAGGAGCTCAAACAAATTATCAGGTGCACATCTGGATCATAGACTTTTTATCATGTTGATATTGCAAAAAAAAATAACTTTCTATTATTTATACTTTCTTAAAAATTGTGACCACAAGATTACATAGAGTTACATATAGGAGAAAATGACCATGCCCATTTTCTAACAAACAAAATATCAGGTGCACAACTAAACCATAGACCCATCATGTTGCAAAAAGAATTGACTTTCTATCATAAATACTTTCTTAGAAATGGTGACCACAAGATTACATAAAGGTGCACAACTAGACCATAGACCCATCATGTTGCAAAAGGAATTAACTTTCTATCATCAATAGTTTCAGAGGACTTGAAACCACAAGAAATGTTTAACGGACAGACGCCAGACACAGAGCGATCTCATAAGCTCAACTGGTCATGGACCAGTAGAGCTAACAAGATCTGATTCTGATGCATCCATTTCACGTATAATGAGAATATCGTCTTCCATCACAATTGATATGACCATGACTTAAGACAGTTGACCTTTGAAACACTGCTATTCTATCAATATTACATGATTTTATACATGTATTTCTATTGAGCAGTAAGTACATGTATACCGTAGCCTACTGTCCTGTTCACTAAATCCAGATCACCCTGTTTCCTCTAAAATATGATATTGTCATCTTCAAAAAACATATCAGTTTTAAGTACTCCTTTAGTCGTAACAGAAAATACCATTGTTTTGGCTGTACGTCAATTAAGTTAGAAATAGGAGGTAAAATAAAGTCTACGAGAATATTCTATCCTTAAGTCACTGAAAACGTGTGACATCGGACGCTTTGACTTCACTGTTTACTATTGTTGACATAGAAAACAATATGGCTAAATTTCCCGTACACATTTTATTTTTCATATTTTGGATAGAGGGCAGCTGATAGGGTAGGTTAGGCCATGTAAAATAAAATCTATGTTTCTCAGACACCGCCGCGCGCTATAATTCGCCGCCGACGAGACGTTTTTATTGCAACTTCAGAAAAAAATATACGCCGTGTCTCATTCTCGATCGTCGATTAAAAACGAAATATCCATTTATTTCATTGAACATGTTTATTGTCCTTTAAAATCGTCAAAACTGTACCAGATGAATAAATACTTTTAAAAGCCCGTATAAATCACGGCGCGTTCCGTATTTACGTTACGGTTAAAGAATTATCCACGCGTCGTTTAAAGGGAATTGAATAGGATATACTGACAACGTGCCGCGGACACTTGGACGGGTGGCTATTCGCGTGTTTAATACATCGAGTATTACACGTATAGTTTTCTTTATTGATCTCCACAGCATATGTAAATACCTATGCCGAACAATAGCAAGTGTCCATTGTAATACTTCCGAATCTATTAATAATGACATTCACGTTGTAAAAAGTATAAGCAAGGACCGCCGACGAACGCAAGAGAAAGTCAAACGTACTTAAATCCTTAAATCTGTGAATAAAAGAATGTATATTGTACCCGGGCCATGTACATTATTTTATCAGACGATGGTTAAAGCTGAACACTTCATTCGATTTCTGAAGATTCTGCTTCATCCAGACTTGACTTCCGAAGATATACGCTATCGGCCAAATTTTTATTCACCATATGAACGGATCCATCCGAGGAAGTGAGGGGTCGTATTTAATTTGAACTGGGTTTAAACAAGATGTGAGCAAATTCTATAACAGCCGTCGAGTCTCTTACGCGATTCTACTAAATATACTCATTGCAATCAAAACATGTCATACTTCGTATATCAAATTTTGAATCGATTAGCTTCTTCCATTCAGACAGATGAGCTACGACTCCCCGTTCTCAGAAGGAATATGTTATTTTACTTTTAAAAAATCAACTCATTTACAGGAGAAAGCCATAAATTTTAATGTACCATTATTTTGACTGACGGTTCAAAGACAGTTTTCTATGAAGAAAAACGGGGGGGGGGGGGGGGGGGGGGGGGGGGGAGAGTGGGCAGCATAAGATGTTTTGCCTTACACGAATAATGGGGGGGGGGGGGGGGGGCAGGACAGACGACTTCTTTGCCTTGCATGAATAATAAGAGCACTCTTGATGAAAAAAAAAACAAAAAATAAAAACCCTACCTACCTTGCCACTTTTTTTAGACCCAATTATCTGAGAAACATAGAATTTATTTTACATGGCCTTAAAGTTAATTCCAGTTACGATTAAAGGAGGTCAATTCTCGAAATAAATAATTAAAAGGAAAATTCTTCAGACAACAGATTAAATCACCAAAACCGGGTGCTCTGGATTTAGTGAACAGGACAGTAGTGTTCATGCATCAATATGACCTTGAATTTTGACCTTTGAAATGAATTTTATCGTGTTTCTATTTAGCAATAGATGATCGCCTTTTGTTTCTCGTTTGATTGTGACCTTCGTTTGATCTTGAAAACAATTTTAAAGTTCATTTATTGATTTCATTTTGGTCCTTTTACAAAAATATAGGCGTCTCTCAAGATGTTAATGACTTGCTGATGTCAGAATGTTTAAAGTTTTGGTGACAAGCAAGCCATATCTATATGTATATGCTCAAGTCCTTTGATTCAAAAACAAGATCTTGTCAAGGAGATTGCACAAATCTGATAACAAAAACCAATATACAAACCAATCAAAACCTTTTAGAGGCCAATTTTGTACAGGATTCTGACAGACATACAAATCAAGACAAATTTTCAAACATAGCCCTTGAAAGCAACATAAATAATATGGAGAACTTGCATCGAGATGAACATGATGAAAAAGCAGAAAAATTACAAATCTCTTAAACTACATGAATTTCATCATGCTCATATTTAGGGTTTATTAAGCTTGTTATATGCAGAACATATTCTATTTATCTGACACAAAGATGGAAAAAAAAACACAATTTTGACAGTTGGAATTTTTATGAAACTGAAGCACACATACATGTAAATTTCAATAAGAAAGTTTGTTTCAAAATGCTTTCCATGGCAACAGACAACATGTGAGGAAAATTTAGGGAATTCATACGAATTCCCTTATTGTATTTTATCATGTACATGCACATATATTAAGGGAAATTCATCAATTAAGAATAGAAAATTCATAATCTCAGTTCAAAGAAATATGCCTTAAATAAGCATTCGGCACTCTTTTCCAAATTCAGAATCATTCATACACCATGTAACAAACATGTAAACGTAGTGCTCTAAGCAGAAATACATGTATCTATACAAAAGTACAAGTGACGAGAATTTCAAATACAAAATGATAATGATAAATTTGAGAAAACTCTAAGTATGATTGAATGTAACAAATTGTGTCATGGTTTTACGACTTTAGAAGCCAAATGTGAACAAACGGATAATGAAAAGCAACAACGTACATTTATGCAAGTACATGGACAAAACTTTTGTACAAAA
Source organism: Pinctada fucata (assembly GCA_028142955.1). NCBI lineage: Eukaryota > Metazoa > Mollusca > Bivalvia > Pterioida > Pteriidae > Pinctada > Pinctada fucata. The sequence goes on along the minus strand of AP027111.1, from coordinate 41,882,600 downwards.
TTGAATTCATTAAACATGTTAAAACTGGTTTATTTTTCAATAACTTTAAAGCACAGAGTTAATAAAAATATTATATATTTAAATTTTCTGATCTCTGATTCAGGCGAATACTAATTTTCAGTCCTCTCAAATCTTATAATAGATACAATTTTGTGAGGAGGATTTACTCCACAAAACTAAACATTAGATTACAGTCATTATCTACGGAATTATATCAGAAGTTGAGTCATGATTACTTTGCATTTCTGACTTTGTATGTAACCGCACGGTAATACTCTTTAAACTCAAGCGGCACAGAATTATTTCCTTCAGAGCAAATTTCTTCCATTTTCAATCCAATATTGACTCCATGCACACAATCATAAAATCTAGCTGTTTTCTCCACTTACATACACATATCCTCTAACACGTACATGTACTCCCGTCCAGTAAAAGAACAGATTTCCAATTTTTGAAGTGACCATGGTCACTGGTTCATAATAGTAAATAAACGATAAATCACTGGTTTACAATACACATACAGAAGTATATATTTATTCTTGTTGTATCTGGGCGTATATTTGACTTCCGTCGTCCGTCTCGGCTTGTTGCATTACGTATTGTACTGTACCGTCCTCTCCGACGATAGCATGAGTAGCGTTTTCCTGACCGTCTGGGGTTTGTACGATAATTATTGTTTCTTGGCCATTCTCTCCCTGTGGAGAAATAAGAAAATTTGTTTATTTTCAATACAATCTATAACAAGGTACGTACAGTAGTATCTATCATAGGTTTACAGCATTTTGTATTTTTGAAAATAAAAATAACGTGATTAAATATTGAAGATTCATATTTTCTTCCAAGAAAACAAGCTCTGAATGTTGATAAGCGGAGAGTCTTGAAATAACACAAGAGCACATACATGTACAAGACATACATGTCACTTCCATCTTTTCGATTTTGCAGTCCTACATTCGATTTATGCAGGTAACTGACGTAAAAGCATTTTGACATCATTAAATTCCTTTGAAAACGTCATATATATATGTAATCTTCAACAGAATTTGATGACGTCACAATGCGTTGACATCAGATACCTGCACAAATAGGAAGTAACTCTCTATTTCGAAAAGACTGAATAGCAGAAGGATTTGAAATATCACAAAGATTAAAGACCTTTTCAACACTCTATTAATCAGATAGAGCCCCATGCACCGTAAATTCTGACTGGGAATTGAGCAGTGGCAGGCAGAGAAACCCGACAGCTACAAGTACATAGCTTGATAATAAGAGTTTTTGTATGACCATCATGACTATATATAATGTATATGTGTATGGTCCCCCCCCCCACCCCCACTCTGTATACCTACATGAATGTACATATAAATGGTCGAACTATACCTGTAGAGTGGTGAGAGCTTGTCCTGCCAATAGCTGAGCTGGATCAGAGACGACTGCCGTAGTATAACCACCATCACTCTGTACAGTAACGTAAGTCTGTCCTGGCTCTAATGGTCCGGGCTCCATCTACAACACAAGAAAGAAAAATCTCTGACAAAATCAGACTTCATTTTCCAACAATTACATGTACAATACTAGAGTTTAAAATGCGATAAAGTCCATGATGGGTGGATTTAGAGATCTTTTTCCAAAGAGGGAGGGGGGGTTTCCAACAAATTTTTGAGAGAGATTATACTTAAAGTCCCCCTTAACCCTCTCTAGATCCACACTTGATCTTATATAAACCTAGAGCACTCAGTAATTCTGAGTTCACTTTCTATTCTTTCTCCTTGATGCTAAATTCATTAAAAGAGAAAAAGGAAAGCTGGTAGGTGTTATCCTTACCCCTTCCTCATCAGAGTCCTCTTTGATCAGTCCTTCCTCCTCATCCTCGTCTATCACCTCAAACTTCCTCACTATGGCCTGGGCTGCCTCGCCTGCCGTCACATGGATTCTACCTATATGCTCCAGGAGTAACTTCTTCCTCTTAAACGTCTCATGACACATATCACACTGGTATGGGGCAAGCTTCTTGTGTACAAGCTGTAACAGATAAGAGCATGTAACAAACATGAATGAAATAATATACTACAGTGTGTGATTATGAACATTTCTAAGAGAGGGGCGGGGGGAGAATTTGCATTTTACCACAGAGATAAGCAATTACATGTCTGTATGACATACTTTAAACCATCTTGTATTCCCGAGCGTTTTATTTCAGCTATATTTGCAAGGTGCTTCGATTCGGGAATATAAAACACTGCAAATACCTACTTACACGTGTAGTATGCTACGTACACATGATGTCGTGAAAATATAACGCCACGAACCAGTCACTTCACTCGTGTTTGAAAACTTAAGACGCCACGAATAAATGACGGTTTAAAGTAGGCAGTACAAAATGATTTTGGAATGGAATGTAAACTTTTGAAAAAAAAAACACCAGATTTTGACAAAATACTGTATAACAAGAAATTTTCACGAGATACTAATTTTCACTATATTTGCAAGTCATTTGGAGAGTTTATTTCTCGTGAAAAAAATGCGTTTGATAATGTTAATCATACATTGGTATATCTCTTACATTTGTTCATAATGTCATGTCTCATTAAAAGTTCATTTTTCCTGATTAGACGTAAAGAGAAATGAATTGAGTGCGTTCTCATGATAGACATGATAAAACTTACTAAAACTTCAATAATGAAAAGTACAAAACAGTAACATCAGTCAGGGGCCCAACTTAACCAGACTTGTCAGAATGACAACATAGCTCGCCGGTGGCTACCATATGTAAATTGCAACAACAACAATAAAAAAGGTCTTATCACAAGGAATGCACATGTGAAATATCAAAGCCCTATCACTTACCAATCAAAAAATATGGCCAAGTTTAAAGTTTTTCAAAAGTAGGTCAATCATCTCCAAGGTCAAGGTCACAAGGTCAAAAATTTTGGTATCCATGGAAACGTCTTGTCACAAGGAATACACATGTCAGGGCTCACACTGGCTCAAAATTTTGTGTCGCAAGTTTGCGCGATGACACAAAATTGTGCTGTAGCACAATATTGCGCGACGATAAAGTTGCTGAAAAAACTTTGATTTTTCTCAATAGAGTATGTGTTGATCTATGTGTTTTATTTTCAAGAACATACAAAGTCATATTGTATTAGATTCAACAAAGTCAGAGACTAATATCAACACTACTTCTATGATAACATAGTAAATGCAAAATATTCAGTAAGTTTGAATTCAATGACAGTACTGAGTAAGTGATGAGATCAATAAGACCAACTCAAAAAGTTACAGAATTCTATGCTTATCATAATCAGTTTGCAGTTTAGGGATTACTGTATTGACAGGGCAGTTGGTAGTTGCAAACATGGTGTAGGCTGAAAGAACTGCAGCTTTACTTTTAGACCAAGCTATAGTACTGACCCCCCTCCCCATGACTTGAACTCCTTGATAGAAATGACAGTCTGGAATTGGCTATTGTAGCCAAAGAAAGATGGACAGACCTTGAATTTTTCCTGGGGGGAGGGGGTCCAAGTATATGATTGTGAAAAACATTAGACAAAAAAAAAAAAAAACAAAAAAAAAAAAAACAAAAAAAAAAAAAAAAAACGGGAAAAAATAGCATTTAGGAAATTTGCAGGGTGGCTCTTAACACCCTCTATATATGCTCTTCATCATTTATTCAATGTAGCTTGAAAACAGTCCCCTTAAACAACCTTTGCTTGTGGGGGGGGGGGGGGGGGGATGTTGATCTGATTAGATAAGGTCGGTGTAGCGGACCCCCCCCCCCCCCCACATACACACACACAAATAAAAGATCGCAACGTACATGTAACTTATCTAGATTAATATTTCTCATATAGATACAGAAACTATTTGTGGTTTGTTTTCGTAATCACAATGGCCTAGAAATAAAATGAAATAAGTAATTTTTTCTTGTTCAATTCTTCGTCGCCAACGCTTTGTTTCACAGGAGATCGGCGCCTATGACGCAAAATTAAAAGAAAGTAGAGGGGTGCTGTTGTGGGTCCACGACGTCGAGCTCGTATGCTTTTATCCCGAATACAAAGATCTCAAAACCTCGATGTAGATGCTATTGAAGGCTTATTTTTGATAGTTTTATCGTCAGAACTTGCAGACGTTTTAAAAACCAACGGCGTCAATTTTGCTACTTTGTTTTCCGATACGGAATCAAACATTTCTAAGTTACGTTTCCCAATTTTAAAATCTAAATTAAATAATACAGTCATGACAGTGGTACTTCTTTTGGGGGAGAAACAAAGAATAGAAAAATAAAATAATTTCGACATACTCGTGATGATCTAAACTTTTCAGTGATATCGAAAGATGTAAAAGTTTGCCGTCCGCCGTAACAAAGTTGAAATACCTTTTCAAAATTAGGAATACGTTGGACAGCTTATCTTCATAATCTAATTATCTAATTAGCAGTGACTCTCGTGCTGCTGGGGCTACCAAATTACCAGTGTATTTCACACCTTTTACGGTCACCCGCTTACCTGTGTTACACCTGAACGCTTCAACTGCACTTTGATTTACTTAGAATCGATCTGTCAATGCCGAATTCGCGTGTTTGTCGGTACTTGAAATCTCATTTTTAGAAAATTCCCTTTGTCGCAAATCGCGATTTTCTGTCGCAAATTTCAAATTTTTGTCGCAAAATGCGACATTTGCGAAGCCCAGCGCGAGCCCTGCATGTGAAATATCAAAGCCCTATCACTTACCATTCAAAAAATATGGCCAAGGTTAAAGTTTTTCGAAAGTAGGTCAATCATCTCCAAGGTCAAGGTCACAAGGTCAAAAATTTTGGTATCCATGGAAACGTCTTGTCACAAGGAATACACATGTGAAATATCAAAGCCCTATCACTTACCATTCAAAAAATATGGCCAAGGTTAAAGTTTTTCAAAAGTAGGTCAGTCATCTCCAAGGTCAAGGTCACAAGGTCAAAAATTTTGGTATCCATGGAAACGTCTTGTCACAAGGAATACACATGTGAAATATCAAAGCCCTATCACTTACCATTCAAAAAATATGGCCAAGGTTAAAGTTTTTCAAAAGTAGGTCAATCTCCAAGGTCAAGGTCACAAGGTCAAAAATTTTGGTATCCATGGAAACGTCTTGTCACAAGGAATACACATGTGAAATATCAAAGCCCTATCACTTACCATTCAAACAAGAGCCCCAGGGGGCACAACGCTCACCTGATACCCATGCACGCTCTAACTGACATACTGACATTGAATACTGATAGTGCCAGTACCAGGATTTTAGCCCACAACCTTTCTAAAAAGATTTTTGCCGGATGCAGAGAAGTGTTTTTTTTTTCAGACAACCTTTAAAGGTACAAAAAAGAAAAAAATAGTCACATTTCAAAACAATAACTTTTTTACTGATTTGAAAAAAAAAACGGATAAAGTGGTCCAACGTCATATGCCCAGCTAGTATAGTTCAATTATGCAACATCAAAAATAAAATCATATTGTAAAATTCCACATAAATGTGCAGCAGAAAAAGAATAAAACAATGAAATGATTTCACAAATTAAGTTTATTTAAAATTGAACACAAAACCTTTCATTATTGATAGCTAGCATGCCAGAAATTATAAAGCCTGTGTTTGTGAAACGAGAATGCCCCCGGCGGCATCTTTGTTAGTATAAACACCATTTTCTGTTAAGTATGTGAGAGGTCAGGGTCAGCGTAATATTGGTATCAATGGAAAGATCTTGTCACAAGGAATACACATGTACAATATGAAAGCCCTATCACTATAACCATTCAATAGTTATGCCCAATGTTAAAGTTTTTGAGAAGTACGTGAAAGGTCAAGGTTATGGTCATGAGGTCAAAAATTTTGGTAAATACACATGTGAAATATGAAACCTCTATCACCAGCTTCCATTCAAAAGTTATGCCCAATGTTAAAGTTTTTTGGAAAACAGACAGACAAACAGACAGACGGACAGGCCAAAAACTTTATGCTCCCGAATCTTTTATTCCAGGGGCATAAAAAACTAAGATTTTTCGGGTTTGCCTTTATTCACTGAAATCTATGAATTATGCTTTTGAATAGTATTGATTTCATCTCAAATACATGAAACGTACAGTTAAAATCGTTTTGATCCAATATTCATCAATTCAAGTGAGTTGTGCAGAAATTGTGCCAGTTTGTTTGTTTTCCAAAAAAGCAGTGTATGTTGTATCAAACCTCATGACCCAGTGAAGCCACTTGAACAAATAATTTTAAGTAAATATGCTGAAATGCGACGCTTCTTGCCTATGCATATTTCAACAGGCGAGAAGGAGCGTCGCATTTCAGCATACGCTGTTCAACAACTCAAGTGGTTTCTCTAAGGTTTCGCAGTTTGAAACAAATTAAAAGGCCCATGAAATTGTTAAGTTTGTCCAACTAGCAGACCTACGACATCGTTATTTACTGTTAACTAATTGTTTTACCTCATCATAGGTCTGTTACACGGGCAAGTTGTTAGCAGAGAGAGTTCATGAAATGTATCGGTTGCATTGGATTTGCCGACAAGAAGTTATTTGGTCTGATAAAAACTCATTATGTATCTATTATTTGAACAGATAAAAATTCCCAAATGTCTTAACACAGGATCCTGTCGTTTTATGAGAGAAAATGTTTTATTATTCACAACCTCAGGCCTCTGTGTTCCTCTTAGAAATATTATACATACAAGATGACGAACACAGTGGCTTAAGGTTGTGAATAATAATTTATTTTCTCTATTAAAACAACAGCTTCTGTGGTCCAACATTTCATTGGAAGATTTCAGGAACTCTGAACGGAATTATTTATTTTCAAGAATTTCAGATATTAAATGTCCTATGCATTCTCAAAATCCAGAGGAAGAGATTACTCATTAGACGTTTCTTCAAGAAATCAGTCCGTAAATTACTTCATCTAAGAGAGTCTAAGACAGAGGAAATTCGAGCAAACTTTATACATGATAACAAGTATATGCAAGTGTTCCAAGTACATGAATGATAACCATTATGAACGTTGTTCATAGCTCAAACCATACTCGCTGCTTTAACATACCTACATGTAATTCCGTCATCAGGAAGAACTCATTCTTCATACGTACAGTCACAGAGTGGAACGAACTGGATAACCATCAAGTGCTGTCAAGGACTGTGGAAGGCTTTAGATTCAGCCTGAAGCGCGATTAAGTAAGTTTATGCGCTCTCTCATTCCGTTGATCACAAGCCAGTATTGGTAATTCAACGTACCCATACAGATACAGATACAGATTATGAAAGTGTTCCAAGTATAAAAATCTATTCCGTTTGCACTGTATCTCCTGAAATATATCGCAGTACTGCTTTGCCGTTTGTATTGCAATGAAGCGCCTAGCGGAATACGATGCGCCTTGGGGACGAAGATGAATTAATGCATATCTAGGTCATTGTCCTGTCAAATAGTTCCGATTATTTTCTTATTATTTTCAACAATTGGTGGAAAATACACACAATGTTTATCTTCAATTGTCTTCCCGTGATTGTTTACTAGATAGATGAAATAAAATTTTGAATATAGTTTTAAAGTGTGTGAGACATCTACATGTGTGGAAGAATACGTGTGAAAATGGGTCCTCAGATCATAAAATTCGAATAATTCCGGTCCGGAACCAGGTGCATGGCTTTGAAAAAATATTAAAAAAGTTGTGTACTTTTAATCTTTACGGCATTTTTTTTTGTGATTCAAATAAAATTTCTTCATTCAAAAGTAGTATCAATGTGTATAACCCGGTGCGATTTGAGAATTTCTTTTCTTTTTTGGTAAGAAAACATACATTATACCTATGTACAATCTTAAAAAATATTCCTTAAAAATCCAAAAGTGGATATCTGGACAAAATTCTTTCACTTGTAGGGTACCATGCATGAGTACCTCATACCTACAAATTGTCATGACAATCTGAAGAGTGGTTATAGAAAAGAAGCAGAAAATGTATGAAAATCACCCCCCCCTTCCTTTTTACATAAGAAAAAAATTCATAAAAAATCAAAAAAATAAAATTTAAGCATAAAATACATATCAAAGCATTAAGTAAGTTAAATATGATAAATATGTAGTAAATGAGTGTGTAAAATCATACACTTATTGAGTTATTTAAAGAAAAAGTGCAAAAATGTGCATTTCTGACTAAGTCCGAAAAGACATCAAAAACGCGTCAAAAATTAGTTGTCGGATTTTAACGAAATGAACAAACTTGAATCATACATCCCTCTAGATCACATAGATACAATTAGTTTTTCAATCCATTCAGTGGAACTGGAGAAGAAGATTTTTGAAGAGGGGTACCCTCCGGGGCCTATTTGACCCCGCCCTGGATCCACCCCTGAAGGGATTGAGCCGAAATGAACAAACTTGGTAGAGGACCTTTAGTACTTCATGCATACCAAGTTTCATCAAAATCCCTTCAGCCGTTCTTGAGAAGAAGTTGAAAATGTTAAAAGTTTACGACGGACGGACGGACGGACGACGGACGACGGACGCCACACTATGACAATAGCTCACTTGAGCCTTTGGCTCAGGTGAGCTAATAAAAAGGGGAAAAAATTTTGTTGGGGTCCCGCCGGGGTTTGAAGCCACTCCCCATGGGTCCATTGGGCATGGAAAACATACATTATACCTATGTACAATCTTAAAAAATATTCCTTAAAAATCCAAAAGTGGATATCTGGACAAAATTCTTTCACTTGTAGGGTACCATGCATGAGTACCTCATACCTACAAATTGTCATGACAATCTGAAGAGTGGTTATAGAAAAGAAGCAGAAAATGTATGAAAATCACCCCCCCCCCCCTTCCTTTTTACATAAGAAAAAAATTCATAAAAAATCAAAAAAATAAAATTTAAGCATAAAATACATATCAAAGCATTAAGTAAGTTAAATATGATAAATATGTAGTAAATGAGTGTGTAAAATCATACACTTATTGAGTTATTTAAAGAAAAAGTGCAAAAATGTGCATTTCTGACTAAGTCCGAAAAGACGTCAAAAACGCGTCAAAAATTAGTTGTCGGATTTTAACGAAATGAACAAACTTGAATCATACATCCTTCTAGATCACATAGATACAATTAGTTTTTCAATCCATTCAGTGGAACTGGAGAAGAAGATTTTTGAAGAGGGGTACCCTCCGGGGCCTATTTGACCCCGCCCTGGATCCACCCCTGAAGGGATCGAGCCGAAATGAACAAACTTGGTAGAGGACCTTTAGTACTTCATGCATACCAAGTTTCATCAAAATCCCTTCAGCCGTTCTTGAGAAGAAGTTGAAAATGTTAAAAGTTTACGACGGACGGACGGACGGACGGACGGACGACGGACGCCACACTATGACAATAGCTCACTTGAGCCTTTGGCTCAGGTGAGCTAAAAATATGGCCAAGGTTAAAGTTTTTCAAAAGTAGGTCAATCTCCAAGGTCAAGGTCACAAGGTCAAAAATTTTGGTATCCATGGAAACGTCTTGTCACAAGGAATACACATGTGAAATATCAAAGCCCTATCACTTACCATTCAAAAAATATGGCCAAGTTTAAAGTTTTTCGAAAGTAGGTCAATCATCTCCAAGGTCAAGGTCACAAGGTCAAAAATTTTGGTATCCATGGAAAGGTCTTGTCACAAGGAATGCACATGTGAAATATGAAAGCCCAATCTGTATTGGTTTAAAAGTTATAAGCAAGGTTAAAGTTTTTGTGCACGCGCACGCCAACGCCAATGCAGATGCCGACACCGGGGGTATGACAATAGCTCTCCGGACATTCGTCCCGGCGAGCTAAAAAGGTTATAACTTGCCCAAGTAACTGGATTTTGGTATTTATAACTTAAACAAATTATAACAGCAAACTTTGAACCTCAATATCTCCTCTGAGCATTTTTCTTATGAACTGAGCATTTGTAACTTAATACATGTAGATATTAAATTGGACAACCTCCTGGTATATCTCACTATCCAGCGCATGCTCTGGATGTCTGGCGCAAGGCTCTCAAAAAAAGGGTTCTCTGGGGAATATTTCTGTAATTAAATCCTATTTACCAGCAACAGACAATCTAATTCCCAAGAAAATTAGGTCAGAAACATAGTAAAGACCTACATGCAGATGCATCTTCTGAATGTGAATATTAACAATGAATCACAATGCTTTGAATATAAAACATGTTTAAATCAAAAACACTGTTATAACTTGTTTAAGTTATTGGAGAAATTCTGAGGAAAATCTGCTTTTTTATTTGTAACTTATTCAAGTGATAAACTCATGAACATAACTTGTATAAGCTATTACTTATGCAAGTTAATTAACTTCAAGAAGTTATTACTCATATAAGTTGGACCCCTCACTGAACATCATACATGTATGTACATATTTTTTTGTAATTTAGGAATCGCGAAAAAATATACTTGCGAAATAAAGATACCTTTTTTATCATAAAATCGCGAAATTTGATACTTGCGAAATTTTCTGGTTATACGGTATTCTACATACTTTGCATTGCAACATAATTACACATATCAGTATGAAAAAATATATTCTGTTAAAAATCATTAAAATTAAAGAACTTATGATAAAAAAATAAGTTTTGCATTGCAAGAGAGATAAGTGGCCAAATATGGGATTTTTAATCAGTAATGAGATCTTGTACGTACACATTATATGGTACATTTCTTGAAACATACATATATACGTTTAATGAGGAAAGTTTCTAACCTGTATATGAGACATGAGATTTGATTTATTATTGAAGCATCGTCCACAGTCACCACATTTGTGTGGCTTCTCTCCCGTGTGAATCAACATGTGTCGATCAACGTGGTATTTCTTTGTGAATCTTTTCTCGCATACGGAACAAATAAAGATTTTCTGATTGGGCGACTTCCAGCCTTCGTGAACACGTTTGGTGTGACCAATCAAAGCTCCGAGGGTTTTGAACGCAGCTTTACATGTGTTACACAGGTACTGACGAGTGTGAAGATGCATCCCTGTAAAGGCAAAACACACATGTACACATTGCACTTACATGTATAACTTGAACGATTATTGGGTATCATGGGTATAGAAGATATTCATGTTGTTTTATTAATCACATGTAAAAAATTTTTATGAACAATATTAACATGTAATTTTTACAGCAAAGAATGAACATTCTGAACGTAATTTTTACGTATAGTAAGTCCAATAATTGAATTTTCATTGCCTTATTCCATCGTAATCATATTGATGATAAGTAATATACATGTATGTTAGTGTTAACATGGTTAATACATGAAATTTCATAAAGATACAGCATAATTTTACCACAAATATCAACTCTAAGGTCATGGTTGTAAGGCCTTTTTTTACAGTGGCAAAGTTTTGCAAACAGGATGAAGAAAAAGAGAAATATGAAATTTAAACCTTATCACTAACTAACTAATAGTAACTACATGTATATATGATACTAAATAAAGTTATTGAGCTGATTCTATGATTTCTATGACATAATATCTTACATACATGAATATGACGAGATATCTAAGTACACACCTTTGAGATGGGTGTTGAGATTTCCTCTGAAGGCCGAGGCATAGTCACAGTGGGGACATTTATACGGCTTCCGTCCAGAGTGTACTGTTCTCATGTGTGAACTCATACCAGTCTTCAGAACAACCTGTAATAAAACCATGAGATAAACTTATACATGTGTAGTGTCCTAAAGGATTGAACGTATACTACCATACCTGTTACCATGGAAAAACTAAATTTCATTTATACATGTAAATAAATATTGCTGTAATGTTTTTAGTATCAATTGAGATGAAATTTCCATTCTGGGACCAAAACAGAAAAGTCTGCCTAAGTCGTAATGCAAAATATAATTTTTCTCCAAGAGATAGGGAAATTTGCTACAAGATGTAGATTTTTTTTATTCTGATCATCTCAAGTTCTATACTTCAACATGTTCAATATTCATCTCAATGAAATTATTTCTATGTAGCTACTTTTTTTCTTGAAGTAAGCCTTGTATGCCTTTATCCAAATTTTGAAGATCTAAGATAACCATAAAATGAAAGAATGTTTTTCCCAAATTTCCTTCTTCATAACCCCTCCCCCCCCCCCCCTCTCCTTGTGCTAACCACTTGAAACAATAACAATTTCCACTAACCTTGCCACATATAGGGCATGGTATCTGCATCCTATTTTGCTGATGGAGCTCCATGTGCCGTTTAAGGTTCTTCGCGACCTTTCCGCACTCTGGACATGGCTCCCCCTCGTCATCCACCCCCTGGGTCGACACTTTCATGATTTTTTCCCTCCATTTGGCATTTCTCATTTCCTCTTCGTAGTCTGTCTCGTCTTTGTGCTTTCCCTTTATGTGTTTTACTAGTCCTACAGGGCAATAAAAAAATATCTTAGATTTATTCAAGTGTGCCAGTAATTCATCAAATAATCATAAATTGATGTAATGATATTCACTTCAAACATTAAAGATATAGCTGTATTTTTTTGTAATTGAAGAACAAATTTCGCAACTTGCAACAAGGTCATAGGCGGCACGGGCTTGCAATATAATCTTGCCGTCATCGCTATTTTCCTACGTCATTTCACGCAATGATAAAGCCCGAGAGGCATCGCAGGTATGGCATGTCGTCACAGTGATGTCATTTGGACCTCTGACGTAAACATCGCAAAAGATTCAAAGGTAGAGAAACATATTTGAGTGTTTAGGGGCGAGTAAATGGGCAATGAAGGAAACAATTCTTATCTTAATGAAGGAAAATCTACAAGACTAATGTCTAAAGACCGTAGGTTTCGATTTATGGCCAGAGTGTGTATTTTTATTGGAGACTTCTGGCTCAGCTGATCGTGTTGGCAACGTACGAATGACAAAAGAATCCCTGATACTGCATGGTATTGCATTGAAACAAAGACAATGCCTGTACATTATATACCTCATAAATGTAATTATACATGTAGTTAGTGGTAGTTACTTGCAATGTTTTATTTACAAATACGAAGCCCCAGTTTCAATCTGCAAGAATATTGCAGACAAACAATAGGTGATGACAGCAGAGGTAGAAGTGAAGAAAGGCGGAACTGAAATCGGACGCATGCATAGGAGATTGCAAATTTCGGTGTAATTACTTTAATTAGTTCTGTTTGGGAGAAATGACAAGTTCCATAATTTTTGCAGCCTTACATGTAAATACTTGATGTGTTTGTAAATCACCATGTCTTTACTGGCAAGTATTTTCATAACTTGGCTAAGGAAGTAATATTCAAAACAAAACCAAACCTTAATCATGAAATAAAACAAACATCCTGTCAGGATGAAAACAATGTTGATATGAATTGAGTAAAATTAACCTTAAGAACTATGTACATGTATGTAATGTAGCTGCAAAACAATTTGAGATCCTCTGTCCATCTGTCACATTACCTATAAAAGCCTTGTCACAGAAAGGACAGTTCAATGCCTCCTCCGTATTCCTCACACTCCTCCTCTTTGTTTCCAGCTCCTCAAAGAGACCCACATCATCATCTTTCCTCCTCCGTTTCCTTGGAGATTCAGGCTCCTCATCCATGCCGACACCCATATCCTGACCCAGTGGACCAAACTTTTTCTTTTTTAGGGCGGGGTCGGTCTGAGTCAGCACCGATCTTTTGCCGGCGGATTCCTCGATCAGTTCAACCTCAACAAATGGCATTGTCTGTGTACCTGTGCAATTAATGGAATCTTTATAGTCAAAAAATTTTTATGTAAAAGATAAACATATAAGAAAAGACAATTTATTGATATTGATATACATGTACATCTAAGAAAAGAAAATTTACATGTAAATGATATGCATACATGTATACAAGTACTTATTGTAAAAAAATATATATTTTAGAAAAGCCAGACTAAAAGTGGGCAATCATCCCTAACAACATATTCATCATGGTCATGAATGTTTTGAGCCGTTTTCCATCACAATTATTTACAAAGAATAACATCATCAGAGATTAATCTACAATTTGATCTTAATGGGTCCAGATAATGGGTCCTCTGGACCCACTGAAACTTGGCCAATGGGTCCCTAGCCAAACCAATGGGTCCCAGCAGACATTAATGCGTCCCAATTACTACAAATGTCAGCTATACAGCTAAATAAATACTACATTTTCTCGACTTTGGAAGTTTAATTTATGTAAATGTGAACTAAAGCCGACACATTATATGAAAGTGAACAATGCATGCAACAGGACGCAGTGATCAGAAATCAATGGGTCCTGGGCGATTTTTATGAGTCAGAGACACAGGACGCAGAGGTAGATGAATCCCTGAACATCTGCTTAGATTTGATTTAGAAGAAGCTGGAAGCTCCATTAAATTCACATTTTACCTTCTGTAGATTGAGATGGTCCAGGCTGGGCATCAAAGTCAAGGTGAGAGATATCATATATATCTTTATTGTAGGAGTGGGCTACAGGCTCGGGCATGGGCTTCTGTTTGACAGCCTCCTGGGGCTCAGTCTACGAAAAAAAATCATAGCATTTGTATAAATTGTAAATTTTGCATGATAATCTATGATTATAACATATTAAGTTCCTTGACAAAGATGCCTTCCATCATGTCCATTCAATTTAGAAGATCTATAGTCTCACATAATAATATGCAATACATGTACATTTGTATACCTTGCATATGTTTGCAATAATAAAAATGTTATGATCGCTGAGCGATATAGTCCCCTACCGGCGGCATATATTTATGTCCTGCAACTCTGCCTATGAATTACTCTTCAATTAAACATACATGAGTTTAAATTAAACTTACTGTCTGTGCAGCTCAGTTCTGAGGTTTTATCTGCTTTATCGATTCGAAAAAGAGGCCAAGCGTGACGAAAGTTGAACTTGCTCTGTAACTATCCAAGACTAATCTGAGTATCAAATTTCACCTGAATATCTCTATTTGTTGCAGAAAAAAGTCTGGGAAACTGACAAAAACTGAATTTTCCAAGTCATAAAGGGGCAAAACTCCTCGAAAAATAGGTCAAGCGTGACATAAGTCGAACTTGCTCTGTAACTATCCAAGACCAAGCTGTGTATCGAATTTCATCTGAATATCTTCATCCGTTGCAGAAAAAAAAGTCCAGAAAACTGACAAAAACTGAATTTTCCAAGTTATAGAGGGGCATAACTCCTTGAAAAATAGGTCAAGCCTGACGAAAGTCAAACTTGCTCTTTAACTATTCAAGACCAAGCTGTGTATCAAATTTCATTTGAATTTCTCCATCCGTTGCAGAAAAAAGTCCAGAAAACTGACAAAAACTGACTTTTCCAAGTCATCAAGGGGCATAACTCCTTGAAAAATGGGTCAAGCGTGACGAAAGTCAAACTTGCTCTGTAACTATCCAAGACCAAACTGTGTATCAACTTTCATCTGAATATCTCCATCCGTTGCAGAAAAAAGTCCAGAAAACTGACAAAAACTGAATTTTCCAAGTCATCAAGGGGCATAACTCCTTGAAAAATGGGTCAAGCGTGATGAAAGTCAAACTTGCTCTGTAACTATCCAAGACCAAGCTGTGTATCAAATTTCATCTGAATATCTCCATCTGTTGCAGAAAAAAGTCTTGAAAACTGACAAAAACTGAATTTTCCAAGTCACCAAGGGGCAAAACTCCTCGAAAAATGGGTCAAGCGTGATGAAAGTCAAACTTGCTCTGTAACTATCCAAGACCAAGCTGTGTATCAAATTTCATCTGAATATCTCCATCCGTTGCAGAAAAAAGTCCGGAAAACTGACAAAAACTGGATTTTCCAAGTCATCAAGGGGCAAAACTCCTTGAAAAATGGGTCAAGCGTGACGAAAGTCGAACTTGCTCTGTAACTATCCAAGACCAAGCTGTGTGTCAAATTTCATCTGAATATCTTTATCCGTTGCAGAAAAAAGTCCGGAAAACTGATATTCGGACAGACGGAGGGACAGACGGACGGACGGACGGACGGACGGACAGACGGACGGACAGACAGACCGAGAGGAAACTAAGAGTCCCCTTCGGCGTTGCCGGTAGGGGACTAATAAGTTTTCATAAAATGCAAAATGACCCATACAATTCATATACATGTACACTGTACATACTGATTTTCTACATTATTCAAGAATTTTAATATTCCTTAAAAAAGTTCTCAAAAGTCTGACATCATATCATTTGATGATCATTTTGACTAAGCCTAGGAGAACACAACTAAATTCAAGGCTCTCACATCCAGTTTTGGGACTGGGACCAGGGGCCTTTGAAATTGGGAAAAATAGTGGCGTTTTCGCAAAAATTGGGAAAAACTTTATATAGATTTGGATGCGTTTTCACTAAATATCTAGTTCATTAACTCTTTTTTTTATGAATTTTCCACGAGGTTTCAAATTGTGAAAAATTGGTCAACAAATTTGGAAAACAAGATACTATTTTGCATTGGGAAATCAGGCTGATCGAGAGCCCTGTTAAATGTACATGAAAGTTTTGACTTTGCCATGATGATGCTTAATATTTATAACCATGACTTTACCTACATGTATGTCCTTTCTATACAACAAGCTGTCACATGGCATAAAGTAAGACCTTTGACCTTCAAACCTAGTAACATAGCATGAGGTCAGACCTTTGCCCTTCAAACTAAGTAACAAGTATATGAAAATAATCATTTCCATACCTTGACTTTAGGAGCCGGACCTGAGGCTTGCGATCCGGCTGACATAGTGCCTTGGGTGGCAGTAGTAACGGTAGCGCTTGGTCCTGCCACCTGTACCAGTGTCACTTCCTGAGGCCCTGACGATGTTCCAGCTTGACCGCGAGCCTTCTTAGCGGGTGTGGCAGATGGAGTGGACCCACCCTCAGAATCAGGGGTCGGGCTTCCTTCATCATCATCATTTACGTCCCGATCACGCTTCCTGCCTATCGTAGCACTAACTGCTGGTGTCCGCTTTTTAGGTGCGCCTACAAAGACAGGTCATAATACAGAATCTTACATAATTATACATGTAGTTGATGATGAACATGAAAAATGCAAGAATAACATACTACAGGTCAGATCTTCCAAAAATTTTTTTTATTAAATCCATAACAGTTATGCCTCAAATGTTTTCATGGATAAGTTGTGGATTTACAAAATTTAACAGATAAATCTGTCTTTGGTATATTAAAAATACACACAAGATGTGCATGTATCAAAATCTGAACATCTTTGTATAATAACTTCCAGTCACTGGAATATGCTTGCATGAAAAAGGTATATAAATAGATTTTTCTTACTTCTTTCCTCTTCCAAGACTTTTCCTTCTTTCTGTTTGCCTGAAATTACATCAATGGTACATGTGTCTGTACATATTCAGACAAAAAGTAAACCATACAGAAATTCAATGAAAGGAAATTGTTTAAAACTGGAAATTAGTTTAAAAATTCTTAAGAGACTGAGTATTAACAAATCACAGGCTTGGGTCACCAGCAAAGTACTGTTGCTCAACTTACCATGAATCATCCAATCAATAAGTGAAACTTCAAAGTTGAAGGTCACCAAGTCAAGTATGAGAGATTAAAATGTAGGTTTTTGCACCTTATTGAATGTTTTTACATCTAATTTAATACTGCCTCTTTGACTCACTTTACCTTTGCCTACTTTTGAAGGTGTACTATCACTGCCCTTGCTTGGTCGTCCACGTTTTCTTTTCACCGGTTCTGGATCCACCACTACCTCTTCAACCTCCTCGTCATCTTCATCATCATCATCTTCTTCCTCCTCATCATCATCATCATCTATGTTGTCCTTGACAACCTCTACAGACTTTCTAGGGCGTCCTGAAAAATCAGTATATTTACATGTAATTCATGCAATAGTAAAACCCCTAACACTACATGTAATTTGATTGCAAAATGCTTCATCCCTCTGAATATTGAACATACATGTAACTTTCTAAGGCTGATTAACTTCATAATAATTCAATGAAATATCATTAAGCTCTCTCAACACCATGTATCCAGATAGAAATCTAATGTCAACACATTTTACAGATTCAAATTTACTCTAAATGTTTAAGATTCTTTAAAAAATTTTGAAGAAAAAGATAAATACGAAGAGAGTGAGAAGTACATGTAGATGTAAACTTTCAAAATTCAAAAGACTTACAGGTGCTAGTAGTAAATTGCTTATGTTTGAAAAAATCTATTTGTTACTAAAAAGGATACATTCTTGGATGTACATATAAATGCATTTTCCTTCAAATAAAAGAAAGGTTATGTGTATATTAAGTACAGCATACATGTAAAAGAAAAAAAAAACCCATACAATTCCACTACAAACTTTTCAAGGTAGAGATTTCCCTCCACCTAATTTCTCCTCATTCAAATCCTACATGTATATAAATTTGAGTAAACATGTAAAATCTTTTAAAAGATTTAAGGGAAATCTCAACACTGAAAAGCCGTATACATGTACATGGACATGTACAAATGAGGCCTGCTATCTAACTCTTTTCAATCTTACCCCTTCCTCTTGGTGTTAGTTCTTCTTTTTTTGGTCTTCCTCTCTTCTTCGTCTCACTAGAAACAGGTTCCTCCGTCTTTATTTTCTTTACAACCTTTGGTGTCACGTCTTCCTCAGCCGCCTTCTTTGGTCGACCTCGTCTACCAGGCGTCTTCGTCTGCTTTTCTACAATAGGTTCTTCTTCTTCTTCCTCCTGATCATCATCATCCTCATCCTCCTCATCGTCTGATTCTTCCACTACTACTTTCTTCGGTCTCCCTCTCCCTCTAGTCGGAGTCTTGTCTTCCTTTTCAGTTTTCACTTTCACAGCATCTTTAGGTGGCCTTCCTCTGCCCCTAGAACGTGCCTCTACAGGGCTCTCTTCACCCTTGGGAGTACTCTCCACTTCCTTTGGTTGCCTACCCCTTCCCCTGGTCCTCACCTCTGGGGTACTAGGCGTGCTCTTGTCTTCCTCATTCACCTCTTTAGGAGGCCTTCCTCTACCTCTGGTCCTGACTTCAGGTGTACTACTCTCTGACCCAGTTTTAGAACCTGCCCTTCCTTTCTTGAATTCCTCCTCCTCTCCAGGGGAGGCGTCCACTTTTTTCGCTGATCGGCCCCTCCCTCTTCTCGTTTCCAACACAGGTGTTGACGGTTCTTCGTCATTCCTTTCCTCGGCAGTTATAGATGGCTCTCCCTGCTTGACATGAGGAGTGGCCTCCTCTTTTCCTCTTTCCACCAAAACAACACCTGATTCCTCATCCACACTTACTTGTACTTCTAAGCCAGTGTCAGTTTCATTCTCTTCATCTTCAGTAACATTTTCCTCCATAGCTTCTTCTGTAAAACAATACAATTGTATCACTTATACATGTTATACTTCAAAATTCCTCAAAACACATGTGTTTCCTTCAAAAATTGATTGGGAAGGAAAGAGAATGGGCCATTATTTAGAAATATCATTACGCCATTTCATTAGAGAGTACACTGACTTCAATGGGTAATTTTTCAAATTAATTTGATTATGGTGCATGGTCCCTTGTGTGATAATCAATCCTAACATATTTAACCATTGACAATTTTCAAAACTTCAAATTACCTCTCTTCAGTCTACATGTACATGTACTTGTATATATCACTTCAAATCAGTCTTCATGAATTCTTTTTTGAACCACTGGCCCGTAGGCAAATTCTAATAGCGAATTATAAGCCCAGCAGCATTTCTGGTAGCCCCAGGCATCAGGCAAGTAATTTTTATGTGAAGACTGCCTCATAAAAGACTAGTTCCATGAAAATTAATATTAATTCATCATCCATCTGACACTTCAAAATATACTTGTACACGCGTATGTGTTTCCTATCAACTGATTCCAATATATTTTTAACCATTTAAATTTTTCTCATTTTTTAAAAATGATCTCACTTCAGATTCGCGTAAATCACTTTTAAAATACTATTACATGTCTCACCTTTGCCTTGTTCCTGACCATTTTCTGCCTGAACCTCCTCATCTACATGGCTAGGCTCCTCTACAGCTCCTCCCACCCCTCCCTGCTCCTCTCTTTCCTGCTCTCCGCCCTCCGACCCCCATTTTAGCATTTCCTCCACCTCATCCATTTCCTGGCTAGCATTTTTTAGCGATGCCTCAGCTTGCTGTAGCGATTGCTGAACCATAGATTCTGTTTGTCTGAGAACGTCTGAGGGTGCTTCCTCCTCCTGGGGCACGGATATAGGACCCTCCCCTTCCTCTCCTTGGGTCGGATTTGTAACTCCTTGAACTAAAATAGGCTGAGCTGAAAATTGAATCAAAATCATATTAAACACATGTACATATTTACTTAGACTAAGAACGAGCTTAACATACATGTAAGTTCTTCTTGTTTCCGAATACTAAAAATACTTCACTTGGAATGTACTGAATGTTAAATATCTTCAAATTCAATAGCAAGAACATGATGAAGTCAAATTCTTTTTCCATCATACAAAAAGATGCGGCGGGAGATATTTCCCATTACAAATATGCATTTAATTGAGTCTCTGCGGAATACAGAGACAGTTGACATTTGAGACGTATTTGACGTAAAACCATTGTGATGTCATTAAAATGGTATGGTAACGTCAATTTTATATCATCATTTCCAAGAGTTTTAGGACCGTTTCTATAGAATTTGATAGCGTCACAATCATTCTACGTCAGATACCGTCTCAAACAGCGAGTAACTCGGTTTTTGAAAATACCGAATAATATCTCTCATGCCCATGTACATGTACCTTCTGACTGCACATCTTTGTTTTCTTCTAGTGGAATGTATGTTTCAGCTTGTATCATTTCCTCAACCACTGGCTGCTGTGGCTGGTCCTGTGATGTGGTCATCATGGCCACTTGACCAGTGCTCTGGTCAGCAGGAGTGGTCATTTCAGGACTTTGACCAGTACTCTCCACTAGATTGTCCCCGAGTTGTATGTAAGTCTCGGGGACGATGGGTACCTCTGTAACAGGCTGCTGGACTGTAAGCTGTGATATAAATTTGAGATTCCACTATACTGTACTTTAAATACATGTACATGTAAAGCGAATTCTGTCAATACATGTGAACAAAATTTTTTAAAAGCTCTGGAATTTATTTTTTTTAGAATCCTTTGATCTTATTTTCAAGATACATTACATGCATCCCTTGTGCATGTTGTGCAAATTAGACCTTCAATAACCACATTTATATTTGATTCAAAGAGGACTGAATTCTGTTTCACAAGACAAATTTCCTGATCAAATACATGTATCTCTCTAGTTCTTTTCTTAAGAACAACAAACATGTGACTCATCCTTGTAACTGAAATCAACAGCAAAAACTTATAAATGTTAAGATATAATCAACAGAGCTATTATTATAGCTTCTCAAGTAGCAAAAGGGCATTTACTGTAAATTTTACAATTTACATTACTGAATACTGCAATTCTAACATATAGAAATAAATTTGGTCTCGGTCGTACAGAAAACAAAATACTTCATTCTAAAGGCTAATTACCATAGTTTGTGTCTGACTGATTCCATTCCCAGCAGGCAACATTCCTTGGACTTGACCTGTAATGAAAGACACATGATACATGCAAATACAGTTTTAGTCTTAATTTTGATAACTGTAAAAATGTTGTGAAATTTCAGTTAAATTCATTCAAGTTAAACATTTATACACATGATACACTTGTCTCATCTTTGACTTCAAATAAACTTTAAAATTCATTTTTAACACGCTATCAGGGTTTTTTAAACCCTTTAATTCAAGGGGCCTGGGCCTTCAAGATTGAGAAAAGTAACGACGTTTGGTTGAAATTGAGAAAAAAAAAATAGACAGAGAAAACAAGCAAAAAGAATTATCAATATTGCTAAAAGGTAGCCTAGGTATAAAAACTTAATTTAAATAATTGTCTAAGTGTTTATTTTTTAAAGATTCTTGATGAAATTATTTTTCTCTGTTTATTGCTATTTTATTTTTTCAAATTGGGAATTTTAAGCTCAGAAATTGGGAAAAATGCACATTTTTCAGCATTGGGAATGGGGTCGAATTTCGGCCCTGGAGAACCCCTAACAAAATCCCTGGCTATGTACCATGATGTACCTTGTGAAATAATTTGGCTTTGTTGCTCCACACTAGCCAGGTTGGCTGCATTCTGTATTAGATCCATTACGTCTTGATTGCCAGCCAAGTCTGTGCCACTGCTGTCAACATACATGGAATCTGGAATTCCTGAAAGTTACGTGTATCAGACTTCAGCTTTATGGCATCAGAATCTATAGTATTCAGCAATTTACAGTGAAAATGCAAATGTGAACGAGAGTAAATTATGAAATGCTTTCTGCAGAAAAGAACTGCTGCATTTGATTCATGTACAAATCTATTTTTATTGTTGGTAAATATTCAGAGTACCAGGCTTGGTAATTTTATGATTATAGACATTCTCTTTTGGCATGTTTGACAGTTCTTAACATAAAGTAACTTTATTCGTATGTTTAAATGAGAACAGTTACTGTTGAATTTGTCATTAACCATATATTCATTACAACATGATTATTACATATATTCCTTACATTAGTACACATTCCTTACATTATTACATATTATGTACATGATGTAATCAGACATTTAATAGGTACCTGTGGTTGTAACTCCATTTGGCTCAAATTGAGCTGGCTGCTCTGCATAGACCATGTTATCCGCCATGGCAACTGTATCCATGGTAACCTGCATGTCCCCGGGTACAACAAGCTGCAAGAAAGAAATGATTTACATGTAAAGTAACTTGGTAGAGATGCATGAAAATGGAACACCCCCGTCTTTTCTTTCCACTCACAATTTTTAGATCCTTTTTTTTCATTACAAAAATCATACATTAGTACACATTCTGAACGGATTGGAATCTCTATTGATGAATGTGAAGCAGATTACAACCAGCTTATACAATGTATTCTTGATGTCGGACTGGTCACATGACAAAATTTCCGCCACGTTTACAGGGAAATGTGCCTCTAGATTTTTCACCGTGCCCTATGGAAAATCCGTAATTTTGTTTGATCCTTCTTTTCAAATCTCGTTTTATGTTTGGGTTTGAGGAGCTAAGAGCTAATTCATCAATGGTTCCTTCAATGAATTCTAATAGATTTTTTCCTTGATATAAACATTAGATTCTAGATATAAAGCAATTTCCATACACTATGCTCTATGATAAACACCGAGTTTATCCCCCAACTATTTTCGGAACTTCTCTGTGCTTATCTCTAATTGAACCTTTGTGTGACATCACACCGACATAGAGAATAATTCATGATACAGATTATAAATTATAGTATACATGCAAATATGTGGTTAACATGTTTAACAAAATAACATGAAACATGCTGATAAGAGCTTACCTGCATTCAGTCTAGAATTCAAGTATGCTTGTAACACAAAGTATTAAGACTGTACATAAAATATATATCCTATAGCCTGTCGCACATCGCTATCTTTCCCCTCCTTTAAGACTTACCTGCTGTACCGGTTTGGAAGCAGACATATCCCCAGCGCCCTGATCTGTCTGGCCAGGGTCCGCCATGACTCCTCACAATAGTCTGTCAAAGTAAAACAATGTGTAAGCCTTATCATCATTCTTACCATAATTACTGAAATTTATACAAATATGATCTAATGATGCACTTGTACATTTGTGTGAGGGATCGTGCATGTAGTTTAATTTTTACAAAACTAGCTGTTCATCAAATTTCCCTAGCTTTAAAATTTACTACATGGAGCTTTATCGAAAATCCAATGGCTAAAATACATGTAACAAGTCTTCACGCAAACTTGCTAGCCTGATGCCTGGAGCTAGCAGAATTCTGCCGGGCAAGTAGATATTGTCTGACAACAAATTACACAATTTTTCCAAAATGAAAATGTCTTTAGGCTAGTGGTTAAAAAGAGTTTACATGAAAATTGAAAAAACATTAATTTTGTGGGAAATATCATAATACATTGTATTCAGGAGTAGTGTTGTAACGATTATCGCCGACATCGGCGACATCATCGCTAATATCCTTCAATTTCGATTAATCGATTATGTTTTTAAGAATCGATTATAATCGGAAATATACCACGTGGAAAAGTTTTCCGTCGAATTCAGGTATGATAAGTACGAATAAAACGAAAGTAGATCAACAACCGTTTCTAGGAGTTAAAAGTTACTGGTGTAGCGTGTATAATTTGCAAAGGATACACTTTCTAAGGCATACAATGGATGGGATCAGGATTCTCATCGAATTTAATTGTAACATTGTGACAAGTACTCTTATAGAAAACTTCAATGTCAGATGCGATACGGGCTTGTGATACGTCATTATCTACTCGTCTAAAAATAGTTTTTACACCGAACTCCTGAGCTTTGTAAGAAGGACAAGGTCAGTGAATTTCACAGTACTGTTAGCCTTAACTCCACGAAGATATTGCTTGATTCCCCATTGAATGAGCAAAATCTTAAGTTAACTCTTAGGTCGTATGACCCCCCCCCCCCCCCCCCCCTGCATCTGCCGTATAAAGTTGCTGTGATCTTGACAAAATATTTCATTTACAGACGTTTCGGTACAAGTAGAGACGTTTTGGTACAACATAAAAGATGTTTCGGTACATATCTTTTGTGTGATATGGGGTGATTTATAATGAGTTTATGTGTTTGGTTTCGGTACGAGTTCACATATAGCCTCTCTTGTTGTTCGTGCTGTATATGATGATTATAATATTTGAAATTCGAGTTAAATAAATTAATTAAGAATTATTTCTTGATAATTAAATAATTCTATATTTATCGGTGATCAAACATTTTGTCCGATACCTGACTTTTATAGGCCTAATCAAATATTACTAAGAAAACTAATATTGATTGATCAATTTGACACTAGACTGACATACCAATCAACACCCCCCCCCCCCCAATATTTATGTTTTCTGCTTCTCCATTCTAACTTGGGGGGGGGTTATTGATATTTAAACAGCCAAAAATAAGGTAATGTACAAGAACAAGAATATGTACCGAAACGACCTAAATCATTTACCGAAATGTTTTTGTAACATGTACCAAAACATCATTTTTCTTTGTACTGAAATGTCCTTGTACCAAAACGTCCTGCACCCGAAGTAAATAACTACATGTAAATTACAAAAGAAGAGAAATTTTAACATATGTTTAAATGATTCAGAATTCTTGAAATCTTCCAATGAAATGGGGATTTTTATCAGTCCAAATATTAGATATAACATGAGTTTTTGTCAGACCAAATAATTCAATACCAGCAAATCAGATTAAAACCATGAAAAACGATACTTTTCATGAACTCTGATGATTATCAAATATAATTTTCTTGTTTGAAATGGTTGAATCTCCGATAAAAACTGCAAAAAAATAACATGAAAATAAACATTATTTTTACCTCTTTTAATCTATTTAATCAAACAAATTAATTCAAGAAAAACTTGCATATTATGCCTCCATATGAAAAAATATGTAAACTTGAAGCATTTTTTTTTTTTACAAATTTATCATAAAACTCCCCATTTGACAGTGCCACTCCATTCTTCTCATTAGTTGCAATAGAACATCAATGTGTTTTATTCCTGAGTGCACTTCAATTTTTGGTTACTTATTATGAAAACAAATGCTTTTGTTTAAATATTTCCTGCACATGACCTTTGACCTCATTTGCAGTTGCAATTTAAAATTATTTCATCGAAATAAATTCTTTTCTGACATTGAATCCTACAATTCACATAACATTTAACTGATTAACTTTATTATTTAAAGATGACAACACACGGAGTGAAAGTACTATAAAAAAAATCCCAGCTCCACATCGAGCGCTTCTCATCATCATTTCTTCCTGCAAGCCGGGCATAAATTGTCCGCCATGTTGGAAAAAGGAAGCGTCGGCGAGCATTTTTTGCTTTTAAATATGTCTAAATCATTACCATATCGTCCAAAACTCTTGTATTCGCTCT
Organism: Pinctada fucata; assembly: GCA_028142955.1. NCBI lineage: Eukaryota > Metazoa > Mollusca > Bivalvia > Pterioida > Pteriidae > Pinctada > Pinctada fucata. The sequence goes on along the minus strand of AP027111.1, from coordinate 41,856,552 downwards.
TAGTTCAACAAAGAAGAAGAGGACAACCATACTTCAAGTTCTCTTATGCTGAAAGACAACTAAATTTGTCTCCCTTGCTAAACAGAAGGGGCAAATAACCACATGCACTCATCTTTCTCGAAGATCGGATAGTTATCGCCCGTAATTTAAAAATTTCATGCTCTGTACCCCTTTTACTTACCTAGTACACGATGACAATCGTTCTAAATTGTCAGAAAGTCATGAAAAATAACCAAACTTTGATTTTTTATGCACTGCGACAGGTTAAATTCGAATGTAGACTTTCTTTATATTTTTTTCTAGATGGCACGCCGAGTTGACACTACCCACAATGCATTGCGATGACCTCAACTTCGTATAAGATCGGATAAAACCGGAGGCAATAGGCACTGTAATTTTTTTTATATCTTTATTCATTTATTTATTCAAATTTATCTATTTAAATTTATTTATCTAAATTTATTTATTTAAATTTATTTATTTAAATTTATTTATTTAAATTTATTTATTTAAATTTATTCTTATTTAAAATTACTTATTTATTTATCTAAATTATATTATTTATCTGTATTTTTTTTCGTAATGACATTTTCTTTTGCGTGCTTTTGTTTGAATTATTCAAACAAAAGCACGCAAAAGAAAATGTCATTACGAAAATCAATTTATATAAATATTTATACAAAAAGTCCCACTTCTTGGTTTATTCATTTGTTTACTTATTCATTTAGTTATTTTATTCTTTTACAGTGGATGATCCAGCTCCCCCTTTGCCGGGAGGGGGGTCAAGGGGCGAATTTTACCGATTTTTACTGAAAATGGGCGAAAATATACCTATTTATTTATTTCAGTTTAGATTATTCGCCGATTTAAATAGACTGAGACATAAATATTACATTTTCTTTGCTTTTTTTTTAATTGATCTATATCAATTAATATTTAGTTTAAGGTGATATCACACGTTTCGTGTTATACAACATTTATTTTCAGAAAAAAAACATAATTCTGATTTCCTGATTTAATTCAGATGTAAGGGACAATATTAGGAGGTCACCATCCAAAATTTTGAGATTTTGAAATTGATCAGACTTTTTAGCCATCAATTGATTGTAATGGAAATGCTCATTTTTTGGCTATATTATTTTTTCAGCCCAAGATTTTCAAATGAAACTTTACATATGATTCCCTCAACATATTGTGCAAATTCTTATAGAAAGAAATCATTCAATGACCACGTCATATGTTGCGAAATCTGACTGAATGTGTAAATTATCATGTAAAAAATCAAAAGTGCAATTCGAGTTATCTTTCTTTATTATGTGACCAAAGACAAAAGCATCCGAATTTATATAATCATCATTTTGAAATATCACAGCAGTGTTCCTTCACTCACAAAGATGTCAATATGTAAATAGATAGAGTCGAATACAGATTTTGTGAGATAACACGACAGTATGTGCACATGTGTAATGATATTACATGTACCATATGAGTATTTATATTATAAGTTTCTCTACATTCAAACACTTTACTGACACCTGACTTATTTCTGAATAGATACGACATATGTATGTAGGTAAAAAAGTCTTAACAAAATTTTCAAATACATTTGTAAGTTCAATTTCAGCAAAAAATTGACTAATGTTGGTCACTCTAGGCTTACCATTACTTTGGAAAGAAAAAAAAACATTCGTGTATATATACGAGTAACAATCTGTTTAATATCCCAGAGCTCAGGCTCGAACCGCGGTCTTCTCGCATGGTGGGCAAGAGCTCTACCTCTGAGCTATTGGGTCGACTTGTTGATTGAGCGATTATAACAAAGCCAGACATCAAGACATTTTAAGTTACGAAAATCGGAAATCTTCAGCGTGGAGATTTCTTTAAAATTCTCGTCTAAGGGAGGCTACTGAAACGCGTGTGATATCTCGTTAAACTGTATTTATTCCAGATCATATAACCATATAAATTACAAGATATAATATTTATACGGTATTACCAAAACAGTCCAACTTCTCCATGTTTACGTCTTGGTTTATTTATTTATTTATTTATTTATTTATTTATTTATTTATTTATTTATTTATTTATCTTTGATATCAAAATAATGCAGACACTATATGCAACAATGCAAAAAATAAAATAAAAGAGAAAAAATGCATGGGAATTCTCTTGATTTAACATTAAAATAATTACGTTTCCCTATTCTTATTTATCTGATTATATTTTATTTTAACTTGTCATTTCTTATCTTATTTCTAGATTCGGGTCAGTGGCAGCAAGGACTTCCTTGGTGGCAGGAAAGGGTAAACGCTGTTATTGCTACCGGATTTTGTGTAGAATGATTGACAAAGAAAAAAGGGTAAAGGTTTATTTTTAATGTAGAAACAGTTTAACCTGCCCTGTGAATACAGTGGCGGATCCAGAGTGGCAAGCGGGGGGGTTTTGTGTTGACCCAAAGGGTCGATTCGAGGCACGAAGTGCCGAGCGGGGGAGGGTACGGGAGGGGGGGTTGCCCCCTCCTGTAGGTGGGGGTCCGGGGGGCCTCCCCCGGAAAATTTTTGAAAAAATGGAATAAAATGGTGCATTCTGGAGCACATTTTCTCCTTACCTTCTCGAATATTCAGACCATTTTTCCACTCAATTTATGTGGTTAATAAAGATTTCTAAATAAAATAATTTCTCCTTTACTGCTGTAGGGGCGTAGCCAGGGTGTTTTCGATGTGGACGCCTATAAAGAAGGGTTGGACCAAGAACTTCAGCTGTCCGGGGGCACAGACACTTTTCCGGGGGATGACTTGCGAGGCCCGAAGGGTCAAGTGGGGACAGTATGGAAATATGTTACCCATCCCCTTGAATGGGGTCCCCCGTGAAAATTTTGAAAAAAATTAAGCAAATTGCTGACCTCTGGAGCGTATTTGAGCTGAATTTAGATGGGATAACGCATATGATTCGATGTCAGCAGACGATGAACCGTATCTAAGATGAAGTAAACTTGAGATGTGAACATGACATTCCCTGAATACTTATATATGTACGTCCACATAAAGTCATTCCAATCGACCGCTCGCACTTTGTTAGCGATCGTTGTATCATGCGCGGATACAGCATTTTTGGTCAGAGGGGTCCAAAATTTAAGGAAGTCTACCTATTATGTAGGTACATATATATTGGTGCACATGATGGGGAGGGGGGCAATTTTGTTAACTTTCCTTTCACGTTTATTTTCATGAAGAATTGGCGAGCGTAGCGAAATATTAATTTGTCTTGATTCGATCGAGATAATTATTTATAACATTGAATATTTCACTCCTTATATCGGTGAGCGGAGCGAATTTCATGAGAATAAATAGATAAGAGATGTGTCATTTTCCAAATAATCAGACATCTTAAAATGACAAAACCTTGAAAAAAGATGAAGGAGGTTACTTCCTATGAAGTAATGGACTGTTCAAAATATACCCAAGACATTTATATAAAATTAGTTAGTATGAACAATTGATAATAATTAAGGAATTTTGCAGCGAATTTTGGCGAGCGAATCGAGCCGAAATTTTAGATTTCAAAGCCCTTTCAAGCATTTTAGACCCATTTCAATTAGAAATGGGCCAAAGCTTGACCCCACCTCCGAAAATCTCAAGGGGGGGGGGGGGGAGTCCAGACCCCCGGTCTCCCCTCTGGATCCGCGCATGGTTGTAATGAGTTCTAATGAAACACGAGAAAATTACGAAAAATGCATTCAAATCGGTGGTTTCTGGAGTGTCTTTGATCTATTTCTGAACAGTATTTTGCTTTAAATACTATTTCAAAAGACCCTCCCCCTTCTTTTTGGCAACTGGGGGAGGCGCTCTCCTTTTTTTTTTTCGCGAGACGATGTGGACGTTTTTGCGTACAAATGTACGCCTGGCTTCGCCCCTGGCTTGTTGATTTGTCCTTGCTGTAACATGTACTTAGAATATTGGTACGATATCGAGTAAAAATGTTGAGTATCATTGGGTTTTGGCTTTGAAAAATTGAATGCTTAGTTATAGGCCCCCGAAGCATACTCGAGCTATATACAATGTTAAATAGTTGCCCATTTTCCAGGTTATTTCAAAGTATGTTTTTAACAAAATTTGTAGATGACAAAAATACTCAAACCGGGTAATTGAGGACAGAAACGTGTAGGTTTCGATCCCCGTACCATTTACATTGATTATTTGACACACGTACATTGTACATGTTTTGCAAATTATTTGAACATGTTCATATTATAGTATTTGTTAATATTAATTTTCGGAATAAAATAAACAGAAAAACCCCTCTGCGACGTACATTACAAAAACTTCGCGATTGTCTGTACGAATCCACAAATACGCCAATTGATACGGTATCGAATCGATATGCGATATAGAATGTATCAGAAAATGTTTGTAAATTTTGTTTCAAAATAGTGAATTCTGGTGGACATTAAGCAATTTTTTTATTACTCAGTTTGCAGGGTTTCTTTCCGAGTTCTAATGTTACCAAAAAAAAAAAAAAAAAAATTGGGAAACCGGGGGGGTTTTCCCGAACCCCCCCAAACCCCCCTAAATCCGCCCTTGGAATATGTAAAATCCTTTCACTGAGCGTTAAATCATTGAGTGTAAAATCCATTCACAATAGCAACGGAATCGTTTATCAATAAATTTTTCAAAGAATGTAGTAGTGTCATCCGTAGGGAAGTATATATCTAATAAATAACAATAAGCACTCAATATATCCACATTTTTTCGGCCACTCGGTCTTTATCAAGTGGAAAAGCAGCTACACGAATATAAAAGAATTCTACGTATAATATCCATTACGCCCAGCGTAAAATCATCTTACGCTGGGCTTTGTTTACCAACAGTAATGGATATTACGTAGAATTCTTTTATATTCGCGCTTTTCCACTTGATATCGGCCGACTGGCCGAAAATTTGTGGATATTGAGTGTTTATTGTTATTAAATATGTTTTTCGATTTTCGATTCACGCTGCCTGTAATTCAGTATTATAAGTGCTTAATTCCATTTGAAAAGCACTCTTGCTATTTCGCCTGCCTCGGAGGTCCCAGTGGTACGACGAGGGAGGGACCAGCTAGAGTTCCAGTTTGATTTTCGAAATAGAAATCGAGGGTAAAAGATAAAGCGGGGGGAACATAAAGAAATTTGACGCTCTATAAACAAAATTTATACTTTTGTATATGATAAGGGGATGGCATATGTACTTTTGCCCAATTCTATTTCATGCTATTATGAGATAAAACATGTCTTAAAAACTAACGACACAGATTGAAAACAAGTAAAAGGCTACATGTTTGACTATTTCAAGGAGTCCTGGTCGAACCGCCGATTACAAACTCTCTCACATCACCCTAAAACATGCCAATTTTGAAAGTTAATTCCGCGCATGACAAGCCTGGACGGATCTAGATTTTTTCACAGGGGAGATCCAGCCATTCGGGGGGGGGGGGGGAGTTCACATACGATTTATCAGGAAAAAAAAAAACGGAAATCAGCACTTTTGACATATTTCAGGGATTTCAAGGAGTCAGTCCCCAGGAGAGGGGGGGGGGGGTCCCCGTCTAGATCCGCGTTTGCATGAGTCTTAAACAATAAATGCTTGCATTCCGGCTTTCAAAGCTTTTTTTCATGGGGTTATAAACCTTCTGCTTCACTTTTTAGAGCCTGTCATTCTTTTTTCTTTCAGTAATTAATTTTCCGATTTCGTTTCAGAGTCTATCGATCTAACTTTTTCAATGACCACGGTTTACGTGACGAGTTTTTATACCACGTAGAAATGAATAAAATACTCATTTTATTATTAAATCGAAGATTTTGAAGTTCCACTTTATTCTTGCCTAGAACGATGCAGGTACATCTCTCTCTCTCTCTCTCTCTCTCTCTCTCTCTCTCTCTCTCTCAGATAATCATTATTTAAAGTTTCTATCTTATTGATATATTTTTTTAATTAAAATAACATGAGCATATACATTTATGTTGACAGGTTCTCATGAGGTTTGGATTTTACAGAGGAATATTATTTGCAACAACGATAAGTGAGTATTCTCTGCATATTTTTTTTTTTTTTTTTTTTAATGATTTTTTTCATGAACGGATCAAGAAAACATTCCGTAATGCGGATTATCATGATTACATGCATGAATAATTTTAAGTTAACCCTCCTGAAGGGGACACGATCTTCTTTTTTTCTGCTTTACTACTGGTCTGACTGTTCAAAGTTGATTACCTTCATCTAGTCCTACTTACAATGTATTTATTTATTTATTTATTTATTTATTTATTTATTTATTTATTTATTTATTTATTTATTTATTTACAACACAGTCGTTTTTTATATAAATACAATAAAAACACTATATTTTTCCGTACGTTTCGGCCAACGGCCTTCCTCAGCGGATTTTATTATGTTTCTGTTACAATGCATATTGTGACGTCATAAAATTACGGCGCTAAAGTAGCGTCTTCAAAATTGCGTTGTTCAATAGGAGCAAGCTATACAAGTCGCTAGCATATATAGTTAGATACATATGAGTAAGATGGAGTTATTGATTTAACATTTTGAGGTTAAAACGTCTGTTGTAAGTGTCACTATATAATCATGATAACTGAAAAATTACAAATTTATCACTTAGTTTTCATTACATTTAAATCATGATAATTAAAATGACTAAAAGTTCAATTCTACTTATAGTTATATCAAGTCAATTTGCGTGTTTAGTCCATCTGGTTGGAGAGTCTTCAACTTTTTTATCCAAAAGGATTCCTTTGTTAGTCTAGCGGTTTCACTTTCATAGTTTTTCTCGATAATTATAACTTTGTAATCGTTAATAGAATGTCCATCGTTTGTAAAGTGTTCTGAAATTGGATCTTGCTTCATGTTACGGATGTTCGAAAGGTTGACCATCATTCTTTCATACAAAGATAGCCCGGTCTGGCCAACATATATTGTTTTATTACATCGGTTACAAAACAGACAATAAATAACACTTGTTGTTTTGCAATTAGTGTCACCTTTAACGCGGTATGTCTGTCCGTCTGTGCCTTGGAACGTGTTTGTTTGTACTACGTATTTACATATAGCGCATTTTTTCCCGCATGGATTGCATTCGTCTGGATGTCCGTAGAAGATATTGTTGTGTTTCTTGTGTACAAGTATATCTTTTATGTTGGTACAGGTATCCGGTGGTACAGGAAATAAGTTCGAGCCCATCAGAATATGAACAATACGTTGATATCCCAATAGATCAACATGTCCGAAATATACAAAAGACGGATGGATCCCTAGATTCTTATGCGACGGAATCCGAAATATATGCGTGTTCTAAAATTCTACAATCAGATATTTTTGTCACCTCTGATATTGTTGCAAAACCAACAACGTGGAACAGATACTCAGCTTTCGATGATACGTCAGTCGCGCGAGACTTTCTAATCCTTCATTACAAAGATAACCATTTTAATTATGTAAAGTGCAAAGATAACGCCTTTAGAAAAGAGCATCAAATACATAACATCAAAACAAACAATATTAAAATTGTCAAAATGTCGACAAATGAAGAGCATGAGGTAGGTATAAAAAATAAAAGTGCAATCGCAAAATGTGATGATACGCCGCGCAATGCAAAGCCGGAAAACTCGCACAAAAGTAACAATACCGATACCGAGGTTTATAATTTATCGAAAAGAAAATTGACTAAACATGAAACCAGATTGTTGAGTAAAGGGCTTAAATATGTACCTACAAGAAAGAAAATGGACATAAATAAATTGCTTACAGATATAAAAGTGTGGGAACGAAGGATGAGATTACGGGAGTACTTTTATGGCCGCGACGAGGAGGAGAATGATGATGACGAGAATGACATAATAAAGAAAAAGGTAAGGAAGTCAAATTGGACACCAGCAGAGGGACGAAATAGATGGCTCGATCAATACATAGTAGAAGTGAAAAATGATATTATGAACGGACTTAAAAGAGATTTTAAGATGAACATAACAAAGCTAGAAGAACAGGCCTTAAAAGCGTTAATGAATGACAATTCTGTGGTTATCCGGCCGGCGGATAAAGGATCGGGAATTGTGATCATGGATTCGGACGCATACCAATCCGACATAGAAAAGGAATTATTGGAAAACGAAACGTATGAACAAATTTCGGAAACGAAAGTTAAGAAAATCGAACGAGATATCAAGAAAACGGTCAATGACATGCATAAAAGAGGAGTGATAACAAAAGACATGAAAAAATATTTATTACCTAAAGAACCAAGAAGAGGTAGAGTACAAGCGAATCCAAAGATGCATAAACCTGGTAATCCACAGAGACTTATTATAAATGGACGACATACTGCCACAGAAAATATGGCTGAAGTAGTAGAGAATGAACTATCAACTCATGTAAAATCTCTGTCATCATACATAAAAGATACAACAGACTTTTTAAATAAAATAGAAAACACCCCGCAACCTGTATCAGATCAGACAATAATGTTCTGTCTGGACGTGAGAGCGCTCTATCCAAGTGTACCGAGAGAGGAGGCAAAGATCGCGGTGGAAGAGGCATTAGAACAAAGGGAAAGAAAACGGATACCGACAAAAGACGTACTGCAAATGATGGATACCGTTCTAAATTCGAACATATTTACCTTTAACGATAAGGCTTACGTACAAAAAATTGGGACGGCTATTGGATCAAAACTAGGAATGACCTATGCCTGTACTTACATGGGGAAATGGGAAACAGAATTATTTCGACGTTGCGAAAATCGTCCGTCTTCATATTACAGATATATCGATGACATTTGGGGAATTTGGAATTATGGCGAAGAAAAATTACTAGAATTTGTACGTACCGCAAACGAGATACATCCGAATATAAAATTGGAACTGAGATATTCAACGGAGTCAATTGAATTTTTAGATGTCCAAATTTCGATTGAAAATGGCCACTTCAAAACCGATTTATTTACAAAAGAAACGGACCGCCACTTATATTTACATAAAAGTTCTAACCACCCATGGAAAACAAAAGAAGCGATACCGTACGGACTCGGACTCCGACTTAAAAGAATATGTTCCACCGAAGAATCATATCAAACGCGCCGAAACGAACTTAAAACACATTTGACAAAACGGGGATACAAAAACAAAGAGCTAGAAAAACAACTTGCGAAAGCGGATACCCTGGACAGGAAGGAACTTCTGAAGTACAACACAAAAGCATCAAATGACAGAGTTCCTCTTGTGTTAACTTATAGCGACGCGCTACCGAATGTCCATAGCATCGTGCGGCAAAGGATAGCAACATTATACAATTCCGAACGGATGCGGGAAATATTTCCGGCACCACCGCTAATTGCGTACAGAAGAGATAAAAACATAAAAGATATACTTGTACACAAGAAACACAACAATATCTTCTACGGACATCCAGACGAATGCAATCCATGCGGAAAAAAATGCGCTATATGTAAATACGTAGTACAAACAAACACGTTCCAAGGCACAGACGGACAGACATACCGCGTTAAAGGTGACACTAATTGCAAAACAACAAGTGTTATTTATTGTCTGTTTTGTAACCGATGTAATAAAACAATATATGTTGGCCAGACCGGGCTATCTTTGTATGAAAGAATGATGGTCAACCTTTCGAACATCCGTAACATGAAGCAAGATCCAATTTCAGAACACTTTACAAACGATGGACATTCTATTAACGATTACAAAGTTATAATTATCGAGAAAAACTATGAAAGTGAAACCGCTAGACTAACAAAGGAATCCTTTTGGATAAAAAAGTTGAAGACTCTCCAACCAGATGGACTAAACACGCAAATTGACTTGATATAACTATAAGTAGAATTGAACTTTTAGTCATTTTAATTATCATGATTTAAATGTAATGAAAACTAAGTGATAAATTTGTAATTTTTCAGTTATCATGATTATATAGTGACACTTACAACAGACGTTTTAACCTCAAAATGTTAAATCAATAACTCCATCTTACTCATATGTATCTAACTATATAATTTATGCTAGCGACTTGTATAGCTTGCTCCTATTGAACAACGCAATTTTGAAGACGCTACTTTAGCGCCGTAATTTTATGACGTCACAATATGCATTGTAACAGAAACATAATAAAATCCGCTGAGGAAGGCCGTTGGCCGAAACGTACGGAAAAATATAGTGTTTTTATTGTATTCATTTATTTATTTATTTGTTTATTTATTTATTTGTTTGTTTATTTATTTAAATTCATAATCAACAATTCAATAATTCCCGCTATTGTCCATTCAGCACAGTGAGTTGAAATTAGTAAAATATGTAATAGGATTAGCAAAGCGAGCTGAAATTTTTCTCCAAAAATGTTTAGGGCCTGAATTTTTTTTTATATATTCTTAATGAATATTAGCTTCGGATAATAGCCTCTAAATCCGTCACTGAAAATATACATCTGAATGTGCAGGTATAATTTATATGTACATGTATATGGGACGATTTTTTTTCTTCCATCCAAGCCCCGGTATATACCGTGAACTAGGGGGATAGGTATTTTAAACCATAATCTCTCTGAAAGGAAAGGTCGGGAGATTTGATCTGCGAGGGTCAGGATCCCTATCCTCGGATTTTGTCAGAAGGCTGATTTTCCCCTGTTTTACCTCTTTTTCTAATCATAGGCTGGACAGCCTCTCATTGACAGACTTGGTGGCTCTCTCCCATTTGAAAGAAAACTCTGAATCCGCCAATGATCGAAAAATGCCATAGGCTTCTCTTTCCCAATAAATATGAGGTTTTTTTAAAAAACAATCTTTGTTATTTTTAACAGATTGAGGATCGGAATCTTTCGACAAATTCCCTGTTCCCATTCCATCCAGTGGCCGGATGTATTGCAATATTTAAAGTGGCGTTAATGTATATTGTTCATACTGCAGGTATTTTCAACTTTTAAATTTCATCTTCCTCATTTTATACAAGGTATCAGCTTTTCATTGGCTCCCTCAAACGTGACGCTGTACACGTCACAGATGACGTGGAATGAGGCTCAGAGGTTTTGCCGTAGTCAAGGCCAAAGCTTGGTAACCATAGAATCACTGGACAAACAGACAGCCATTGAATTCTTCTTGAATCATCCACCGTGGAACAATGTCAAGTAAATGATAATGCTATAGTACCTGTAGTTTTAACGAACAAACAAATAAAGAATTAATCCGAAATTTTCATTGAATCGTACAATTGTTCATCAATATAGTAGCAGCCGCAGGAATGGTTATTTACTATAGTTTGGGGGCGGACAGGGGGTACCTCTCTCCCCCTCCCCCTCCCATCCCTTACCTCCCCCTCCCGCTGCCACCTCCCTCCCCTCCTTTTCACCCTTCCCTTACCCCCCCCCCCCCCCTTCCGCCCCCTTCCTCCCTCCTCCCTCCTCCCGCCCCTTCTCTCCCTCCTCATGCCCCTTCCTCCCACTCCCTCCCATTTCCCCCCTTTCCTCCCTCTTCCCTCCCCTTTTCTCCCTCATCCCGTCCCCTTCTCTCGCCTCCCTTTCACCCTGTCCACCCCCTCAAAGTTAGCTAGTTTGGCTGTGCTGGCCGAAGTGCGATATACGTTTGATAAATCCGGAACCGAAATTCAGGATATGACCGACACGAATAGGCAAGTTTTACAGGGGATTACTGACTATGCACGAAACTAAGCGATCGACAATCATGTTTACCTTGATAAGCTTTACTTGCATCCGCTTCGTCTCTTCGAAGCGCCATGTCGTAAGTTTACAATCATGCTTCAGGTCAGGTACACGACACCTCGTATACCATATATGGAGGTTGATATGGGAACCTTAACATGGTAAAATATGATTGCCGATCGTTTAGCTTTGCTTTATTAGAGTCAGGTATATAGTCAATAATTCTCTTTTGAAAACTGGACGAATCGTAGTGGCCATATGTACATGAATTTTGGTCCCGGATTCATCGTGCGTACCGCACTGAGGCGACAAACCCCAACCAACGGAATAACCAAGTGTTGTTGGCCATTTCTGCGGCTGGTACAGTAGTTTTATAGCACTGAAAAAATAATGATAAACAAGGAGAGAAAAATGGTAAAAAGTTATTATAAAATCAAATTTGAAAGGATGCTGTAGGTGTTATATATAATCCAATATATATAGCCATAAATATCCATTTTTATCGTTCTGAATTGGTAACTATATATAGTCCTATGAATGAATGAATGAATGAATGAATGAATGAATGAATGAATGAATGAATGAATGAATGAATGAATGAATGAATGAATGAATGAAGACTTATAAGAAAATATCAACAAAAACGATGAAACAACACTTATTTTTTCATTGCAGATCAAAAAAGTTTTGGACCGGCCTCCATGCCCCGTTCTCACAAAAACCTTACGATTTCAGATGGGAGGAAACTTGTTCGGACCCCTCCCTCTTTCGCTGGGGACCACTGGAACCTAGTATATCGGACCTGAAATTATGTGTTTATGCTTTGTTAGACAGCGGATACCTGAAATGGCACACAGATCAATGCACTGTCCCCGTAAACAATTTCATGTGCGAAGATCAGCTAGGTATAGATGTATTCTATGAGTTCAAGCATTATTTTCCTTTCAGATTCTAAGTTTTCTGATTCTTTTTTATTTACTTATCTAGATAAGGTTATAATAACCGACGAAATTGAAGCCGACGTATATTGAGTTATGCACATAGTTCTCATGACGAAAATATGGGATAGGAAAAAATATCTTTTAACGTTTTGATTAAAAATGGTGGCAGCGGTGGGATTATTCTATTTTGGATCAATTGTTCATCATTATTGAACATTTCAATGTTTTTTTTACTCAATGACACGTAAATATTATTTTTTTTTTTTGCTTTAGAGGAATGCACATATGACGTCATCCCTCAGACACGTGGCGATAGTAAAATTTCTGCTGACGTCACAGGGACTGATCCCGAAATGTGTATGGCCCGTTGTCTGACGTTCACATCCTCTGGTGGCCTGCCTTGCTGGGGATTTAACTTTCACAAAGACAGCAAGTCGTGCTTTCTTTTGGCTACAAATGACGCCTACAGACTGGACACCCGAAATAGTGCGTCTTTAAAACATGATTTGTACATCAAAAGGTGCCAAATTAAGCGTAAGTATATTTTATAGTAAAAATATGGTTTTGTTATGCAAGGATTGAAATTATGACACGTATCTCATCCTTCACACTTGAAATGCTATTTGACATTGTTCACATTGAGGCTCATGAACAACGGAAAAGAAGCGTCCAAACTCTACAGTCAACAGAAAAAATCCTAATGACACGCATCAAATATATGAACGTTTTTGATATAGAGGACGTCATACAGTACTAATATCTATGAAACAAGTTGTGTAACTTTTTAAAAAATCTAACAGTCCCGGCGAGTTGGTAAAAATCACATGACGAGTCAATAAGGAGGGAATCTCCAACCAGACACGGTTGTATGAACAACAGCAAATCACCCAAACACCCCATGCAATCTACTCATGAGTACTGCTCGAAGTAGAAAGAGAGAACTCTTAAATGGCAAAAATTCTAAACATGTCCTAAATGTTTGACAAAGAAGAGCTATGTCACGAGGGAAATACTAAATGATTTCACAGAAATGTTATCAGTTATAGTACCTGAAAAACAAACATATGTCAAGTCAATAATACTAGTTGAAATTTCATGTTGAAATATATTTTTGTTCAATTGTGATAATTTAGTGCACATTATGCGCATTTCAACAATGTCTCGTCAGTCATACTCGAAGCCGAAAGAGATGAAATCAAAATAGCAAGAAACATCCAATCCAACAGACCATACCCACTGCACCGACCACACCCACTTCGTCTACCACGCCCAACCCACCGACCGCGCTGATCACGGCCATCCTACCAACAATGCCATCACCGCCGACCGCTTTAATTGTACATGAATTAAACCACTACGTCAAAAAGGCCTATATTGAATTTGCTTTCCAGCTCTGATGGATACGAGAAATTATGACAATGTGACAGAGAGAGTCTGTACAGATCACCCGGTCAGTTCATGTGGTGATACAGACGGAGAATGTCTGCCAACGACCACGCCTACCCCGCCGACCACGCCTATCCCACCGACAACGCCCACTGAACAAATAACCACTTCAAATGCACCTAGTAAGATTTTAACTTGAATATTTCGCCCCGTCATACACGTTATTTCTATTTGGTTATTTATGAACTATTTATGGGGATTTACCACAGGCAGAAGAAATAACAAGCGAAATGTCTAGCTAGTCAGATATTTGTACATGGAAACTTTTAAGTATTGAGCACTTACAATATTTTCCCCTGTAAGAACATCAGAATACAATGAACTATACAAGTATTAGCTTTTACAAAAAGCTTGCCGTCAGTTAGCTGACTGTAAATGTTGTAAAATTCTAGGTAGAAAATGCATTTACCAATCGCACATTTCCGGGCTTTTCCGTGTTTTTCCGATTCAAGTGACGGAAATTTCCGAAAATCTGCGATTGTTATAGGACGTATCGGTTCAAAGACTTTTCGATGCAAATTTCGGAAGAAAATACACTGATGCGATATGACTTTCATTTGTCAGGTCATCTAGACTCTTAAGCCTACCTGGTGAGAGAATCTTATACACAGGTTCTGAATAACCTAGACGGATATTTGCATTTTATGCAATTGTCAACCAATCATATTGCCAAGAGGTATTCTATCCGTGCAAGTAGGTTACGGATGATTACAGTATACCGTCAGTCATGACTGACGGTAATCATAACATTTTCTAATTTATAAAACGCTATCGTTATGAAAGACTAAGTACTAACGCATGAAAGACAATAAAATCTAATTGTCATTAGTTATTGAAAGTAAACATGAGACTTAACATCAGAATCCAAAAATCATGAACAATTGACACGAAAATACAGAGTAAAATAAAACAATTGAAACACACATGTAAGTATTCTACAAAGGGCAACAGCGGAGGTGAAATCACAGGAACCTGTCGTTTTATTCGAGAAAATAAAATTATTGTTCACTACCACACGACTCTGTTATTCTTATAAAAAATAGTCAAGGAAAAAAAACAAAATCGATGT
Source organism: Pinctada fucata (assembly GCA_028142955.1). Taxonomy (NCBI): domain Eukaryota; kingdom Metazoa; phylum Mollusca; class Bivalvia; order Pterioida; family Pteriidae; genus Pinctada; species Pinctada fucata. Next base: position 41,841,385 of record AP027111.1, on the reverse strand, counting down.
CGATTTTTTTCTCGATTTTCCCATAACACATGTAAATCCACCAATATATCGTCTACATGGGACACGACGGACGAATCCTGACTTCCAACACTTAAAAGGATATATCATCTTCTAAAAACAACAATCATTACTTACCATAACAGCGGCAGATAGATGTTACAGCTCCTTTTCCGTGGACAACACAACGTTTTCTCTTGTAAACATTATTTTCGTCAACGCCATGCGACTTCTATATCCGAATATGCAAATTATATGATTCAGAGCTGAATGCATAGCCTAAATTTCACTAAATTTCAATCATGGCATCGTCCTTTTCCACCTTTACTCGGTAAACACAAGGAAGAGCGCATTCAAGGGCAGATCACTCAAGGAAATATGGCGGGAACAAAAGTGAGTGATCTGCCCTTGAATGCGCTCTTCCTTGTGTTTACCGAGTAAAGGTGGAAAAGGACGATGCCATGATTGAAATTTAGTGAATAGAAAGATAGGTTTATTTAGTTTATGAATTATCATATATCATTTAAAAGTTGAAAAAGTAAATTACTTTCTTGACCAATGGCAAATAGGCTATGCATTCAGCTCTGAATCATATAATTTGCATATTCGGATATAGAAGTCGCATGGCGTTGACGAAAATAATGTTTACAAGAGAAAACGTTGTGTTGTCCACGGAAAAGGAGCTGTAACATCTATCTGCCGCTGTTATTGTAAGTAATGATTGTTGTTTTTAGAAGATGATATATCCTTTTAAGTGTTGGAAGTCAGGATTCGTCCGTCGTGTCCCATGTAGACGATATATTGGTGGATTTACATGTGTGATGAGAAAATTGAAAAAAAAATCAACATCGATTTTGTTTCTTTCCTGTACATTTCATTAATTAGAATAACAGAGTCGTGAGGTAGGACAATAATTTATTTTCTGAAATAGAACGACAGGTTCCTGTGGTGAAATCAGCTAGATGCCTTAGGAAAGAACGCATCTTCTGCTTGCTAATTCACTGTGTAGCATCACGTGACTTTAGTTGGTGAAACCACGAATAAATAAAAAGCTCAGTTGGAGGAAAGAAAACAGGAACTCCAATAATTGCTTTGATAAAATGTTATCTTTTCATAGCCTTTATCCTTGTCTAAAATGGTACTTTTACTATCATGGAATCGTTAGTAAGTAAAACGCCGCTATTTTTACGAACATTGTGACAAAAGGTGTAGATATTTTCGTGGATTAGCATCGTGTTTAATATATTTGGACCACGTTGTCAGAATGTTTGAAAAACTACAATGGTTTCTTGATTGACAAACAAAGAATCATTAAATATCATCTTTTACGAGGACATCGGCTATGAAAAGATAGAAATGAATCAACACAATCATCATAGCACCTGTTTTCTTTCCCCCAAACGAACGTTATATGTCTTCATTTTGTGTTCGTGGTTTCACCAACTTAAGTCACGTGATGCTACATAGTGTAATTAAACAGTCATTTTACATTTAGAAAGAACACTGCCATGAATCTTATTCGGCTACTCACGTGGAAGGTCGTCCATATGATCAGCACCGACTCCCACTCGTCTTGTTGAATAATGTGGAGTTTTTGTTGCTTTAATGTTTCGATGTCGAATTTTGTGTTCCTTGTCCATTCTGTGTCTCTTTATGTGCTTGCCTACTCTTAGATTTCGTTTAGGGATATTTCGATGTTTTGCTGTGGTACTGCAACCGAGTCTTCTTGGAGATCCTCTCCTTCGCTTTTCATTGGTTCTCAAAATGAACTCAGTATATCCCACTGGCATTGAAAAAAAAAAAAGAAATTCAAATTGAAATATTGAATAAGATGTAACAGTTTCAATTTATATCAGAATGGCCTCTATACATCCTCCTAATTTCTACGCTATGAACCACAAATTCAACTTCATACCTGATGAATATTAAATGTAAATGTAATCAGTGCATATTTACGTATTTGATATATGTGCATACATTACCTTCCAGTCGTATCCTGTCCCTGTAAACCTACAAATCACGTAACGAACGTCACTGATTTGGAACAACGAATCAAAGACATCGTAAATGAGATAAAAATAGATCGCAGAGAGACCTCACTTGCCCGTAGGAGGCTGATTAGCGTTGACGACAAAAGATCCTCCTCCAAGGGCATAGGATACGTGGCAATCGCCTTCATGACTTTGGTTTTTGGCGGATTGATACTTATGGACCTTGGCATTCTAATCGAACACTCACGAAGGGCTATACGCCGATTGAGGCGTACAATGATATACAAATAATTTTTCTCTTATTCCCTCTTTTTGAATTGCTTTGAGTCTCAATTCAAAGTGCTTTATCATGTTTATGTACAATATTATTACTAAGAATCAATAAACATTCATTCATAAAATCTACGATTCAGTACGTATCTCACTGAGTCAGCTTAACAAAAAACCTTCTGCATTGAAAGGAAGCGATCTCCAACAAGACTTGGTTATAGCACCAAACACTCGAAGTGAAAACACAGAGAAGAAATACACAGCAAATGATGAAAAAACACATGGAACATCAAATACGACAACAAAACACGAATAAAAAAAGACTGCTTATAAACCAACGAGACCGTTGGGAAATCAGGCCACCTGAAAGGTAAGTGGTTATCCGGATTACGTGCAACACACCGATATATTGGTAAAAATGATACAAAAACAAACAAAAAGGTCATACGAAGAACAGTCCGTGCTCTGCCGACTGGAGCAAACTCATGCATTTTATCATCCGAGGATTTCGACCGACATTTAGAGTCCTGTCTTGTATAAATAGGTTTGGACAGGGTACGTCGTGGATTCCCGTCGTAACAGTCAGTCAGAGAGCAATTGTAAGGAATGCGTTGGTACAAGGCTGTAGATTGGTCAAGTACCGTGCCGAGTGCACAAGTTTTTGGGGGACAGCTGGATATTATCCATGGTAGAAAAGACGTTTGCTGATTCTGACGCATTTTCGATAGAAATTCTGTCCACCCTTGATCCCTCTAATGTTGTTTATTATATCACAATTAGTGGCGTAGCTGAATTCGAGAAGAAGTGAATGCCCAGGCGAGGGGTCTGGGGACTGCCTATGTCCCCAGTGGGTCAAGGGCAACGCCCTGGTGGGGGGGGGGGGGGGGGCGCAGGGGGGGAAGCCCCCCTGGACGATCACGGGTTTTGATGTTTTGGAGGGTGTTTTCTAAGCTTGGGAAATAGGGTAAACCACGAATTCCCGAACTTTTAATTATTTCTTCAAGAAAAACAAATAAAATGTGTAATGTAGGTATATTTTCAGGTTAATATTTACACTGTGACAGGAAGCTTTATATTTAATGTATATACATCTACCCAGATTTTCAGTATATTATTAAAAGATCTAGAAAAATTTTCTTACCAATTTTGCGATATTCTGAATGGTCGAGACGGGAGTTTCTTTAAGTGTACTTAGTTGAAATGTAGAAAATTTCTGATCATTTACCAAAGCATGCATTTATAAACCTTTGATTTCAGTATACCGGTGACCAGCAAACCGTGTCATCTATTTACATGAACGTCCGCTGTCTACGCCCTCGTTCTGCTAATACCTGGCGCGATTTGAATTGTTACAAACAGACCTCATCTAAAGTCTTAATCGTGCATGTGTGGTTTTTATCTATTTTTTTTTTTTTTTTGTAAAATTCATGTGTACGCCCGGGCGTTTTGGCGTTAAGGCAGCTACGCCACTGAGTCAATAAAAAGGCGGGTTGTGAAAGTTAATATACCCCCGGTACTCTGTTGCATGTATAGGTTCGAATTTAAAAAAAAAAAGAAAGTAGTTTTTGTAAAAATTTCAGAAAGTTTGAACTATTTCACGAAAGTGAAAACCTAAACCTAAATTTTTCTACGTATTGTGTAAATTTAATGAAAAATTAATCTGCAATAAGATGGGCACAGTTTGTACCAACAGGGATCCATATAACCTGTTGTACAGATTCTCACCAACTGTAACATATATGTTTGTCCAAGTGGAGGGACAACGCATTACACAGGTGACTAAATGTTAATGGTGTGTATGATTTGTACATAGACTGTTGCGGAATAGAAACTATTTTATTCAGATGTACAAATATACGTTTTCCTTGATCAAAGCACCATTTTATGAATACATGAAATACAAGAAATACGTTGTTTGAATATGTGTCCGAAAATACGTAAATCTCATTTGTTGTACGAACTTTCCTTTTCTGAGTAGCAACATCCCTTCATCGCCTGCTTATGGCGTGTTCATATCTCAGTTCTCATTTGTTGTACGAACTTTCCTTTTCTGAGTAGCAACATCCCTTCATCGCCTGCTTATGGCGTGTTCATATCTCAGTTGATACGCTATGCCAGAGCAAGTACCAAATATACGGATTTTGTTCTGAGAGCTAGGCGTCTTTCAGATAAGCTTCTCAGTCAGGGATATGTTTGTGACCGACTAACATCGTCACTGAGGAAGTTCTACGGTCGATATGGGGAACTCGTCATACACTATGATGTCCCACTCTCCAGAATGGTGGATGATATTCTGTCATAGACCATTTGAACCATCCAACCAAAGATTGTACTCTATATATTCCAAAATGGAAGTAACCGGATGTGACAGTTCTACCGAATTGAAGTGACGGGTGTTGCATGCAAGCAGGAGATGCTTACTCTTCCTGGGCACCTGGTCTCACTCTCATATCGGGAGTTCGCTTCTTTTCATATGGTGGAGGTTTTTGTTTTTGTTTGCTTTGGTTCCTGTTTTGTCCTGATTTTGTATGCCTTCGGTTTCTGATTTTCTGAATTATCGATTTTGTACTGTAGACAGGGATATGGTCATTATCCATATTTGTCATTGTTAATGATAGTTTAAGTTTAAAATTTGCTTCTGTTTATAGACAATAGCACATTATATTACATATTTTCATAAATTTTGTTTCAAATGTTGATTCCTGTGCGATAGCAAATTCAGTAAAAAGCAATAGGAAATTTCAGAGATTCAATTTTATTTACATGTATTACATATAGTAAGAAAATTAATGTTTATATTACATATTTATATAATAATCTGTCTCAGACATGATATTACTTTAGAATCCATTTGATTAAATTCGGACCAAAAAAAAAAAGTAAATTTCAAACAAAAATTTATTAAAATGTGTTTATGTGTTAATGATTCATTTCTAAGCTTATTAATTTAAGCCCAAAACATTTACCAATGTGTGCAGAATTGACAATTTTACATAGTATGATTCGTTTGTGCTATATAATATAGCATGATTAGACGGGATTTGACTGTGAAGACAGGACCCCATGACTGGTCGTGTCATCTCTTCATGTCGATTGGAATGCTTTTCATTGAGTAAATTTATGCATGAGCTCGCTATAGCATGTATGAAGACGAATAATGACCCCCGTAGAATAATGACCGGGGGTTATTATTTGTCGTAGAAAAATAATCCCCGGTCATTATTCTACGGGGAAGGGGGTCATTTCTTGACCGTAGAATAAATGTCACCACCCCCAAAAATTGCACACCTTTTTTGAAAAATATTGACCCCCGTAAAATAACGACCCCCTCTAGACACTCTTCTTCAATTATTGAAATTGATACTTCAACAAATATTTCAAAGCTGCAGACAGATAATATCTTTTAGAAAGTCGATATTTGCTATCTTGAATTTCATATCATCTCATATCAAAATCATAGTTCAGTGTAAGTCGGACTCCTCGGGTGGGCAGAGCACGGATTGTTTTACGTACGCTCTCTTTTTATATCCAATCACATTTTCATCTGTGTTGCTCGAGCCCCTGCGTTTTGCGGTCTAGGTTGTGTGTGGTCGTCGTACAGTGAGGAGTTTGTTTTACACCCCAATTGTACGTTCTTCGAGACCTCTTGGTAATCGGAAAATTGATAGGGTTGTGCGCACGTGATCCAGGATAATCACACCGTCTGCCACTAACGTGGCATATGGCAGTCCTAAATCGGCACCGATTCCCCATTGGTTTCGTTGGTTTATGTGTAGTTATTAGTGTTTGATGTTTCCCTGTGATTTGGCGTTCCTTGTACCATTTGCGTCTCTCTCTGTGCATGTCTTCTTTGTGTTTTACAATGGGTGTTTTGGGGCTTTGGTGTTGGTGCTGCAATTAGTTGTTGTTGGAGATCCGCTCCTTTCTTTCATTCGACACCTCGTTAAAAGAGATCTGTTATCTATTCAAAAGAAAGCCGACAACTTTTGAATAGAGATCCGACATCGACAAAATTTTTGTGGTGTTTGGAGGAAAGGTCTTCCAACAGATTGTCGGCATTCCAGTCGGAACGAATTGAACCAAAGTCCTTGTCGATATTTACCTTTACTCGTACGAAGGTTCATTCATTTAATCTTTTATCTTTTTAGGGAAAAGACACCCAGCTCTTAACTTCAACTTCACATTCATATACATAGACGAATCCAAAATTTGCGCACTACTTCAGCACCATCTATCCCACTGAACTTGTATCTTGTAACTTACTATCGACAATCCTGTTTTTGAGAAATATAAAAATGTTATCTATCCACAAGAAATGATTTTAAACAAGGCAAACGTTTCAAACACAGAAACACCATTTTTGGACCTAAATATCAAAATTGTTAATGGAGAGATCCATACAAGTGTGTATGACAAAAGAGATGATTTTGGATTTTACATAGTAATTTTCCCCTGGCTTGACGGTGATGTTCCTAGATTACCGTCCTATGGTATCTATATTTCACAGCTCATCCGGTAAGCTAGAGCATGTACTGATGTTTTGGATTTTCATGGTAGAAATTTACAAATTACTAAGAAGCTTTTAGGGCAAGGTTTTCGCTTTCACAAACTAGTAAAGACTTTCTGGAAATTTTACAAAAATTATTGTCAACTTCTGAAATTCGGACCAATACAGGCAACAGAGTATATTACTTTGGGTATTTCACATTTTATTTTATATTTTATTTTGCATTTTATGGTGACATTATTAACAAGATAAGAAGGATCAAAGATAGACAACATCACTGTCGAAAATGCGTCAGAATCATCAAACGCCTTTTCTACCGTGGGTACGACCATAATGTCACCAGACGGACACTAGGCTTGGTACTTGACCAATCTACAGTCTTGTACAAGCGCATTCTTAAAACTTGCACTCTGACTGACTGTGACGACGGGACTCCATGACGGGCCCTGTCCAAACCTCTTTAGAGAAGACAGGGTCCCTACCACCTGTCCTCTCTGAATGTCAGTCGGACTCCTCGGGTGATAACATACATGAGCTCGCGGCAGCAGAGCACGGATTGTATTACGTACGCCCTCTTTTGATATCCATTTATATATTCATCTGTGTTGCTTGGGCCCCTGCGTTTTGCGGTCTTGTTTGTGTGTGGTCATCTGACAGTGAGAAGGTTGTTTTACACCACAATTGTACGTTCTTCGAGACCTCTGGGTAATCGGAAAAGTGGGAGGGTTGTGCGCACGTAATCCAGGATAACCATACCTTCTGCTAATTCCGTGGCAGATGGCCGTCCTAAGTCGGCACCGGTTGCCCATTGGTCTCGTTGGTTTATGTGTAGTCCTTTGTGTTTGATGTTTCTGTGTTGTGCGTTAACGTTCCTTGTCCCTTACGCGTCTCTATTTGTTCTTGTCTGCTTTGTGTATTTGCATTGGGTGTTTTGGGTTTTTGCTGTGGGTGCTGCAACATGGTGTTGTTGGAGATCCCCTCCTTTGTTTTGTAGTTCAGGAAACCACAGAGACAAATAATTCAGCTGCCCATATAGGATGCTGAATTATTGGCGGGTGTTGAATGCAAGCAGGATATACTCACTCTTTCTGGGCACCTGATCTCACTCCTTCACAGGGAGTTCGCTTCTCTTCATATGGTAAATTTGTTTTCTTATTCCTGTTTCTTTGCCTTAGTTCTGGATTTATCCTGGTTTTGCATACGCTTGGTTTGATTATTTTTCGATAAACGATTTTGTATTTCTTAATAGGGATATGTTTTTTTTCCATATTTGTCATTGATAAATCATACAAGAGCAAGTTCCAAATATACAGTGTGAGATTTTTTCTTCAGGCAAATCGTCTTCGAAATAAACTTCTCACCCAGGGATATGTTTGTAACCTACTAACATCGTTACTGAGGAAATTCAGCGGTGGATAAGGGGAACTTGCCATACGCTATAAAGGTTCATTATCTAGAATGGTAAATGATATTCGGTGAACCATTCAACTACCAAACAGTCTTGTATCTTCCGACGTAGAAGTATGTGGCATATCAGCCGAATTGAAGCAACGGGTGTTGTATGCAAGCAGGAGATACACTCTTCTTGGACACCTGCTCTAACTCCTTTCAAGTTATGTTGGAGATGTTAACCATTTATTTTCTTATTTATTTATTTACAAGTATAATTGTCACTCCCGGTGCGAACATTTTCTTAACTTTGGGGAAAATAATTTAGACTGTAATTCCTACAAAGGCACAGAAATAATAAAAGTTAATACTCACGTCTATCTGTCTCAATCGTGCCTCTGTCAGAAGGAGACGACTACATGCAGGAGAGAGTCAACACGCTTTCTAATCAAAACCGGAAGCGTGCGGTAGCACGGATTCCAACGAGAGTAGACCGGAATACCTCTTTTTTACCAGATGACTATGCATGATAAATGATACCAAAATTTGTTCCGAGTGTATGCATATCATTTGCATAATAAGGTTCGGAGCCGTGCCAAGTATTGGGATAAAACATGAAATGAAGTATGAAAGGGCTCATTCCTCAGAGAATCATACTGGGGAATAAATGTTATATAATTGCATATTTCGCTTGTTAGATTTCAAACCTTGCAATCTTCTAGTTTTACTTTTTGAATTTAAATGTGTGTATTTATTTTCGTTTGCTTCAGAAGTAACATCACTTTGAGTACAAATAACACACATCTTTACACTTCGTCAGCTATTTTTCTGCAATATCCTTCGGTTAATTTGCTCTTTTCACTATCGTAATGTTATCGCCATAAATTGACCAAGATGAATATTTTTTTACCTAACTTGTTTTGCATCACCTTCCTTTGATACTTAAAACAAATGCGTAACGATAAATGTAATTTGAGATGAAATAAAATACATTGTATTTGACAATAAAATACAAAATAAAGAACACTGATTTGTACATAATACGAATGCGAGTAAGTTCGTTTAACCTACAGTTTCTTCATTCCGTTAGTTTATATTTATCAATGCGTTACATGAACCCTGTGTTTGTGCTGTCACGTTACATTTGAGGACAATTTAATACACAACAACTGTGCATTCTTCGATATAAGTGGGAAACCGGCGCTCATTTTGAGGATGACTATACCCTTTGCTATAAGTGCAGCGAATATCCGTCATTATTCTGATCCGATTGCCCTTCGTCCTCGTTCATTGATTATATGTGTAGTGTTTAGTGTCTTGATGCTGTGAATTTTCCTGTCCATTTTGCGTCTCATTTTCCGCTTGTCTACTATGTGTTTTCGCATTGAGACATTTGATTTTTATTTCACCTGAGCGAAGCTCAAGTGAACTATTGTCATAGCGCGCCGTCCGTCGTCTGTCCGTCCGTCGTCCATCGTAAACTTTAAACATTTTCGACATCTCCTCTGCAACCGCTACATGGAATTTCACAAAACCTTCAAGGAAGCAAGAAGTCAAAGTCCTCTACCAAGTTTGTGTTTTTCGTGCTGATCGGTAAAAAAAAATATGGCCGCCGAGGGCTCTGATTGGCTGACACATTTTCGACATGTCCTCTGCACCCGCTGCACGGAATTTCATAAAACCATACAGGAAGCAAGTACTGAAGGTCCTCTACGAAGTTTGTGTTTTTCGTGCCGATTGGTCAACAAATATGGCCACCGAGAGCTCTGATTGGCTGAACCATTTTCGACATGACTTTGCAACCGCTGCACAGAATTTCATAAAGCCTCACATGAAGCAAGTACTCAAGGTCTTCTACCTCGTTTGTATTTTTCGTGCCGATCGTTTTACAAATATGGCCGTCGAGGGCTCTGATTGGCTGACACATTTTCGACATCTTCTCTGCAACCGCTGCACGGTATTTTATGAAACCTTACAGGAAGCAATTACTCAAGGTCCTCTACCAAGTTTGTGTTTTTTGTGACGATCATTCAAATATGGCCGAAGAGAGGTTTAATTTGTTGACACATTTTCGACATCTCCTCTGCAACCGCTGCACAGAATTTCATAACACCTTACAGGAAGCAAGTACTTAAGGTCCTCTACGAAGTTTGTGTTTTTCGTGCCTATCGGTCAACAAATATGGCTGCCGAGGGCTCTGATTTGCTGACACATTTTCGACATGTCCTCTGCAAGCGCTGCAAAGAATTTCATAAAACCTTACAGGAATCAAGTACTCAAGGTCCTCTACGAAGTTTGTGTTTTTCGTGCCGATTGTTGAACAAATATGGCCGCCAAGGGCTCTGATTGGCTGACACATTTTCGACATCTGCACGGAATTTCATAAAACCTTAAAGAAAGCAAGTACTCAAGGTCCTCTACCAAGTTTGTGTTTTTTTGTGCCGATCATTCAACAAATATGGCCGACGAGATGTTTAATTTGTTGACACATTTTCGACATCTCCTCTGCAACCGCTGCACAGAATTTCATAAAACCTTACAGGAAGCAAGTACTCAAGGTCCCCGACCAAGTTTGTATTTCTCATGCCGATCGGTCATCAAATATGGCCACCGAGGGCTCTGTTTTGCTGAACCATTTTCGACATATCCACTGCAACCGCTGCACAAAATTTCATGAAACCTTAAGAAAGCAAATACTCAAGGTCCTCTACCAAGTTTGTGTTTTTCGTGCCGATCGTTTCACAAATATGGCGTCCGAGAGGTTTGATCTGTTGAAACATTTTCGACATCTCCTCTGCAACCGCTGCACAGAATTTCATAAAACCTTACAGGAAGCAAGTACTGTAGGTCCTTCACCAAGTTTGTATTTTCGTGCCAATCAGTCATCAAATATGGCCACCGAGGGCTCTGATTTGCTTTGCTGACAGATATTCGATGACAGATTTTCGACATGTCCTCTGCAAGCGCTGCACAGAATTTCATGAAACCTTACAGGAATCAAGTACTCAAGGTCCTCTACGAAGTTTGTGTTTTTCGTGCCGATCGTTTAACAAATATGGCCGCTAAGGGCTCTGATTGGCTGACACATTTTCGACATCGTCTCTGCAACTACTGTACGAAATTTCATAAAACTTTACAGAAAGCAAGTACTCAAGATCCTCTACCAAGTTTGTGTATTTCGTGCCGATCGTTTAACAAATATGGCCGCTTAGGGCTCTGATTGGCTGACACATTTTTGATTTCCCCTCTGCAATTGCTGCACAGAATTTCATAAAACCTTACAGGAAACAAGTACTCAAGGTCTTTACCAAGTTTGTGTTTTTCATGCCGATCGGTCAACAAATATGGCCGCCGATGGCTCTGATAGGATGACACACTTTCGACTTCTCTTCTGCAACCGCTGCACAGAATTTCATGGAACCATACAGGAATAAATTACTCAAGGTCCTCTACCAAGTTTGTGTTTTTTCATGCCGACCGGTAAAAAAAATATTGATGCCCAGGACTCTGATTGGATGACACATTTTCGACGTCTCCTCTGAAACTGCTATACAGAATTTAACGAAACCTTGCTGGAAGCAATTAAGGTGGGTCCCTACTCGTGAATTTAACAGATGAATTTTGTATTTTAAGGTTATTTTCTATACATAATAGTCAAAATGACATAATGAACTTAGACATAGATAGGTAATTTCGTTTTCATTAAAGATACAGTACATTAAAGAAAGGTACCCTAGCACTTAAAAATTGAGAAATATCAAATATCCATCATATGCTTTTGAACCCTCCAGATTCAGTGATGATACGAATATGTTTATTTGTTTTGTTTTATTTTATCATAACAAGTCATATAGAAGAAATATAACGCATAAAATGATATTGTATCATAAATCTAAGTATGATATATCTCCAAACATTAGGGTACCCCCTTATAATTTCATAGCAGTTTTGACCAAGAATATGTACTAAATCCAACTTTTTGCATAAAAAAAAACAGATGAATTTTTTTCATTTTGTGATATTTCATAAAATTATGTATGTAGATGAAGAAAAAATCACATACAGGTACACAGTTTTTGAAATGATCAAGGTATGTGTCCAAACAAAGGGGTACCCCCTTATAATGTTATTATATTTTCGACAAATAATTTATAGTATATCACATTTTTGTGCAAAAAACCACAGATGGAATTTCTTCAAATTGGATCATTTTATACGATAGTGTATATAGATGTTGAAAAATTCGCATACAGGTATAGAATTTTATAAATGATCAAGATATGGTTACAAACAATAGGGTACCCCCTTATAATTTCATCACATTTTCAACTAAGAAATTATACTATATGATTGGCGTGGACATTGATAGATTGCACCATCTTTTGCTTCTTTTGGCATTTAAGATTTTCTGTCTGTGTTTTTCAATGCGCTGGCTCGTCCCTCACCAGCCATTGTAAAACGTTATACACAGACTGCTGCATATAAGGAAAACCTATAACGGTTCGAGTAGGAAGCCACCTTAAGTCATCAAGGTCCTCTACCAAATTGTCCCCTATCATTCTTTTGTGTGCAACTCAGGTGAGCGATGTGCCCCCCTTTGGGCCCCTTGTTTACTGTGAGTTAACTGTGTTTTGATTATCCCCTCCTTATTTTGATAAAGAGAAGATACAAGAAGAATCGTTCAATGTTCTTCACTCTACTGTACAGTGTACATATCTAAAATTGCTAGATTTCAACCGTAGTGTCTTGAATTTCATATTATAAGCAAACTTACTACGTGCGTAATAGGCTTACCTTCGATGAATATGCAAAATTTAAAAGTTTCATCGAGTACGTATTATGATCATAATTGTGAATTTGAACGTATTATGATGATAATGAATCATGCATAAAACATACTTTATAATGGTAGTCCAAGAGTATTGACATTCAATGACACTAAAAGGCAATACAAGGAGCATATGTCCTTGCATCATAAACCTCTTGGTAATGAGCAAAAAGAGCCAAAAGTAATACTTAATAAACTCATAAAATGAACAGTTTAAGACACGCAACCCAGGCAGAACTTAAAAAAAATCATTTTCATTATGAAAGTCCATATTGACCTTGGCCAAATGGACATATATCAAGATTGTGGGGATCCTTTGCCTCATGACTATCAACATATAAAAGTTTGTAAGAATTCATTTTTTTTCTCTAGAAATTACAGGTAGGCAGGAAGCATTACCTAAGACATACGAATTGAAACAAGAAAAGGAAAATGCACTTTCTTTTCTCGAGCTAAGCTCATTGTCCATCCAAGGATAAATGACTGCCCCAACCACATAGTATTATAGCTGATACACTCTTGAGAGCAGATACCGATTGATTGAGTCGTATCTATAAACATTAAAGAAGTACCCATCAGTTATTCTGTCTCTAAGTCGAGAGAATAAGGTAAATCTTTAGATCTAATTTCCATTGGGACAGTTGCAAACCCCGGAATAAACAACATTCCGAAGTGAGTCTAGGTACCCGGTGAGAGTCAGCGTCTCCTGTTTGCACGCAACACCCGTCGTGAATTTGTAACAGTTTTGAATCAGTAAGTGAGATTTGAAAGATGCACTTTATGATCTGCTTGAACTGTTGATTCAGAGCCAAATGTTGACAGACGGACCACTTATGAACATACTGATCGATAGAAAGACAGACTGACAACAGACAGGTTGACCATGAGATTTGTACAGGGCTCTCGCATTAAATTGAGGATCTTAACTATACAGTAGTACAGTCAGACAGACAAAGTTGTTCCATTACTCATGGTTACCCGAAATGGGACACCAAGTCTGACAACAAGATTTCCAGATGTGTACTTGTTTCATACGTAGATGTATGTGTAATATATACATGTATTACCAATAATGGATGCAATCTTCTCATGTCTTCAATGTATTGACTTATAGATCAACGCAATTTCATACAGTTTTCTCTCGGCTTTTTAAAGAAAATGATATATATAATAAGTAAAAAGCAACCATTTCTCGTGTTTTTATTGCATTGGATATCTTTCAAATATTCATTATATCCTTTTTTATTTAGTACTACTATACATAAGCAACAGTAAACAACAATTCAATAAGAATTATTTTTGTCAACAATATTATTATTATTAACTGCAAGATAAATCAATTTTTCTTTAAGTTCATATTTCTGATACACTTCCATATGCTTTATTATTGATTATTTTCTTAAATTCCTACACAAAGCTAGATATATAAAATATTGTCATCTGATGTTTATTCAAATCGTTAAAAAAAGGTTGAACAAAATTGCTAAAACAGACACAACGTAAGTGATGCAACTCTGTAGATTTTCAGAAAATCTAATGCTTTTTCCTACACTAACAGTTCTCCGAAAAGTTTATGTGAAGCAAAAATAGACACTGTGTACAGATAAGGAATAATTCAAAAGCAAAGGGGGAAATCCATCAAATATCATTGATATCATTTTTATACTTTTAAAATATATGGAAGAAATTTGTGTAAAAATGACAAAATAGCAAACGATCCGTAGAGAGTATAATACTATAGTATATAGTATATCTATAACATTAAACAAAAAGGATTTACTCTCACAACATCATATACAATCAGTAACTTACCTTGAATTTGATTAATGCTGTGTGGTTAAAAACCTTGGATTTCATCTTCTCTGCGTAAAGCTGATTTTCCCTCATAATCCTCCACGCAGAGAAGATGCTTTTTATTGTCAACAAGATACATGCTTTTGACTCGTACTATGATTTCTGAACTTGATTCTGATACGTTATGTTTCAAAATATAACATTTAATCTGACCTGACTGCAATGGATAACACCATATGATGAGGATTTAGTCGTCAAAGCAATGCAGTGCATGTTTTGAAGATATTGATTTCATTTTCGTCCGTGAACATCGATTGCAGGCGGTTCGAGTTAGCCAAACACGGGATGCTTACTCTTCCCGGGCACTTAGTCCCTCCTCTAGCTTGCTAGGGGTCCATCTATGCTCAATTTGGTGCTCTATTGTCAGTACTATTGAGATTGGCGTCAGAATCTTCTTTATCTCATTTGAATATTTACTTTTTGACTTGTGACAGCTAGTGCTCATACTCTCGTAAAGTGCAACAATTATAATACTGTATTTCATTGAAGCCTGGAGACAACCGGATTTTGTCATGGATTCATCATCAATATTTGTACTATATAGTTCAGCATTGAAACGATGTTGTATCTTGAGAACAGACAGTATGATTAAACTGTTGCCATCGAGCTAGTGACATATTAACAAACTATAATCGTACCCTCTCTTTATGAACCATGTCAGCAGGCAGACCCAGTCCTTTGTCACACACTGTCACCCCAACTAGACTAGTCATGTCTGTCATCAGTTAAGGACACACACTAACATCAACGTAATTCCTTAAATTAAATCCTTTTTAAATAGGCATCGAGATTTAAGTGTGGGTATGCAGGTAGGATTCCTTAATCTAAAAGGAACGCTGACACAGAACATTACTAATGACTTTGTTCGGCGTTTGTCATAAAGAAAATTGTTTAGTACTGTGTCAGTGATACGACACTCTTCATCAGTAGGTATATTATATAACCAAAGTGACCTTATCTGGACATGGTCATTGCACAGGATTTCCCTAGTCCTCCTCACTGTCTCAATGTGACTGTCATCTTCCAGATAAACATCTGATATATGAAATGTCACTGGATTGTCTGTCTGTCCGTAATGCAACTCTCTGTACCACCCTAACTGTATTTCATACAATTCTTTCACTGTATTTTTACGCTTTCGTGGTGATTTTCTGTGTTGACAAATATTTGTATCACTGTCTGTAACCATTACGACATGCTTTGATATATCAACAGCCAGTGACGGACACATACCACATATAAACATAATAACATTAGATAAATTCATGATGTCCTTCACATTCGAGAAATGCTGACACAATAATTCACCTACCTCTTTGTTTGCTACAATGTGGATTGCAGCCAGGAATTCTTGTACAGAATAATGGAAGAAATGGACACTTACATTCCTTGTGGTAAGACTGTGTGCTTCCTTCTGACTAATTAGCCCAACATCTAGAGCTAATTGTAACTCTTTTACACCTATTTCTTTTTCTAATTTTCTTTTCTGAAATACTAACTTTGTTTCATTAGATAATAGACCTTCATAAGCTACTTTTCCTAGCTTTAACAATACAGAGCCAAAGCTTTCAATGTTATAATGTCGAGAAAAAAAAATAGGTAACTGACAATCATCAGTTTTATCAAGTTTAATTTCATGTTTTTCAATCGCTCTCTCTATTAACATATTCAACATTTCAGCGTAGAGGCTAGTCAAACTGTCCCCAAACTGTTTGCCCTCATACCATATCTGTACACAAACTACAGCTAACAAAGGTATCTGCATGAAGGACTTAACATTTTCATCTTCTAAATATCTGAGTATTTTGTTATTTATACCGATATATTTTTGTGAGTTTATTTCTAATTTATAATGATTTATCAGAACATTCCTAATAACATTTTCCATCCCCGTCTCACTTAAACCAAGGATTTCTATGACTCTGTCACTATATTGTGGTTTCTTTGATAATAAGGGAAACACCCATGGCCGCATTGAGATGAAACATGTTACACTATCTGAAACGTCCATCTTTGGCATTCTGCTTTTATTATTCGAGGTCCATTCATCCAGGCCATCAATGATGAGAAGACTTTTGTATTCGTCAGAACACAAGACATGACGTATGGCATTATGGCAGCTCTTGTCACTCTCAAACGCGTCATGACAGATCATATCTAAAACTGAAACTACATTTGGGTCATCAACATTACGACACTTAATCAGAAATACAAAGTCATATAAATTCATCTCTTCTTCCCACTTATCAAACTCTTTCTGTCCCATTCTTTCCTTTCTTTTGGCATTACACCATTTCCGTAATAGCCATAAACAGTAAGTAGTTTTACCATGAGCTGCGTCCCCCAACATGTATATTTTCCTGACGTATTTACCGTCTTTTTTGAATATGTCATCCGGGTTTGTGACTTTCCTTATCTTAGGCTTGTCATAAATTGGAAGAAATATGTTATCTCGAAGACCGGTTTTAAGACGATTAACAGTTGTTTCTTTCTTAATATGTGACATCTCATGTTTATAACTTCCTATATCAAAGTCTGATGTTATCTCATGCTCACAACTTCCTGTATCAAAGTCTGAAGTACCTGCAGGTTCCGTATTGGAATGTGATGAATCATATTCCGTTGTAACATACTTTTGGTCTTCACAGATTACCACTGAGGCATATAACAGCTCTAATGGTAACCCTTTCCCTGTGTCCTGTAGAGGGGAAAGTTGGATCACCCGGGTTATCTCGTCATTGATTTCTAATAGCCGTTCCTTCATTTTCCTTACACCTGGATCTCCATCTATAGGTAATCATTATATATTATTATACTTCATATGATGAATAAGTCCTATGCATTAATAGACTCTATTATGATATCTTAGGTTAAAGGAAATTGAAAGTCCTATATGCAAGATTAAAGAATGAAATGATAACTTAGTCCACACCAAATCGATTGTCAGGTGGGATAATATTTTTTTCTAACCAAGCGTGTATTTTGAAATTGAGAGAGGGGGCATGTTTAAAAATTGAAAACATTGAACTCTATGTTCTATTGCACGGTTTCAGGGCAACATATATGCATTTGGTTGTACTGTCAAGGCCAAATGGGATTCCAAGTTTAAATACCTTTAAAACCTTTGACGTCTATATAAATAGCAAGTATCCATGCGGACGGATGGAAAAAAGGACAACGCGTTTTCATAAGGACTCACTTTATGAATTCAGCCAATTAACATGAGCTCTAAACACATCGATAAACATACATCATACATTACCTTGTCTTGAAGGTACCTTTCCATATGGAACATTTTGTTGAATGTATGCTATCTGTTTAGTTTGTTCATCTAATCGTTTGTCATGATAATCTATCCGTCTGCCATGAACCTCAGTCTGACTGGCATTATCATGTATTCTTCTGTCATGATCATTGATCTGTCTTCCATAGTTATCTATATGTCTGCTATGTTCTAAAAAAGTAAGAGTTGTCAGTGAAAAACATACATGTAAACGCAAGAAATGAATGTGTGTAAATCTTGTGCCCGCAATTTAATGACTGATAGCAGGTTATGTATTAAACCTGTTGAGAACCTATGTTACAAAGGAAAGGCTTGCAAAAATTCAATTCTGTACCAAGTCAATCGAACAATATCTGATATACCATACGATTCGTATCACAATTTTGGCCGAACACAAATATTTTCAATCACCATGATCACATTTATTATCTGTTTTTATACCCCCGCCAACAAATGGTGGGGGTATTTAGTGATGCATCCGTCCGTGTGTGCGTCCGTCAGTCCCACCTGCTGTTTCCGGACATTTAAAGGAAAACCGGTATAAATAATCAATTCATTTCTTGAATATAGCTTTAACACCAAGAAATACAAGTTAAGTTTGAATATGGGTCAAGTCGCTTAATTTTATGTAAAGTTATGTCATTTAAAACTTTTCAATATTTTGTGGATCCGCACATTTAAATGGAAAAAAACTGTCACATGGAACTCATTTCTTAGATATAGATACTGGTCAAGTTCAAATATGGGTCATATTTCTAAATTTTGTGTGAAGTTGTGCCCCTTCAAACTTTTTGTACATTGCGGATATGTGAAATATGCTTTGCGTGGGTATCATTGATCCTTTGATCAATAACGTTTTTTCTTTTAATTTTGCAAAATTCAACGAAAAAGCAAGATTTTTTTTGCTACTTGTGAATATTGTATTTTGTATAAAATTGTGTTTTACATAAAATGAATTATACGAAAATTCAGAACTTTGCATCTTTTAACATATTTGATTCAGAACATTTTGCAGCACATTAGAACTATTTTAATTTTTCTTTCCTAGTCAAAGTCAATTTCAACATCATATTCCTAAATATCTTTTTTTTTTATTCTTGAATAGAAAAATATTCATGCTAAAATAGCACGTTTATTATTATATTATTGAGAGCACTCATCTCTAAGTGCACATACCAAGCACCAAGTTAAATGCAGATGTTTACACGGTGACCATCTCAAATTGAATTTAGATAAATTAAAAATATGTGTGTGTACAACATAAATGCTCCCATTCGGCTTCACCGTCAGTTTAATTCAGGTACGACTGCCTTACTTTTGGTGTTGTTGAGTGTATAATTCTGGTTGGTCACGTGCAAATTTTGTGAATCGCAAAAGTAAGAAGTCATTACTTATAGGAAGACAGGACTTCATGACGTGCCCTTTTCATACCTCTATGAACGTCAGTCGGACTTTTCGGATAACCACATGTTGTGGTCATGGTCGATTAGATAGACGTTAAGATATGAGAATGCCTTTGTAACGTAGGATCTTATAACAAAAAATATTTATTCACTGCTTAATATTTGTTACACTTATTTCGAATCTCCAACAAGAACTTGTTGCAGCACTAACAGCAAAATATCAAAACACCCGATGCAAAAACACAAAAGACGAGCACACTATGAGACAGAAAAGAGACATACGACATGTAAACATCAAACACAAAAGACTACACATAAACCAACGAGACCAATGGGTAACAGGTGCTGACTTTGGACGGCCATTTGCCACGCAAGTAGCAAATGGTGTGGTTATCCTGGATTACGTGCGCACAACCCTCTCACTTCTCCAGTTACCCAGAGGTCTCGAAGAACGTACAATTGTGGTATAAAACAATCCAAAATATCAGTACATGCTCTAGCGTACCGGATGAGCTGTGATATGTAATTGCCGTATGACGGTAATTTTGGAACATCACGTCAAGCCAGGGAAATTTACTATGTTGAATCCAAAATCATCCCTTTTGTCATATACACTTGTATGAATCTTTTCGTTTACAATTTTGATATTCAAAGCGTAATTCGCCCTCGCCTTTTTTAGCTTCATGAGAGTATGTGAATTATTCAAAGAATCAGAAAACAGAAATATCAAAATTTAAATATTTCTTTAAATTTTGCCCAACCATTCCAAATCTGATCAATTAGGTAAAGGTGCAGTTGTTGCTTTACTTTCCTCTTCTGAAGTTGTTCGTTTCGTTAAATTATTTCGATCCTACAATGAAATTATACCGAATATTGTTTGAACTTACTTCCGTCACGCAACTCTTTATTGTGTCATGAGGTACCAGTTTAATTCCGTGCTCTCTAAGGCATTAAATAGGGTAGGTATAAATTCAAATTTGTATAACTCCCATTCCAGAAATCCAGAAATGGTCCTGCTATGTCAGCAGCAACGGGAGGCTTGCATGATGATCAAATCGCGAAATTGGGTCGCTGGGTATTGAACTCATAAAAATTCTACATAAGAATTCCCACAGATTTATTTGTATTGGTCTTCAAAAATGAGACAAGTAATTGCAAGTGAAGCTCCAGTTAACATCTGGATGGTTGGGTCTTCTTTGCTGTTTTACACTAAAATTGTGCCTTCTTTGAGACCTCTGGGTAATCGGAAAATGAATGGGCTTGTGCGCACGTGATCCGTAGAACCACACAGTCTGCTACTTACGTGATAGTTGGCCGTCCAAAGTCGGCATCGGTTGCCCATTGGTCTCGTTGGTTTATGTGCGATCTTTCGTGTTTGATGTTTCTATGTTATAAGTTGATATGTTAAACGTCTTTAAATTCAATAGCATCATTTCAAACCTGATAAATTTACAGCATGGACCAGACATGCACGTTGTTCCTTTTCCCGTTTTCGTCTCTTAGCATCATATCCCACCCATACTGCTACGTTTTTGGTATATTTTTGGACATAATATTTTTTCTTTGGCATATTACATTGTTTAGATTGAGGATCCCTGACGAGGGTTAAGTACCCGAAACGTGCATGTGTGGTCCATGCTAAAAATTTTATCTGTTCTTAATTGATGCTATTGAATTTGAAGACGTGTAACATTTGAACCACTTGGTGAGTGTCACTGCTGGTGGACTAGGAGTCCCCCAGGGCACATGTAGCCAAGTTCGATCATCTTCGGTTGATCGTCTGTCTCTTCCACGCATTCGAAAATTATTGTTATAAAAAAATCTTGAAATTTCTAAAACGTGTTTACCGTCAATCTAAATAATGAAACATGGTCAAAATCTAAACAATGAAACATGGTCAAAATATAACGAATGATTTGGCAAGATGGCTGGGGTATGAAAATTCTAAAAAGTAGGTCCTGTAGCATCATTTCCCACCCATTTTACTACATTTTTTCGGTACATTTTAGACATAATTATTTTCACACTCTTTGGCCAAATTACATTGTTTAGATTGAGGATCACTGACGAGGGTTAAGTACCCGAAACGTGCATGTCTGGTCCATGCTGCAAATTGATCTGTTATTAAATGATGCTATTGAATTTGAAGACGTTTAACACATGCTACAGGATTCAGGTTTCATGAATTTGAGAAAATTTTGTAAATAGAAATTTTCAAATGCCTTTTGAAGAAACGACCAACCGGAATTATCTCATTTGTCTAGTCAATGATACGTGTACGTGAAATTTTCAAATGCGTTTGAAGAAACGACCAACCGGAATTTTCTCATTTGTCTAGTCAATGATACGTGTCAATGAGGTATGTCGTATATAGGGTCAATACAAGGAATTCCCTTACATGCACACACACACACAAATATAATTGATATTTCTGTTAAAGGGTCTTATTTACTTTGACTTATAGTCATATTGACATTATCTGTGACAATGATTATTACCAAGTAATATTATTATATCAAAAATTAAAAGTGCATACAAATTCAAATATGATATACCATATGATTTCTGCTGAAGTGGTCCAAGCTGTTCTCGTAGTTTCCCTTTGATTTCTTGGCCGTGCCTCGCTAGAATTAAAGATATCACAATAATCATCAAAGAAGTACCGATCAGTTATTTAGTCTCAAAGTCGAGAAGGCAAGGCAAAATCATAAGATTTTCAATAGAAACGGTTGCGAATTTCAGAATGAATAAAATTCCGAAGTGAGACCATGCAGGTATCCGGGGAAAGTCAGCGTCTCCTGATTGCATGCAACACCCGTCGCAACAGTTGCATGGAAACTTGTCAAATTCGGTGATTGTCTCGATGTACGTATTGATGTTCACATCAGGTGAATCTTTCTTGTTTGGTAATGACGACCTGATTTTACAAATAAATGGTATGATTGCGGGCTCCATTAAATTATTTTTTTTCTCTAAATATCTGTGTACAAACATCATGGATTTGCTGCTGCAAAAAGATGTGACTTTGATCGTGAAAGTCAAAAGAAAGCTACATATACATAATTATAAGCAATTATGATAACAATATTTTTGTCCATAAAGTGAAAAGACAACAAGTGCTAAAGAGAAGTTTCAAATGATGCGTTGCTGCGTTTGACCGTCTTGTGTTTGACGTCACCTTACAGTGAGAAATTTTAGGTTTATACAGCTATTGTGCGTCTTTGGAGACCTCTGTGTATCCGGATAATTGGGAGAGTTGTGCGCATGTAATCCGGATAACTACACCATTTGCTATTTGCAGATGACCGTCCGAAGTCGATGCCGGGTGCACATTTTCTCCCCTTCCTTTCATGTGTTGTTATTAATGTTTGATGTTTCTGTGCGTCTGTTTCGATTGTCTTTTATGATGTTCTAGTCAATATTGTCGTGCCTTTTTTGTTGTTTGTATATTTGTCTGATGTCATTTACGTATCACTTTCTTGTGGGTTTGTTTCGCTCTTTGAGTGCAGGGTGGTCATGCTGGAGATCATCCCCTTTTCTGTAGGTTGTTACTCCTTATATAAAACTCAGAATTAAGTCCAATGAATCATTAAAATACTTTAAAGTATGCCGTGTAGGCCTGTAAGAATGAATTAAAGAGATAGAGTAAACGATTGGACAAACAGGAAACAACACATTTCCTTTTTTCACATACTGAAATATTACTTTATGACTCTGAATGCTAAAGGTATAGTTCGGACCCTTGTTATACTACTTCTAAAGTCTGAAACTTTATCATCTGACCTTTCATTGGCATAAGACTTCATTATAGTGAACATTACATAAATGAAACCTCAAATTGAATTTAGAAGGGACAGTTTCGGAATTTCCCTTGTTCTTTACTAACAGTTAGATTTATTGAGCGAATATCTAAGGAATCAAAATAGTACAAATTGTACAAACCAAAATCTTTTCTTATATTTGACATTTCCCTCTGAGTATCATCCTCTATCTGTTTCACTTTATCTTGTGTCTCATTCACTATTGTGGATATCTTTGTCTCTTTCAAAGTTGTCACGCTCAATCTAGAGGATATCTCTGTAATTTCCTGTGCTCTTTGATCCAAATCATCTGCTATATTTGAAACATTCTGGAACAGATTCCATTTTGACATATTGTGAAAAAAGAATATTAAAAATATTTCCCCTCACCCAACCGATCATCTCTTTTCATTATCGACCCTACTTCGACGCCAATAGTGGATATGCTCTTTATAAACTAGCGAAAAAGGTAGATGAACTGGTTGATACTCTCTCCGAGTAAAGATATTTGGAGTGTTGTTGCTTTGATTCAATATGAACAAAGCACAGTTTTCTTTGAGCACCATATTTAAATCGGTTTGCGAAGACCCTGATGCAACAAGGGAATTTACCTTTCTCCAAAAACATTTCATCGTAACTCCAGTTGACAAAAGAGCTAATAACTACATATTTACATATAATAAGTTTTACTTCGTCAGACTCAAAACTTGGAATTCGGCATAATGTATATTCAACACAGCGGACTCCTACCTATGTTCCGACAAATTTATCTACATATGAAATTAGTGAAAATTACGATCAACTCTCGAGTTTTGTTCTTGATACTAATTAGACTAAATGATAATTTCTGATAGTGACACTTTATTCTAAAATTACACAAAATGTCATAAAAACAACGCTTTATAGCTTGATCGTCAAAATTCTGCATTTAATCTGTATCGATAATTTTAACTAAATTTCTTTAAGAAATCAAATCCGGTCTTCTTAACTACTCTAAGGACCTGTAGCAATGAGTTGAAAAAAAATTCAAAGGAACACCTGAATTTGGCAAATCTCGTGAGTGTATTTCCATCATCATTCGATTTCCGACTCTTAACACAAGAATTTAACATTTTACTTTCAAATCATAGATAAAAAAACATGTTCTTGTGAAACAGGAATGTCCCTGTTGGCATCTTTGTCAATAAAACAGCTGAAATGTCATAAGTAAAAAAAAAGGTAAAGGTAAAGGTAGGGGTTTATAGTCTCGTTCGCTTTAGCCTCACGCGACTTCCACAATTACCTCCTTGGCGAGACCTGTACAATCCAGTGCATTCTCAACTCCCTTAGGAATATACAAGCAGAGCTGCCGTTCAGGCGCTAATGCTTTTCATTCACATTGCCAACTCGTCTCAGGTGCCAGGTACCCGGTTTACTCCTGGGTAGAGAGAGTGCAACGTAGTGTAAAGTAACTTGCCCAAGGTTACAATGGTTTGCAATGTCCGGCTACGGTGAGATTCGAACCCACGACCCATAGATTCGTAGTCCACCGCGCTAACCACTACGCTACCAGCACTACAGTATAAGTAGGTCACAACTCAAGGTCAAGGTCACAAATGGACATTCCAAAAACTATATGCCCCCGAATCTCCGATTATGGGGGCATTAAAATGCACCTACTAGCAAATTGACAAATGCAGATACAAGTTATTTGTTGTGGCTGACAATACATTTTATTTTGTTAGAGAAAAAATTCCATTTCTTATCACAAATACACAGAGGAATATGTAATCAAAATGTTGGACATTCTTTTTGATAACATATTTATGGAGTTAGGAGAAATGGTTTTACAGCATATAGTGGAAATTCCAACGAGAAAAAAAAATGTGCTCCACTTCCTGCAAATAATTTTCTATACTCATATATGTAGCCGAGCTTTCAGTCTTTGCTCTCTCGGTCACAGAAATAAGCACCTACAAGTAGCACTCCAAATAAACTTTACATACGTGCTCTCAACTTAAAATCGAAATTTTGCTGATAATATGAACACCTTAATCTATATGTGTGAATTAGAAGTGAAATAAACTACTGAAAGCATTAACCCTGCTTTATGATATCTTTTAACGAAAATGATCACCAGAACACTGCGATATATTAAAAACTTGACGACTTCAATTAGAAAAATAATTCCCTTTCCATAGTAGTAAAAATCCAGCGTATCCTGCCTACGATGTATTCATATCCTAATTGATACGTTTTTTTTCCGGAGCAACTTCAGCAAGCTCAATCTACATATACAGCAATTTCGTTCTAACGGAAAGGGAACCAACAGAAAAACTACTGAACCAAGGGTTAGTCACTGATTTTGTCATTAAAATATATTTTGGACGACACAAAGAAAGTATTGAATGTTAAACGTCTTCAAATTCAATAGCATCATTTAAGAACCCTTATAACATCTTGTTGTTCTTAATTTTGGAAGATATATAGGTTAGAATTATTCAAAATACTTAATTCAACAATTTACCGGATCAGATTTTTTTTCTGCACGGCCTCAGCGTGTGTTGCTAGAAAAACATGAGATGGTTATTCTCCCCAGCAATTATATCATCTCCATTTGGCATTCACTTTTGCTTCTTTGCAGATCCTCTCCCTACTTCAGAATTTTGATTTTGATTTGATTTTGATTTTGATTTTATTTTGATTGTATTACTTAAATATTCGTAGAAGTTCTTGTAAAATCGAAATTTATTGTTTTTTTGCGCTATAAATATACTTTTTCTAGGCGCAGCATCAATGGAATTTGCTATAGATGTAACTCTACATTTGTATTAGTTTAAAATATTCAAATAAATTAAGGAGGGTTTGAACACCAAGGCTTCCTAGGAAAAGTATAGTCTTAACTCCCTTAAAAATTTGATACTCTGATTGATATAAGCATTTGAGTATCCTGATGAAGTTTGAATAATTTCCGGCGTCATTCGAAGAAATTATGGCGATTTTCGAAATTTAGGACTTTGGGAGTTTTATCCATGAGCAAACCACGACGTCATTTCGACGTTATCGGGAAAATGGCGTCACAAACCTTCGCATTCAAAATGCAATAAAACATTACTAAACATATTGCATTGAAACTTAGCATGTATAAAATAGAAAATTAAATCTTCATCGCGGTGTATTCGTTAACAAATTCACGTTAAAGGAAAGCGGATGTCACTTCATTGAAAATGGACGATTGAAAAGGGAAGAAAAAATTGGAAAATATAAAGCCTTGTAATATTTTAATCCTAAATTCATTTTTTCCCATTTAATCATGAAATCATCTCTGGACATTCTTGATAATTTTGATAGTTTTTGACAAAGATTCATCCTCAGGATTCATAATAATTAACTAACAACTATAGTAAATTGGCTCGAATTGCAATTTTTTTAGCGACAGTGTCGTCTTTTATTCAATTTGAAGTATCCTGCCTGTGTTTAAAACACAATTCGTTTTATCTTTTCCATATGTAAGTGCAATATATTTATGGATATCTTGGAAGTTAAATCAAAATTAATTTCCAATAGCTTTACGATAACGGGAATGATACTTTATATTATGGCGTCATCAAGAAATTCACGAAAACGTCGATTAATGCATATTTCAAAGTCTCGTAAAAATTTTTCCTGTGGATTGAATCAAATTTAAATTTGTATAGTCAAGGACAGACAAGAAATATATAATTTCAGAAATTTTTAGAAAAATTGGATTTGGCGTCTAAGTGTTCAATACCTCCTTAAATGCCTAAGTTGGTTTTTGTATCATTCTAGTGTTTGTCGTGTCTCTATTTTGTAATTGCAGATTATCTTGTTTTGCAGGATTTTGGATCAATGGAATTGTATTTACCAATTGTAGTGTGCAATCATTTCTTTTATTATCGAATTACTATTACAATTATTTTTCATCATTCCAAGGCCATTCAGCTAAACTTTGTTTAACAGAAATTGGGATGGTCGTTTAAGTCGGGATTCTATACTTGCATAATCAACTTGTTTCATTTGATATAAATCAAGATATAAGTATGGCTAATTTTGACAGCGCCAAATACAATGGATTCTATAATGCTTTCCGCACTCCCTCTGGAAAACTGAATTAGATAATGCACGGTCCATTTGATATTCAGGGGAGGGGGGGCTTGGTTTTTTTTTCGAAAAAAAATAATTTTGCTCTTAATTTTGATGAAAAAAATAAATTTCCTTATGGTGTGACAGAAAAAAATAATCTTGCTCTTATAAGTAATCTGAATTTGAAGAATAACCATAGAATTCGCTAAAAATTCCTGAATATTTTTTGGCTCGCTCCGCTCGCCACAGTTTTCGCTATATATATAAAAAAATTTCCTCGCTTCGCTCGCAATACATTTCTTCTATAATGACAAGTTTATATTTAAAAATACCAAAAGTATACATGTGACCGAAAAACGGGCTTCCTTAAATACTCAAATACATTATTAATATCATTTATTACTATTAACAGATACATTGTATCACCGGCATAGAGTCTAAAATTTATTATACAATCTTGGAAGGCGAAAATCAGGTTTTTGCACAAGTTTACATTTCTAAATTTAAAAATTTGTCTAAAAGACCCAACCCTCAGGCCCTCTTACATGTAACATAACCTTACATACATTTTGTTTACGAAATATCATATCATATTGTAAAAATCTTTTATCTCTCTCTAGAAGTGAATACAAGTTTTACATAAAAATTTAGTAATGTTTAGAGCAATTTAAGTAAAATTTACGGAAGCCCGTTAGTGCCAAATGTGAATAAATAAAAATGGAGGAAATGCGAAATATATTTAGGAAAATGCGAAATAAATTAAGGAAAACGAGAAATAAATTTAGAAAAACGAGAAATAAATTAAGGAAAATGAGAAATATATTTAGAAAAACGAGAAAAATATTTAGGAAAATGAGAAAAATATTTAGGAAAATGAGAAATATATTTAGAAAAACGAGAAAAATATTCAGGAAAATGAGAAATATATTTAGGAAAAAACGAGAAAAATATTAAGGAAAATGAAAAATATATTTAGCAAAAACGAGAAATATATTTACAGAAGGTGGAAATATAAAAACAGGGAAACCACAACCAATAAGTAAAGCTTGACCTTGCCACTCCCGAAACATTAATGAGTTATGAATTACAGTATCTATTTATCAAGATATAAAGACTTCCTTGTATTTATTCCACTTCCCCGCAACTCCCGCTGCTTTTACACGAGAAATGAATCCTATGTATACGGGCAAAGATGCATGTGTAATATTATCTGTCTGGTATTTGGCATTGCAGCTCTTGCAAACATCCATTTCGAAGACTGTTTAGTTTATGATGCGCCTTGACCAGTACCAATCGTTTATTTCTCTCGTAAAAGCAGCGGGGTCGGGGAAGAAGTGGAAGAAATACAAGAAGGTCTTTATCTCCTGATAATCTCATTAATATTCTGGGATTGGTAAACGGAGAGTGTAGTGGGGGAATTTAATGTTTATATACATATCGTACGTATTTCTTTTGTGGTTTCCATTTATATCTATGGGGAGTGAACAGTACCCCTTCCGCCCCTTCCTCTCCATCCCGCCCCTTTGCTTCTTGCTCCCATCCCCTGAATTCCTCCTCCTTCCCCCTTTACCCTCCCTCCCGCCACTCCCTTCTTCCAACCCCTGCCCTCCCTCCCACCTTCCGCCCCTGTCCCTCCCCTTCGTCCCCCCCCCCCCAATTTCACCCTGTCCACTTCCTCATTTATATTTCCACTTTCTGTAAATCTATTCCTCATTTTCCTAAATATATTTTTCATTTTTTCCTAAATATATTTCTCATTTTCCTAAATATTTTTCTCGTTTTTCTAAATATATTTCTCATTCTCCTAAATATTTTTCTCATTTTCCTAAATATTTTTCTCGTTTTTCTAAAAATATTTCTCATTTTCCTTAGTTTATTTCTCGTTTTTCTAAATATATTTCTCATTTTCCTTAATTTATTTCTCGTTTTTCTAAATATATTTCTCGTTTTCCTTAATTTATTTCTCGTTTTTCTAAATTTATTTCTCATTTTCCTTAATTTATTTCGCATTTTCCTAAATATATTTCGCATTTTCTCTTTTTTTATTTATTCATATTTGGCACTAACGGGCTTCCGTAAAAATTAAAGAATTTCTGTTGAAAAAAAAACACAAACATTATTAATATACACATGATAATTGTTAGAAAAAAAATTTTCTTTCTTCACCTTTGCAAGAAAAAAATAATTTTGCCCCGGTCCGGAGCGAAAAAAAATATCTTGCTCCGACAAAAAACCCAAGCCTCCCCCCCCAGAATAACAAATGGACAGTGCCTAAGTTGTCGATCGTTTTTCTGTGCAGCTGTGTCATTGTCTTCGTCTGTCCACTTTTTTCTTTTCGCGTGAGAATGATCTGGGTTTTGTTTTGTTTTTTTTTTTCAAGCACTAAAATATTTGCATTCGATTTTGGTAGTTTGAAGAAAAAAATAGTACTTAATACAAAGCAGACGAACGCCAATCTCTAGATGTTTCCGGTTTTGTTCTGTCATGAAGATTGAAATTTCATAAAACTCTTTGATACTTTCTGGTACATGTGCATTTGTAGTTATATATATGACTGTGGAAATAAGATTTTGATGACGAGATATAAAAGTCCTCTATTGGCATTACCGGTAGGCTGCGAAATTTTCTTCCCTGAGATCATTGTCATAAATGGAGGCCGTAAACAGTTTTGGCATTCGGATAAGCCTTTACCTTTTTCTTCATTAAAAGACTCAGACGTCAGCGGTCGCCATTTTTAAAATAGTTCCCCGTTTAACCATAAGTTTTTGTTATAATATCATGAAATACAAATGCAAACAGTGCATTGTTATTAAAATCATGTTACTCACTCAAGTTGGAGAGTTTTAAATGATGAAAAGTGCATTTTTATGTTTACATCGATTTGATGTAAATCAATCAACCATTGGCGTCCGAGTATGTTCATGCTGTTACAAAAACGACGTGGGGAATCGAATGATTGGGGGGTCTCCCATTGACAAACGCAAGTAACCACAAAGCCTAAGAATAAGAGATAAATCGATATTGTCAGACAAACAAAATCACAAATACGTACAAGCAATCATTATTAGATCTTTATGTACCAGACGACACCATAGAAAGTTTGAGGTTATTTCACGACAAATCGGATGCATTCATACATGGTTTTAAGTCGTTAGGTCATTCACAGAAAATGTATGGGTTTCTAATGATACCAGTAATTCTTGTTTAGTTCCCCTATGGGTTTAGGAAGAAGATCACACGCAAACATTGAAATGATAACGGGGATATTCAGTCACTCAGATGTGCGATTTTGAAGGAAAATTTAGTCCAAGAATCTGGATCCGCTTACTAGACTTGTCAGGTGAAACACCATACTTCCGTATTTAAGAAATGTAGAATTAACGTGAAATATAATGAGGCGGATAAAACAGCGAATGAAAACAATAACAATAAATTTTCAAGGGACGTCCATATTCTAAACCGCTAGTGATCAGAAATCAACGGTTCTACTCCTACTAAAAACCTCAGTAAACCCGGTAGTATGCAAAGAGTGGATAGCAGTGAAAATGAAAGGAGGTTCTCAAAAGGTTGTAGATTGCGGATTGAAAAAAAGAATCCGATATCATCAGAAATAGTTGAAAAATACCTTAAAAATATCTATAGAGAAGAAATTGGAAAATACATGGCAAAACTGCGATGGGAAGAAAACTCTCATAAACGTCATACGTCGACTTACCAAAGAACTTACGATTTTCAGAAAATATAGGGAAATTATGGAATACTAAGAACGCATAGCTTTCATAGAAAAGAAGATAGAAGAATCCCAAATTACAGATATGGTTCATTACATTCCGCATTATCCCGCTCGAAAGGATTTTCGCCACGACGCCTATTCGAATGGTAGTTGTAGTTGACAACAAAGGTGTATCTTTGTCTATTGATTTGATGGAAATCCCGTTAATGATTCCGAATGTACAAATACGCACTTCGGAGAGGCGTTTTTACATAGTAAGCTTGATGAAACGATAGGGATGCAACACGTTTCTTATGACTAAAACACCCATCCGATCCAAAGATCGAACTTATTATCTTATTATCTATCGATTAAGAGTAGTAATCTTGTTCGCCATTTATACTTGAAGCAACAGTTGACAGACATCTCACAGATAACCCATCGTATACTTCAACGAAGTTACAGAAAACTCTGTGCTGACAAATTTCCCGAATCAACAAAATGTCTAGAAGCTGGATTCAATCTACGAAGTTGGAATTCGGACAGCGAAATGTTGTCTTGATGCAAAAAAGGTTGACATTGTCGACAACGAGAAAACAATGAAAATCTAAGGAACGAAATGGAACACGGAAACGGACTAATTAGAATTTCAACAAATCAATGTGGGTGAAAAACAAAGTGTGCTGAAAAAAGTTGTTTTCGTACAACGTTGAAAGAGCTTTTATCAGTGAGATCTTGTCACACCAGTCACCACCAAGCAGAAATTTGATTTTTGATTTAGATTTGGCATAAATAGGTTTGCCTTGACATGGACTGGTGTGATAAGACCTAACGGATAAAAATATCCGTGACGTTGTATGTTCTCTCTCTTTCTTTAAGCACTCTTTGTTTGAGTCAATTGAAATTTCTAAGAATCGTAGTAAATTGACACGAAATAACACAAACATAATAACATGTGTTCACTTCATTTTCATCAGTGCTAGAAAGTTCATGTTGCTCGATGAATTTTTATTATGTCGTATATACGTATCCATGTCAAATCACCGTAAATTTACTCATTGAAAATTATTTTTCTTCAATAACTAATACTTTTGAATTGATAAATGCATATGTCTACCGGGGTTTCAATTCAGGTGTCCGACGGGACTCCGATACTTCATCTAGACAATGCATAAAAGGTTATCCCAGTATAGATATGAAGGCATTTTAGAGTTTCGACATGACTACGAAGCGGCGGAGCATCCATGAAACCCCTTCTTATTCATACATAACCTTCTAAAACAAACTCCAACAACACCAGGTTGCAGCACCCACAACAAAACCAGTAAACACCCAATGCAAAACACAGAGAATACACGCACAGAAAGAGACGCAAAAGGACAAGGAACACCAATGCACAAAACAGAAATATCAAACACAAAGGACCACACATAAACCAACCAGACAAATGGGCAACCAGTGCCCTAAATACATATGTACATTCTAATCGCCCTAGATGGCAATTACTTACCACGGTGGCTCGATTTGCAGTACAACCGCCTAGCCTGCAAAAAGTCGTGATTTGATACCCTACTCCGGGGAACATTTGTCAAATATTTCAATATGCACGATCTATTTGAGAGCCTGTAAGTGGCTGAGCTAACATGTTCCCATCTAATTGAATTTAGATTTTAATTTTCTCTGTACCATCTAGTCAAATAACGCCAATTTCAATCGAATGAAATTATTCGATAATATATTGATTAAAAGTTACCATTTTGAATTTTCCTCTTTTCTGCATTTTAACCATTTCTTGTTGAAACACTACTGACCAAAATGGCACCGAAACACCATCACTACGAAGGAAACACTTTATGTCCCAAAATGAAAGGGCAAAAAGAGTTACATTAAAATTGATGGCTTCATTCCGACAATTTGTAAAAACATTTTTCAAAATTTCTAGCAGGAAGGACAGTTACCCATATCTGTGTTCAGTTATACCTTAACTTTGTACCATGAGAGGTGAAATGTTCATATTTTTCTTATACTTCGCAATATTTGTATGATCATAGCTAGAGTATTTGTTGGCTGAATGTAAACGAGAAATGGTAGTGTGATATTATACTTTTTTATCAGTATATATAAATCGATCGCCTCGAAAAACACACAGTTAGGAGATAACCTTTTGGCTGGTACGTGTTCCTTTGAAGTTTTGTGAATTCTGTGTAGCAGCTTTAGGGGAAGAAGGTGTGAGGGGGAGGTGTTGTGTCGTTAACATGATTTGTATGCTATATGTCATTGACTTAGTAGTAGTTTACGTTCATGAGTTTGTTACTGTAACAATGTTTACGAAAACAACGTTTTCCCCCCCTCTGTTTCTTTTATTACTCTTTTCTACAATGCTTTCATTTCAAAAGAATAGGTTAATTTCAATTATGTTTTGTTGCATGAATAACCTTACATTAATCAGCATCATGTACTATATAATGTGTCTTCATATTCAAAAGCATCATTTAAGAATAGATAAATTTGCAGCATGGATCAGACATGCAAGTTTCGAGTACTTAACCCTCGTTGTTTGTTCCGCAATCTAAACAATGTCCAAAAAGTGTGAAAGCTCTTATTCCAAAATATGTACCGAAAGGCGTAGCAGAGTGGGTGGGATATTATGCTACAGAGCCCATGTTTTAAGAAAATTGATAACAGAAATTTTCGAATGCGTTAAAGAAAAGATCAACCGAAAATGATCGAACTTGGTCACATGTGCCATCGGGGACTCCTTGTCCACCAGCATTGACACTCACCAAGTGGTACAAATGTTAAACGACCTCCAATTCAAAATCAAACTTGAAATGTAGTTATTCAAGACTATTATCTGTTCAATTGTCAATATTGAAGGACATAATCTTTTGTTACATTTCAGTGCAATATATTCGCATTGGAGCAAGTTGATTCTCAACAATTATACAGAAAAAAGAGGAAATCCAATAGAATAAGATACATGTATGAAATTATAAATAGCAAAAGTCTTACCTTGACCTAAAAACCACTAAAAACATTGTCAAACGAGGCGAACGATACCCCCAGAGACTAAAAAATCCACAAGCAGAGATACTAACCTTGTAGTTGAAATTTTCAATATTTGAATATACGTTCTATGAAAAGTTTTCAGTTCACCATATCCGCGATTCTACAATTTCAACAAGAATTTTCAACTATCTCTTTCGTAATGTACGATGCAGAAAAGGTATAAAAAATAATAATAGTAATTTATCTGTTATAATAATGTATTGAAATATGAAGAGCAAACTTTTAACCTAGACCTAAAATTGCTACTACCTAACCTGCTAAGGACAAGAATACCCCATGGTTTTAGTAAACAAAATCTAGTATTAATATAATATTATACAATACTTTACAAAAATATTTTAAGTGCCGAAATACAATGAAAGTAGGCAAACGAAATCCTCTAAAGTCAGATAAATTGAAAAGGACAGAGAGACAAAGGAACAAGATACTATATGAGCCAACCAGATTTTGCAGCTATGAGACTAAAAGTAATAAGCTAAATGTATTGAGCAAGACTTTTACATTTACAATCATTTCACCTTCTCTAGCCATTCACTTACCTTTTCAAGTTCTGTAAACCTTTTTTTGTCTGTTATCAAGTTTCTGAGTTCCCCTAGTTCAACAGGATCCATCACACGCTTTTCAAGTTCTTTTATCATATCCACTGTATCCTTGTGTAGCTTAGTTGATGTGTTTTTGGCCAGCTGACATATAGCAGTTTCTACTCTGTTCCAATACCCGTTATAAGTAAGTTGATCTAAGGATGCACTTTCAGCGTGAATGAGCTTATTCCGTATTTCTCTTATTGTCCTCATATGGTTGATATCAACTCCGGGACAAATGTTGTTGATGACTACGCAACACAGAGTGATGTCCATGACATTTGTTGACATGCTTGGCTTACAGTCATATTTACACGGACAGTCAATCTGTTTTCCCTTTAGACAACATGACTTGTTTTGCATGAAAAGCGTGTCCCATTGCGTTTTGGTCATAGGTATTGATCTATTTGGTTGTAGGTTTCTGCAGCAACATTTTCTTGCATACAAATGGAATAGAGTGTGCTTGTTCCTCTCCAAAAAGTCACATAAACTGAGAGATCCGGCAGTTCGTAAGGAGTAATCATCGATTACATGTCTGAGAATGAACGGACACACGTTCAGCACTAACAAGCACGCCCGTCCATATCTAGCCTCTTCAATACGGCTCATGGCTGATTTGAT
Source organism: Pinctada fucata (assembly GCA_028142955.1). Lineage (NCBI taxonomy): Eukaryota > Metazoa > Mollusca > Bivalvia > Pterioida > Pteriidae > Pinctada > Pinctada fucata. The sequence goes on along the minus strand of AP027111.1, from coordinate 41,805,997 downwards.
AGAACACCACGCTTTTATGCAGTCTTGTTTAAATCAGTAAAGTACAGTAACGAGATCACTTCAGATTTTCTTCTTAAATATCACTAAAGTTCACGAACTCGTATCGTGTGACGTGGTACTGAAATTATTATTTAACTTCCTCATTTTTCATGTCAAATACATATTTCATCAAAAAAAAGCTTTAAAGTTGAAATATTAGAATTCCATTTTGTCAGCAGCGATCACAAACATCTTCCTTATCCAGATAACTGTCTTTGGCATTGAACACTGAGGTCTAGACTATTTATTCGGCATTGAGGTCTAGACTATTTATTCGGCAAGATAAGATAAGACAGGGCGACACATGCATATTCATGAGATTAAATTTAGAAAATAGTATGAAAAGAACGAAATGTATACCGATTCACAAATTCCGGATTTTCTCCTCTTTTCTAGATCTCCTTTAAGTGAATAGAATGGGGGCTCCCTGCCAAGGGTGGACTTGATCCGAGGCGGGGGAGGAGCAGTGGTGAGGTCAGAGAAGAAAAGAAGGAGGGAAGGAGAGAAAAGGGAGGGGGAAGTGAAGAAATCGGAGTAGAAAAGAAGGGTAGGGGAGGCGGAGGGAAGAGGAGAGGGAAAAACAATTATATGGGGGCCGGGAACCATTAGGAGAGGAGAAGGGATGAGGGCAACCCTCTGTCCACCCCTCCCCCTCCTTTAGCAGAATTCACCAATGCAACACTTTTTCTAGATAACATTTTGTGGGAGAAAAGGAGGGTATGGCCCATTGGGAGTAGAATGGAATGATAAGTTACCTTCGTTAAATAAAGAATTTATTATTATTGTGTTATTATTATAGGGTAAAGGTGGAGGGGGATAGGGGCAACCCTCTGTCCACCCCTCCCTCTCCTTTAGCAGAATTCGCCCATCCAACAGCTTTCATAATTCTCCTTTTGTGGATGCTGTATGGAGAGGGCTTCAGAGGTGGACATTGTCAACGGAGATGGAGAGGGCAGTTGTGAGGCCAGTAGAGTGGGGAGGAGGGGAAGGAAAGTGTGCGGGAGAGGCAGGAGCTAGTATAAAAATGATACCCTCTGTTCGCGGCCTTCCAGCCCCATCTCCCTTTGCACAATTCGCTGATCCAACAGCAAGGAGAGGGATTCACTCCTTTGATTTTGCAGGGGGATTTTTCAATTTTGTCCAAAATACTAAAATATTATGTACGAAAAAAATATCTTAAGAATAAACATGGTATAATCATGTCCAGTAAGACTCATCGTTATATTATGGTCCTATACCATTGTCATTCTAACATATCCCTATGGCACTCTATCACATTCCATACTTTATAGTCCCCTGTATAGTCCCATAGTGTCAGACCACAGTCCAATGAGACTTTACACTATATTATGGTCCTATACCATTGTCATTCTATCATATCTCCACAGTGTCAGATCACAGTCCATTAAGACGACAAAATTCAATAGTGTTATATATACAAATATTTCAATATTGATATGAATATTAAAAATATATATCCATGTATACATGTACATTATTTTCAAAGAAGTATCATATCTTATCTGCATAGTGTAATACATTGAGACATTGAGAGACCACCATCATGTTAAAGAAACTTTTTATTTCTATCACATGGATTAAATGTCAAAAGACACGGTAATGATGGTGTCAACCTCATCTCTCTTTTTCATCAGAGTACTCTTGCATTTTGAAAGCAAAATTGATTTTCAATTTTGTGTGGGATTATGAAATTTGAAACGACTTTCTTTACAGGAGACGTTCTTTAAATTGCATATCTGATAGATAATAACTAAAAATGAAAATGGAATTCGAAGAGTGGGAAAGTGTGAATACTTATATCGGACTAAGCAATGGGTATGTTAGAGAACTTTAAATTGCAACAGGGTTGTTAGACACTCCAAAATATCACTTCTCCATTGCAGCTGTAATTGTCTGTAGAGCATCAGAATGATGATCCAAACGTCATCAGTTCAATCCCCTGGTGTAGGAATTATATTTACTTAATTAGACTTAAGTCATTCTGACGAAAACATACATCACTTTTCAGTCCGCGCAGCTTTCTTCGGAAATCAAAAATTTGAAGTTGAATTTTTGTCGGTAAACAGGGTAAATTTGTAAATTGAAATTCATATAGTGGGATATAGCTCAAACTTCGGTTACTAACGGTGCAAGTTATGTGTTTTTGCTAACAATACTACGCTCATAATGAGTGTCTGCTCTGTTTTTTCGGGTTTTGCTGTAGGTGCTGCAATCGAGTGTTGTTGGAGATACCCATTTCTTTTGATGAATAGATCTAAAAGTATTAATTATACGAAAACCATCCATGGTACGAAAAAAGATTACTTTCATTTATTGACAAAATGCATATGAGATAGCTTTATATATTACGCAAGATTTATTTGGTGAGAGACGTTTCTCATATTAAAAAGATGTAATCAAAATGTCGATTCAAATGTTGAATTTCCTCTGAATTTCAATGACATATTTGTGACGTTTGGAGGTATCAGACCCCAATTATTTTTTCCTATATATTCCTTTGTAAAACGTACTAATATGACGATTAAATACTCGAATCGCACCACCATTTTTTGCTTGAAACTTTTATATCTGCTAGATAGTATCAAAATAAGCTCAGAAATGGATTCATGCAAAAATCTGTCGCTTAGTAGACTTTTAATATCTTTTTAAACCCGAAAGGGGGTATCTGTGGCTCTAATGTTCTACAATCTATCAATTCTAGAGCCTCATAACACATCAGTATCATTCAACATGCTAGAATATTTGTTTTCAACTCATCTGCGACTCATTGACGTAAAAAACGAATCATCTAGTGTAAAAAGAGTCGTAGAAATTAAATGTAAGAAGACGAGGGATTGAAATAATCAGGAACTATTTGCGTGGTCAACGAACATTCAAAATTAATTGTGATCTGTAATCTGGAGGAAGGGTCTTGCGAAATATAAACGTATTTATTCCATCACATTCTCATATACATGTAAAGACATTGGAACGTACAAGTATGTGGGATCAGAAAAGAAGCTTAGAGCTTATGCTCATTCTTCTCTCAAATGCACTAGATAGAGAAAGTTGACAATACTTTAACTTTCTCAGCGCATGTGAAACTATCTCTTCTTGCTCTTTTTGCTGATATTTTTCTAAATTCATATCAAACAGAGTTTGTTCTGTCTTCGTTCTCCAAAGAAAAAAAACCGAATCGCACTCTTATTCTACATACATGTACATATATGTCGATGACGAAATCTTCATTATTTATGAAAATTTTGCTGATAACCTTCATGTTTCTATGGTGTGAGTTGGTCTTGTTTGTTTACGTGTGGTCTTTTGTGTTTCATGTTTCTATGGTGTGAGTTGGTCTTGTTTGTTTATGTGTGGACTTTTGTGTTTCATGTTTCTATGGTGTGAGTTGGTCTTGTTTGTTTACGTGTGGTCTTTTGTGTTTCATGTTTCTATGGTGTGAGTTGGTCTTGTTTGTTTATGTGTGGACTTTTGTGTTTCATGTTTCTATGGTGTGAGTTGGTCTTGTTTGTTTACGTGTGGTCTTTTGTGTTTCATGTTTCTATGGTGTGAGTTGGTCTTGTTTGTTTATGTGTGGACTTTTGTGTTTCATGTTTCTATGGTGTGAGTTGGTCTTGTTTGTTTACGTGTGGTCTTTTGTGTTTCATGTTTCTATGGTGTGAGTTGGTCTTGTTTGTTTATGTGTGGACTTTTGTGTTTCATGTTTCTATGGTGTGAGTTGGTCTTGTTTGTTTATGTGTGGACTTTTGTGTTTCATGTTTCTATGGTGTGAGTTGGTCTTGTTTGTTTATGTGTGGACTTTTGTGTTTCATGTTTCTATGGTGTGAGTTGGTCTTGTTTGTTTATGTGTGGACTTTTGTGTTTCATGTTTCTATGGTGTGAGTTGGTCTTGTTTGTTTATGTGTGGACTTTTGTGTTTCATGTTTCTATGGTGTGAGTTGGTCTTGTTTGTTTATGTGTGGACTTTTGTGTTTCATGTTTCTATGGTGTGAGTTGGTCTTGTTTGTTTATGTGTGGACTTTTGTGTTTCATGTTTCTATGGTGTGAGTTGGTCTTGTTTGTTTATGTGTGGACTTTTGTGTTTCATGTTTCTATGGTGTGAGTTGGTCTTGTTTGTTTACGTGTGGTCTTTTGTGTTTCATGTTTCTATGGTGTGAGTTGGTCTTGTTTGTTTATGTGTGGACTTTTGTGTTTCATGTTTCTATGGTGTGAGTTGGTCTTGTTTGTTTATGTGTGGACTTTTGTGTTTCATGTTTCTATGGTGTGAGTTGGTCTTGTTTGTTTATGTGTGGACTTTTGTGTTTCATGTTTCTATGGTGTGAGTTGGTCTTGTTTGTTTATGTGTGGACTTTTGTGTTTCATGTTTCTATGGTGTGAGTTGGTCTTGTTTGTTTATGTGTGGACTTTTGTGTTTCATGTTTCTATGGTGTGAGTTGGTCTTGTTTGTTTACGTGTGGTCTTTTGTGTTTCATGTTTCTATGGTGTGAGTTGGTCTTGTTTGTTTATGTGTGGACTTTTGTGTTTCATGTTTCTATGGTGTGAGTTGGTCTTGTTTGTTTATGTGTGGACTTTTGTGTTTCATGTTTCTATGGTGTGAGTTGGTCTTGTTTGTTTATGTGTGGACTTTTGTGTTTCATGTTTCTATGGTGTGAGTTGGTCTTGTTTGTTTACGTGTGGTCTTTTGTGTTTCATGTTTCTATGGTGTGAGTTGGTCTTGTTTGTTTATGTGTGGACTTTTGTGTTTCATGTTTCTATGGTGTGAGTTGGTCTTGTTTGTTTATGTGTGGACTTTTGTGTTTCATGTTTCTATGGTGTGAGTTGGTCTTGTTTGTTTATGTGTGGACTTTTGTGTTTCATGTTTCTATGGTGTGAGTTGGTCTTGTTTGTTTACGTGTGGTCTTTTGTGTTTCATGTTTCTATGGTGTGAGTTGGTCTTGTTTGTTTATGTGTGGACTTTTGTGTTTCATGTTTCTATGGTGTGAGTTGGTCTTGTTTGTTTACGTGTGGTCTTTTGTGTTTCATGTTTCTATGGTGTGAGTTGGTCTTGTTTGTTTATGTGTGGTCTTTTGTGTTTCATGTTTCTATGGTGTGAGTTGGTCTTGTTTGTTTATGTGTGGACTTTTGTGTTTCATGTTTCTATGGTGTGAGTTGGTCTTGTTTGTTTATGTGTGGTCTTTTGTGTTTCATGTTTCTATGGTGTGAGTTGGTCTTGTTTGTTTATGTGTGGTCTTTTGTGTTTCATGTTTCTATGGTGTGAGTTGGTCTTGTTTGTTTATGTGTGGACTTTTGTGTTTCATGTTTCTATGGTGTGAGTTGGTCTTGTTTGTTTATGTGTGGACTTTTGTGTTTCATGTTTCTATGGTGTGAGTTGGTCTCGTTGGTTTATGTGTGGACTTTTGTGTTTCATGTTTCTATGGTGTGAGTTGGTCTTGTTTGTTTATGTGTGGACTTTTGTGTTTCATGTTTCTATGGTGTGAGTTGGTCTTGTTTGTTTATGTGTGGTCTTTTGTGTTTCATGTTTCTATGGTGTGAGTTGGTCTTGTTTGTTTATGTGTGGTCTTTTGTGTTTCATGTTTCTATGGTGTGAGTTGGTCTTGTTTGTTTATGTGTGGACTTTTGTGTTTCATGTTTCTATGGTGTGAGTTGGTCTTGTTTGTTTACGTGTGGTCTTTTGTGTTTCATGTTTCTATGGTGTGAGTTGGTCTTGTTTGTTTATGTGTGGACTTTTGTGTTTCATGTTTCTATGGTGTGAGTTGGTCTTGTTTGTTTACGTGTGGTCTTTTGTGTTTCATGTTTCTATGGTGTGAGTTGGTCTTGTTTGTTTATGTGTGGACTTTTGTGTTTCATGTTTCTATGGTGTGAGTTGGTCTTGTTTGTTTATGTGTGGACTTTTGTGTTTCATGTTTCTATGGTGTGAGTTGGTCTTGTTTGTTTATGTGTGGACTTTTGTGTTTCATGTTTCTATGGTGTGAGTTGGTCTTGTTTGTTTATGTGTGGACTTTTGTGTTTCATGTTTCTATGGTGTGAGTTGGTCTTGTTTGTTTATGTGTGGACTTTTGTGTTTCATGTTTCTATGGTGTGAGTTGGTCTTGTTTGTTTACGTGTGGTCTTTTGTGTTTCATGTTTCTATGGTGTGAGTTGGTCTTGTTTGTTTATGTGTGGACTTTTGTGTTTCATGTTTCTATGGTGTGAGTTGGTCTTGTTTGTTTATGTGTGGACTTTTGTGTTTCATGTTTCTATGGTGTGAGTTGGTCTTGTTTGTTTATGTGTGGACTTTTGTGTTTCATGTTTCTATGGTGTGAGTTGGTCTTGTTTGTTTACGTGTGGTCTTTTGTGTTTCATGTTTCTATGGTGTGAGTTGGTCTTGTTTGTTTATGTGTGGACTTTTGTGTTTCATGTTTCTATGGTGTGAGTTGGTCTTGTTTGTTTATGTGTGGACTTTTGTGTTTCATGTTTCTATGGTGTGAGTTGGTCTTGTTTGTTTATGTGTGGACTTTTGTGTTTCATGTTTCTATGGTGTGAGTTGGTCTTGTTTGTTTACGTGTGGTCTTTTGTGTTTCATGTTTCTATGGTGTGAGTTGGTCTTGTTTGTTTATGTGTGGACTTTTGTGTTTCATGTTTCTATGGTGTGAGTTGGTCTTGTTTGTTTACGTGTGGTCTTTTGTGTTTCATGTTTCTATGGTGTGAGTTGGTCTTGTTTGTTTATGTGTGGTCTTTTGTGTTTCATGTTTCTATGGTGTGAGTTGGTCTTGTTTGTTTATGTGTGGACTTTTGTGTTTCATGTTTCTATGGTGTGAGTTGGTCTTGTTTGTTTATGTGTGGTCTTTTGTGTTTCATGTTTCTATGGTGTGAGTTGGTCTTGTTTGTTTATGTGTGGTCTTTTGTGTTTCATGTTTCTATGGTGTGAGTTGGTCTTGTTTGTTTATGTGTGGACTTTTGTGTTTCATGTTTCTATGGTGTGAGTTGGTCTTGTTTGTTTATGTGTGGACTTTTGTGTTTCATGTTTCTATGGTGTGAGTTGGTCTTGTTTGTTTATGTGTGGACTTTTGTGTTTCATGTTTCTATGGTGTGAGTTGGTCTTGTTTGTTTATGTGTGGTCTTTTGTGTTTCATGTTTCTATGGTGTGAGTTGGTCTTGTTTGTTTATGTGTGGTCTTTTGTGTTTCATGTTTCTATGGTGTGAGTTGGTCTTGTTTGTTTATGTGTGGACTTTTGTGTTTCATGTTTCTATGGTGTGAGTTGGTCTTGTTTGTTTACGTGTGGTCTTTTGTGTTTCATGTTTCTATGGTGTGAGTTGGTCTTGTTTGTTTATGTGTGGACTTTTGTGTTTCATGTTTCTATGGTGTGAGTTGGTCTTGTTTGTTTATGTGTGGACTTTTGTGTTTCATGTTTCTATGGTGTGAGTTGGTCTTGTTTGTTTATGTGTGGACTTTTGTGTTTCATGTTTCTATGGTGTGAGTTGGTCTTGTTTGTTTATGTGTGGACTTTTGTGTTTCATGTTTCTATGGTGTGAGTTGGTCTTGTTTGTTTATGTGTGGTCTTTTGTGTTTCATGTTTCTATGGTGTGAGTTGGTCTTGTTTGTTTATGTGTGGACTTTTGTGTTTCATGTTTCTATGGTGTGAGTTGGTCTTGTTTGTTTATGTGTGGTCTTTTGTGTTTCATGTTTCTATGGTGTGAGTTGGTCTTGTTTGTTTACGTGTGGTCTTTTGTGTTTCATGTTTCTATGGTGTGAGTTGGTCTTGTTTGTTTATGTGTGGTCTTTTGTGTTTCATGTTTCTATGGTGTGAGTTGGTCTTGTTTGTTTATGTGTGGACTTTTGTGTTTCATGTTTCTATGGTGTGAGTTGGTCTTGTTTGTTTATGTGTGGACTTTTGTGTTTCATGTTTCTATGGTGTGAGTTGGTCTTGTTTGTTTATGTGTGGACTTTTGTGTTTCATGTTTCTATGGTGTGAGTTGGTCTTGTTTGTTTATGTGTGGACTTTTGTGTTTCATGTTTCTATGGTGTGAGTTGGTCTTGTTTGTTTATGTGTGGACTTTTGTGTTTCATGATGCTATGGTGTGAGTTTGTGTTCCTTGTCCCTGTTGTGTCTCTTTCGGTGGGCGTCTTTGTTTTTGTTCCCCGTGACATAGACGTTTGTCAAGTTTATAAAATACTTCTTTCCAGTTCTGTCGCCTTAAAGAAGCTTTATTTTGACAATTTATCAATTTGACGTCATAAATATTATTTTGTTATTTCGGAATCATTTCATCCAAACAAATTGTCGAAATTAAAGGAGGTTAGCAACTTAGCATCATCCCCTCTATCATGTCTATGCTATTTTGAACATAAATCCAATTTGGATATGCTACTGAATCGACCCTACAGAAAATCCGGAGCCGCGCACGCTCTGCAAATTGCACAGATTTAATTTAAAAATCAAAGGTCTGAAAGCCCTGAAAGATACTCCACTTAGAATTTGCTGTAACTTCTTATTTCACTGTAAGTGTTGATGTTGTAATATTTGGATACACTATATACACATGTAAAGTGTTCATACTTAGTTAGGTACTACAATGTGTTATACTAATAATTACATTGATGAAAAATCTGGGACAATAAAAGAATTCTGGGACAAAAATTGAAAAATTCTGAGACACATTCCGAGACTTTTTTTCTGACTTATGTTGTCAGGCTGTCATGTACCTAATCTAGCCTCGTTATCCCCGTGTCTCGTAACGTATAAGCATTAAATTTTGCATGCAATAAAGACTCATCGTTTTTTTGGTTTTTTTTTCGGGTGGGTCAGTTGAGTTAGTCTAAATTCGATACATCTACCGCAGAGCGGAATTTCGTTAGCATTAAATCACTTCCCAGTTTTATAGCTTACGTTTCTCAGCGGTTGTCGGCGCTCATCTTGAACGTCATTATGATCTCAATAGATTCGGAAATATAACAACAGGACGTACATGTATATGCGTCCCTGATAACAATTAATTCTTTTAAAATAGTGTTTGCATAATTACTATTTCACGTATAGAAAAAGAGACTGAAAAAGAAAGTATACAAACTTATTATATCAGAAGTATAAGCCCATGCGAACAGACCGGCCTTTTAATTTCTCAGCGGCACGTGGCCGAGCTGTCAACGGGTGCAATTGTTTTACAGTTTCGTTAAAAAAATATTTATAATGCGTGAATAAAGTCCAGACATTCATTTTTATTTTGCCACGGACTAGTTCGAACCAATCAGAGGACGTAAATCTTGTCACGTGCACACAGTCTAAATTTCTATAGACCGTCAGCAATTCTGCCATTGACGGCCATTGCCTTATAAATGAATTAGCAGGTAAAAGGAGTCATGAAACGCCAATATCCTGCAACAAAAAAACCTTCTTTGGGCTTGATCAACCCGACAAATCTCTGTAGACCCTAATGTATACCCGCTGATTAGCCGTTATCGTAAAATTATGCGTAACCTCACGCTTTCAGTACTGGACCCAGGTGTGATTACTGAAATATTTAAGTGTTTTAAAGATTTTTTCCTTTAGATTGATTAACAGATACATTATCTTCAGCGATCGACTGTTACCAGGGACATGAGGCGCGGCGGGTATTTTTATAAGAAAAAAAGTCTCGTCAGCGGAAAATACAGCGTGCGGTGGTATCTGAGAAACAACCAATCGGCCTAATATTATCCTGTTATGATGTTTAGCCGACAATTACATGACTCTCTTTGAACACCGAAAAAAAATGGCTTTGCCCTTTATGCGATTTTATGAGAAAATGTGGATCCGGAAGGGGGGGGGGGGGGGGGGGTCCAGACCACCCCTGGAAAATTTTTTTATGAATGTACATATTTCATTTTTGCTCTTAAAAAAACTCGGACTTTAGGACCAACCCTGAAAAAAATCCTGGGTCCGCCCATGAACTTAATATACCTTATTATTATTTTTTACATGATCCATCTTTGTCTGGATACGCGTCCTTGATAAATCGATTTTTTTTTTTTTGCGGACCTATTTAGAACCGTTTGAAATACCAGAACAAGGCGCTAGCATTTTTTGGCATTATATCGGATGTCTTTGGTTGTTTATCTGAAAATCCAATCGTAAATGACTATTATTTTTTCCGATCACATGACATCATAGGCAATGTACTACACAAGAAGCCATATTTAAGGGCTACGGAAAGGAGTTGTATATTTTTATTGAAATGTTGAATCATTACTTGAGACTATATTTGGTTAATGCGTTTGTTTGAAAGAAAGAACACTTGTAAAGCAATTGGAAAAAAGAAACTAATTAATGAACACATGAACATTTTATAAAATAATCAACTATCTAAATTAGTGGCAAATGTCGTTATATTCAAAAGAGTCAACTGATCGAACTTTTGTTATTCGTCTTCTCAGTAAAAATCGTTTGCCTATATGTAAATCACAGAGAGAGAGAGAGAGAGAGAGATTCATTTTATTTTTAGATAAAGGCCGGTTTGTTTTGACGGTGATTGATGTTGATTGAAGTTTAAGTCGTTTAAATCTTCTCTCATAATCAATTTCAAACTGAAGTTTTTCTCTGATGTAAACAATAACGTATTGATAAACATATAATTTTCCTGAATTGAAAAAAAATATCTTTCACAAAATAACGATAATACTCATCAAATTCAAATAGCTATGAAATATCCATACTTCTGAAGTCCGTGAGATAATGATTGACAGCTGACCCGAATCGGTAAAAGGCGGGTCTTAGAGTTGTTGAGTCAGACGTTGTTTTTAAATTAGTATCGGATGAGAACATAGCAGTACTGTGTCGGCATTACAATATAATACGCATTGAAAAATTCAGAATTGTTGCGTATCAATAAATATTTACCTTGCAAGCTAATCACAGAACGTGCGCGCATGAATGTCAAACGGTGGGCGGAGCATGTTCGCTCGATAGAGCACAGATGTAAAGTAGTCCCAAGTCGATAACAATTTAAAAAAAAAGATCAAATATCATCTTGAAAATCTCAACTAATCTTATATTAATTCTATCAAAACAATCGATTCTAATATAAATTTTCCACACGCAAGGTTTGATGTTGAGGAACTGCTGACACAATCTGGACCTATTTCACGCTGCGCACGGAGAAGACGGTATCTCGAGAATCGCGAATACAGTAAGATACGCCTTCGTAAGGAGTATCTTAAAAATAGAACCGGAGGACGCTACTAAAATGAATTTTGGATGTTTCTAAAACTGACCTACCTCCACGAACATTATGTTATCACACCAGCAGACAAAGTCTCTAATAATTACACATTTACCTGCAAAAAGTACTACATGTATTTTGATAGCCTCGTTTAAGAGTTGGGTTTAAATTCGACTCTTGGAAATCCTACCCACACCCCAATAAACGTTTCTGTTTCTTAAATAATAGATAACCACAAATCAGCTCTCGCTTCTTTTGGCTTGGACACAAACACATTAGATTTAGATTTACCATACTTATACTGTATACCTAAAATGCATAAGAATCCGTACAAACAACGTGACGTGTCATCGCTGGTTTTTGAAAAAGTTCTACCAAAGCTGAATCGATCTTACTCACCATAATTTTATCTGAAATCTTATCTGGACCTCTGGTATATTCTCGAAGCGTAGCCGCAGAAACGGCCAACGACACTTGGATATTTGGTTGGTAGGGGTGTGTTGGCCGCAGGAATCTACATTGAACAAATCCGGGACACAAATTTAGGATATGACCGGCACGAATCGGCAAATTTTCTAGGGGATTATTGACTGTGTCTCACTCGAATAAAATAAAACTAAACGATCGGCAATCATATTTTACCTTGTTAAGCTTTAATGAATGATACGGCCGGGATTCTACTTGCCTCCGCTTCGTCTCTTCGAATTCAAGCGCCATGTTGTAAGTTTACACTCATGCGTCAGGTCAAACACGTGACACCGCGAGGTTGTTTCCATAACGACGTCCATTCATATGGATCGAGGTGTTTGACCTGACGCATGAGTGTAAACTTACAAACTTAAAGGTCTTCCAACAAATTGTCGGATTTCCAATGGGAACAAATCGTGCCCCAATCCTTGCCGACATATTTCTTTACTCATTCTTTACTCATTCAATCTTTTGTCTCTGAAGGGAAACGATACTTAACTCTGACTTTAACTTCACTTACAGATATATAGACGATATGCTGTCCATCAATAATCCAAAATTTGCGGATTACCTCAGCAGTATCTGTCAATCGGAGCTTGAGGCCAAAGAAACTACAGAGACAGATAATTCAGCATCCTATTTGGACGTAATGTTGTCCCACGATACTGATGGTCAGATGAACACCTCACTCTATGACAATTTTCAGCATTACAAACTTTCTTTTTCTGAGTAGCATCATCCTTCATCGCTTGCTTATGGCGTGTTCATATCTCAATTGATACGCTATGCCAGAGCAAGTACCGAATATACGGATTTTTTTCTTAGAGCTAGGCGTCTTTCAGATAAGCTTCTCAGTCAGGGATATGCTTGTGACCAATTAACATCGTCACTGAGGATGTTCTACGGTAGATATGGGGAACTCGTCATACACTATGATGTCCCACTTTCAAGAATGGTGGATGATATTCTGTCTTAGACTATTCAAACCATCCAACCACCGAATATACAAGTGTTTTCCGAAATGGAAGTAACCGGATGTGACAGTTCTAACGACGGGTGTTGTATGCAAGCAGGGGATACTGACTCTTCCTGGGCACCTGGTCTCACTCAAATATTGGGAGTGCGCTTCTTTTTATGTCGTGGATGCTTTTGTTTGTTTGCTTTGGTTCCCTTTTTATTTTGATTTTGTATGCCTTTGGCTTATGATTTTCTGAATTATCAATTTTGTACTGTTTATTGGGATATGGTCATTGTCCATATTTGTCACTCATTTTGGATGGAAGCATCACTAAGCATCACTAAGCATCACTAATGAGGATTTAATATCCAAAACATGTATCTGTTGCATGAGAAATTGATTTGAAATTTCTTCGAAAGTTAAAGAGTTCGAACACTTCCATATTATTTACATTGGGTGTTTTGGAATTTTGCCGTGGGTGCTGCAACTGAGTAATGAACATTGGAGATCCCCTCTTTCCCCTTTGTGCTGTTCAGGCTCTCGAAATAAAATATTGCTTGTGGTTGCTTGGTCTGAACGAATGTGTCGAATATATCGGGGCTGTACATGTTGGATTGATTTTCCGTTACTCGAAAGTCCTACGGTTGGCAGAAACAATTGCATTGCTCTTATGCATATGTAGGCATCGGCAATCATTGTTTCGCATCTGTCATAGCGATATTGACTGCGTTAGTTCTGCTTTTTCCGTTTCTTTTTGACTGTAAATGTTTATTTTTACCATTTCATTGGATGATGAATTGTCAGTTGTCGTATCACAAATTGTGTAATACTACGTAGCGTACTCCTCGGGCCTCTTCTAATCAATGATATCCTTGTGTTTACCATCTCTTTTTTATTTCTTAATCGGCTGCTGTGTCTAGTTCTTAAATGATGCTATCGATCTTGAAGACGTTTCAGTCATTCCAGAAATTAACATTTGAATCACTTGGTGAGTGTCACTGCTGGTGGACCGGGAGTCCCCGAGGGCACATGTAGCCAAGTTCGATCAACTTCGGTTGATCGTCTGTCTCTTCAACGCATTCGAAAATTTCTGTTATCAAAAAACCTTGGAATTTCTAAAAAGTGGGTCCTGTAGCATCATATCCCACCCATCCTGCTACGTTTTTCGGTACATTTTTGGACATATTTTTCACATTCTTTGACCATATTACATTGTTTAGATTGAGGATCACTGACGAGGGTTAAGTACCCGAAACGTGCATGTCTGGTCCATGCTGTAAATTAATCTGTTCTTAAATGATGCATCGATCTTGAATACGTTTAACATCATATATATATATATATATGGCACTGAAGATGTCATTGTTTATTAATTACAAAATTGAATGTCTTTCGTAATTACAACACTGTAAGATGAATATACAAACACCACTGTCACTGTAACTTTAATTGTGGTCTTAGTGATTGTCATAATATTGTTGTATTTCAAATCAAAGGTGAGGTTCCTACCAGAACCAAAGAGTTTAAATCTTACAGAAGTTTTAAGAATTTTGATCACGAAAGTTTTCTAGATGATTTACAGAAGTCAGGTTTAGATTGTGCTGAGTTAAGTGAAGATGTAAATATTGCTTTTAATGTTTTTCAGAAGAAATTTATGAAGGTAGTTAATCAGCATGCACCTTTAAAAAAGAGAAAGTGTTTTGAAAGAAGTGCTCCTTTCATGAACAAGGCACTCAAAACTGCTATTTTTAGAAAGAGAAATCTTCATAATGTGTATTTGAGAAATAGGTCAAATACAAATTGGGAAAATTTCAGAAAACAAAGAAATTTAGTCACATCTTTAAGAAGAAAGTCAATAAACCAGTATTTTGTAGAAAGATGTCAAGGCGGACCAAAATCGAGAGATTTTTGGCCCACGATACAACCGTTTTTAACAAACAAAGGTTCAAATATCAAAAAAGACATAGTTTTGTCAGAGAATGATTCTCTATTATGTGATCAGTCTATTGTTAGTGAGGTTTTCAATGATTTTTTTGTAAATGTGGCCAAGAACATAGGGGACCAAACAGTCGTCATGAATGAGTCACATGAGACTGTTAAAACCATTGTTGAAAACAGTGACAAATGTGACCCTCTATGTTTCAAACCTGTTGAGCCAAATTTTGTTAAGAAATGTATAGATAAACTAGGCATAAAGAAGGCAACTGGTTATGATGGTGTATCGGCTAAACTTATGAAACTAGCTCAACCAGTCATTACTTTTCCAATCACATCTCTTGTAAATAAATCTTTTATGCATTCAACTTTTCCAGACCATCTGAAGTTAGCACAGGTTGTGCCTTTGCACAAAAAGAACAGCACATTAGAAAAGGGAAACTATCGACCTGTAAGTATTTTACCTGTGATGTCCAAAATCTTTGAACGTGCCATCCACTGTCAACTGGTTGAATTTTTTAATGATCATTTTAATCCTTTACTTTCGGCTTTTAGATCAGGATATGGATGCCAGTCTGTACTTTTGAAAATAGTTGAAGACTGGAAACATGCTTTAGATCGGAATATGTATATAGGTGTTATTTTAATGGATTTGTCAAAAGCATTTGACTGTTTACCTCATGATCTTTTACTTCTTAAACTCAAGGCATACGGATTATCAGCCGAGGCAGTTAAACTACTCAGTAGCTACTTTTCAAATAGGAAACAATGTGTTAAGGTAAACAATGTGTGTAGTTCATTTTTAGATTTGTACAAATGAGTACCCCAAGGGTCCATTCTGGGGCCAGTCCTTTTTAATATTTTTCTGAATGATATTTTTATTCTGTGTCATCTAGCACATTGTATAACTATGCTGATGATAATACACTTTCCCACGCCAGTCATAATCTTTCTGAAGTTGTAAATGTCTTAGAAAATGATAGTTCGAATTTAGTTAAGTGGTTTAGCACCAATCAGATGAAGGCAAATCCTGATAAATTTCAATCAATATGTATAGGTAAAAAAACACATTGTATGAACGTCTCTTTTGAAATTGATGGTAATACCATTGTTCCAGAAAATGAAATGAAACTACTGGGTGTGACTTTTGATTACGAGTTGAAATTTAAGACCCAGGTTAGTATTATGTGTAAAAAAGCTTCCAGACAATTAAATGTTTTGAAAAGAATAGGAAGATTTTTAAATAGATTAGGAAGGCTCACTGTTTATTATACTTTTATAATGTCAAATTTTAATTATTGTCCACTTGTGTGGCATTTTTGTGGGGAGAAGGAAACCCAAAAAATGGAAAAGATCCAAGAGAGAGCACTTCGTTTTATTTATACAGATTACAAAAGCAATTATGAAACTCTTTTAGATAGGTCAAAGCTTCCAACTCTTAGACTTCGTAGATTATAAGATCTGTTGTGTTAGAAACTTTTAAAATCATCAATAATCAAGGACCATCTTATCTTCATGATCTAGTAAATTTTAAAAGCAATCATTATTCTTTTAGATACGCAAATACAGCTACAGTACCTCAGGTAAGAACAACTGCTTATGGTACAAATTCTTTGAGTTTCTTGGCACCAAAGCTATGGAATAGCCTGCCAAATTCTTTGAGAGAAATGTCATATTTTAACGAGTTTAAGCATAACATCAACAGCTGGTCTGGTCCTAGCTGTAAATGTAGCTCTTGTTCATTTTCAGTTCCTTAGTGCTTGATATATGCTTTTTATGTGCTTGTACTGTCTGCATTACATGTTTACGCTTATGCTTTGCTGTGATATTGAGTATGCGTTATGTAGCCTAGTCATTATGTGTTATGTCTTGTCTGCTTTTATGTTGATTCCGTTGTTGCATGATTATCCTTTGAGTTGCATTTTTAGTTCATCTTTAGTTTTACTTTTATCTGCTTTAATACATCATGCTGTATGCCTTTTATTACGTAGATATTAGTTAGTTTTAGTTATATTTCTTTACCTGCTTATGTATATGCTGCATGTTTTAGTATGTAGATATTATAGCTAGATGCAGTATAGTTCTAATTGACTGCATGAATCTTATAATATGATTATAATATTTATTGTGATACTTGATATGAAATGTCGGTAAATAGCTCTTAAGAGCTAATGTTTGTTGTTCACATGTGCAAACCGACTTTAAATAAATATTAGTTGAGTTGAGTTGAGTTTAAACACCTTAGTATAAAGGCAGTGGCTCCGGATACGAACGTTCGTATCTTTAGACCTATGTCTCCGCGTACGAACACAAATCGTAGTGAGGTAGACTGCATATATATTTCAGTTTGGTTCCTTTTTTAAGGCATCTTATCCGGAGCCACTGCCTAGTAGAAAAGGCGTTTGATGATTCTAGCACAATTGCGATAGTAATTTTGCTTGTAATGTCACCATAAAAGCCAGTTGTTAAATTTGTATGCGTCCAAATTTCAAAAGAAGCTGACAATATTTTTGTAAAATTTCCAGAAAGTCTTTCCTTGCTTGTGAACGCGATTTCAACCTTGACCTAAAAGTATCTTGGTATAATTTGTAAAAAAAATCAAAGCATCGTCCTTTCTGACCATGTCTCAGCAGTCATTCTCGATTTTATGACTCCATTTGACTTTATAAAATGTTCAAAAATAAAGTTCATCCAGTTAAAAAAATATTTTCTTCTTCAAAAAGTATTATGATCGAAATTTCTAAATTCATTGATTTTTTACACACCACATTTTCCTAAAATTCTAAAGGTACCATTGAAAAGAGGTACCCTACACACGGTAACGGAGGTTAATTCTTCCAGAGCGTGATATGAAATGCTCGGAAAAAATAAATAAAAGAAGATTTTCTTGCCTCAATATGCATTTTTATACAGTTCATAACCGTATCAAGTGATTTAAGTGAAGCAAGAGTTTACATTGTCTGATTGAGATCATTTTCAAGACTTACTAAAGGATACAATATTTTCTTCCTTTTATGATAAGAATATAACCTATTGGAATCTTACATATACAGTGCTCCCCCGATATAACGCCAACATCCGTCCAGAGAAAAAATTGGCGTTAAAGTGAGGGTGGCGTTACATCGAGGGAGTAAATAAAAGGATGATAGACAGCTATACGCTTTACAAAATACTTATTTTCGCATTTCAAGAATGTGCTGGGTCAAAAAAAAATACATGTACACGTAGAGTGTTCAAAACATTTTATTTGAGGCGGCGATTGAGAAATTTAAGAGCAAATAAACGATCAGAGGAAATTCAAACCGGCGACTTTTATCATCCGAGTCGGGGAAATTTCGTCGGGTGCCGCCCCTTATAGAGTTCAGTGTTAAACAGTAACATGAAATACATGATACAGGTTTATTCGTTTTTTAGAACATGTAGGCACTGATGAGCACATTCCTTGCATTGGCATTAGTAGCGCCGAGATACACCCACAACGCATCTTTTACTTTTTCGTCTATAGTCGGTTCAATGACGCTTGAATTTAATGCTGGGCTGAATGCCGTTTTTTTTTTTTTTAAATATCTGCATCCTCACTAGACTCTCAATAAGAAATAATTTAAGTTCAAATTACACTATCTAGGTAAACGTACATATTGATTGTTTATCAAAACATTCATGTAAACGAAAATAAAGCCAAGCGCGATAATTAAGTTGTTTGTTTGGTTATGACAACTCAATTAATTAAATGGCATTGTAATCGGGGTTTTTATATACCAAATACGACAGTTTGTGCGCCGAACTCAGTGGCGGATGGCGGTATGCGGGGGCTGGCGTTACAACGGGGGTTTATAATGTAAGGAAATCTGTACATTGGGAAAAAGTGGCGGTAGCCGGGGTTGGCGGTTTAACGAGGGGCGATAAATCGGGGGAGCAGTGTACATAAAGAATACATGTTGAAATGGTTTTAGGCCTTCTTAATAGGAATTAAAGGATACAAGAAGTAAATATTGATATCGTTTTCAGCAGAAAACAAGAACTATATTTCTTACAACAACTTAAACAAGCATAATAGAAAGTCAGCCCAATGGTAACGGCTGTTAAAAAAGACCGAAATAACCTTCAAAATTGTTATGAATACTAATATTCATTGCTGTAAATCACCTATTTTTTGCACAAATGTTAGAAAGATTTCAATAGGTATTCATGCATATTCGAATAATTGTGAGTACTTGGAAAATACGACGTATTCGGAGTCAGTCACGGATGTTAATACAAGCAAAAACTTTGATGCTCAATGAAACAATCAAAGTTATGAACAAGAACTCCTTTGTATAGTACTTTTCTTAAGTAATTTGGATAGCCTTTCGAAAATAGGAAGAATGAACATTGTATCTTCGTCTAAACTTTTGATTTCAAAGCATGAATGTAAAACAAGAAAATCCAAAAACATTTTAACATCCGTTACTTCTTTTTATAAGGCATATGCACTTGATAATCAACAGCTGATAGTAAAAACACGATTTATAAGTCCACGAAATGTATGGGCATTCAATTGTAACGCTCATTCGCAAAGGAAATGTTATCAAATTACCATTATGGGAATGTCTAAGCTTCATGTGTAGACTTCACATAACTATAGGCCGAATTGACCACTTTTCTTGCATGCTAGGACGATTACTACGCCAGTATTTGTTTGAGACTATTGCTTTATATTTAAATACTTAATTTATCATTAAAATTCGCACCAATAGATATCAGATTCATTTTTAATTAATATATTGATAGTTTATCACTTATCTCGTATTTCTTAACATCCGTTACTTCTTTTATCTTCAACTAAATTGTCCCAAATATGTAATTAAGTAAACCAATACCAACTTGAAATTAAGAGACTGAATATCTCTACCAGAAACTGAATGAAAATTATAGTTTTACTAGTTTTCTGAGTAACTAGGAAATCTATAATACATATACCTTTCGAGACGAATTTTTGCATCAAAATGGCTCTAGATTATGTGTCTTGCAAAATCGCAGACAAATATGCAGTTATTTTTAATTCTTATTCTCTCGTTTTACAAAGTTAGATAAGTATAGTTCATTTTACCCATCATACCTGTAAATATCAATGTTCTTATACGTAGGATCTGTTGGTCACGCTTGTTAAGTGTAACGGATGTTAAAAATTTCTTCGAAAATCTGTCCACAAGAAAGACATAAATAGTGGAAAGGAAATATAATTTGTATAAATAAGTAGTTCACGACCAAGCCTTCATAAGGATAATACCACGGTTTCTGATTACTGACCAGGGCATGCCCTACATACGGTCACGCTTGTTAAAACCTGAACGTATGACATCAAGAAATACGGAAACAACGCTCTCCCATTCAATTATGAAAGCTTCAATGATGATCTGCATTTAATATCTTTGAAGAATGGTAAAAGTAGACTTGAAAAAGGACGAACAATGCAGTGACATGGTGATGCTTGTAAATTTGTGATCATCGGAATGTACGTAACGCCTGTTAATGCCGCTTTAGCGACAACACATTATGAGTAACTGAAAAGATATCCTTGTCAATCTGCATCTTAACGATTGAAAACAACAACCTCTGACATTCATGATTGAAATTAGTAACAATGATGTGATTCAAATCAGTTAAATTTTTGAGATAAAAGGTCTTCTTTTTACGTATATGGGGCTGCGACATGCAGATTTTGCACTATTCGCCAAGTTTGATGCAATAGATCATCCACATATAATGCAAAAGATACAAAGTTTAGGTTATATAATTTCACAATTATATGTATTGTTTCAAAATAATCATAAAGATCACAAAAGAGCTAGGTAGTTAATCAGCATGCACCTTTAAAAAAGAGAAAGTGTTTTGAAAGAAGTGCTCCTTTCATGAACAAGGCACTCAAAACTGCTATTTTTAGAAAGAGAAATCTTCATAATGTGTATTTGAGAAATAGGTCAAATACAAATTGGGAAAATTTCAGAAAACAAAGAAATTTAGTCACATCTTTAAGAAGAAAGTCAATAAACCAGTATTTTGTAGAAAGATGTCAAGGCGGACCAAAATCGAGAGATTTTTGGCCCACGATACAACCGTTTTTAACAAACAAAGGTTCAAATATTAAAAAAGACATAGTTTTGTCAGAGAATGATTCTCTATTATGTGATCAGTCTATTGTTAGTGAGGTTTTCAATGATTTTTTTGTAAATGTGGCCAAGAACATAGGGGACCAAACAGTCGTCATGAATGAGTCACATGAGACTGTTAAAACCATTGTTGAAAACAGTGACAAATGTGACCCTCTATGTTTCAAACCTGTTGAGCCAAATTTTGTTAAGAAATGTATAGATAAACTAGGCATAAAGAAGGCAACTGGTTATGATGGTGTATCGGCTAAACTTATGAAACTAGCTCAACCAGTCATTACTTTTCCAATCACATCTCTTGTAAATAAATCTTTTATGCATTCAACTTTTCCAGACCATCTGAAGTTAGCACAGGTTGTGCCTTTGCACAAAAAGAACAGCACATTAGAAAAGGGAAACTATCGACCTGTAAGTATTTTACCTGTGATGTCCAAAATCTTTGAACGTGCCATCCACTGTCAACTGGTTGAATTTTTTAATGATCATTTTAATCCTTTACTTTCGGCTTTTAGATCAGGATATGGATGCCAGTCTGTACTTTTGAAAATAGTTGAAGACTGGAAACATGCTTTAGATCGGAATATGTATATAGGTGTTATTTTAATGGATTTGTCAAAAGCATTTGACTGTTTACCTCATGATCTTTTACTTCTTAAACTCAAGGCATACGGATTATCAGCCGAGGCAGTTAAACTACTCAGTAGCTACTTTTCAAATAGGAAACAATGTGTTAAGGTAAACAATGTGTGTAGTTCATTTTTAGATTTGTACAAATGAGTACCCCAAGGGTCCATTCTGGGGCCAGTCCTTTTTAATATTTTTCTGAATGATATTTTTATTCTGTGTCATCTAGCACATTGTATAACTATGCTGATGATAATACACTTTCCCACGCCAGTCATAATCTTTCTGAAGTTGTAAATGTCTTAGAAAATGATAGTTCGAATTTAGTTAAGTGGTTTAGCACCAATCAGATGAAGGCAAATCCTGATAAATTTCAATCAATATGTATAGGTAAAAAAACACATTGTATGAACGTCTCTTTTGAAATTGATGGTAATACCATTGTTCCAGAAAATGAAATGAAACTACTGGGTGTGACTTTTGATTACGAGTTGAAATTTAAGACCCAGGTTAGTATTATGTGTAAAAAAGCTTCCAGACAATTAAATGTTTTGAAAAGAATAGGAAGATTTTTAAATAGATTAGGAAGGCTCACTGTTTATTATACTTTTATAATGTCAAATTTTAATTATTGTCCACTTGTGTGGCATTTTTGTGGGGAGAAGGAAACCCAAAAAATGGAAAAGATCCAAGAGAGAGCACTTCGTTTTATTTATACAGATTACAAAAGCAATTATGAAACTCTTTTAGATAGGTCAAAGCTTCCAACTCTTAGACTTCGTAGATTATAAGATCTGTTGTGTTAGAAACTTTTAAAATCATCAATAATCAAGGACCATCTTATCTTCATGATCTAGTAAATTTTAAAAGCAATCATTATTCTTTTAGATACGCAAATACAGCTACAGTACCTCAGGTAAGAACAACTGCTTATGGTACAAATTCTTTGAGTTTCTTGGCACCAAAGCTATGGAATAGCCTGCCAAATTCTTTGAGAGAAATGTCATATTTTAACGAGTTTAAGCATAACATCAACAGCTGGTCTGGTCCTAGCTGTAAATGTAGCTCTTGTTCATTTTCAGTTCCTTAGTGCTTGATATATGCTTTTTATGTGCTTGTACTGTCTGCATTACATGTTTACGCTTATGCTTTGCTGTGATATTGAGTATGCGTTATGTAGCCTAGTCATTATGTGTTATGTCTTGTCTGCTTTTATGTTGATTCCGTTGTTGCATGATTATCCTTTGAGTTGCATTTTTAGTTCATCTTTAGTTTTACTTTTATCTGCTTTAATACATCATGCTGTATGCCTTTTATTACGTAGATATTAGTTAGTTTTAGTTATATTTCTTTACCTGCTTATGTATATGCTGCATGTTTTAGTATGTAGATATTATAGCTAGATGCAGTATAGTTCTAATTGACTGCATGAATCTTATAATATGATTATAATATTTATTGTGATACTTGATATGAAATGTCGGTAAATAGCTCTTAAGAGCTAATGTTTGTTGTTCACATGTGCAAACCGACTTTAAATAAATATTAGTTGAGTTGAGTTGAGTTTAAACACCTTAGTATAAAGGCAGTGGCTCCGGATACGAACGTTCGTATCTTTAGACCTATGTCTCCGCGTACGAACACAAATCGTAGTGAGGTAGACTGCATATATATTTCAGTTTGGTTCCTTTTTTAAGGCATCTTATCCGGAGCCACTGCCTAGTAGAAAAGGCGTTTGATGATTCTAGCACAATTGCGATAGTAATTTTGCTTGTAATGTCACCATAAAAGCCAGTTGTTAAATTTGTATGCGTCCAAATTTCAAAAGAAGCTGACAATATTTTTGTAAAATTTCCAGAAAGTCTTTCCTTGCTTGTGAACGCGATTTCAACCTTGACCTAAAAGTATCTTGGTATAATTTGTAAAAAAAATCAAAGCATCGTCCTTTCTGACCATGTCTCAGCAGTCATTCTCGATTTTATGACTCCATTTGACTTTATAAAATGTTCAAAAATAAAGTTCATCCAGTTAAAAAAATATTTTCTTCTTCAAAAAGTATTATGATCGAAATTTCTAAATTCATTGATTTTTTACACACCACATTTTCCTAAAATTCTAAAGGTACCATTGAAAAGAGGTACCCTACACACGGTAACGGAGGTTAATTCTTCCAGAGCGTGATATGAAATGCTCGGAAAAAATAAATAAAAGAAGATTTTCTTGCCTCAATATGCATTTTTATACAGTTCATAACCGTATCAAGTGATTTAAGTGAAGCAAGAGTTTACATTGTCTGATTGAGATCATTTTCAAGACTTACTAAAGGATACAATATTTTCTTCCTTTTATGATAGCGAGCGGAGCTCGCTGCAAAGGCCCGAAGGGCCTTTGCGAGCGAAGCTCGCATTTATGGTAACGCGTGTACGTAAGTATGGGAAAATGCACGAGCAAAAGATATACATACTAAGAGCTGAAAAAGTATGGTAACAGTACCGCGGATACGGGTAAAAGTGACTCGATTCCCTTAAACGACAGAGCAGGAGAACATACCTTGACAAATTCGCAATGGATAGAATTCTTCTATTTTATGGCGCAATAAAACTAAGTGAAACTCGCCGAATTGTTCGTCTGAAAATCAGAAATTCAGCAGCAACTAATCCGCCATCTTTATCACTAATGACGACACAACGGTACGTAACTCTGCAGTATACTTGACGTCATTATTCCTCTGTATGTGACGTCATTGTAGCAGTGCGCTCATTTTCACGTGCAAGAATGGTACACGATTGTAGTAATGGCGCAAGAAGGAACAGTAACACAAAAGAGCCGCGATTTTCTAACGCTTTTCAGTGTATCATACAGTTAAGATGAATATGATCGAAATAATTATTTGGTAAAGAAGAAAGATTTTATTTTTTTCAATTGATTTCAAGGTCATTAGAGAGGAAAGGGGAGGGATTTCAGACTCCCTCGCTAATGATATACGTCCGTGTAAAGTACATGGGACGGATCCAGATTATTATTTTTTTCTTCTTTTTTTTTGGCATTGGGAAGGGGAGGTCCAGCTTGACCGGCGGTGAGGGATTCCTGGAGTGCCAAGGTTATGATTTTGAAAAATTTTCGATTTTGAGATCAAGGTTTTTAAGGTTTTAAAGTAAAGTAATTTTTATTTAGAGTCGGAAATTTGTACATACATAACAAATAACATGAGCTCTGTAGAGCTCTTAAACCGACTATCACAAAGTTTTACAAAATTTTTGGTTTCTTTTTCCTCCGCTCGCACATAAGGCTTTGCCTTGAATCATATTAAGAATATAACCTATTGGAATCTTACATATACAGTGCTCCCCCGATATAACGCCAACATCCGTCCAGAGAAAAAATTGGCGTTAAAGTGAGGGTGGCGTTACATCGAGGGAGTAAATAAAAGGATGATAGACAGCTATACGCTTTACAAAATACTTATTTTCGCATTTCAAGAATGTGCTGGGTCAAAAAAAAATACATGTACACGTAGAGTGTTCAAAACATTTTATTTGAGGCGGCGATTGAGAAATTTAAGAGCAAATAAACGATCAGAGGAAATTCAAACCGGCGACTTTTATCATCCGAGTCGGGGAAATTTCGTCGGGTGCCGCCCCTTATAGAGTTCAGTGTTAAACAGTAACATGAAATACATGATACAGGTTTATTCGTTTTTTAGAACATGTAGGCACTGATGAGCACATTCCTTGCATTGGCATTAGTAGCGCCGAGATACACCCACAACGCATCTTTTACTTTTTCGTCTATAGTCGGTTCAATGACGCTTGAATTTAATGCTGGGCTGAATGCCGTTTTTTTTTTTTAAATATCTGCATCCTCACTAGACTCTCAATAAGTAATAATTTAAGTTCAAATTACACTATCTAGGTAAACGTACATATTGATTGTTTATCAAAACATTCATGTAAACGAAAATAAAGCCAAGCGCGATAATTAAGTTGTTTGTTTGGTTATGACAACTCAATTAATTAAATGGCATTGTAATCGGGGTTTTTATATACCAAATACGACAGTTTGTGCGCCGAACTCAGTGGCGGATGGCGGTATGCGGGGGCTGGCGTTACAACGGGGGTTTATAATGTAAGGAAATCTGTACATTGGGAAAAAGTGGCGGTAGCCGGGGTTGGCGGTTTAACGAGGGGCGATAAATCGGGGGAGCAGTGTACATAAAGAATACATGTTGAAATGGTTTTAGGCCTTCTTAATAGGAATTAAAGGATACAAGAAGTAAATATTGATATCGTTTTCAGCAGAAAACAAGAACTATATTTCTTACAACAACTTAAACAAGCATAATAGAAAGTCAGCCCAATGGTAACGGCTGTTAAAAAAGACCGAAATAACCTTCAAAATTGTTATGAATACTAATATTCATTGCTGTAAATCACCTATTTTTTGCACAAATGTTAGAAAGATTTCAATAGGTATTCATGCATATTCGAATAATTGTGAGTACTTGGAAAATACGACGTATTCGGAGTCAGTCACGGATGTTAATACAAGCAAAAACTTTGATGCTCAATGAAACAATCAAAGTTATGAACAAGAACTCCTTTGTATAGTACTTTTCTTAAGTAATTTGGATAGCCTTTCGAAAATAGGAAGAATGAACATTGTATCTTCGTCTAAACTTTTGATTTCAAAGCATGAATGTAAAACAAGAAAATCCAAAAACATTTTAACATCCGTTACTTCTTTTTATAAGGCATATGCACTTGATAATCAACAGCTGATAGTAAAAACACGATTTATAAGTCCACGAAATGTATGGGCATTCAATTGTAACGCTCATTCGCAAAGGAAATGTTATCAAATTACCATTATGGGAATGTCTAAGCTTCATGTGTAGACTTCACATAACTATAGGCCGAATTGACCACTTTTCTTGCATGCTAGAACGATTACTACGCCAGTATTTGTTTGAGACTATTGCTTTATATTTAAATACTTAATTTATCATTAAAATTCGCACCAATAGATATCAGATTCATTTTTAATTAATATATTGATAGTTTATCACTTATCTCGTATTTCTTAACATCCGTTACTTCTTTTATCTTCAACTAAATTGTCCCAAATATGTAATTAAGTAAACCAATACCAACTTGAAATTAAGAGACTGAATATCTCTACCAGAAACTGAATGAAAATTATAGTTTTACTAGTTTTCTGAGTAACTAGGAAATCTATAATACATATACCTTTCGAGACGAATTTTTGCATCAAAATGGCTCTAGATTATGTGTCTTGCAAAATCGCAGACAAATATGCAGTTATTTTTAATTCTTATTCTCTCGTTTTACAAAGTTAGATAAGTATAGTTCATTTTACCCATCATACCTGTAAATAACAATGTTCTTATACGTAGGATCTGTTGGTCACGCTTGTTAAGTGTAACGGATGTTAAAAATTTCTTCGAAAATCTGTCCACAAGAAAGACATAAATAGTGGAAAGGAAATATAATTTGTATAAATAAGTAGTTCACGACCAAGCCTTCATAAGGATAATACCACGGTTTCTGATTACTGACCAGGGCATGCCCTACATACGGTCACGCTTGTTAAAACCTGAACGTATGACATCAAGAAATACGGAAACAACGCTCTCCCATTCAATTATGAAAGCTTCAATGATGATCTGCATTTAATATCTTTGAAGAATGGTAAAAGTAGACTTGAAAAAGGACGAACAATGCAGTGACATGGTGATGCTTGTAAATTTGTGATCATCGGAATGTACGTAACGCCTGTTAATGCCGCTTTAGCGACAACACATTATGAGTAACTGAAAAGATATCCTTGTCAATCTGCATCTTAACGATTGAAAACAACAACCTCTGACATTCATGATTGAAATTAGTAACAATGATGTGATTCAAATCAGTTAAATTTTTGAGATAAAAGGTCTTCTTTTTACGTATATGGGGCTGCGACATGCAGATTTTGCACTATTCGCCAAGTTTGATGCAATAGATCATCCACATATAATGCAAAAGATACAAAGTTTAGGTTATATAATTTCACAATTATATGTATTGTTTCAAAATAATCATAAAGATCACAAAAGAGCTTTACCATATTCCTCTATAACTGCGAGGAAGTATAGCGACAGGGATTTTTCAAAATGGGTAGTAAAATCGAGAATGACTGTCAGACGTAATTGGCTCGCACCTCCATGTGAAACTCAAATAATCAAACAATTCCACGTATATAACATTTTGCTCGACAAGCTTACTTACTGCGTCTATCATTATCCAAGTCCTTTGTTGTTTGAGGTCCCGATTTTTGTGAGATCGAGCCACAAGAAAGTCCCGTGCATAATTCAAATGGATAGTGTATAAGATACAAGTAATAAGGGAGGTCCAAGGTAGAGTATGCAAAATTAGCATGCAACCGTTTTATCGTGGATAGAAGATTTTTCGTTTTCGAATTTCCTCTGATCTTGATTTTGAAGCATCGCTAGGTCGGAAGTATTTGAAGGGGCACACTAAAAGTGGTAGTCCGAGTCGGGAAAAGCCGAGTTGAGATTTTTAATTTCAAATTTCTCGGCAACGGATGGATAGATTTTGATGAAATTGTCTGGAAATATCAATTTTATACATACTAATCGATTCATTTTATTTGATTGTAAAATAATTGATTATTTTGTAAGTAATTAGCAATAAACCGATTTTTAGCACACTAAAAGTGGTAGTCCGAGTCCGAGTTGAAAAATAAAAAAACGCAGATAATTCACGATTGGGGGGATGGATTTTGTTCAAATTTTCAGAATTTGTTACAAATGGATATTGGAATGATCGGAACTCTTCTTTTTAAAAATTCATTGGTTTATTTTGTGTTTTTAAGTATAACAAGTAGAAGCCGAGTCTGAGTCAAAAACGAAAAGCCGAGTTGAGATTTTAAATGCAGATTTGTTTATGGGCAACGATTGCATTAAATTTGATGAAATTTTCAGGAAATATGTATTTTATGAAAACAAATCGACACGTATAATTGGATTTTTTTTTAGTTATTGATTATTTACACGTAATCAGCCTTTAACCGAGTTTAATTTCATTGAAACCGTTTTAATGAAAATCTAAGGAAAAAAAAAAGAAATGTCAAATCACTTAAAATGGTCCTTAAACCAACAAAGATGATTGAACTAAGACCTATCGAAATTAAAACAAACAAAGGAACACCCCCCCCCCCCCCCCCAAAAAAAAGCCCCCCTCCACGATTTTATACAAAATTTGTTCAATGAGCATCATCATGATCATGTGTTTATTCTGTCAAGCAAAGACTGATTCCAATATCTAAAAAATAATTCTATCTGTGGTAAGGGGGAGGGGGTGTGTCTGATTTTCTAAAGCTTCTAAAACTTTGGGATCAATCATTATTAAATAATTTCAAAGATATAGATAGCTATTTCCTCCTATTAAACATGAGCATGATGAGTAAGTAAACATCAAAAGCAATGTATTGGGGGGGGGGGTTCTACACCATTGTACAACTTTGGAATTATTATTCGTTCCTATTAAACATGAAAACATGCGTAATTTGAAGCACTTAGTATTGCTTTAAGTATTCCATCGGCAGCCCAGTACAATCACTGAAGTACATGTTTTAAATAAATT
This sequence comes from Pinctada fucata, assembly GCA_028142955.1. NCBI lineage: Eukaryota > Metazoa > Mollusca > Bivalvia > Pterioida > Pteriidae > Pinctada > Pinctada fucata. The sequence continues at coordinate 41,776,970 of AP027111.1, read as the reverse complement.
GGTCGAGAAGGATGGCTGAAGGGGAGGAAAGGAGGCCATTCAAATATAAATGACAACTATTATAAATATTGTCATTTATATTTATAGGTGAATATCTGTTTATGCTGATTATCTATAAGATGATTAATCATTTAAAAATCTAATAGATACATAGATTTATTTGTATAAGATAAATATTTCCTGAGATTTTCAGCAAAATCTATGCACTCATTTATATATCATGTATATACAGAAATTCGAATCTGAAATCTCAGCCCGGACTCGGCTATTCCTTATTTTTTTTTTCAAAAACAAAAATATTGTAAATAATCTAGGAAAAGGATAAGTCTGATCATTCTTATTTGAATTTCCAACAAATTCTGAAAAGTTGGAAAAAAATCATCCATCCATCATGTCCATGCATGGATAATAGTATCTGAGATTTTTTTATATCTCAACTTGGACTGGGACTACCACTCGGTTTATAGATAAATACTTCCAAGATAAGCAAATATTTCAAAATCAAATGATATACATCAATTTGCATGTATACAATGGATGTTTCCTGAAATTTTCATCAAAATCTATCAACTCGTTGCCGAGAAATCTGAATTTAAAATCTCAACTGGGCTTTTTGTCTTTGACTCGGACTCGACTTTTACTTATTTTAGTTCTAAAACAAAATATTGTCCATAGACCTGTTAAAATGAGGTTTCTTAGCATTCCAATATCAAATTCTAACAAATTCTGAAAGTTTGAATAAAATCAATCCGTCCATTCATGAATTTAAAATCTACGCTTTTTGATTTCTCAACTCGGACTCGGGCTACCACTTTTAGTGTGCTAAAAATCGGTTTATTGCTAATTTTTTCCAAGATATACAAATGTTTCAAAATCTAAAAACACACGTTATCGATTAGGGCTGTGCAATTTTATTGTCATATCGGTGCACTGCGATATTTTCGTTTCCAATACGTACCGCGGTACGTTTTTCGAAATACCGGTTCGAGTTCAATATTTTACTTTACAGAGTAATCGTTACATAGAAAGTATCCTGGTCAAAAACGACAAACAAATATACGTTTCAACAATCGAATTCATCCTTATTTCAATAAAATATATGTTCTTATGGCGTTTCATTGAGCTGAACCAGAGATTGACGTTCTCAGTCAGAGGAAATATGAGCTGACGATATGACGATCTGTCATTTATATTCTACATGTAAATTATTTCGCAACGGTTTTAATGGTTAACTTCAAAACAACATGATTCTTGAACTCAGCTAATTTCCCATCTTTTGACATAATTTGTTAGTTCCAACCGTCCAGTGTTTTTTTTTTTTGGCCCCTTCCAAATGCCAAATTTCCTATATTTTTCCTCCAAAATCACTCTCAAATTCTCGAAGAGAAATTATTTTTAAAAATCACATGAAAACCTGGAAGTCAGCACAGTCTACGTGCATTTCATACTTTGTTCAGCTCAAGCAAATAAATGAATTAGCAGTGTTATTAAAGAGGGTTAGACTTTGGTGAGAATTTGTATTAGGAAAAATAACAATTTTAGACATTTTCTCAAATAGGTCAGACACAGACACCTTCCCCGAATAATAATAAAAAAAATCCTGGTTACGTTTCACATCATTATCGTGCTCCACATTGGCTTGTATTGATGAAGCCTGGCAGTTTTCTTTTTTTCTTTTTCAAGTTTCAACTGTTTGTATTTGTGAAAAGAACACGACTTTTATTTAATTGTTTACGACTTTGTTTCTGAGGCTATTTTCTGTGATCCCAAATTTTGACTAAAAATAGAATCAGCAATAATACTGATGATACAAAGATAGACTGTGTCTTGTTTTAGTGTTTTCAGTATAAAAATAATGCTATTAATCTTAAATATTGCAATAAATCGCAATATGAAATCTTGTATCGCAATATATCGCAATACGTTTTTTGGGCCGCAATACCCAGCCCTATTATCGATTTGTATTTATAGAATTGATATTTCCTGAAAATTTCATCAAAATCTATCCATCCGTTGCCGAGAAATTTGAAATTAAGAATCTCAACTCGGCTTTTCCCCACTCGGACTCGGACTACCACTTTTAGTGTGCAGTTGTATTTGAATTGTTTCAGTCAAATCCTAGATGTACATTTCCCATCACTGCAAACAGGTCCTGTGTCATATGAACAATTTAGGGTGAAAGTGTGTAAATGATTTGAACTACTCAATGATCAATCTCGTTTCAGATTTGTGCTCGCGTCTTTTTACTATGCTGATTTTCATAACTACCCTTACACGAATCTCACGTCCTACTGTAGTTCAATTATTCAGGTTTTAGTTTGTTTTGAGCCCCCATGTGCTGACAATGAAAAACCATGTACAAACCTTGTTTACTGCAGAAATGGTCACGGTTACATTTGTAGCATATTGACATATTTCTCTTCAAAATCATGTAAAATATTCCATCATTCAAGCATTCAAACACAGGTAAATGCCCAGGTAAGGTTAGCTGATTTTCTTCTGCTCCGATCGCATCAGCATCTTATTCTGTCACTTTGAGCGTAGTTGGTTGCATAAACACATAACATGCACTGTTTAGGTAACCTGAGTCTATGATATATCCCCCTATATGAATTTCAATTGACAAATTTTCCATGTTTACCGACAAAATTGAAAAAAACTTAAGCTTCGTGGACAGTAAAGTGACTTAGTCATGTATGTGACTGTCTAATGAAGTAAATAGAATAATTCCTCCGCAAGGGATTGAACTGATGACCAAAGGATCTTCATTTTGATACCCTACACATAATTACAGCTGCAATGGAGAAATGATATTTTGGTAGGCTATATTTCTCACACCTCTGTTGCAACCTAGCCCAGTCAACTTTAAATGCCAGATTACTACCGTATATTCAGCTTCTATCAGATCTGCCATTTATCATGTTTATAGAACATTTCCTGCAAAGAAAGTCATTTCAGATGTCACCATTTAGACCCATACAAAATTGAAAACTCAAATGCTTTTAAATTAGTAGTCTAATAAAATGGAGAGGTAGAGGTTGAAACCATTAGTACCATGCAAAAAAAATCATGTAAAAGAGCTGTTAATCTGCCCTGAAAAGTCGAAATTTCAAAATGCAAAATTTAGGAATTTTTTTTCGGTAGAAATCCAGTAACTTGGTTTACATATGAATCTGCTATCAGATGGGATAATTTATTCAAAATAAGACCGATATTTGGGTCAAAATAAGCGTTTTTTACATAGAAATCAATGGAAAACAGAAAAGTTTTATACAACATCATTCCCCCCCCCCCCCTCGCTTTACAATGCCACTTTGACCAAAGGTATATATCAAAAAACACATTTTCTGACCAAGTGGCATTCTGAAGAGAGGGGGGGAACAATGTCCCACAGGCGAAAAACGAAAAAAGGGGGGATGGATGACTATTTTTAAATGTGTCTCTAGAGCGATAAAATAGGTTATAATTGATTTTTTTTCGTTTTATATCATGGAACAATATATTAAGAGTGTGTTCTGATCAAATATTTAACCGTTTGGAAGGAAATAAACGAGAAAGTTGTCTATTTCTACACCTTGTGTATTTCGCGCCAGAAACCTACATAAGTGGCTGAGGGGTCCCTGTAAAGTGCGAAACGAAACAAAAACGAAACAAATCGAAACAAAACGAAACAAATCGAAACGAAACAAATCGAAACGAAACGAAACAAATCGAAACGAAACGAAACAGATCGAAATGAAACGAAACAGATCGAAAGGAAACGAAACAAAACATAAAACTTTAAGAAAATGAGAAAAAGAGGAAAAATCGCCAAGAACGAATATTTCAAGACAAGATCAGCATGTAATATTGCCTTAATCCAAGTGTTCTACATTTGTAACTAGTGCCAAGAGGGTTTCTTGAAAGAGTCAAAGTTGACAATTAAGAAAAGTATATGTCGAATGCCATTCTTGTATTTAATGCCCTGTTTACACGACAGGTTTCATGCGATTTAAATCGAATTTAATGCGCATTAGATTTTAGCTGCGTTCACACGGAGAATCTAATGTGCATTAGTTTAATTCGCATTAGATTTAATGCGCATTAGATTTTGTCGTGTGAACGCAAAGCGAATCTAATTCGCATTAAATCTTGCGCATGCGTATATGATATACTAGAATTCTATGGTACATTTCCATCATAACTGGGCACTTTTAATTACCCTTGGACCTCGATACATAGAATAATGGGTAAAAATACTTTATTTCATTCACAATGAGCACTCTAAGTACAGTGTCTCTTTACTTGCGTAGAGTGACGTTATATTATGACGTCATTTTATCCCACAATGACGTCATGCAATGCATGCATAAGTCCAACTTACGAAAAGGTAAATTATTATGAGCAAAACAATATTAAGTACAGTGTCTCTTTACTTGCGTAGAGTGACGTTATATTATGACGTCATTTTATCCCACAATGACGTCATGCAATGCATGCATAAGTCCAACTTACGAAAAGGTAAATTATTATGAGCAAAACAATATAACGGCATGCATTCGACCCTTCTACTATCTAAAGTATACGGCTCTCAGTGCAAATGTACCAAAATCTAATGCGCATTAGAATGTGTCGTGTGAACGTAATGCGAATCTAATTCGCATTAGAATAAGGCGCATCAAATCCAATGCGAATTAGATTAAATGCGCACTCGTGTGAACAGGGCATGAGAGGAAGAAAAGGGAGGGTATAGAAAACCACGCTATGACACCGTAATGAGATCATAAAACGGGGTGGGGCACATTTCAGGGAAAAAAAATCTTATTCTTTTTCAAACGAAATGTGCCCCCCAGTTTTTAATTGTTTTCATTTTTCTGATAAAATTTTCAAATACACATAATGGAACAGTTCCGTTTCCTCTGCGCTAGACTCCTCCCTGCTAAATAATATTTTCAGTCTATGACGAGGTTATTCATCCCATTCACTCTCCTTTAAAATGCAATTGTGCTTTAAACGTCAACTTTGATTCTTTAAGAAACCCTGATTGGGAGGATAACAGTAACCCCCCCCCCCCCAAAAAAAAAATAGGAAATTACTTTTAATATAGATAATCTTGCTCTTATGCGTTCATGTACATACTCTCTTAAAAATTACCACGGAAATTCATCTATATATACCTTTAAAAATTTTTCCCGATCGCTTCTTCAGGCTCGCTTCGCTCACCTTAGTTTTTCATCTAAACAGGTATATTTCCTTTTTCAAGGTTTATAAAAGGAAATAACCCAAATAACTTCACTATTGCACCAATTTACACTTTAAACTTTAAACATTTGTCTTAACCGCCCAAGACCCCCTCCCCCCACGGGGAGGGGGCGGCAGGAGGAGAGTGGTACCCCCTGACCCTTCAATAAGATCTTGTCTTGAAATATTCGTTCTCGGCGATTTTTCCTCTTTTTCTCATTTTCTTTAAGTTTAATGTTTTGTTTCATTTCGTTTCGATCTGTTTCGTTTCGTTTCGATCTGTTTCGTTTCGTTTTGTTTCGATCTGTTTCGTTTCGATTTGTTTCGATTTGTTTCGTTTCGTTTCGATTTGTTTCGTTTCGTTTCGTTTTTATTTGGTTTCATACTTTACAGGTACCCAGTGGCTGAGAAGAACGAAATAAAACCGTTTTTCAGTTTCCGGATTGTAGAGTTTGCCGATTGTATTGATATTATAACATCAAAGTTAATTTCTCTTATCCAATTTAGACTTGAAAAGGTAACAGAAGTATAATAAACATAAAAGATGTGTAAAATAATGCATTTTTTGTCCATTTTCGTTCGATATTTGACGTTTTCCGTCATCTGTACCCCTACCTCTTCAACTCGTAATCATAACATCTTTCACCAAATTTATTTACATAAAATACCTACTAGGAATCTTATAATACTTTATATTTTTACCCTGACCAACTTTTACCTAAATTGGAAGGACAACGCATGAGAAATAATCGAATGATTTCAGGGCTAAATCCGGCCCTTATCTTAACAGCTCCTTTGATGATGATGATTCTTGAAAATGGACTTCAATGTTGACCTTTTATCACGTCAATGGGATTTTATGTTTTCATCACCATGGCACTTTTTATTCATGAATATATATTTTTACACTCCATATCGATATTGTTTATGACATAATTAAATTTTGTTGTCTTGAAAATCCAGAATCAGGAGATTGTAAAAATCAGAAGTTTAATTAATATTTGTATGAGGATATTCACTCCTTGTTGGACAAATGTGTATTTTCAAGCTTTTGTTTTCCAGTGACAATGTTCCTCTATTTAGAAGCCATTGATTTTAAAATATTAGAAAAAATAATCTAGAGCTGCAAGCTTTGTTTTAGTTGAATTTGTATTAAAACAAAAATTATTGCTTTCACATTATGAATATCAGAAATCCTGTATACAAATTATTTTTTGTTTTTGTATAGATCATAAGTCAAGATGCCTTCCACAAAACAATTAGGCATGTCAAAGAAGCCGAAGACACATTCAAATATAAAAGTTCCCAATAGTCGAATGTTTGATCTACAAATAGAGGAGAGCCAAAGGAAAGGAGATTGGGAACCAGAAAAACAAAGGATCGACTATGTGTTGGTAAGGGAGATCAAGGATACAATTTCTTTACCATAAATTAGCTTTTGTTTGAGAGAATGTAATTGTTACAAAGTTCTTTGCCTTATTTATTTTGTTTAGGACATATAGAATTGACTGGTGGTTTCTCAGATACCGCTGTGCGCTATAATTTGCCGCTGACGAGACATTTTTATTGCAACTGCAGAAAAAAATACCCGCCATGTGTCATTCTCAAGCGTTACCTTACTTAAAAACGAAGGAAATTACATTTCCAAATGGTACCCGATAAATATTTCAGTGTAATATTTACGGTGACGTTAGGACGACTTTGTTCATGCGCCTTCAGTTAAATTGTACATGTACACGTCGTGGACGCTTAAATGGCCGATTTGGGTGTATATTTTATTGGTCTCTAGAGTATGTGTAAATTTGCTGATGACCGCAAAAGCAACGTAGTTTAAAGATCCTTACGTTTATGGATAAAAGAAAAAGCACTTTGTTTGATTTCTAATGCAATTAGATTCCGCTTCATCTAGACTTGGCTTCTGAAGACACTATATGCCGAGATTTTGACCTAATAAACGGACCAAGCGAAGATGCAAGGGGTCATATAGCATGGATATGCCAATCAAGTAATGAGGATTTAATTGTACTTGGTTTAAACAAAAACACAAGTCGAGTCTCTTACGTGACGCTACTCACGGCATTTAAAACACGGCATACATGACGTAAAACTTGTCTGTGATGGACTACGTTTCCCCGCTTTCAGGAGGAAGTTTTAAAAAATAAACCTATGTAAAGGAGAGGGGATACTGCCATAAATTTCAATGTGCAATTATTTTGACTGACAGCTCAAAGATAATTTTCTGTGAAGAATTTTCTATGAAGGAAAATAAGGGAGGGGGGAAGGGGGAGGGGGTTATGGCAAGGCAAAAGATTTATTTCATTCAAAGATAAGAAAGTTGCAGAGTTTATTTGCAATTTCATCTGATAGAAAAAAACTATTTCCCATATTACAAAGTACATTTATTTGTTTTTAAGTATCCTCTACACATACAAATTAAAGAATTGTGAGTATATATAAAACAGTTTGCTTTACATAAATTATGGGAGTACCCTTGATTAAAAAAAAAAACAACAACAAAAAATGAAAACCCTACCTACCTTGCCACTTTTTTTAGACCAGTTATCTGAGAAACAGCTTTTTATTTTTACATGGCCTTATTCAGTTGAATTTTCTCCTTTGTTACTAACATTTAATACTTGTACATATGATGCGGCCATTTTCCATGACTTTCTACAATTGCCTCTGACCATTTCTTATGAAATTTAACATAGACTTCTATGGATCTTCTTTCAAATTAATGAGACGTTGGCGCATGTCCCCTGCTCTTACCTATCACTGCTTGTACATGTATACATTTGAAACTTCAGAAATATTGCAGGGAGTCTTTTATTTTGCAAATAATTTTAAGAATCTTGCATATTTCTGCAAAAAAAATTGGATGTGGTACTCTTTGTCTGATTTCAAGTAGACCTGAGTATCATGAATTTGATCTACGTTTTAGGTTCACAGGTTCCCAGAAGATGAAGACGAGGACCATGCAAGAAATAAAAAACTACGGCAATCTTTTGAAAATTCTCTGCGGAGGGAATATGGAATCGTCATCAAAACAGAGAAAATTGGAAAAAAGGTCTACAAGAAATTGCACTGTCCCTTTAAGAGCTTATGTGCGGAGGCCCAATATGTCAATCTGGAAATGCCACTGAAAGATGTACGTAATTTTGTGTATGAAATATAGTTAAAAGAAAGCATAATGCAGCTTCTTTCTAACTTCTCGAGGTCTTCAATTTTTGAATAGAAGTTTATCATATTATTCAGAATTTTATTTTAACTTTAAAAAAGTTTAAACACAGCCATGCAATTACTTGCACACCATATACATGTACATTGATAAATTGAATTTCAACTTTTGAATAGAAGTTTATCATATTATTCAGAATTTGACTTAAAATTTAAAAGAAACTTTAAACAAACAGCCTTGCAATTAGATGTACATGTATACTATATACATTGATAAATTAAAGTTTTGCTTTAGAAGGACCTGTTAAGATAAGTGCCCTATTTAGCCCAAACTCTTGTGACTTATTTCTTCTGCATGGCGAATCGTATACAGAAAAACATTAATCACCATTGAAATAAAATGTATTTGCAGACCTTTTACTGTTTTACATTTCGTTAAAGAAACCTTGAGATTCTAAAATTAAGGTCGAAAGAGGTAGGGGTGCACAGATAGAAAAAACGATAATATCGACCAAAAAACGTAGAAATTTTAGAATATTTTACGAAAAAAGGATCAATATAAATTAAAAGACCTCAAATATGTGTACATTGTGTATCAGAAATAGATTTCAAATGTTCTATCTCCTTTAATCGGTAAATAATGAAATTTTGTATTCAATGGCTACAATGTAAGCCTATTAGCGCGAAATACACATTGGCGGAGAAATGAACATCATTCTTGCTTATTTCATTCTAATTCTTGTATATTTCATTCAGTCATATTTAGATTACATTTAGGGGACAATATTAAAAAAAAAATTTTCTTTTTGACCCCAAAATTAGCAATAATATGCAAAACAGATAAAAAATTACTTCATATTCTGATGGTATGCAGTTTAGGTACACATTTTACATAAAAAAGTTCTTGAAATTTCAATTTCCAAAATTCCACTTTTCAGGGCCGATTTTACGCCTTATCTTAACAGCTCCTTTATTGAATACACTGTGACAGTCTTCATCTTAAATGAAACATTTATTTTCAGAGTGCAGATGAAAGAAAGAAACCTAAGGGCTGTTTTGATGAATGGGTGGACAAACATTTCTTTGATGATGAAACAGGTATTGTATATCGGGACCCTTGTACATTTGTTGTGGTACAAACTTTGAAGCTCATGATCACTTCCAGGGAATCAATGAAAGATTGATGTCATCTTTTATTTTGGAAATTTCTTTATTAATTTTTTGCTTTTTGGCGGACAGTATTTTCAACAAACAAACAAGAATTATCTTTCAAATTCAGATAAAAGCAAAGAATTTAAGGCATTGGGGGTATCATACCCTACTTCGGTTGTTTTGATATCAGAATAATTAAATACCACAATTTCGGAAATGTTCGGGACCATACCCTTTCATGGCAAGTTGTATGAAACATTTAAAAAATATCAAATATCTAAAAATATTTATAAAGCTATATAAGTACATAATTTCTAGCTTTTCCACGATATTGTTGTTCATGTTATTATACCCCTAATACCTTAATTCAATGCTAGTCCAACCTTTTATTTACAAAATGTAATTTTTCAAACACAATGCAAGATTCAAAGGTGCAATTGAAATACATGTAATGACTATACTAGGTCGTTATGTAGCATGATGAGCATGGTGCATTACTGTCTTGTAGTTTGATATCACAAAGTTTCCTTTTACACTATGGATCACATCATTACCGATTTTAAAAATCTGATTTCTTAGAAAATGTTTTCATTTTTTTTTTGCATGCAAAAATCCTTTATTTTTCTTCTTTTATGGATTGAAATTGAAATTGCTGTAGTGCATCCAAAAAAGAATTAGGCATGTTGAATTATGATTTCTTTATGATTAATATTTTGATTGTAATAAATTAAAACTATGATTTTTCTCACTACCATCATAATTTTGAATGCACTTTGAATACAGTTGATGCCCACAGTGCAATGTTTGATATGGATAGAATCTCCTTGTTTGAAAACTACAACAAACCCACCATTTTCTTCCGTCCAGCTCTCAGATCATTCTTGGTAAGAAAAAGAAAATATATATGTATACAGAATCTTAAGTTTAGAACAGAGTGAATGAAGGTATATTTTAAGATCAATCACTTCTTGTGTGAGACAACCAAAATTGCATGTACATGATGTACATATATGGTGACTGTCATGTACAAACTCACTTGCCCAAGGAGCAAGACAAGAAATTTTACTAGAAATTTTGCCTGGCTAGTAGAATTTGACTATAAACTTAGAATCTTTAGAATAGAGTCAATGGATTTAAATTTGTTATACATGTATAACCAGAAGTGTTTAAACATACATCGAAAACTCACTAAGTCTTGCTCGACACCCTAGGTGACTAGAAACTTGACTGGCTTGTAGAATTTAACTGATTCACAAGTACAATGCAAATATTTAGTAGAAATTATCAATGGGCTAGTGGTTAAAAGAGAATTTGTTAGGACTAATACAGAACTTTGATTTGAGACTATCTGAGTCATTTGCTAACATGTATGTTTCGATAGATTCTCTATGGAAATGCCATATTTGACCATCTTTTCATTACATAATTATGATATTACAAACTGTAGAAATTAATGGTAAATCCATGTTGGATACCATTTATTATGGAATGGAAGACTGAAGAACAAAACCAAGTGATTTTGAATAGCATTTTGAATTTTAGATTTATTAAATTATCAGAAACGAAAAGTAATAAATGAAGTGATCTAGTGCGTAAGAGAAACATACATGTAGTTACAAAATAAAATAATGATCAGATACTCTTTTGATCATTCATTCCGTAAAATAGAGAAGAAAGATCTAGAGTAGTTCCTTCAATGCATTGAAATTTACTTTCGAGAATAATTTTACTTAATCAGAGTGGCAAAACCTTTGTGATTCTTATGTTGAAGATTGATCACTTCTAAAACTATAGGATGTATTTGAATTTTGTTGGTGAATAAAGAAAAAAGAATAATATGTTGGTTGGGTCTTTCATTTTAGGTTCACCAGATTTCGATCAATGTTGATATTATATTTGTCTGTGATTTTAGGTTCACCAGATTTTGATCAATGTTGATATTATATTTGTCTGTGATTTTAGGTTCACCAGATTTTGATCAATGTTGATATTATATTTGTCTGTGATTTTAGGTTCACCAGATTTTGATCAATGTTGATATTATATTTGTCTGTGATTTTAGGTTCACCAGATTTCGATCAATGTTGATATTATATTTGTCTGTGATTTTAGGTTCACCAGATTTTGATCAACGTTGATATTATATTTGTCTGTGATTTTAGGTTCACCAGATTTTGATCAACGTTGATATTATATTTGTCTGTGATTTTAGGTTCACCAGATTTTGATCAATGTTGATATTATATTTGTCTGTGATTTTAGGTTCACCAGATTTCGATCAATGTTGATATTATATTTGTCTGTGATTTTAGGTTCACCAGATTTCGATCAATGTTGATATTATATTTGTCTGTGATTTTAGGTTCACCAGATTTCGATCAATGTTGATATTATATTTGTCTGTGATTTTAGGTTCACCAGATTTTGATCAATGTTGATATTATATTTGTCTGTGATTTTAGGTTCACCAGATTTTGATCAATGTTGATATTATATTTGTCTGTGATTTTAGGTTCACCAGATTTTGATCAATGTTGATATTATATTTGTCTGTGATTTTAGGTTCACCAGATTTCGATCAATGTTGATATTATATTTGTCTGTGATTTTAGGTTCACCAGATTTCGATCAATGTTGATATTATATTCGTCTGTGATTTTAGGTTCATCAGATTTTGATCAATGTTGATATAAAGTATAACAAGGAGTTACAGCTGGGAGATCTGACAGCAAGGACAGAAAAGGGAGAGGATGAAGAAGGTATCTGTAGAAATCATTTGACGTTTGAAAAAGAAAAAAAAAAGATTCTGCTTTATCTGGTTGCCGTGACACTTGCAAATTAACTCTTACGGCTATTAAACTTGCTTATTTGCATTATGTTTCCATCAAATTATTTGGTCTTTTCAATATACAAAGTTTACTTTCCATTTGGGGTAGGATCTGATCTTATATGATTGCATTGCCATAGAATTCTATGGAGATTTATATAAGACACAGAGAAAATGTGTTTCAAATTTGACATTTATTTAAGAAATATCAACCAGTGGCGAGGTGATAATTTGATTGGTTCATGCAACAAGGGGAATTACTGGACAATAAACCACTGCTAGCTAATTGTTATTTCTATTCTAATATATTTTGAAATATACTGTAAAATCATTTATTTTTGTGGGTTTAAAATTTCGTTGTTTTGGGGCTGAAACTGTTTTCGTTGACATTTAATTTCGTTCATTTCTGACTTTCAAAAAAAATTATTAAATAAAAGAATATGATAAAAGAAATCAAACGTCGTACATCTGTAAAACTTGTATGGCACGGTAGATGTGCGTATTGCAGATATAAACGTCGTATAGTATTTACTTAGACAAATGTGATCCTTACTATTGTTGATGGTAATAACCGACCATTTACACAAAATATTAATTGAAATGTCGTCAGAAAATAATCTGTATCAAAATGTTTCTTTGCCAAGTTTGCGTTCTCATAATAGAATACGTAGCGATGATAAAATATACATCCGTAAAGTTAAAATCTAATCTGAGAACGAATATGTATTGTGTGAGAATGGATAAAATTCGTTAGGTACCCCGAGCTTTAACCCTCTCAAACAATCTGGCTTTATTCATTTCTTTTTAAATTGATAGCTTGTACGAGTGCTGTCAGATGACATGCAATTTTTAGCTCGCCGGGACAAATGTCCGGAGAGCTATTGTCATACCACCGGTGTCGGCGTCTGCGTTGGCGTTGGCGTCTGCATCGGCGTGCGCGTGCACAAAAACTTTAACCTTGCTTATAACTTTTAAACCAATACAGATTGGGCTTTCATATTTCACATGTGCATTCCTTGTGACAAGACCTTTCCATGGATACCAAAATTTTTGACCTTGTGACCTTGACCTTGGAGATTGACCTACTTTTGAAAAACTTTAACCTTGGCCATATTTTTTGAATGGTAAGTGATAGGGCTTTGATATTTCACATGTGTATTCCTTGTGACAAGACTTTTCCATGGATACCAAAATTTTTGACCTTGTGACCTTGACCTTGGAGATTGACCTACTTTTGAAAAACTTTACCCTTGGCCATATTTTTTGAATGGTAAGTGATAGGGCTTTGATATTTCACATGTGTATTCCTTGTGACAAGACGTTTCCATGGATACCAAAATTTTTGCCCTTGTGACCTTGACCTTGGAGATGATTGACCTACTTTTGAAAAACTTTAACCTTGGCCATATTTTTTGAATGGTAAGTGATAGGGCTTTGATATTTCACATGTGTATTCCTTGTGACAAGACTTTTCCATGGATACCAAAATTTTTGACCTTGTGACCTTGACCTTGGAGATGATTGACCTACTTTTGAAAAACTTTAACCTTGGCCATATTTTTTGAATGGTAAGTGATAGGGCTTTGATATTTCACATGTGTATTCCTTGTGACAAGACATTTCCATGGATACCAAAATTTTTGACCTTGTGACCTTGACCTTGGTGATGATTGACCTACTTTTGAAAAACTTTAACCTTGGCCATATTTTTTTAATGGTAAGTGATAGGGCTTTGATATTTCACATGTGCATTCCTTGTGATAAGACCTTTTTTATTGTTGTTGTTGCAATTTACATATGGTTGCCACCGGCGAGCTATGTTGTCATTCTGACAAGTCTGGTTTATGTATTGCGGGTGTTAACAAGTAATCACGTATTTGGCCTACTAATTGTTTGTTTGGCTGTGACCGTAATTAGAAAGTTTTGCTTCATAGCTAATGGACAATAGATTATAATTTATTGATTTGCAATTGTAACGATTCTAATACCGGGTCCATGCAATATAAGTATGCATACTTTTATTAAAAGATTGCTACCTGGACCGATATCTCCGGCTGTTTATACTTAAGAAATAAAAAATGACAAGCCGGGCTCTATTGCCTCATAATGCCCGAGCGTCCTCAGCCAATCACATTTATTACCGAGCCGCGTCAGCAGCGAGGTGATAAATGTGATTGGCTGAGGACGCGAGGGCATTATGAGACAATAGAGCCCGGCTTGTCATTTTTTATTTCTATTCTAATGATGACCAAACTTAGACCTTTTGATGAAATCGATTCTTGGGAAAAACCAGTTCCTGCCGGTTTATCTGCTTTCAGAAAATGGGTAGGCGTGGCTTATTGCTGTAGGGCCTATATTGGAGAATAGAGCCCGGCTCGCGTCTGTTGTATTAATAGGGAAAAAGAATCAAGTCATATTAGAATACACATTCAAGATTTCTAAGGGCAAATAAATTTATAAAAATGAACATTTTAAAAATGAAGATTTAAAAAAAGGATAACATTGTATACAGAAAAAGAAAGTGAGATACATGTATTGTTAAGGTCTGTCAATAATGTACGACACGGTCAATAAGATCTCAATAACATTTATATCTATCAAAGTCAAAGCAAATTTTCGTCATGGATTAAATTTCGTTGTTTTTAACCACCCATGAAAATAACGAAATTAAAACCCCAACGAAAATTTATGATTTTACAGTATATCAGAAAATGAGGGCGTCAGAGTATGTGCGTGAGAAGGCGTGACTTATCTGACCATGAGTATGTTGGAGAATAGACCACGGGCGAGCTCTATAGCACATATAGGGAGAAAATCTCAAGTCATATTAGAATTAGGAGTAACTTTACATCATAATGCATTTACATCAGATACCGTCCCAAATAAAAAGTAAAGCTCTTGTTGAAAGGTGGAATAGGGATGGCATAAGACAATAAATGATTTATTGATTGCATATTTCTAACTGAAAGGTAAGATCATAAATGGAGTTAGTGAAGCTAGGAAATTAGGTCACCATCAGATACATGTATATTCCAATCATTTTCAGTGTAAATTTCTGTGTGTCATTCAGTTGCAGTGAGAGCCTAAACTATAATTGCATTACAGTCATGTATTTATAAATGATATTAGTACAAAAAAATGTACATGGAATGGTAACGGTTCGGAACTGTCTCTTTCAGGTGCAATATGTGGCTGTTTGGGTGGCGGAGAGAGGAACTTAGAAGATATGAGAAAGCTCGATGATCTGATGAAAATAAGTAAGTTTCTTTGATATATTGTTCATGTTGTTTGCTGGATTTGAACATTGAAATTTTGGCATTTCTTAAGAAGATTTCTGTTTGTAAGACAAAAAGTTATACATGTATTATTCCATTACACCTTTAAATGTTTATTTTAGTCTCCTTCAATAAAAGTTTAAAAGATTTTTAATGATGCTAATTGTATGCAAAGTTATCCTGGCTTGCCATTAGTTTCAAAAGTGTTTCTACTCGGCAAATATTCTGAAAATCACATTTCTAAAATTTTCCCACATCAATCAAACAAGGTTAAAATATTTAAATCCTAAAATTTATCCAGACTTAACCTAAATCAACAATTTGTAACTTTTATAGATTTACCCTATCTACTAATGAGGAAGGTGTACACAGAAACTTTGGTGCTCCATGAGCAGTCCGCAGGCGGCATGAGTGCGGAGGGGGACGGAAATAAAACGGAGGAAGAGAAAGAGGAGGAAAAAGAAAAGATGCGCGAGCTACAAGAAAAAACGACGAAAGAACTTGAAGACGACCCACGGCTTCAACTTGATAAAACCTGGACCAAGTATTTTATGGTAAGCTGACATATTTGATGCATGACGTAGGGATTGTGAAATTAATTTGAGCTTTACGTGCTGTATGCAAATCATTGCTTTGACGGGAGTAACTATTACATTTAGAAAAAAACAATGTAAGAGTACACATAATGTAAGAGTACACATAATGTAAGAGTACACATAATGTAAGAGTACACATAATGTAAGAGTACACATAATGTAAGAGTACACATAATGTAAGAGTACACATAATGTAAGAGTACACATAATGTAAGAGTACACATAATGTAAGAGTACACATAATGTAAGAGTACACATAATGTAAGAGTACACATAATGTAAGAGTACACATAATGTAAGAGTACACATAATGTAAGAGTACACATAATGTAAGAGTACACATAATGTAAGAGTACACATAATGTAAGAGTACACATAATGTAAGAGTACACATAATGTAAGAGTACACATAATGTAAGAGTACGCATAATGTAAGAGTACACATAATGTAAGAGTACACATAATGTAAGAGTACACATAATGTAAGAGTACACATAATGTAAGAGTACACATAATGTAAGAGTACACATAATGTAAGAGTACACAAAGCCTTTAATGTCAGCATTGTATGACAATCAAACAAAAAATAGGCTTGTTATTCAAAAATGTAGGAAATTCATTTCCAGAGCTAAGTTTCGTTTGTGTGAACCACTTATAATAAAGAACAAACTTTTTAAAATCTATTTTTTTTTCTCCAAAATTAACATAAATAGTGCTTCTGTCATTTTTCTGTTGAACATCACTATTAATGAAGCATGTTAGCTATTTGTAGTAAAAATTGCCCATAATGTTCAGTGACATGTATGTATTAAGATTTTGTTTAAAGCCTCCTCGCTAAAAGTTTTATCCTGTGACCTTCAGGAGAAAAGTGCCAATAAGCATACATGTAGATTTCCGAAGATGGAATTAAGTGTATATTTTAATGTATATTTTATGTTTACAGTTTCAACCGTTGTGGAGAATAAGGAATTATTTTGGGGAGAAGGTAGCGATGTATTTTGCATGGTCAGGCCATCTTATACAGTCTCTGTTTCTGCCCATGGTTGCAGGCTTTGCCATTTTCATATATGGCTTAGTAAAAAGGTATCATTACATTTCAATACTTTGAATTCACTCGTCTTTTGTTAACTTAGTAATTTTATGAATTTCCCTGAAAGTAAATTTCCAATTACTTACTACATGTATATAGTGTTACTGAGTATTTCTTATGACATTACCTTATGTATGTAAGTAATGACATCAATTTGAGAGATTATTTTTTTCTAGCCGAATGTATTCCTCTTTTACTTCATAGCATTGAGAGCAGAGTTGAGTATGATACAAAAGAAAATAACACAGAAACTGTAACAGGGTGAGTAAGATTATAGTGACTGTATATTATGTGTCCCAAAATTCTTGGTGTCTTTCTTTGAATGATTGCCCAGGGGGAGGCAGATTGAATTATTACGTATACAGCTTTGATTCCGTCCAGTCTTTTCTTTTCCCAATCTAGATAGGACACTGATTTGTCCAGTATTAGATTTGCCCACTTATACACATTTTCTTAGGAAAACATTCATGTATACTTTATTCTCCCCGTCTTAAATTTACCCCCATGGTACTGGGCGATAATATGATTTGGGCAAAAATTTCCCCTAGTATACGTTAGGGTTGTAACAATATATCGATATGTTGCAATATTCAATAAATTTGTATCGAATCGCGATACAAAATACGTATTGCAATATATCGCGCTCCTATAGATTATACATGTACATGTACAAATAAGTCATTGAATCACTGTGATTTGTATCAATGTAACCATAATTTAATGATAGAAATGTCTTTCCCATTGTAAGAATGCAATGGGGATATTTTCGCAAAGTCTCCCTATTTGCAAAATTACTCCCACGCGAAAAATTCCACATTTGCAGTAAAGCTATAAGAAAAATTGATTTGTCATACTGTATTTTTATGGAGTATATAATATCATAAAGTTATTGGTCCTATGGTGTTTTATAGGGATTATTACAATATTACATTGGGTCCATGGAGCTGTAAGATGTATTTATAGAACAGTCTTTTGGAATGTGATTATGCTGTGATAACCTACAATGGATCCAGGAATTATGTTCCATAATGCGCATTAGCGTTAGCGTATTATGAGAAACATAATTCCTGGATCCATTGTAGGTTATCACAGTATAATCACATTCCAAAAGACAGTTATTATGTATATTTACATTCCAGTTTTTCACGCTTAAATGACGTTGAAATACGAATAAAACTCTGTTGCTAAGGCTCTGTTACTACGTACCGTCAAAGTTCAAATCAAGCCAAGTTACTATGACGTCATAGTTCAAACCACGCCACCGCGGTTATACTCCTATAATTACAGTGTAAATTCTATACAAATGAATGGGCATATGTAAATATATAGCTTTCATAGTGAAAGAGAGATACACGTAAAATCCTTTTCAACCAAACACAGAAAAAATTCATAACATGTTAATACATGTTCCTTATTTTTCAATAGTGAGTGACAGGGCTTTCATTTATAGAATAAGTGTCTTAATTTGTGTTATGTTATGGGTATGCAACATACAGCAAGTGCAAAAGAAGGTCAAACTCCAAGTTGACCTTGGTAAGAAGTAGAGCTTTCGTATTTCACAAGACCTTTTTCTTGGAACCAACATTTTTATGCCCCCGGAATCAGAGATTCGGGGGCATATAGTTTTTGGCCTGTCCGTCTGTTTGTCTGTCTGTTTGTCCGAAAAACTTTAACATTGGACATAACTTTTGAATGGGAAGTGATAGGGCTTTCATATTTCACATGTGTATTCCTTGTGACAAGACCTTTCCATTGATACCAAAAGTTTTGACCTCGTGACCTTGACCTTGACCTTTGACCTACTTTTCAAAAACTTTAACATTGGGCATAACTTTTGAATGGTAAGTGATAGGGCTTTCATATTTCACATGTGTATTCCTTGTGACAAGACCTTTCCATTGATACCAAAATTTTTGACCTCGTGACCTTGACCTTTTAACCCAGTGACCTCACATACATGTACTTAACAGTAAATAGTGTTCATACTAACAAAGATGCCACCGGGGGCATTCGTGTTTCACAAACACAGGCTTTATTTACCTTGTTACCTTGACCTTGGACATTTTACCTACCTTTAAAAAGAACATGAAGATGCACTAGTCTTATACTGATGTTCTCAGATTAAGAATCAATTTCTCATAATAGAATTGAGTTTTGTATTTTTTATTTCAGCTTGCTTGATACAATAAGGCAGTCCTTTGACAATGATGTCACACCGTTCTTTGCCATGGCAATATGTATATGGGGTAAGGAAAAAGATGTATCTCAACTATATGTATACAGTGTATGTAGGTGGCATATAAAAATTATACACTGAAAATCAAAAGGATGATGCAGTATTATTGAATAAAAAGGGATTCAAAAGCTGCTTCGTTGTCAAAAAATTGAGCAGTAAAAAAATATTGAAGATTCTTTGAAATACAGCTTTTCAAGCAGTTCCCTTTTGATATTTCATCTTCCAAGCAAAAGTTGTGAACGTGCTTAAGCTAAATTTATATATCTCCCATATTCACAGAGTTGTACTCATAAAATGTGCAAAATGACAAATCGATCATCCTCAGAGGATTGGATGATAAGCTACATGTGCCACGTTGACTATGATGTGATAAAAGACTGACGCGCAGTGTCGCTTCAGACTGGATCAAAAGATGGCAGAAAAAGTATAGGAAAACTATTAGTTTTTACGTTTTTCAGTTAGAAAAATAATCAATCGCTGGGTGTGATCATTGACAAGGAAATCCAACCCTCATGTCCATGATTTGCTTTTGTCCATGACTGGCAAGCCTCGTCATGGGACAAGCAAATTACTGACACGAGGATCGGATCCGAATTTCCTTGTCAATGCTCACACCCATTGATAGATTCTATTAATCATGTACATGTATATTTTCACAAGACGTCACATTATTGGCAAAGTTTTGCATTTTGTTAAACTGTCTTGATGCATTGTCATGTTTCCTTTTTGAGAGATAGCCAAATTATACATTATGATGTCATAATCAAAGAGTCCATCAAAGCATTGTTTAATTGACCACTGATTATGGTGTCATATACATGTTCATGTAGTAAAACTCTGACAGCACGTGTGATGTCCAACTT
This sequence comes from Pinctada fucata, assembly GCA_028142955.1. Lineage (NCBI taxonomy): Eukaryota > Metazoa > Mollusca > Bivalvia > Pterioida > Pteriidae > Pinctada > Pinctada fucata. The sequence goes on along the minus strand of AP027111.1, from coordinate 41,756,534 downwards.
TTGGTGATACTGTCATTTGTGACATTAGAGTGAAAATATCGCAAAATTTTGTGATGTCTGGCTGTCTTACCAGTAAAGAAGCTATTGGTCATTACAAATTTATACAAATTTAAAACATTTTCATTCTTTTACTTTCTTATCAGGTACCCTGTTCCTGGAATTTTGGAAGCGTCAGCAGAATAGATTGTCATATCAGTGGGACGTTGACGAGTTTGAAATGAACGAGCCTGACAGACCAGAATTTTACGGCACAGAACAAAAAGAGGTATTATTAAGTCAAACACTGAAACTATTTTCTAACTTATTCACAAAGTACTATAGTGATGCCTCAAATTTTTAGCTCACCTCGACAAAGTTGAGTGAGCTTATGCTATAACCCCACGCGTCCGCGTCCGCGTCCGGTTAAGAAGTTTGGGGTAGCTCAGTATCTGACAAAGTACTAATGCTACAGTAACCAAACTGGCACAAGTGATTCATCTTTGGATGCTGAGGTGAACCCATGCATCGGATGCAGCATCTGACCTACATTTTCCGCTTGAGTGACTTGGTTAAGAAGTTTGGGGTAGCTCAGTATCTGACAAAGCACTAATGCTACAGTAACCAAACTGGCACAAGTGATTCATCTTTGGATGCTGAGGTGAACCCATGCATCGTATGCAGCATCTGACCTACATTTTCCGCTTGAGTGACTTGGTTAAGAAGTTTGGGGTAGCTCAGTATCTGACAAAGTACTGATGCTACAGTAACCAAACTTGCACAAGTGATTCATCTTTGGATGCTGAGGTGAACCCATGCATCGGATGCAGCATCTGACCTACATTTTCCGCTTGAGTGACTTGGTTAAGAAGTTTGGGGTAGCTCAGTATCTGACAAAGTACTGATGCTACAGTAACCAAACTTGCACAAGTGATTCATCTTTGGATGCTGAGGTGAACCCATGCATCGGATGCAGCATCTGACCTACATTTTCCGCTTGAGTGATTTGGATAAGAAGTTTGGGGTAGCTCAGTATCTGACAAAGTACTAATGCTACAGTAACCAAACTTGCACAAGTGATTCATCTTTGGATGCCGAGATGGACCCATGCATCGGATGCAGCATCTGACCTACTTTTTCCACTTGAGTGATTTCGCTTTTAAAAGCCAATATTGAGCAAAGTATAAGTGCTACATGTACCAAACTTGCATATTGGATGTATCTTTGATCAAACTTTCATAAAATGAACTTGACCTACTTTTTCCGCTTGAGTGATTTTGCCTTTAAAAGCCAATATTTAGCAAAGTATAAGTGCTAGATGTTCCAAACTTGCATATTAGATGTATCTTTGATCAAACTTTCATAAAATGACCTCGACCTACTTTTTCTGCTTGAGTGATTTCGCCTTTAAAAGCCAATATTGAGCAAAGTATAAGTGATACATGTACCAAACTTGCATATTGGATGTATCTTTGATCAATCTTTCATAAAATGACCTTGACCTACTTTTTCCGCTTGAGTGATTTTGCTCTATAAAGCCAATATTGAGCATAGTATAACTGCTACATGTACCAAACTTGCATATTGGATGTATCTTTGATCAAACTTTCATAAAATGACCTCGACCTACTTTTTCTGCTTGAGTGATTTTGCCTTTAAAAGCCAATATTGAGCAAAGTATAAGTGATACATGTACCAAACTTGCATATTAGATGTATCTTTGATCAAACTTTCATAAAATGACCTCGACCTACTTTTTCTGCTTGAGTGATTTTGCCTTTAAAAGCCAATATTGAGCAAAGTATAAGTGATACATGTACCAAACTTGCATATTGGATGTATCTGTGATCAATCTTTCATAAAATGACCTTGACCTACTTTTTCCGCTTGAGTGATTTTGCTCTATAAAGCCAATATTGAGCAAAGTATTACTGCTACATGTACCAAACTTGCATATTGGATGTATCTTTGATCAAACTTTCATAAAATGACCTTGACCTACTTTTTCTGCTTGAGTGGTTTTGCCTTTAAAAGCCAATATACATGTACTAAGAAATATGTTTGAATTGAATTTTGCTGTCACGAGGTGAGCTTCGTAATCTGTGATTACCTATGTTCTTCTTTTTTTTTCATTCAGGTATACCACATTAAAAAGGGACGGAAAACTGTATCATTATGGGTAGTGCACGATACATAATTGAGTTTTCCACCTATATTGTTGTAGCACATGTATACCTCCATCCAAGATAAAAGGAATTAAGAGTCATTCCTCATCATTTTATTTTCCACCAACGAGCGTTAAATTAATCTGTAATTCATCCATGAAGCCTGCTCTTCTTCTTGACTTTTCTAAAACTTGTCATCCGCAGTGAAGTTAGGGGAGACATTTTTGTTATACTGTACACTATACTGGAAATTTTTTCCCCAATTGGAATCCTAGTTACAGCAAAAATTGTTAACGCTCTCTCTCATTTCAGTTATGACCATGTTTACATCTTTCATGCATATAGCAGTCGAAGGGTTTATGATGCCGTTTTATTGTCAACACTCCAAAAACATACCATCTTAACACTGTCATGACTGAAATGATTTACATTTTCATGACTGTACGCATCTCTATATCTTTTATTTTTCAAGAATCCTGTAGACCCTGACGGAGAGAAGATTCTGAACTATCCGATGCGATATCGAATATGTAAGCTAGCGGTATCGGGACTCACGTTGCTGTTCATGGTATGCCTGGTGCTCTGTAGTGTGGTGGCTGTTATCGTGTACCGAATTTTCACGTCCGTTGATTTCTGCCCCACGGCACCCTCGGAGGTGTGTCTAATGGTCACCACCATAGTATCGTCACTTCTTAATGCGGTCTCTATTCTAATTCTCAGCAAGGTAAGAAATTTAGGGAAAACTTTGTGTATACATGATATGAGATTTTTTTCTTGAATATCCACTCTGGTGTAGTTTAAGTACGGGATTATCATATTACGGAAATTACGAGATCTCTGAAATCACTAAGTCTGACGTATTAAGTGTTTGCATCATGGAGATTTCGATTTTCATGTATATTAAGCTCTGTGCTACATGTACATAAACATGTTGTATTTTCAATTTAGTTCCTAATTGTAGAATCTGCCTCTGACACAATCAGAAAACTGTACATGGATTTAATGTCAGTCTGTTCATCTCATTATCTGTATGTCTATTTTAAACATACAATGTCATGTACATGTATTCATGTACACGTACATTATTTTCAAAATTATGACAATGACCTTCACTAAGTTAGATATTTTCATGATAGTAGGAATGCTTGTTCATCATTCTCAAGAATTAGTTTATACCATGTATACAGTAATGACTTTACTATATATGTTTGTGGTCATATGTACATCTATGTCTCTTCTCATTTTGGATAATTAACATAGAGTTTTAAGAGTTAAAAAAACATTGAATTTCATACACTGCATCATGTTTATTTTCAGCTGTATGATTGGTTAGCCAGGAAGCTGACTGACTGGGGTGAGTACAGATCACTATGAAAAATATGGATAGCTGCATACTAGCATGTATACATCATGTACATGTAACATGTGTAACATGTGTAACTAATTACATGTATGAGGTTAAAACTAGACTATAAGTGTATTTTACTTCTTAGATGAGCTAGACATTGTCATATCGAGTCACTTGTTTCAAAGAAAGACCAGTATATTGCCCTCTAGTATTGTCCAAATAATGTAATGAAATAGGAAATTTGTTCTACCTTTCACTACATCAGCAATTGAAATCTTCATAATGCATTTGTATGATCCTATTTGTGCACATAGTCTGATGATGAAAATCACATGTCGAAGAGATATGAGAGAATAATTATTTTACTATGCTTTGATTTGCTTTGTAGAGAATCATCGTACACAGACCAAATATGACGACTCTTTGATCATCAAGCTGTTTGCATTCCAATTTGTGAATAACTACACATCATGTTTCTATATTGCTTTCTTCAGAGGGGTGGGTCGAACTTAGATTTTTCATATAGCAAGAATCTCTGATGCATATTTTTACACTGATTGATATGAATTTTTGACGTGTCAAAGGCAATAATTTTGATTTTAACATGTTTAATGAAAGGATTAATTATACACTGTTCATTGAAAAATTTTAATTATCTTATATTGCAGCAATTTATTCAGAAATTGTATGGAAACTACATTGTATGATAATTATCTTCTTCATTTAAGATTCATATTTTGATAATTGTACTGACAATTTACATGTAGTATTGATGCCTTTCTCTGTTAATTTTCAGCGTTTTGACACAGGAGGCATCTTTGACCTTGGACCTAAGTACACAGATAAGTGTGAGGGAACGTGCATGTCACAATTATCGTTTCAAGTCCTGACGCTAATGTTAACAAAACCATTACCCAAGCTGTTCTCGGATGTTGTCTTACCGTATGTCATTTTTACTTGTCATTTTATCATTATTTCTATTGCGCAATAACTGATTTTCCAGTATATTCTTTTGGTGGAAAGACACCAGACATCACAAATTTGGCGATAATATTATTGTGACGTCAAAATAGAAAACATGACAATGCATAAAGTCAGTACGATCAAATATGACGTAACAATTCAAAATTTTGCCAAATGATGTGATGTCTGGTGTCTGTTCATATAAAATCAAGGTTTAAAACGGTCATACATGTAAGTATTTTCTGGAAAATTGGCTATTTAATATTCCCAATAGAGAAAGAATGAAGTTTTAAAAACCTTCTGCATTCATTTTATTTGATTGAATGATTTCCAACAGTACAGGATCTGAATGTGATCTACATGTATTTGATAAGATCCTACACATTACAAGGTATTTGTGATTTAAAAAAAACCATCCCATACTCATGGTGGATAATCTCGCAATGCAGAACATTGGATTCTTCTTTAATTTCGTTTGTGTAATATAGATTATTTATCACAAAAAGAAGGACGTGATGCAGTGTAAGAATACCTTAGATATGAGTTTTACCCAAAATAAGAGAAATAATGTCTTTTTATAAAGCTAGAAAACGATTGGCACGATTCATATACATGAAAGTGAAAGTAGAATGCCGAACATGTTTGTGTGCTATAAAAAACTTATGCATGTATTCCCCTTATTTTGGAAAAAACTCATAATAGTTAGACATTATCACACTGCATCACATTCCCCATTTTGTTATAAATGTTCTATATTGCAAAAAAAAAAATATAGAAAAACCAATTGCTCTTGCGTTGCGAGATTACCCACCGTGATACTTGGATCAATTGTAGTTATAAATAAATGTGTTGTAACTCTGAACTTTCTTGTAAAATAAAACAGTATTTTTTCAGAAAAGAGAAAACTTTCTTAGCCATTGCAGATAACATATACATGTATGTATGGTCAACATGGTATTAAATGAATAACTTTACTGCTATAGTTACAGGACCTTGCTTACTGATTTAAACATTGTTGAATGTTCACATCAATCAAATTTAACTTTAAAAATGTTATGATCGCTGAGCGATATAGTCCCCTACCGGCGGCATAAATTTATGTCCTGCAACTCTGCCTATGAATTACTCTTCAATTAAACATATATGAGTTTAAATTAAACTTACTGTCTGTGCAGCTCAGTTCTGAGGTTTTACCTGCTCTATCGATTCGAAAAAGAGGTCAAGCGTGACGAAAGTTGAACTTGCTCTGTAACTATCCAAGACTAAGCTGAGTATCAAATTTCACCTGAATATCTCTATTTGTTGCAGAAAGAAGTCTGGAAAACTGACAAAAACTGAATTTTCCAAGTCATAAAGGGGCATAAGTTCTCGAAAAATAGGTCAAGCGTGACATAAGTCGAACTTGCTCTGTAACTATCCAAGACCAATTTGTGTATCAAATTTCATCTGAATATCTTCATCCGTTGCAGAAAAAAATCCAGAAAACTGACAAAAACTTAATTTTCCAAGTTATAGAGGGGCATAACTCCTTGAAAAATAGGTCAAGCCTGACGAAAGTCAAATTTGCTCTGTAACTATCCAAGACCAAGCTGTGTATCAAATTTCTTCTGAATATCTCCATCCGTTGCAGAAAAAAGTCCGGAAAACTGACAAAAACTGAATTTTCCAAATCATCAAGGGGCATAACTCCTTGAAAAATGGGTCAAGCGTGACGAAAGTCAAACTTGCTCTGTAACTATCCAAGACAAAACTGTGTATCAAATTTCATCTGAATATCTCCATCCGTTGCAGAAAAAAGTGCGGAAAACTGACAAAAACTGAATTTTCCAAGTCATCAAGGGGCATAACTCCTTGAAAAATGGGTCAAGCGTGATGAAAGTCACACTTGCTCTGTAACTATCCAAGACCAAGCTGTGTATCAAATTTCATCTGAATATCTCCATCCGTTGCAGAAAAAAGTCCGGAAAACTGACAAAAACTGAATTTTCCAAGTCATCAAGGGGCATAACTCGTCGAAAAATGGGTCAAGCGTGACGAAAGTCAAACTTGCTCTGTAACTATCCAAGACCAAGCTGTGTATCAAATCTGAATATCTCCATCCGTTGCAGAAAAAAGTGCGGAAAACTGACAAAAACTGAATTTTCCAAGTCATCAAGGGGCATAACTCCTTGAAAAATGGGTCAAGCATTATGAAAGTCACACTTGCTCTGTAACTATCCAAGACCAAGCTGTGTATCAAATTGCATCTGAATATCTCCATCTGTTGCAGAAAAAAGTCCGGAAAACTGACAAAAACTGAATTTTCCAAGTCATCAAGGGGCATAACTCGTAGAAAAATGGGTCAAGCGTGACGAAAGTCAAACTTGCTCTGTAACTATCCAAGACCAAGCTGTGTATCAAATTTCTTCGGAATATCTCCATCCGTTGCAGAAAAAAGTGCGGAAAACTGACAAAAACTGGATTTTCCAAGTCATCATGGGGCATAACTCCTCGAAAAATGGGTCAAGCGTGACGAAAGTCGAACTTGCTCTGTAACTATCCAAGACCAAGCTGTGTATCAAATTTCATCTGAATATCTCTATCCGTTGCAGAAAAAAGTCCGGAAAACTGATATTCGGACAGACGGACAGACGGAGGGACAGACGGACGGACAGACAGACAGACGGACAGACAGACCGAGAGGAAACTAAGAGTCCCCTTCGGCGTTGCCGGTAGGGGACTAAAAACTTTACTTTACTAATTTGCTGTTATAATTTGAATAGGTTTTTGAAGCGAAAGTGGAGAAACAGACCTGACTGTATGAGATGCAACTTTGGCTGCTCTGGTGAAGAAGAAGATGATTTGATGAAGAAAGCCCAAGAAGATCCTAAAAATCTGACCTTCTTAGAAAGAGAGCTGATGAAAGAAAAACTTGGTGATTTTACGCTGGGAGAATACACGGAGAAAGTCATTATGTACGGATTTCTCATGGTAAGACTGGGCTGGCTACATGTAGCTGCACATTTTATAATGTTTTGTACAGATACTCAGAATCTACAGATCTAGAGGGGGTCAGAATCTTCCAGGGATAAGAACCCCCCCCCCCCCCACTAATCCAACCCAACCCGGAAATTCCAAAAAAAAAAATGCCAATTTTCCAATTGTTACATACAATTTTCTAGTAAAAGTTACATACTTGAACCCCTCCCCCTTGAAAAGAGTTCTGGATTCATTTTCTTTTCGTCTATGAAATTAAGTGATTTTAAATTGCAGCATTATTTTAAGATAAGCCAAATTAGATGTGTACATCTGCATTGTAAATGAATTTGTTGCCTTCAAATGATAATTCTCCTTGTATCTTACATGATATTGTATTTTTCAGTTATTTGCTGCGTCCTTCCCGCTAGCCCCTCTGATTGCTATAGCAGTGACATCGGTTGACATAAGAATTGATGCCAATCGTTTATTATGGTGGTTCAGAAGACCAGTTGCTTTTATTGCCCAGGACATAGGTATGATATTGATTTTTTATTGCCCAGGACTTATACATTGTATAGGTACAATATTGATTTTTATTGCCAAGGACATAGGTACAATATTTATTTTTTATTGCCCAGGACATAGCTACGATATTTATTTTTTATTGCCCAGGACATACATGTAGGTACGATATTGATTTTTTGTTGCCCAGGACATAGGTACAATATTGATTTTTTATTGCCCAGGACATACATGTAGGTACGATATTGATTTTTAATTGCCCAGGACATAGGTATGATATTGATTTTTTATTGCCCAGGACATAGGTACGATATTGATTTTTTTTTTGTTTCCCTGGAATTAAGAGTGACACATATTTGTCTGCACATCCATCCATCATCAAATTGTTGATACATGTAAGGCCATGTAAAATAAATTCTATGTTTCTCAGATAATTGGGTCTAAAAAAGTGGCAAGGTAGGTAGGGTTTTTATTTTTTGTTTTTTTTTCCATCAAGAGTGCTCTTATTATTCATGCAAAGAAGTCGTCTGTCCTGTTCACCCCCCCCCCCCCCCATTATTCATGTAAGGCAAAAAATCTTATGCTCCCTCCCTTTTCTTCATAGAAAACTGTCTTTGAATCGTCAGTCAAAATAATGGTTCATGTACATTAAAATTTTTGGCTTTCTCCTGTAAATAAGTTGATTTTTTTAAAAGTAAAATACATGTAACCTATTCCTTCTGAGAGCGGGAAGACGTAGCTCATCGTCTGAATTAATGGAAGAAGCTAATCGATTCAAAATTTGATATACGAAGTATGACATGTTTTGATTGCCGTGAGTATTTAGTAGAATCGCGTAAGAGACTCGACGGCTGTTATTTGCTCACATCTTGTTTAAACCCAGTTCAAATTAAATACGACCCCCTCACTTCCTCGGATGGATCCGTTCATATGGTAAATAAACATTTGGCCGATAACGTATATCTTCGGGAGTCAAGTCTGGATGAAGTAGAATCTTTAGAAATCGAATGAAGTGTTCAGCATTAACCACCGTCTGATAAAATAATGTACACGGTCCGGGTACAATATACATTCTTTAATTCATAGATTTAAGGATTTTGTGTTCGTCGACGGTCCTTGTTTATACTTTTTACGACGTGAACGTCATTATTAATAGATTCGGAAGTATTACAATGGACACTTGCTATTGTTCGGCATAGGTATTTACATATGCTGTGAGATCAATAAAGAAAACTATACGAACGTTTTAATACATGTAATACTCGATGTATTAAACACGCGAATAGCCAGCCGTCCAAGTGTCCACGACACATGTCAGCACGTTGTTAGTACATGTATATCCTATACAATTCCCTTTAAACGACGCGTGGATAAAGTCTTTACCCGTAACGTAAATATATATATGGAACGCGCCGTGATTTATACGGGCTTTTAAAAGTATTTATTCATCGGGTACAGTTTTGACGATTTTACAGGACAATAAACATGTTCAATGAAATAAATGGATATTTCGTTTTTAATCGACGATCGAGGATGAGACACGGCGGATATTTTTTTCTGAAGTTGCAATAAAAACGTCTCGTCGGCGGCAAATTATAGCGCACGGCGGTGTCTGAGAAACATAGAATTTATTTTACATGGCATAAATATTAATGTTTGTATCAGGCATGCATAAGACTTGGAGATACGGTCAGCCATGATATATCACATAGCATGGTTCAAGGTCACACTCAACATGCTCAAGGTCAAGGCCACAACTTGCAATGATTTTGCAGCTGGCAAAATACATAAATGATCTTTGAACATCTAGTTCATGATCAATCTATATGTAATTCTGATTGGAATAAGTTTGATTAAGCTTTCTTTATAGTATACTTGTAGAAAACTAACTGAAGGCACTCTTTTGTTGGTCTTCATAATTTTAAGATGTAAGATGTCTCTTTTAAGCTGTAAAGAACTCCTTATAATTGTCACATTGTATGTCTGACTGTACAAGTGTTGTTTGATATTAAGAATTAAGTCTTTGTATAGCTTCTTATTCTAATGCATGCATGCATAAGATGCTTCTTCTCTTTCATTCAGGGACCTGGCAGATTATTCTTCAGCTCATTAATTTCATTGGTGTGGTTTCTAACGCTTTCCTGATTGCGTTCACGTCTAACTGGGGCAGTAAATACAATATTAAAGATCAGCTCTGGATCGTCATTGGTTTTGAGGTCTGTATAATCTTTACAAAACACAATGTTGAAATCTTGGACTGGAATAGAACATCGGTGGGTAATCTAGCAACGCAGAACATTTGGTTTATCAAAAGTTTCGTGCAATACAGATTATTTTCATGTGTCACAACAAGGGGAATATAATGCAGTATAAGGATGCCTTAGCTATGAGTTTTATCCGAAATAAGAGAAATAATGTTTTTTTCAAGCAATTTCCAAAACTGATTGGCGTTATTTGTGTAGATGAAAGTGAAAGTAGAATGCTTACACTCCATCATATTCCCCTATTTGTTATGAATTATCTATTTTGTACAAAATTATAGAAAAATAAATTGTTCTGCGTAGCGAGACTACCCACAGTAATTGTTTGATTAGAAAATATCTGTATAAAATGTGATACATGTAAGTTCTGCATAATGATATTTTAAAAGCACATTATGTAAACTGAACTATACTATAACATTAGCTTTTCTTTGTTTTTTTTCAGCATTTGGTATTGGTACTTAAGTTTGTTGTGGCGTATCTGATACCTGACATTCCGGCAGATGTGGCACTCGCCAGGAGAAAAGTAGGTCAACTTTATGTAATGCCTCAAAGATAATGTAATTTCAGTGTTTCCTTAATTTTGATACATTTTCATGTATGAATGATTATATTTTTACATCTCATAATCATTTCTGTCTGGAGTCTACCTATTTTGCTTTACAAATGGACAAAGGATGGATATATGTTAAAGACTATAATTGTAAAATGGTTGAAATATAAGAGGGACAGACAGAAAGACAGACAATGTTTGAAAATGGTGTTTTAAACCATTTGTAGTAAAAACTTTCATAATTTTTCTGATTTAAAATATTCAAATTGCTAACAATACAGTTGCTACAAGATTTGATCTGAATTTGACCTCTGACCTCGGACTGTGACCTTTGACCTAGTTTTCTATATTTGCTAGCTTCTTTTAGAGAGCATCTACACACGTCAGTATTTCACAAATCGTGTTAGTATAATTGATGAAAATGCATTATCTGTTTTCACTCCTTTTTCTTTCAGAAAAATTCGCATTCCGTAAATAGCTTCCAAATTTATTAGTCTGTACTTCCTCTGTTTTATCAATCCTTTGTCCTCCTTGTAATAAACTCTCTATAACTTCTTTATCACTTGCTCTAATCTCTGTTACAATACATTATACTACATGTAATTTGACTACAAATCAGTTCAATCAAGTCTTAGTTAATATGGACTGCATGATAATGACATAAAAATTTCCCAAATTGAAATGGATAAAGGGTTTAAGAGAGTAGGGAATTTTACTGTTGGAGTTCCAAGTTATAAGATATGGTGGGTGGTTTTATACAAGCATTTCTTAGATATGCAATTATGATACAGTTTGGGCTATGTTATCTACTTTAACTTTCAAATTATAATTGTAAGAGTATGACTAACTTGCATATATTCTAGAATATCAATTGAATATGGATGATTTGGACAGAAAAATAAAAAATGCTACCCCCATACAACTTAGAAATGAATGACTTTGAATTTTAGTAATATAGCGAGGGATCTTCAGGAAGGAATAATTTGGAAAAGAATTTGAACGTATGAATTCAAGCATCCTTTTGCATATATTCTGTTGTTGTTACTGTTAAAATACATTGTTTGTGAACAGCAGCATTTGATGAGTTGGTTGAGATTGCTAATAAAGACAACAAGCAATTCACCAACTATGGCTGTTCACACTGGTAACAATGTTTCTCCACTATAATTGTAACAGAGAGGTGAGCTAACTTAATTCTTTTCTCCTTCGTCAGTATTAATTGTGGATGTGAGGGTCTTATAGTTCCTGGGTGTATTATCATATCATACATATAGGTCAGTGTAACACGTGCTGTGTGATTATTTCACCACTCCTTATATTTGTTTCACTTTTGATTAAACTCTGCCATAGAGGTGAATTCACTCAGAATCTTGTGCCACTTGAGCTTTTTCTGATGTAGATATAAATGTATATGATTGTATAATTTCCTGACAAGGGAATTATTGTCAATATCAGTTAATTTTTTATCTATTCTTCATTTTTGGGGTATTTTGACCATTTTTTTTTTATAAATAATTTTTTCTAAGTGCTTTTCTCTATCAGAATTATAACCCAAGTTTCGAAACATTGATTTTTGTGTCGCCTGCGAAGCATAGCGACACTTAGGGATCACTTTGTCCGTTGTCTGTCTGTCTGTCCGTCCGTCCGTCTGTCTGTCTGTCTGTCACACTTTGGGTGTCACAGCCCATAACTTTTGATTGGTAAGTGATAGGGCTTTGATATTTCACATGTGTATTCCTTGTGACAAGATATTCCTACACATACCATAATTTTTGACCTAGTGACCTTGACCTTTATATTTGACCTACTTTTCAAAAAAATTAAGAATGGATATATCTTTTGATTGGTAGGTGATAGGGCTTTTGATATTTCACATGTGCAATCCTTGTGGCAAGACCTTTCTACACATACCATAATTTTTGACCTAGTGACCTTGACCTAGATATTTGACCTACTTTTGAAAAAAAGATAAGATTCGCTATATCTTTTGATTGGTAAGTGATAGGACTTTGATATTTCACATCTGTATTCCTTGTGACAAGACCTTTCTACACATACAATAATTTTTGACCTAGTGACCTTGACCTACATATTTGACCTACTTTTGAAAAAAAAATTAAGAATGGATATATCTTTTTATTGGTGAGTGTTAGGACTTTGATATTTCACATGTGCAATCCTTGTGGCAAGACCTTTCTACGCATACCATAATTTTTAACCTTGTGACCTTGACCTAGATATTTGACCTACTTTTGAAAAAAAAGATAAGATTCGCTATATCTTTTGATTGGTAAGTGATAGGGCTTCGATATTTCACATGTGTTTTCCTTCTGACAAGACCTTTCTACACAGACCATTAAATTTGACCTTTTGACCTTGATCTAGATATTTGACCTACTTTTCAAGAAAAGTAATATTGGCTATATCTTTTGATTGGTAGGTGATAGGGCTTTGATATTTCACATGTTTTTTCTTTGTAACAATGCCATTCTACACATACCATTATTTTTTTACCTTTTGACCTTGACCTACATATTTGACCTACTTTTCAAAAAAATTAAGAATGGATATATCTTTTGATTGGTAAGTGATAGGGCTTTGGTATTTCACATGTGTATTCCTTGTGACAAGACCTTTCTACACAGACCATAAAATTTGACCTTTTGACCTTGATCTAGATATTTGACCTAGACCTACTTTTCAAGAATTTTGATCCACTTTCTAGAATAATAATCAAACTGCTTCGCAGGCGACACAAGCATTCCTTGGATTGCTATTTTTTAGTAATTGCATAATATTTACAATTTTTAGTTCATTGTACATGTTACAAATTATTTCAATAATTTTTTTTTCTAGTAAATTGAACTAATAATTTCTTCAAATTTTCACTCTTTTCACACTTTAGGCATACATATACATGTACTTAACAAGATTTAAAGTAATTATTGTATAAACTCTTTGCAAAAATTCCAAATCACATACTTTGTCTAGTAAATTGCCTTTCCACAAGACTAATTGAACAGCAACAATATACTAACATGATACAATACTGGTTATTGACTTTATGTTTTCTCTACTCCGTATCTGCGGTCAATTTTGAGAAGAGAGAAAAATATGTTTTGAATTAGGAAAACATTTGAATTCCATGAATTTTTGTGTCAAAATTTTCATAGGAATGTTATAGCATGGCATTGTTCCAAAGCATCCTAGTGAGATTAATACAGAATAAACAAGCTGTCAGTCCTAGATTCTTCATCACTGCTACAATAGATAACTATAGCATTGGTTCCCAAGGTCTTAGGTCACAGTCATTGCCAATGCCTTTTAAAAACTTTAGTACGAGAGTTTTCAGTCCTAGGACTTCCAAACTTGCAAGAAATTTTGCAAAGGGAAGGGAAGGGCCCTATGGAAACTAAGGGCAGATGTCAAAGTACAAGGTCAATGTTGTAAAATACAATGTAGACCTTGATTGCCATACGTTGTCATATTTTTTGCCCCATCTTTTAGTTATACCTTCAAATTCAATTTCTGACAAAGCCCTTTTGAATTTAGCTTTTTATCAAGTGTCAGAGAAATGGTTGACATGAGCTTTTTGTAACTGTAATTGTAGATTGCCCTATATTTGTACTTGACGATGTCTGCAACAGAAAATTTAAATTTCAGTTGAAAATGTAAGATTGCAGTGATGAATGTAAACATTATCTGCTTATATTTTGTTAAGAGTCAAATAAGTATTGAAGAACTAAAATTTCTCATGACATTGTTTATTTTCTTGCAGAAAACACACAAAATGGAGAAAGCTCTTGATGACCTGCAGCAAAAGTTTTTAAAGTAAGTATGAAATTTAAGATCCAAAAATGTTTGATATTGGAACTATTTATATCATATTTAGGTAAATAAACCAACAATTTATGTACATGCATCTTGATTGGCTGTTAGGGCTGGGACGATACTCCGATTCATCGGTGCATCGCGATATTTTTTTTCGCGATCCAAGTATCGATACACCCCGACGATACCTAAGTTAAGATTTACAAAGAAATTGTGCTTAAACTTTCCGTATTTTCAAGTACTCAAGTTTAAATCCAACTTTCTTCAGTTTACATAAAGATAAATACTCTCCATTGTCCCGCATTTTCTACCGAAAAAATCTGTCCCGGCCGGGAAATCCCGATTTTTGGACGTTCCATTAAAAAAAAATCAGCGTAATATTGATTATTAGTCACTCTGTCTTTTCATAAACTTAAACTGTTTCATAATATTTATCTAACGCACGCCATATACCCATGTACAGTAATCAGCCGGTAATCTGTCGGCTGTACCACAAACAATAGTCAATTAACGTCGCTAAATAAATGCAAGTAAGCCTTCTGTTGTTGTTGTTGTTGTTGTTGTTGTTGTTGTTGTTGTTTTTTTGCTAGAAAAATAATTCGATCATTGAAAGTAATAGTTATGAGATGTTCGAGTGATACCATTTGTGTTAGCCAAGATACCTACAAAATTTTAATGAGAAGAAACAACGTGAAGTAAAAATGTAAACAAGATTTAAAAAAAGAAAATACGGCAACCACGGAACGCTCTTAAGTTATTATAATACTCTCTTTATTATTATCACGTAAAAAAAACCCCTCAATACTAATCAACGTACGTCAGCTTACTGTCTTTTTCAATACCCGAGACGTTAAGGTATCAATTGTGTATTTGATTTAAACTCCCTTGTTATTGTTCGCCAACGTCAACTCAGGTAACGGCACAGGTGTTCAATACTTGTGAATAAAAGGGTGGACAAGTTCGCTGAAGCGCCACTTTTAAGAAATGCGACCGACCAGGAGCCGACGCCCGTGTACGTATACGGCGCGCGTTAATAAGATTTATTTATTCTCTGACGTGCTTGTGTCTGCAGAGAGCTATGATCTAGTGCAATTTTGGATTGCAATATCTGAAGTTCAACCTCCTAATGGAAAGTTCCCTTAAACATAATTATGAATTAGCTCAGGATGTATTGTTTGCGACACACTCAGATGCTGATACTTAGTGAGATAAATTTCAGTATTTTCAGAAAAAAATCAGACAAATTGAAGAGGAAATATGTGAAACAAATTAATACCACATGGTCCTTTGTTTTGAAAATTTTACACTTCTCATTGATTTGACTGTGTTGCTCCTTCAAAAGTGAAGTACCCCCCCCCCCCCCTCCCATTAAAAGGCCTTATTATAGTGATGAAAACGTATCCCTCATTGGTGTCATTTTTTGTCCCTCTTTTTGATGATTTGTCACTCTTTTTGTCCCTCTTTGCAACATGACAAAATTATGGCAAGTATGTAGATTTAAAATAACAAAATGATAAGAGCCATTGATTTTTAATACGAAATTTCCATGACTTCTTATTGTTATTTGAAATGATTTTTTGTTTTTCGATTCTTCTAGTCAAATAACAAACCATTTATTAAATTGTTTTCATCTTTATTCTAGACAGAAATCTAGTGTTGGATAAATATAATATGTGGAATAAAAAAAAGCTACTAATATGATGAAAATGAATACTATCAAATAGCTTTTTGAGAAGGTTTTATTACTTGACTTAGAATCGCGATATGTATCGTATCGGATATCAGGTATCGTGATATGTATCGGATCGGCTGGGTACAGTATCGTCCCAGCCCTATTGGCTGTGTTATTAAAAATCCTGCCAGAGAATCAAGGTTTCCCTGAAGTTTTTGTTATAACATGGTACATTCATTAGCGACGTTGTTAACAGCAGGTTACCAGTCCTCTTCCACCTCATGGTAAAACTCAATTTCTGACAGGAAATTTGTTAACACTCCCCTCAGCTTTGTAAATCACATGCAGTGGTTACCTTAATATGTGTTGGAACTTCTCAGATTTAGCTCTTTGAATATCTGACATTGTACAATACTAGAATATGTAGCAGCTCACATACATTTAATTAATGTCTGTTCAACTTCATGAGAACTCACTTGCCTGATGCCCAGAGCTACCAGAAATTCTGCTGGGTTAGTTGAAATTACGATTGGCCAGTAAAATCGGTCATCAGGCTAGTGATTCAAAATATTTTAGTGAAGTTTGCTATAATATTGTTTTATGTTTGTCAGTATGATGTAAAATAGTATCATGTTTTATGTTTAAACAAGTTGAATACATTCTAACTGGATCATGCTTATATCAAAATGTAATATTTTACAGTCAGGCAGAGGAAAACCTGTACAGCGGTCGTGGAAACACAGGTTACCGTCCTGACAACTACAGCAACTATCCCGAGTGGACTGATTACCCACGTATAGAACAACATAGATACATTATGTAAGTACTGTATTATACATTAATTAACATCTATATTACCAAATACAAACATAGTAATATTTATTGTCAAAAGACAGCAGGTGTGAGGCGTGAACAGGGTTTGCTGGTCAATAGACCATTTTCATATTACCGTTTGACTTGCATTTTAGATACTCCAAAACCCAACCTCGCAACTTACATGTATGACTTTTTTTTTCATTTTGACATCATAGATCTGTTCAGACTTCACAGTGAAAAGTTACGTCAAATGTTGTCATTTCGGGTCTTGGCCTGTATAGAACTCAAATCTACTGCGGTAATGTGAAAATCGTCTATTGCTCTCAATAAGTGTTTGTTATTGAATGCTCAAAATGTCATGCTTTCAGTTCGGTTATTTGACAGTAGGACTCTTATGTACGGACTTATGTTACTTACTTCTAATTTCGACTGATTGGACATTTAATACTTGTAGTCTGAGCAAGTTTGGATTGATTGTTTTGTTATTCGAATCTTGCTCATTTATTTTAAATAACAAAAGCATCCTATTCTTATTAATGTATTAGTAGCAAGAATTACATTCTAAGATGAAGCACTAGTAACTGTTACAAAATTGCAGAAAGTAACTTTCTATCTACAGGCATTCCCACATGCTGTCTCTTGACAATAAAGTAGCTCCTACAAACCTGCCAAGTCAAACTTTCTTGTTCTTTCTGACACATGTGACATGTATTTGGTATTTTTGAAAACCAAAGTTACTTCCTGTTTGGGACGGTATCTGACATAGAAATTGTGACATCACCAAATTCTATCAAAACCGTCCATAAACTCTCTAAAATGACCGTACAGTATCAACGTTAATACATGTATACCATTTTCATGACGTCATAATAATTTTACGTCCGAAACCATCTCAAATGGGAAATAAGTCTGTATTCCGCAAAGACTTAGTACCGATAATATTACTGTGAGAAAATACCCCTTAACCTTTATATTTCTCATTTACATGTACATTATAGTAAGTCAGACAGTGATCGTGCCACGGCTACAGATGTTTATTTAGAGAGAGGGAGGAGGTACCCTGAGGATGACGGCAGAATGGAGTATGTATTCTTAAATATTTGAATTTCATTTCTCAATCTGAAATTATGAAGGATCTTGAATTTCTCATGAAGATTCATGACATATTTCCCTCATGACAAGATCAGGGTCCAATTTCACTTTGGACTATCTAGTTGGTAATTTAAAAGTAACTCCAAATTCCATTCAAACAAACTATTCTATATTCTTATAATGCAATTTTACATCATTTACTTCCCAATGTGACTCAGTCTATATACACCCCCACCCCAACAAAAAAAATAGTACATGTACATGCTGTATAGTAATTGAAGTATTTTGATATCGACTTAAGTACATGTTCCCGTACGAAATGAAGAGACGGAATCCAGCTGGTTTAGACACGTAAACCAACTGGATTCCGGCTAATTTGGGTGTTTACGTGTCTCTTACCAGGCGTACAAGAGCAGGACACGGAAAATTTGAAGGATTCCGTCTCCTTCACAGAGACGTATTTTACTTGAACCAGGCGGACAATCTATCAACCAGGTGGAAATCTGAACTTAGAAATAATTGAGAGACGTAAATTTGGACTTAGAAAAAATTATTTGTGGACACGGATTTTCTGGACTTAGAAAAATTTCAATAAAATCATCGGCTGAAAACAGTGTTTGTATTATGACTAAGCTTAAATTTGTTGAAAAAAATGGATGTCAGTCAAAAATATTAAGAACACAAAAAAGTTCGAGTCTGGAGGAAAAGCTAGCCAAAAGATCGGGGAGATGTGTGTGGGGGGGGGGGGGGGGGGGGGGGGCTGTCCAGTAAAACCTCTATCAAGGTCAAAGTACGGATCGAGCCTTTCAATGGAATGACACCCTGCCCCTCCCTCCAGTTTATCTTGGACAGAAGTAATGGTTTGCGATGTTTTTACAATTAAAAATATCAAAATTCAACAGTAAATCTGCTATTGAAGGACGTATGCATGGTATTTATATCATGTCAGGATCCTGGGGGGGGGGGGGATCGAGCCTTTCAATGGAATGACACCCTGCCCCTCCCTCCAGTTTATCTTGGTTACCTTGGTTACCTTGGTGTCGAGATCTATGTTAGGATTTGCCTCTCGGATCCATTTGTTACAATTCTGACCGCTTCCGGTTCATATCTTGGACAGAAGTAATGGTTTGCGATGTTTTTACAATTAAAAATATCAAAATTCAACAGTAAATCTGCTATTGAAGGACGTATGCATCAAGCGCGGATCCAGAGGGGGGGTCGGGGGGGTCCGGACCCCCCCTGGAATTTTCGAAACATTGCTAAATTTTTGTTATTAATATACATATTTCATAAGATTGAGTCCCAATTCCCCTTTTGTTGTCATAATATTTGAAAAATATATCATGAATTTGTATTAGAAATCTTTCATTTTGATAATATTTTGCCGTCAGCATTTCAAAAATTTTCTCTGGCTCGCTACCGCTCGCCAGAATTTATTACATACATGTACGTTATTTTTAAATGATATATCTGCGCTTTCCTATAAATTACAACTAGGTCAACAAACAAGGGCACTAGGGAAACGAAAAGAAACTGAAAAGACACATTTTGTGGATTTTATTCCAATTCTTGGAAAAAAAATTCGCTGGCTCGCTATCGCTCGCCATGTGTTGTATTTATACATATTAGAACTGACAATTAATTTAATCAATACCTATATACATGTATATGATGTGAAAATTCAAAATTTTAAGCTGTTTGCTCGCCATTGCTCTCCAGTCACCTATTTTATTAAAAATTAGAGAAAGAACTGACAGTCAACAATCAGTATCTTTATTTTCTTGCGTTTGCGTTGGGTTTTTTTTTTTTTTTTTTTTTTTTTGCTTTACAAAGAATTCGGACTTTAGGACCCCCCCTGAAAAAAAATTCTGGATCCGCCCATGTGCATGGTATTTATATCATGTCAGGATCCTGGGGGGGGGGGGGGGGGTAACGAATGTATAAGGACCCACTTCAGGTACCTTACCTTCGCTGTGTATAATGATCACTGGAAAGCAGGGGGGGGGGGGGGGGCGGTTATTCCACAGCGTTCCAGTCCTTACCCCTCGCCGAAGTAGAAAGTTATCATGTCATTTTCTGATCATGGGGAATTTATTTATATAAATAGATTACAAGTACCAGGCTCCGCTCGGCAATCTTGAAATTTGACGCTTGGATTTATTCTTGAGACAGGAGTGGGGTTACAGGGGGAAGTGCTTTGATAATTATTCATCTTCGCCGCCCGCCAGATCTTACAAAAAGCAGACAAACAAAGCAGATAAACATATAAAATATGCACGCGTATCTTTTAATCTTTGTTGGTTTGAATAAATTGGAATATGGCCGAAAAGAAAGTTCAAAGGAGCATAATTTGCTGTATAAATCGATCGGACCCCTGAATGTTCCCCTTCTGCTGTACATCTAATTCTGACCAGCTGGTCGTAAAACACGTAACGCGCACTCCTAGCTCTTCAGTTTAAATATTGACCTCGCAGCCACGCTCGATGGAAGAGAAAATTTTGAATTTTGTGATATGGAACTTAACACATGGAGTTTATCCTGACGTACATCTTGTTTTTGGAATAAACCAGAGAAGGACAAACATGGATAAAAAACGAAAAACAGTAAAATGTACAACTCTTTACGTAAGTATGGTTACCAACATTTGCACACATTTCAGAAAAATCATTTGATTTTATTTTATGCTACATTTAATGTAATCATAAATGTTATAGTTTGTAACAATGATTGAACTAATAAGTGTTTTTTCACGGTTTTTTTCTTTCAATCTTTCGCCCTTCAAGTTCATATATTTTGACGATGTACGAGTAACTGCTCAACATGTTAAAATTTGATTTCGGCGCGCAAGCCTCGTTTGAACGCATTGCATTTTCCATCGTGCAGGTTGAGTTCACCGGAAGTTTGACGGTAGATGCAACATGGGCGATTTTTTTGGGGGGGGGGGGGGGGTGTTCGTTATCTAGTATCTAGTATTCCTGGGGGGGGGGGTCAAGTTGTCATGGGGGATGGGGTTGTATAACCATTAAAACTTTAATGGAAAATCAGCATTTCTAGCAAATTCCAGGGGGTCCTGACCCCCCCCCCCCGATTCGTGCCATAGGCGCTCGTGGCAAAGATAATTTTTTTTTCTGCCTGTGCTTTAACCTACGGTGGTCTCCCGGTCAGCTGTATCTATGTTTACATCATAGTGCCGATAGACAGAAGAAAAGAGAAAGAAAAGATCTTTCTCCTTTCTTCTGGACTCTATCGGCACTATGATGTAAACGTAGAAACAGCTGACCGGGAAACCACCGTAGGTTAAAGCACAGGCAGAAAAAAATTAACTTTGCCACGAGCGCCTATGATTCGTGCTGGTGCTAAATGAATTTATCAATTAATTATTAATTTAATAACTGAGCCTTTAAAAAAATGCTTTATTCAGCTTACGTTTCTTTGATATAAAATAGACAGGGGGAGGATGAGACCAAAAAATGGGAGTAAGTGGTTGGGGGTGGGGGGGGGGGGGGGAGCTAGAGTATGATTTTACATTCATGTACATAGTTGGATTTATAATTTTTCAGGGATCCAATCTTTCCAGAAGGAGGGGTTTCGAACCTAGTATTCACTAAATTGAGGAAATTAATTGATTATGCAGTGGTTGAATCAGGAAAAATTATTTTTGTTAAAGTTCAGAATCAGAGGATGGGGCCCTGATATCTCCTCAGCTAGGCTGTAGATCTGTGCTAATGTCCTGTACACATATAATGATATTAATAAAAGCAATATTTGTTTTAAAGTACTTGATCATGCTGATAAAAATTATGCATTAAATTCCAAAAATTCCAAAAAGTGATGATGGTGGTAGTGGGGGGGGGGGGGGGGGGGAAGTACATGTTTGTGAGTACCATAAATATAAGATTAACATAATTTGATTATGAAGCACAATTGTAATTGTTCTGTATTTGATTTATTTCAGGGAAGAAGCCATAAATGGTGATAGATTCCTGACGTCTCCAAACTTTTGCACCAAAAGCATATCCTACAATTATTTAATGGGATAAGGAGATGGCATTAGTGTCATTGGGTCAAAGCACATCCAAAATGCAAAAATGGACCTAAGAAAGTCTCAGGAGCTGGAGGTATATATTTGCTAGACAAAATACAATATTATAGAAAAGATCATCAATGGTGTATTAAAGTTTTTCACTCAATGCCAGATAAACCTTGATGTTTGACTGAGGGAATTATTAAAATTCCAGACAAGGGTGTAGTCATGTAGATCAGATGTATGATATTTTATATATACTCATTGTCACAGGGTCTAGGTACTGCTGCATTATGGGCCACATACCCTTTTCTCCTCTTTAAATCATTACTTAAATAGTCTTAAAGAGGAGGGAAGGTGGGCAGTGAAATCTAGACCCTGTGACACTCAGTCAAGTTTCTTTCAAAGTGGTAATACTATACTCTAAATATACTGACAATTAATACTACATGTACTTGTTTGCAAGATTTAATACATGTAATATATAAATGTCTTGTCCCTATATACATGATATATATATATATATATATCTATAAGAAGTAAAATTTTAAGCCACTTCATGACATGATCAGTGAAACATTTTGTATTCTTAATATGTAAAGTGATGCACAGCATGTATGTTATTTACAGATTCATGTCCAGAGATTGTGAAAGACAAGTTTATCAGAAGATATGAAGATAAAGGAAGACTCTCCCAGAAGAGACAGTGAAATGCAGAACAGATACATGTGTATTTTACAATACGTACAGGAAGGAAATGAAGATATGACGATAAATGATCCTAATTCTTAGATGGATACCAGAACAGAACTCTAAAGTTTGGTAACTGCATGTGATACATACAATTCAAAGAAAATTATTGTGGGCCTTCACAGAAAAACAGGACATGTGATCAAGATGAAAGAATTTCTGCTCGATTGATATGAAAACATTATCAGCTTAGGGAACAGATATGATAAAATACATGTATAAGATCTAACAGAATAAACTTATTTATTTCAAGTATGGCCTTCTGTTTGATTGCATGAACATTGATACTTCAATGAAGGCTCCCTGATGTGATGAAGTGAATCATGCTTTCTGTCTGTCCATGTATTATATAGACCTACAAACTACCAGCTAATGTATGCATATTATGCCTGGTCAGCAAAGCCGCCTGGTTGATATTACGCCTGGTTTTTAGAATTTACGTGTCTAAATTTATCGTTCGCCTGGTTTTTACATTCTACGTGCTGCTATATACTGCCTGGTTATGCAAATTTTCCGCCTGGTTCTAAAATTCCAGGCGAACTCATTTAAATATTACGTTCCATTTTACGCCTGGATTCCGTGAGAATTCCGTGAGATTTCCGTGTCTTTGACGCCTGGTTCACAATATTACCACTAATGGGCTGTCCGCCTGGTCTTTTCTACATTCTACGCCTGGTTTCCATGTCTTGACCAGGCGGAATATTTCGTACGGGTTCTGTTGTTTGAACTTTGAACCCTTCTTCTATCATAATAATATTAAACTAAATGGTGTCCATTCCATAATTTCAAACCATTGAAAACATTTTATTATATTGTCTATTTCCATATTGACAAGAATTGGATGTTGCCTCAGTCAATATTTTCAAATTAAGAAAATATCACACCATATTCACCTATAAAAAGTCCATAATTGTGTAATATATACATGTGTAAGCATTTGGGAGGAAGTGCAAGTACATGTAAAAGGAACTGCAAGGCTTTGGTAAAACCACAACTTAAGGTACATGTATATTCTACAATAAATCAAATTTATAGTTTTCTAATCTACAATGAGAATTGATCATTTTCTTTCAGGGCAGAGTATGTGAGAACTCCTGTTAAAAAGTTGAAGAAAAGAAAGAAGAAAAACACTGGTATGTCTTGATTTTAAAATAAATTTGTTTTGATCTCCTCAGATTTCTTTAATTTTTATAATCACTGGTTTTATCATTTTAACCAAACCAATTTTAATTTGCAAATTAATCTAGCATTGTGACTTACCCTTTGATAATGCTAACAATTAGGTCTATACATGTATAGAAAAATACATATATGATGATTTAAAATTGTTTGTGTGACATTAAACAAACTTTGAGAATGTCATGAATTGTAAATCTGCACAAATTGTAAGTTTTTTTGCTATGATAAGACTACAAACTCTGAAGGGAATGGAAATGGAACTAAGGGCTTCTAACCTTCATGTACATGTATCTTCAATTACTATGGGCTTCCGTAAAATGTATGATGTAATCTCAAAACATCCAATAACTTGGTTTTACCATATCCTTCCCCTTTCTCTAGATCAACATACAGTTTATGAAAATTCTTACAAAAAATTTCAAGATTTTTTGTATCATTTGTCATTGAACTTGTTGAATAAAAGGTTTCAAAAGAATTTCCATCTAGACTGTATTATATACATGTACATTATACCTGTATATGTTTTCTAATATCTCAGTCTATATTGTATAATTTCTACATACTGAATATAAATTCAATAGAAAAAAAAAACATTCTAAATTTATTTAAGATTAGTAAAACTACATGCAAGTGATTAAAAGATGTGAAAATTCCTCAAATTATTGTTACAGTAAGAACTTTATGTAAAACCGGCTGCAGATCACCAAAGGAGATGCATGTCTCGTACACAATGTTACACGTACCTTCATATTTCAGTATCTCATGACGACAGTAGGGAGGTCAGGAGGGAGAGGTTTGAGGACCCCATGCCACTTGGTATGTCAGCATCTCATAGGGCTGACATAGATGTCTGGTAGGTTCATTTAAAAGGTGTCATTAAATTAGAAAATACAATTTTGTATTACGTAACTGTTGAATATACAATCATGTATATATCTAAGTTGAGTGTGTAAAGGCACTTTAGTATATCCTGAAAAGCAATAGTCCATTTTCCAGCTAATATAGGTGTGACCATTCTAAACCTTGATTTGATTTAGTATTTATATATAACAGACACCCACGATACATCGTACCATTTGGCAAATTTTTTTTCGATATCATGGCATACATTTGTATTTGGCAACATTGTCTATGACATGTTACCTATTGTGACCTTACAAAGATTTATATTGCAAACATTTGTGATAATATGTCTGCAATTTGTCTGTATGACTTACTTACTGGAAAAATATATGCTGCAAATAGAATAAAAATTATAAATACTATAACGTACATTTCTAATTTTATAAAAAAAACTTTCTAAAAATATTATATCTTAATATACTCTTCTTACAGATCTTTCGATTGAAAGAAGAGAGCATTGAAAAATATCACCACTAGTAGCCATTGGATAACTGCAGAAGCAAATTGAAAGTGAAAGTAGAACTAGTCTTCCCACCTAGTTGACGTAATTGTCATGGCAACAGTATAGAGTCGGAATAAATTAAAACTTTTGACAGCTGTTTGTAGGTGCACAATTTCTTTTAATGGTAGCTATATGTAGATATAATTCATATTCAAGCCTTCAGTGATCATATTGTAATACTCAATGTAGACTAGATTGAATTTCATAGATTATTTTTAAATTGTTTATGTACATGATCTTGTTAGATTTTGCTTTCAGAATGTGCATGTAGATGGTACATGTAAATTTCAAGTGTCATAGAAAACTTGGATTTTATCTACAGAAATTTTCTATGTCTGATGTATGTTTATTAAATGCTGTAATAATTTGAATTTCAATTTCAGTCAGGGGTATTATTTATAACCTGTAGAAGTTATCACTAAAACTACACATTCAAGTTGTTAGGGACAAAAAAGTTACCCTTCACAAATCATCATTTGAAGATTTTTGGGGTTTTTGATAACAATTGATGCATTATCTAAGGTTAACCCCTATGTACTTCAAATCATTTGCAATTGCACAGTGATTAATTTTTGTCGATGCGCAGTAAATTTTATTGCTGAAAAATGTACCTCAAACATCATTTAATCAAATTTAAATTGTCGCTTTTAAATCATTTGTAAAGAAATATCATTGAAATAAATGGAAAGACAGTCTAAAAAGCTTAAAATAACACCAGAAAATAGTCAGTAACAACAAAACTTTACTTCTCATTCTCTTGTGTTTACAAGCAAAATGTATATTGAGATCAATGTTGTCTTTCTGATCAGATTGACAAAATAGGCTGAGTTACAATAGCAAATTTTGTACGTCAGAACAATGCCCATTCCATTATGTTACAAATTAAAACGATAACGTCTCCAAATTATAAAATTGACCGACAAAAAGAGGAGTTAACTCTGTCCTAAACATGTTAAAAAAGCAAATAATAATTTACATGAGTTATTTTTAATGATACAAAATGTAACTTTAAGTTATACCCCTGACTGTTGAATGTGATATAGGGTCCCTTTTACTGTATTTCGGAGTTTAAGATACGTTGCCTTCATATTGTAAGGATATATTTTACATATATATTTCTTATTTGATTCCGTCCAGAAACTGTTTTTGTGACATTTTAGTATTTTTATTGTTTATTTATTTATATTTAGAGGTGTCTGTACATTATGTGCACATTTATATTTATACGAGAATGATTTTTTCATACTGTAGCAATTTCATTTTAAAGTATCCATACTAGCAATACAAAGACTTGATTTCAATGGCATTAGAATAATTCTGTATTTCAATATACATAGTTACTTCCCTTTGGGACAGTTCCTGACGTAAATGCATAATGAAATTCCTTTAGAAAGTGGTTATTGAAGATGACTTAATATTTTCTTGGAATTTAATCCAAGTTTCTGTTTAAAGGGGTAGGGCCACGAAGCCTGATATTGACCCTAATTTTGAACATTGTACTTCATAGAATTCTTAACTGTAATTTGACATTTTGAAACATTCTCTACTGAATCACGAATCTATCTTTTGTAAATGTTGCGTTTATCAATAGCTTTTAGCCCTTTGAAAACACCAAAATAGGTCATATTTCGTGAAATTGACACAAAAAACGACATATCTCCATTAAATTAGCAATGGCCGCATGCATTAACTAAGATGAAAAAATTATATGTGAAAGATTATCAGTATATCCTTTTGTCATAAGCGTTTTATCTCAGTTAACGCATGCGGCTACATTGAATTCTTCGACAAAGGACAGAATTCCAAGCAATTTTTGCCATGTTTTGTCAATAACGTCAAAATGATGTCACTTTATGACGTCATTACAATTAAATGGCACTTTGTTTGTTGAAATTTGTCTTTTCTCTAAAGCAGTCAACGTTAGTGTATTTTCATGAGAGATATCAAGTATTTCTAATGAAATTTATTTCTAGGGAAAAATCGAGGGCCGATTTAGGGGTCTCGTGGCCCTACCCCTTTTATGTATTCATAACTTGTTAACTTCAGATACTATCCCAAATCGGAAATAACTCTATTTATTGAATTTATTTGATGTTTTATATGTTAGGTTTATGTTACATGTAATTGAGTGTCAAATGTATAGATGTGTTTATGTCAAAAAAAATTGCCTGTTGTAATTAATGTCCAGATTTCTTATGTTACTTGACCAAAAGCAAAGTGAAAGCAAAAGGTCAAAACCGCTAAGGCGACAGAAATTTAATTTTTAGTTTAACGGATTTTATTTTTTCAAAATAGGGTCGGAGGAGGGAATAAAAATAAAATAAAAATCAGTAACTTTCAACATTTCATGTTTTGTGCAACGAACACGATCTTAATTCAGCTTGTTTATTATGTTTTAAAAGCCACATTCTCTATAACACTTGCACCATAAAGATTAATTGAGAATGAAAAGTAATAACCAGTAATTCGGATGAGCGGGAAGAAAAAAATGTACAGATTCAGTTCATTTTATTTTTTTTCCAATTGTGCAAAAATTAGGGTCGGCGGATCGGTAAAACTAAGAATGAAATTTCTGTCGCCTAACAGATATATTTTGACTTGTGTCTTATAAATGTCTGTCTAATGCTTACTTAATGTTCATAAATTTTACTGAACAAGATCTTCCAATTTCACAAAAAAAAGATAATTCAGTAGTTGTGACTTCTCAGACAAAATTACATACTAGCATTATGCCTAACATTAACAAAAAATATCAGAATGTAAAAGTGCAATCAAGAATTTCAACATTTTTTTATTTTGGCATCTGACAACAAAACCGTAAGTTTTCTCAAACCATACAAAAAAAAAACTGATGCTCTGTTACAATTATGTTTGATACATTTGTACAAAAAAAGAATTAATATGAAGGAAGAATAAAGTTTCCAATAATAGAATATCAAAATTATAATTATACAGAAATGTCATTTTTCTCACTTTAGCTTTTTTTTTGCATGTTTTTTTTTTTTTTTTTTTTCATTTGCATGTATTTATTTTTGTTTATTTATTTTATAGAGAAAAAATATTACAAAATGAATCATTCCAAGAAAAACATGAACTTGCAAACTAAATGCATGAGGTACTTTAAAAATGAGAATACTTTTTTCTTATGGACTACCGGTATTTTCAATCTGAAATTTTATGTATATTTTCTACTTACTAAAACAATTTTATTTGTAATATATTGTCTGTGATATTTTTGTCGTATACATTATATCTTTTGATATATACATGTAGATTTTCGTTATTATGTTTTGTACTTTGCTAAGATTTTGATATCTAATATCTTACATTTTTGTTAAAATGCTGTTATTTGTCTCAGGTCTTTAGAATAAATCTTCCTTGAGAATTAAATTTGGTATGTTGCTTTTGGATCTCATTTGCCCCTACTTAAAAAAGATCTGTATGAAATCATTTGTACCGTCTGGATATTACTATATTGGCAGTGCCCACGAGGGGATCTAGATTTTTATACCCCCCTCAAACAAAGTTTAAGGGAGTCTATTCCTTATTTTCAAAAAGAAGAGTTACTTCCCGTTTGGGACGGTATCTGACGCAGACTAATTGTGATGTCATCAAATTCTATGGAAACAATCCTAAATCTCTGGGAAATGTGGTATAAAATCAGCTTTATCATACATTTTTCATGATGTCATAATAGTTTTACGTCAGATACCATCTCAAATGGGAGATTTACTCTTATCCGCAAAGACTCAATAGGAATCACCCTGTCTGTCCATCTGTCTGTTTGTCCGCTTAAGTTTTGAGAGCAGATTTCTTTTATAGTATTACTATTAATGATAGGTCTTTCACATTTCATACACATATTCACCATAAAGAGTACTAAAGTATGAACAGCCAGTTAAGAAAATAGAAATATTGATTTTATTTGAAAACGCTTTGAGATAGATAGTGCACATGAATATCGAGAGAAATATATTCAACTATTGGAGCACTGTTTGAAAATGAAATTTTATTTTGGTATCATTTTTGCGTTTCCCCTCTACAGATATGAAAATAGTATGATCAATCACCTTTTCCATGCACTAAGTCATTAAAAAACCTACACTGGTCAAGTTTGCTTAATGCAATAGCTGTAATCGTAGTTGTACACATAGATTTATGCCTGAATGATCAGTGAATATCTACCTGTATTATTAGAGATTGTCGTTTTATTTAATATACTCAACCCTAATGTTTAGAAAAATGACTTGGACAATTTCTGAGCGTAAAATATTGCTATTTTCCTATAAGTACACCAAAAATGATGTCTTATATGGTTAAAAACGCTAGTTCTTTGAATAGTGCTTTTCCTTCTGCATTACCATTTAAATTTTCTAGTAATAATTTTTTGCTGTTTACAAATAAAAGGTAAATTTCCGTTTTCTTAAGAACCTTTTAGTACTTTACATTTTGGTATCATGACTTTTGACCCTGCAACCTTAACCTTGACTTCGGGCATATGTTGAAAATAGGTTAAGGTATTTTTAAAGCAGATTTCTTTCATGCCATAAATGGTAGACCTTTCATATTTCATACAATCATTCACCACAAAGAGTACATGTACTTTAGTTTGGCATTGCAACTTTTTACCTTTTGACCTTGACTTTGGGCTTAAGTTGCAATTTAGGTTACGAAGATTTGATGGCGGATTTATTTCATACTATCAATGGTAGGCCTTTCATATTTCATGCACACATTTGCCATTTGTATCATGACTATTGACCTTGTGACCTTTGACCTTTGGGCCTATTTACAGTAAGAAGTAATTAACTTCATAACCAGAATAATAGTATTTTGGTTAGGAAGTTCTGAAAGCAGCAAAATAAGTACAGACTGTACTAAATTTTCATTCCAAAGCATTTAATCCTGGATGAGTTTTTTATTTTGAACATTGCATCATAAATGGTCCCAATTATAAAAAACGTCCCACCAGGGGTATAATTTGTCCACTTTAGGGCAGTTTTTCAATGGGGTTCAGTCCATCTAGCCTTGAGTGAGAGTAAAGCAGGAAAAATATATAAGCATCTATGGCAGATCACATGAGTGGATCTTAATCCCAAACACACCTCTAGATCTGCACTTGTTGTCAATTGCAAAGCAATTCATCCTTCCACAAACTCTAATAAACCTTGACAAATTAGGTCATTTGATTGTTTGGATTGCACATCACAGTATAACTTCTGCTACATTTCAGATTTTATCTATGAAATTACATCATTTGTCAAGTTTTGTGGTCCAAGGGTCATTTAATTTGCATATTAAGGAAATAATTCTGTAGGGCATTCTGTCCAACCATCTGTAATACACTAGTGGTTCAGTACAGATGAAGATTTGCCCCAGAATCTTCTTATATCCCAACTATGAAGGATCTCTCAGAAAGATCTTTATCAATTCTAATGTCACAGGTCAAGGTCACATCTGTGACAAATGTCCAGGGTGCTAATGCTGTATTCTGTTAGTCGGCATAGATTACATGGAAAAAATTTTAGCCTGGGATATATGTCTCCTGGACTAGAGAGGCATGACTTTTACATTTCACATGTGGATTCCCCATAATAAGACCTTTCATTTGGGACCTTGACTTTCGACCAAGTGGCTTTGACCATGAAATTTGACCTAATTTGTTCTAATTCTTGTTTACTGTCAATATTTATATATAAAAAAAATTGTCTCCAAATTAGGATATATTTTAATGCCCATTTTCAAAACATTCCTCTATATATAATTGAATATTTATAAATTTATATCTGGAAAATTAAAAAGTTTTTTTACATAATCCTCAGTAACCTCTGATACTGGTCTCCATGGCAACAGAATGCCTGAAAATGCCTTATTCTATGTATAAAATTATCGCCGAATGGGTTACTTCGGTTGTCATGGCAATGGGACTCGTAAAAATGTTTATTTTCTTCTTCCATGTGCTATAAATATCTTATACAGTTAGAATTACAAAAAAATGATAATATTATACAATGTATATAATGTGTCAATAAACATAGAAATGCAGTGCCGGATTCAGGGGGGTGCAGAGGGGGCGTCCGCCCCCCCCCCCCCGGCACTGACCCAAAATTTTCCAAAAACACGTATATTTTGGCCCATTTTCAGTAAAAATCGGCAAAATTCGTCCTTGACCCTCCGGTAAAGGGGGCGCTGGATCCGCCACTGAAATGTGGTGTACTGCACACCATACTAACGCGCGCTTGCAACACAAAACATGTCTATCATCATCATCTAGGTCACAGGAGCTCGATGCCAACAACCCTCAATGACACCCGCCCCTTCACATCTCTCGATCTCTCTGTATAGTCAAAGTTCCCTATATAAGAAAAATATAGGCAGAGCTCCTGTGATCTAGGTCTGCACAGTGCGGCGTTTTGTAGAGTCCAATGCTACGTCGAGTATAGTTTCAAAATTGCTAGTAGATATTATATCAAATTACGTTCTGATGGCAATAATAGTAAATGTAACAATGATACCTCAATACCAATATCGTCATAAGCAGTTAAAAACAAATAGTAGTCGAAATCTACCATTTTTTGAAGACGTTTTGAAGACGTTTAACATTTAAACTACTTGGTGAGTGTCACTCCTGGTGGACCAAGAGTCCCCGAGGGCACATGTAGCCTAGTTCGATCAACTTCGGTTGATCGTCTGTCTCTTCATCGCATTTGAAATTTTCTGTTTAACAAAATTTCTTGAATTTTCTTAAACGAGGGTCCTGTAGCATCATACCCCACCAATTCTGCTACGTCTTTTGGTACATTTTGGGACATAATAATTTTCACACTTTTTGGCCATATTACATTGTTTAGATTGAGGATCACTGACGAGGGTTTAGTACCCGAAACGTGCATGTCTGGTCCATTCTGTTAATTTATCTGGTCTTAAATGATGCTATTGAATATGAAGTCGTTTAACATGGAAATAAAATTACACGCAATTTTCTTTCTCCGAGTCCGTTTTTAGAAAGAAATAATAGAGGAGTCCGGCTGTACAAACTTCTTGATATCTCAATTTTTGTAAAGCAGTTCTTTTTAAAAATGAAATAAACATTTTTTTCAAACACCATGCCTTGCATTTTATTGAGATGAGAGTAATGCGATTGCATGTCTATGCACAGCTTCAGACTCGTATATTAATTTATATCAGTTTACAAAAGAGCATAATCTTCAGGAAGTTGAAGGAGGCGATCACCCGGCAGATGCATGCAGATAATTTTATAGTTTATGCTTTGTGCTAATAAACATTACAGCTGAAAAGGGGATTAGAATTTCCGGCAAGTTACAGGTCTGTTTTCAAATTGGACAGTGTATATTTAAAATTATAACTACGTGTCAAACAAGCATTTTGTAGACAGGAAGTACATACATGTACATACTCTCAATATTTCAAATTTAAAAACTGATGGCCCCTGATGTCTTTTTGCTGAAAAGGTATATTTTTTCCGTCCAAAACTTCTAAAAAATTTATACAAATAAAAACACAAACACTCAAATTTATACACAAAGGGGTAGCCTTGGGCAAAAGTGACCGTATTTGGCCCCAATCCGAATTTTTGAAAAAAAAATCCTTTTTTTTTTTCGTTCTTCTTCAATATGATTCTTGTAAACAAAAAAGTACTTATTTTATATTATTTCTTGATAATCCTAATTTTTGGGGCAAAAACATTGAAAATTCAGCTCTATTACTTCATAATAGAAATTGAGATTTTCCGCCAATAGACAAGGCTTTAGCATATACCCCAGAGAAAGCGCATATAACAAGTTCGAACTTTTATGGGACATTCCTTTTCACATTGCAAATGTACATGCAAAGCATGACTTTGTAACTCGCACTTGCTCTATATACAATATCATTTACTATGTGTTGGAATCCAATTTCCTGTCATTTCACTACTAATTTCAGTAAGAATGTCCATTTTTTTGGCGGGAGATATCACTCATATAAATTTAGAATATCTATTTTCGTCACTTATTAAGTAAATATAAATATCTCACCACTAAATCAATAAGAAAACAATTTTTGAAAATCGCAAAAATTTGGGCAAAAAACAGCTGATTTTGCCCCTTCCCCTTTTCGGCCCCTTAATTGGCCTTTATCAAGTGTAATTTAAACGACGATCTATAACAATTCTAAGTAAAATCCATCCTTGCTTCTCTGGCTTTGTTTCGTCCTTCTCCGAGTGTTCAATGGCATGCCATTTCAGCGTATTGAACGCATTTTTACATGTAGTAAATTACATGCATGTGATTTTTCTTTATTTGGTTGCAGTTTGCGACTGAGTCAAACTACACTTGCTGTCTACAAAATGCGTGTCACGTAGTTATAATTAATTTATGCTGTCCAATTTGAAAAGGAAGTCGACCTGTAACTTGCAGGAAATCATAATCCCCTTTTCAGCTGTTTATTAGCAAATGATTTTGCAATGAACGCCAGAGAAACAAGGATGGATTTTTCTTAGAATTGCTATAGATCGTCGTTTTAACACTTGATCAATGCCAAGGGGCCGAAAATTTGTGTATTTGAGTATTTGTGTTTTTATTTGTATCATACTTTCCCTCTGGAAGAAATATTTCAATCTACTAAAAATTCATAAAGACGTGAACTAACTTGACAGCACACAACTTGATGTCGAATCCACCTGAAACCCATTTTTGTCTCATAAATGTTTGCAGACGCGTTGGATACGCGTAAAAGTAAAGCGCTGAAATGACATTGAACATTCGGAGAAGGACGATGTGATCGAATCTAAGAGAAATAAAAAATGACATTTTGTAAGTAAATTTTCATAGAGAGAAGTTCGAATTCTTGCACATGCCTTCTACTGGTGTCATTTGCCGGGCAAATGCAATTTTTGGACGGACGTCTTTTTTCCAAAAACTGTTGTCGCAAAGAACCAATATAAAAATAATTCACATGTAAAAATGCGCTCAATAAAAAAAAAAAAAACTGAAGCGAAATGGAAACGAAAGGAAACAATAAAAACAAAAACTAAACGAAATAAAATGTAACAAAACGAAACTAAAATGAAAACAAAACATTGTAGTGGTTCCGGTAGTAGCAGGTACCAATAGTTCAGTACAAGTTCTAAGACTGAGCTATTGGGAGGTTACTAAAAGACGGAATGGCGGAATAACGGAACGACGGAACAAACTAAAAAACGGAACAGAATGTCCCGTATATTATAATATAAAAACCCGGAATATGTACGGACGCGGAACAGATGAAAAAAAAACGGAAAACGGAACAGTCAGTTTAGCAACAGATCTACTATGACGTCATAAAGAGTTTATTATTAAGTCATGTTAACGCAATGGCGCAAGTAATGATAAATCAAATAGATCTTAAATCAAAAAATAGTAGTCTAACAAATGAAGAAATAACAAGATTATTTAAATCCAGTGACACAATATCTGAAATTCCATTTAGACCAAAAGGAGGGCAAGTTTTTGTATTCAAACCAAAATCGAACAAAGAAAGAGATGATTGGCGAGCCGATGGGCATAGGTAAGTATTTTAAACTGTTTTCATTTTATTTAAATTCCTATCTTTCTTCTCATTTTCTCTCTTTCTGTAATTTTTTTAGGGGGTTATTTTCCGTCCTATTTTGTTTGGATTATTTTTTTTATTATCAGATGGTCCAATGGATCCTCCAAGAAATTGCCAAGGAAAGATCCAATATATAAGAAATCATACTTTTATGCCAAAAGTTCGGACAACAAAGCATTGAATGACTTCCGAAAAGATGTGTACTTTCCGATGGAAAACCCAGAAAATATCGCTGTCCTCCACTACATTGGTAATGAGGAGATATCTCTGCCAGGAAAACACGGAAATAGTCTAAAACAGACGAAGTTATTTTTCCGTACAAAACCATCTGTCTTGAAAAGAAAGAATATCAAGTTCCGCATAAAGTGTACAAGAAAATGGTTACGGAACAGACGGAACAACCAACAAATGAGGCCACAGACAAACCCAGAAATGTGAAACAGCTACAAAATATAAAAGCCAGTGTAGCTGCCGACAAGAGAATTTCCCAAGATGCCATCATGAACATCCATGAATTAGCGTTTGAGGAGCCAGATTTTGTATGGCATATTACCACATACCCAGATGTGATAATTGTATGTGGTTTGAAACCAGCACTAGATCTCTTATCCGAAACAATTTCTTGGAACAGACAGGAAGTTCTTCTCTCATATGACACAACATTTTGTCTGGGTGAATTCTATGTCTCTCCCCTATTGTTCCGCTGTTCCGTGTTCGAGGAAAACCCAGTTGTTCCGGCGATGTTCATGTTACACGAAAGAAAGCAGCAACATGTTCATGAATTGTTCTTCACCCTGTTTACAAAAATGGTTAAGAGAACAGCAGGTCTACCCATTGTAGTCGATATGGAGCAGGGCATCGTTGGAGCTATTCGGACCAAAACAAGTTTGGATATCGCTGGTTGTTGGCGTCATTTAAGGGAAGATTTACAACGAAAAATGATTACTGACGGTGTTCCGCAAACTTCTAGAGTCACCATCATCAACGACCTGTACAATCTTCTTCGCTCCAATTCTCAAGCTGAATACAACGCCAAGTTAGAACAAATATCAACACAATGGCCGCCTGATTTCAGAAAGTATTTCCTGGATTCCATCAATCCAAAAGCGGAACACTTTGGGATGTGGAGAATTCAAAATAAATTCCGCAACTACATCACAGAATATGGAGTAACAACAAACCAGTCCGAAGGCTTTAATTGGCTACTCCATGATCTCCAAGGCTGGAAAGAGGCGCCTATCGACTGTGTGATGTTAGGGTTTAAGATGCTCCAGTCATATTACCTTAATGAAATACGGAGGGGCAAATCAGGATTGGGGAACTATACACTTCGCCCACAATATCACGATATGTTGGAGGATTTGGAGACATCTATGCCAAATACATCATGCCACCCAAACGATATTGTTCAATCTATCAAAGAAAAGAAAGTCATATTAAAATCCCCCCAAGAACAACAAACCCCCGGTGACAATAGCAGAGTTGTTAGAGCACAAGAAATCAGGCTGAAAGATGGAATATCTCTGTCATCAAGGTTAGGCGTTTTTACTGTATTCGATGAAAGGAATTTCAACATAGTAAAGCTCTTTCCACCATCGTGTAGCTGCCCCCTAAAGGATGGATGTGTACACATTCTTGCAGTAAAATTAAGCCTCAATATGCCGATTTCTGATGACACTGGCATACGTAATCTTTCAACCGTACGGAAAAACGCAAGAGCCCCAAAGAAAGTGAAACCAGGCAGGAAGAAACCAAGGCACGGCGATGATGATATGCCGGAACAGACGGAACAATGCAAGGAACGGGTAGAATATCACACGGAACGTGCAGAACATCATACGGAACAGGCAGCAAATCAAACGGAACAACAAACGGAACAGGAAGATCCACAAACGGAACAGACAGAACAGCAAACGGAACAAGCAGAACAGCAAACGGAACAAACAGAACAACAAACGGAACAAACAGAACAACAAACGGAACAGGCAAATGAGAGCATACAGAAGGACATATTGTACAGCCAGGAAGTTTGGGTATGCGCAGATGGGTCGTTGATACGTGAAAACCTTAATGTCAGCGATCGAAGGTTGATCACAGATCCATGTGGTTGGCTAAACTGCACCATCATCGATGCCTGCATGGATTTAATCAAAAGCCAATTCACAAACATCTCCGGCTTAGAATCATCATGCTTAGGAATTCAACTTGATTTTACGCGATACACAGATGATTTCATCCAAATCATCAATAGAAACCCAACAAATGGCGGAACACATTGGCTAACAGTATCTAACATTGGCTGTACACCCGGAACAGTCAATATTTGCGACTCCTCTTTTTCCGATGTTCCGTCAATTGAACTTCAGTGCATAGCCACCCTTGTACAGCCACCATCAATGGAACTTAAAATACATATGCTGGATGTTTTTCCACAGAACAACGGCTATGATTGTGGTCTGTATGCAATAGCAAAT
The DNA here is from genome assembly GCA_028142955.1 of Pinctada fucata. NCBI lineage: Eukaryota > Metazoa > Mollusca > Bivalvia > Pterioida > Pteriidae > Pinctada > Pinctada fucata. The sequence goes on along the minus strand of AP027111.1, from coordinate 41,718,957 downwards.
CTTGTAACTATTGCATCAGGCCATGATCCAACAAAGATGAGATATGACAGGCGAAAAATGAGGTCTCATCTATTCCTTTGCCTGGAACGTAAATCTCTGACTATGTTTCCAACGATTGGACAAAGGAAAGTAAAAAATCCAGTGAAACGGGAAATTGTTGTTCAGTTACATTGTTACTGTAAACTACCGGAAACACACACATTATATGTAATGTGTGATGGGTGCGATGGCTACTTCCATCCTCAATGTCTTGGTATGACAGACGACCAAGCAACCGTCATGGACAATGTTTATTGCCATGAATGCAGTATCAAATATAAATAAATCCATCATGATACAACATAAAACAAACAACAGCACATGTCTTCTTTTATTTAATTAGTTAGTTTTCAAAACACGGAACAACTTGCGGAACATTCCGTATGCATGTGTTCCGTTTTTTAGTCTGTTCCGTCGTTCCGTTGTTCCGCCATTCCGTCTTTTAGTAATTGCCGAGCTATTGGGATGTCCCTTTAGCTCACTCGGCAACGAGTCTGACTGTCACCCGGACGGCCGGGGTTCGACTCCCGGAGTCCGTCACCTGCGAACTACTTCATTGGCGATGAGGTGAACAATTGGTGTGTGTGGGCCAGCTCGATCTGCAGGAGAGGAGGCAGAACCCTGCCAGGGGTTGGAGAGTGGCCACACAGCGGGGTACACCCACGGCCCTCAACGGAAAAGGGGGAAGGGTGTAGTGGTTCTGGTAGTAGCAGGTACCAATAGTTCAGTACAAGTTCTAAGACTGAGCTATAATAAATGGGATGTCCCTTTAGCTCACTCGGCAACGAGTCTGACTGTCACCCGGACGGCCGGGGTTCGACTCCTGGAGTCCGTCACCTACGAACTACTTCAACATAATGAAAAAATTCTTTGAAATAGTTTGCAGGTGCCCGGTCTGGGAGCCAAAGCTCGGCCATCCGGGTGATAGTCAGACTCTTTGCCGATTGAGCTGAACATCCCGATAGCTCAGTCATTGGAACTTGTCCCGAACTATCGGTACTGCCGCTACCGGTACTGCCACTACCGGAAGCCACTGGCACTGCACCCTTCCCCCTTTTCGTTGAAGGCGTACCCAGTGTGTGAAATTAACGGTGGCCCGATGGCCAATGTCTACAGTAAATTAGACCAGTCTATAGCAATGCCAGAAGCCATAGGCCAACTTGTCTATAGGAAATTTGAACATCAAAGTCACATATTACCTTTTGAAGTAGTTCGCAGGTGACGGACTCCGGGAGTCGAACCCCGGCCGTCCGGGTGACAGTCAGACTCGTTGCCGAGTGAGCTAAAGGTACATCCCAATAGCTCAGTCTTAGAACTTGTACTGAACTATTGGTACCTGCTACTACCGGAACCACTACACTTTGTAACATGATTTTTAATTGCAGCTCCTTCATAAAATAGGAGATTCCATTAAACTGTATTGCATTAAAATAATGTAGTACTGTTATATTTTAGAATTTTCCACTTTTGTTTAAGTTTCAAGGTCAAAGGCTTGGTAGTTTTGAAGGTACCTTTTTGAATGTGAATCATGTGAATTTTCCGGTATGTCATTTTTTGACACATTAAAATGAAATTCCTTGAAATATTAGATTTTACAGGAGGGGGGAGTTATTTTGGTCTACAGGAAATTGCTGTGGTCTATAAGAACCGAAATCACTGTAGACCGAATGTCTATAAAACTTCAAAAGTCAATTTCACACACTGCGTACCCCGCTGTGTGGATAATAATGACGTCACAATATTGATGTGGCCTATACGACCGACGTCGAAAGTCACGCGAGGGCATCATATACAGTGGGATACAATGACCCTACATAATGCGTCGCTATGGGCAAACTCTATCCCACATGGGGGCAAATGGGAGAAAATACCTGTAATCTATCATCAGATGTGATCAGGGACACAGCCTTGGATCGAATGAAAAGTAAATTCTGAACACTCAAGTTGGATCCCTGATAAAATCAGATAGATTGTATTAATCTTGTGTTTAAGAGCGGTATGACCGTATCGGTTCAGAGTCACTCAAATTTCAAGGGGTCAAGTGCAGTGTGTCACAATAGAGATCAAATATCTTTAAACCTGTAACCATGGTAACATGTATGTAATATAAATATGTCATAGTCTGTGCTACTTTAAATCCAGTTTAATTATATCTATCATTTTCAACATGTTAATTACCGGGTAGGCCATACCAAATAAATTAAATGTTCTTTGGATTTTCTTGTGAAGAAAAAGGGTGCAAGCAAGCGAGCAAAAATATGATGAAGATTTTTTTTTAAGTATTGCCGTTTTTAAGGAGCGAGGGAGTGGAATAACTTTATTTTTTATATGGGTGTTACCCCAGTAATACATTTCTGATGTTTTCCGTACTCAAAACGGAATCCTCATAGGAATCTGGTGACAAGAAAGCCTGGCACATAGCAGTACGAAAAAGATTTTTAAATATTCCCCTTTCCTTGACTTTCAGTGCCATGTATATGGGACAACAAATTTGCTCCCAACAAAATTTTTGAAACACAAGAAGTATAATTTTCTTAGAAATTTGCACAATCTTAAACTTCTAGAAGCTTTAAGATTTGCAGAAATCAGAACCGAACTAAAAATTCTTGAGCCAGAAATTTAGAAGTGCGGGCTAGCATTTTAGTTTCTTAATATTATTGTTTGAATTTTGAAAAATATGGTGCAGGAAATCCGAAGAACATTTAATTAATTTGGTATGGCCCTAGGCACGATAGAAATTACTTGTCATAAATAGTAATTGATCATGTGATGCATTTTACTCATGTTTTCTCCTTTTTAGGTCAGAGGATAATTCCTCGGGTGGTACAGAGTATAAACAGGTAAACTATAGATATGCCATAATAGTTCGCAGTCAGGTATAAAGTTAGTGCTCTACTATGTCTACAGAGCTGATAAATATTCATTCTTACACTGTACTTAAAAATTTAATTTCTTGACTACCTGACTTAATTTCAGGAAGTTTAAAATGAAATTTCAAAACATTTACCTTAAGTCTGAGATAGGCATTTCATATTTTACATAATCTGTTAATAATTATGCATTCTAATAGAAAAACCTTTCTGCACCCTAGCTCTTCATAACTGTAAAATTGAAATTTGACTTTCTCACTAAAAATTAGTTTACTTACTAGTTTTAGGAGAATAGATTTGAAACTTTTTTAATCTAATTTCACATGGTGACCTTGAACTTTGTTGTCGCCAAACTCCAACCCCCCCCCCCCTCCAAAAAAAAAAAAAACCCAACACACAATCTATTAATACTTCTTTCTCTTCAGAACATGTAGACTGAACTCCACTCGCCATCTTAGTGTTTCTGCGGCTCTGTTTGCCGAGCATGACCCCGAGTTAGGTACTCTTTCAAAGAAAAAGAAATTTAAGCAACGCCCGGAGGATCACTTTCTGATGAAGTACAATGACATCGTTTATCCTCCTCAAGAACCAGGCGAGCCAAGAAGACCTGCGGTAGGTATTCCCATGATAGCAGGGGTCAGATATGATCTAAGGCAGCACTATTCCGCATGGAAAATCCAAATTTCTACTCATTTGCATGAAAACTTTGAATTGAATTTTCCATACGGATATCAAAAACAATTTTCATATACTAGACAGCATTAAAAGCATTGAAACCCCTGTTCATTAATTCTTTGGAAAACATGCTCGAAAATTTGTCTTTAATGGAGAATTTCAATGTAGCGACGCATGTTTTGTCAATAACATCAAAATGACATCATTTGATGACATCATAAGCCTTCCTATGATGCCTTGGTTGGTGATATGTTACTTTCATTTAAAGCAGGAAACATTCATTTTATGTTATGTAATATATCAAGTATTTGTCTTTAAGTTTAATTTTAAGGAAAATTGCAGGTAAGGGCTTCGTGGCCCTACCCCTTTCCCACTGACTTGATATGAAAAGTCTCGTTTACAACTGCACTTGTAGAATTATTCAAAATCGATATGCATGTATATTGATGTTTAAACATTGCCACTACATTATTTTTATGTATAAATACATGTATTATGCTTTTACATGTATAATTCACAGGTAATATTATAATTTATATATTTACAGGAGATTTGCCATATAATGATGCATATACGCTACTCACCAAAGAAGCTATGGTACATGACAACTGTGGTATGTATAGAAGTAACATTTACTTACAAATTTAGGCAACAGAAATTTAATTCTTAGTTTTACAGATCTGACGACCCTAATTTCACCACTATTGGAAAAAAAATAATATGAACTGAATGTACATTTTTTTCTTTGGCTCAGAATTTCGCTGGATCGTTGCAGGATATTTACTTTTCTTTGTTGCTTAATCTTTATTGGTCAAGCGTTTTAGGGAATTTGGTTTTGAACATACATGTTGATCTCCTACGCATGCGTCCGATTTCAGTTCTGCTTTTCTTCACTTTGAAATCTACCTCTGCCGTCATCCCCTATTGTTTGTCTGCAAGATTCTTGCAGACTGAAACTGGGGCTTCGTATTTGTAAATAAAGTATAGCAAGTATTTACCATGAGGTATTACTACATTTACAATGTACAAGCATTGTCTTTGTTTCAATGCAATAAGATGCAGTATCAGGGATTCTTTCTTCATTCGTACGTTGCCAACACAATCAGCTGAGCGAGAAGTCTCCAGTAAAAAAATACAAATTCTAGCTATAAATCGAAACCTACCGTCTTTAGACGTGAGTCTTGTAGATTTTCCTACATCAAGATAAGAATCGTTTCCTTCATTGCTCATTTACTAGCCCCTAAACACTCAAATATGTGCCTCTGCCTTTGAATCCTTTGCACTGTTTACGTCAGATGTCCGAATGACGTCACTGTGACGACATGTTGTACCTGCGATGCCTCTCGTGTTTTATCATTGCGTGAAATGGCGTAGGAAAATAGCGATGACGGCAAGGTTATATTGCAAGCCTGTGCCGCCTATGACCTTGTTGCAAGTTGCATACATGTATATGATAAACAAGCTGAGTTAACATAGCAACAGTGACACAAAACATAAAATGTTGAAATTTACCGAATACTTTAAATTGCTGTATTTTTGTCTGTACCAATTTTCGTGAATTTGTTCAAAATGACCATTTCGTCAGTACGTAAATTCGTCATCCAAGGGTTCCTAAAATATAAATTTGTCTGTTCAAATGCCAACTTAACATTCAGGAATAGGCCGTATGCTTTTGTTTTCATTGTTTGTTTAACAATTATTGGTAAACAAACATTAGAGACATGTATACCACCTAGGTTGTTGTGAAAACATATCAATTGGTAATTAGAAGTACATTATATGTGACTTTGTGTGCGTATTCAGTTTTCATTGATTTATCATTTGCTTGTCGTATTAACTCTTTAAGGTTCAATTTTTCCTTTCTACACTACATTTTGTAAAGGGTATTAATATTCGTCAATACGTAATTTCGTCAAGGGAGGCACTGACGAAAATGACGAAAATTGGTACCTGACGAATAAAAACCAATTTACAGTAATAAAATTTAATTTCTGTCACCTTACTGAATCTGAAAGTACTTTAAGTAGCAACTATACACTATACATGTATGGAGCTAGAATTTTTACAGGGGAGGCAATTGATGGGGGTGGTGTTTAAAATCCAGCCTTTTTGAAAAAAAAAACTATTATGTAAAAACAAGTAAAATCAGCATTTTGGTAAATATCAGTTCTGACCTCCAAGTCCAACTCCCTCTAAATCTCTGCTATTAGCTGTTACCTCTTTTATACTACATGTATAAAAGACATATTAGAAAAATACTAATTTACTATTGTCAGATTAGTTAAAATATTGCAGTAGACATACTTGAATACAATAGACAGATAGACATGCCTTTTTGAATGATATGATTAATTTATCATTACTTTTACAGGTTCAAGGAAAGAGTATAGAAGAGGCCCTAAAAAATCTGAGTTTCCTCCCTGTAAAGGGGGCTGCCATAGCCAAACAGGTTTGTTAGTAAATCCATAATAAAACATGGGCTACTGTCCAGAATGGATGTAGCATCGAACAAGAGAAACTATCTTCCCTTTGTATATGGGCAGGGAAATTCCAACTGCATATCGAAAATTTGCAGCCCGCAAGAAGTGTTGCAAAGGGTAGGATTTCCAAATCACTGTACAATGGGATGCTTATTTTTTTCTCAACCATAATTTTCATTTAACTTATAAAAAAATCATTGCATCTATTCAATGTCGTGTTATTGTGAAGAGGAGTCAAATGAAGGTCAACATGATGTTGCATTTGGCAAACCTGCATGTACATGTACGTGATGTCCCAATGTAGGGTTTTAGACAAGCATGTGAGACAAGAGTTGTCTCAGATCGGTTTAATGCCCAGGTGAAAGAAATTGTAATTTCTTTATAAACCTACTTCAAAGAATAAAATTATTCAACTTTATTACGATTCCATGAGATACATGTAGTCCTTTCCAATCAGTAAAAGATATTTTACACAGCAAATGCATTTATAACATGTGATGTGATTCTATACATGTACATGTACATGTACATGTATGTTAATTGCACTTGTAATGTGTTTCATACTTGTAAATAAACACAAATTAAGACACTTATTCCACAAATGTAAAACTTTTCTCCTCTTTCTTTTTCCCTTATTAGGTCTTGGAAGAAGCTCAGGAGATTGCTGTAAGGGATTACAATGTTGAATATAGATCTAATCTCTGGGTCGGTAAGTATAACAATCTTATTAGAACTTGCTTTTGTTAATCGGTAAACTGCACACTAATAATCGTCCTTTTTGACTCTTTAGTGGTGTCAGTTTACCTCTGTAGTTCTACTAATGTGGCAGATGGCCGTCCTAAGTCAGCACCGATTGCCTATTGGTCTTGTTGGTTTATGTGTGGTCTTTTGTGCTTGGTGTTATGATATTGTATTCAGTGTTCTTGCAGCTAGTTATACAAAATTATTTACGAACAATTTCAGGAATTTTCGTAACTTTTGATCGCTTCGTTCCTCTTTTGAAATAAAAATATCTAAATTTTGTTTCTGGTTTTAGATGAAGTACATGTATGTAGAAATGATATTAGGTAACATAGTATAATCTAAACGGAAAATCTTTTAAATAAACGTTTTATTAAATGACGAAAGTTAAGAGAATTCCTGAATTTTTTCGTAAGAACTTTGGTGAAACTGGGCACAGGTCCCTTTGCGTCTCTTGCTGTGTATCTCTTCTCAGTGTTTTCCCTCTTGGTGTTTTAGTGATTTGCTGTAGGTGGCTGCCATAGAATCTTGTTGGAGATAATCTCCTGTATGGTATGTCCATGGTGAGATTTTCAAGGTCAACGGTCAAACATTTTGGTCACAGGTTGGAGAATGAGATCAACGTTTTTGATAGTTTAGGAAATTGTTTTGATAACAAGCTGATGGGAAAGAAAATATATTTGAAAATTTTGTAGCCAGCAAGGGGATGCTACACTGCACAAAAAGTTGTAATCAAGTAAATTGCATTGTTTTCCAGCTGACAGAGCTTCTCTTACGCCCTTATGCTTTTGGTATCCATTTACATACATCCTATTCAAATTTGTCAAGATCTTCATGCATGTAAAAACTACTGTAAAACGAGAATATTTAGCGCAAACATATTTTAGCGCAATGAGGGATGAAAACCTTTTGGCGCAAACTTAATTTAGCGCATTGACACCATCTGGTCAATAAAATTAGCGCACAGTGACTTTAGGACTTTGTTTCTCAGACATCGCCGGTAGCAAATTTCCGTCGATGAATCATAATTTTTTTGTTACGTCAGACAAAAATATCCGTCGTGTCTCATGTTCGGACGATCGTTGGTAATACGAAATAATTATCAATTCTATTAAAAGTGATGAAAGAACATAACGCTGTTCTGTAGCTTGGATGAATATATATCGTCCCTATTTTTCAACTTGGAGTAACAAATCATTTTACGGCAACGGCGCTAACATCCCGATTTTATTCACGTTGTGTAAATAGATCCTTTTAAAGACTGCGCATCTAATGTACATGTTCACAGCGATATACATAGAGGCATTGACTACATGCCGGCACGTGTCTTGGACAATTGAATTGCCTATTCGTATGCTTGTATTAATGTTTATAAACTTTTCTTTTTAGATCTCCTTTTTTACCATATATGTACTTTGTGTTATAAAGTACTGTGTTTTCACACAAATGTTACGCCATCTAAATATAAGCGAGGGAGAAGTCTAATACATATGAACGTCTATTCCTGCATTTAGGTACGACTACAATTTTTTATCTGATTGGTTGGAATGAAAATTTGTTCCGATTAAATACAACTTCAGTTTTTTTTTTTTTTGGTACAAGAATAATCTCGTCCGACTCTTATTGGTTATTGCGACAAGTAGACAATCATGATCTTCTCAGTACAAATGCACATGTTAATCACGGCCCGTGTACTATCATTATCTACCCAAGCGCTAGCGTTAATCCAATTATCTAATTAGCTATAAAAACAACAAGCGTTGACGGATAGACCATGCCGTGGACACAGCGTAATGCACTTTGAAAAGAATGTCGAATACTTTCTTATTGAAATTTGATTTTGCATATGAAAATTTTAGCCCACTACTTAATTTAGCGCAACCATGCCTTTGCGCTAATGGCGCTAAAATAAATCGAGCGCTAAATATTCTCGTTTTACAGTATGTGAAACAAGTATAACAACAGTTATCTGTTTGTAAATTTCCATGTGAACATCTGTACCTTTTTATACACCTGTCTTCACAAGAACACATAGAGACACTTTTCAGATTTACCAGTTTAAGGGTGAAAATTCAAGGTCATTGTTAATGGATGTAGTTGTGCCTTTTAAGATTACTGTATGTATTGCTAATTTGTTCAGTTTTTAATTTGCCCTCCGTTGAATTTTGCTTACCAATCCTTTGTATATGATTTAATCACCTACTCCTAAATTCGCTTTCTGGTTATAGGACCAAAAAGACAAAAATTATACGGGGGCGAAATTTTCCCTGTGTATATTATTGAAGACCTGCTTACTGTTTCTCTAGGATCTTCAAACTTGCGATTAAGTATCTCCATTGCAAAAGAGTTCCTTAATTGAGTGCCAATTTTATAGGTCAAAGTTTAAGATCAAAGGTCAAAGTGCAAGGTCAGAGTTCTAAAATAGTTATCAATTTGCAAAAAGTGTTGTCTTTGCAACCTTAATTTCCCTTAATTTCACATCAAATTTTCATGCAAATTGGGATAGTACCCTGCCCTGAAACACGCTGTCAAGTGGAAGATAACTCTCTAGAATGATGAAAAAATTATAGCATTAAAATCTTTCTGTTTCAGAGAGTGCAAAGACATTAAAGGGCGACTCTGATTATTTTATAAGAAAAGCTGCAAGAAGAGGATATCAAACACAAGAGACTCGTTACAGTCATTTCTTTGTACGATTACGTGAAGGTAAACCTCCGGAACATTATTACCCGCCAGATCCGAATGGTCAACAGCAGTTTGAAGAATACATCCGTGGTCAACGAAAAAGGACTATTAGGCACTCTCTTTGAGAATCGGCAAAATTTCTTATCCATGAATGGGTTCTTGGCTTTTGAAATTCGTCAAGAAACCCTAAGTATGTCAATGCATGTCCTCTGTAAAATTGCAAGAAAACTTAAAATATGGTATTGATTTCAAAATGTCTGTTAATACCACAAGTTTATAATGTATAATTTGACAATAAAGCAATTTTTGCAACAATTTTTCAATGAATTATTTAATTGTTATTTGCATTTGTCTTTCGTGGATTACAATCGACATTGTACTATCACATCAAATGATAGTGAATTTTTTTTTCATTATCAAAAGCCTTTGTCAGTTTAAAATGATAAGAATAAACAGGAGTTCTATTTCTACATTTTTAAAATTTGTATTTTAGCTCACTTTTGCAAACTCCACACTGAGCACTTAATATAATTTCGTCATCTGTAAATTATTGTATTCCCGTCTATTAAGTGGCAAGTGCTAAATAGAACTTTTATCCATGGCTATTTGATCACTGAGCAAAACATGTGTATTTCATGGGAAAATACCTTTCTGTTTGTACCCAAATTCCATACCTTGAGTTGTGTCATTAGCCAGATTTTACGTGCTCTTGAAAAACTTCTTATCAACAGTTTCGATGATTCATGATAGAATTTCATATTTCACTAATTTAAAGGTATTTTTTGGCCTTTTTTTGCAATAAGTTTTAGAGTCTTGACATGTAACTTCCATGATTTTCTAGATTTAACTTCATTGATAATGCTTTAACAATCACCGTTATACCTTCACTGTATATCTGATATATACTTTCTTCAGAGTCAATAGCTTTCCTACAAGTTCCTACAAGTTCATGACTGAAGTGTTCCTACAATGTTTCTAACTAACAGTCATAACTGAAGTGTTTCTATAGTTCATGAGTGATTAAGTGTCCCTACAATTGACTGAAGTTCCCAGAGTCACACATGAGTCATGACTGAAGTATTTCCAAAGTCATGACTGAAATATGTCCAAAGTCATGACTGAAGTGTTTCTAAAGTCATGACTGACGTGCTCCTAAAATCTTTAGTGTTCGTATAGTCATGAATGAAGTATTCATGACTGAAGTGTTCCAAAAGTCATGACTGAAGTGTTCCTAAATTTCATGACTGTAGTGTTCCTAAATTTCATGACTGAAGTGTTCCTAAATTTCATGACTGAAGTATTCTCAAAGTCTTGACTGAATTTGATTCTCAATTTCAAGACTGAAGTTTTCAGTATCTGACAATTTATTTACAACAAATGTTTTACAGATTTCAAAAACATTTCTTTATTTGTCGAAATGAATTAGATCGAATGGAATTGAGGGCTGCAGAACCAGCGGCTCTGGTACGTCCGTGTAGGCTGTTGGGTTAGGACGGACGGTATGACGGCGCATGACGTCACTGACCACGCCTTTTTTGTACTCCAGCCATTTTCTGTTGTTCTCATATCTCCTGAAGGTGGTCAACAAAATTACATGAGTATGAAAGTAGAGAATGAAGTCACTGGGTACTCATTAAGTTTGAGAAGGGAACAATTAATTCTGAGTTCTGAATTTTGTGATTCGTCTGGGGCATTTATTATAGAACGTTGGAGGCGATTTTTACTTAACATAGCTAGTGACAAGTCACTGGATAACGGTCATATTGAGAACCATGTATTTTCCTGACACATTAGTTCGACGCCCAAACCCTCAAGACATCGGCCCCTTCCAATCTATCTCGAGTAAAAGTTCATATGAAGGAAGTAGAGTCGGATGTCATAGTGGGTTGTTGGCGTCGATCTCCAGTGTTTCCAGACATTAATGCTTACCGATAAAGCTCTACATTGGATGGAATGACATCCTCCCGTTCTTGTTTTAATCTCTCATTTTCCTGCCAGTTCAGACCAAATATGATGGCGTTAAGTAGGACACATTCTACTTTGCCCTTTGCCACTATAAATAGATCCTTCAGGTTTTCTCCTGTATTGAAGAAAATATTCAAAAAAAAAAAAAAAATATTATTACCAAGGATTTCTAAAGTCTTCAGTATTTACATGTAATTGTTGAACGTCTTCAAATTCAATAGCATAATTTAAAAACAGATAAATTTGTAGCATGGACCAGACATGCACATTTCGGGTACTGATCCTCAATCTAAAAATCGTAATATTAGTCTAGGTGCCATTCATGAAACCCAAAAATTTCTTACGCACAAAATGTTTTTGCATGAAAGTGTTGTCAATACCCTCTTATTTGATAATCCGGCGGATGCCACTCTGGCATCTTTGGGCATTTCGAAAATTTGGGGTAAAATGGTATTTTCAAAGAAAAACCATTCAAAATAGGAAAAATTCAACTACTTTTTCCGTGCTGCTGCTAGATCAACAAAATTGGTACCAAAAGAACGACAATTTAATTGTCTTTAAGTCTCAAGCTCAATTTACCAATCTACCTGTCAAAAAATGGGGAAAACTATGGATTTTCGATGAAAAATCGTTGAAAATTGGGAAAATACAATATCTTTTTTTTATTCTGTAGCTAAATAAACAATTTTGGTACCAAACGCACAATAAATTTATTGCCTTTCATTTTAAATTATACCGAAGTCTGATTCACAATTTGCTGGTATGAAAAATTGGGAAAAACAACTACTCTTGGGTGTAAAAACGCTGAAAATGCTCAAAATGCAATGAACTTTTTCAAATTGTAGTTAGTATGAGGTACAGCAATTATGGTACCAAACGATTTTTTTTTATTGTCTTTTATTCTGAATTCGTATTAAGCAACTTGCTCATAAATAAAGTGAGAGAAGACCAATGAGGGAGAAAACTTTGATTTTTGAAGGGTATTTTCCATAAAAAGTTGGGACTTTGAAAAATGCAAAACGTTTACAGAAAGACTAGAACAAAGATATGTGTATTCAAATGAGTTAAAGAAGATCCTGACGATAATCTCAACAGCACTCACAACAGAGCACCAAATTGAGCATCGACGGACCCCCAGCAAGCTAGAGGTGGGACCAGGTGCCCGGGAGGAGTAAGCATCCCCTGTTGGCTAGTCGCACCCGCCGTCGATGTTCATGCACGACAAAATAAAGAATACATGCATTGCATTGTCTGAGGTTATATCTATATAGAAAGTGCTATGGCGACCATGTCAGAGAAAATATTCAAAACACTTACAGTCAAACCCCTTGCGGGGAACTTTTTTTACGTGCTCCACACGGTAAAGGGCATAAGTGTGACACAAATGAGTTAAAGAAGATCCTGACGATAATCTCAACAGCACTCACAAGTCAACACTCTTTTTAAACAAGTAACTGGTACATGAAGTCTCGTAGCAAGCTTTTGAAAGACGTGGGTGAAATTAGAGACATCGTTCAAAGGAAAGCTGCTACTGTCTATGATGCATAACGTGCATGTCTGGTCCACGCTCTTAATTAATCTGCTTTTAAATGATGCTAATGAATTTGAAGACGTTTAAAATTTGTACCACTTGGTGAGTGTCACGGATGGTGGACCAGGAGTCTCCAAGGGCAGATGTAGCCAAGATCGATCAATTTCGGTTGGTCGTTTCTTCAAAAGCATTCGACAATTTCTGTTTACAAAATTGTCACAAATATCTGAAACATGGGTCCTGTAGCATCATATCTCAGTCATCTTGCTCCGTATTTTGGTATATTTTGGACATAATTATCACACATTTTGGCCATATTTCATTGTTTGGATTGAGGATCACTGACGAGGGTTAAATACCCGAAACGTGCATGTCTGGTCCACGCCGTTAATTAATCTGCTTTTAAATGATGCTAATGAATTTGAAGACGTTTTTAAAACATAGATGATTTCTGCCAGGGTTGTGTAGTTGTTTTCAATTAATGAAGTGGATCTTAAAGACCTGCTTAGTCGATCATGACGTTGTTCTAGTCCCTACGTCGATGTTGAAAAGATGACCTCTGTTTTGCAACTTCCAAACTTTGCAATGTATTTTTTTAAAAGACAGTGCATGAATTTTATATATTCTTTTCATTTTCGTGCGTGAACATCGACGGCGGGTGCGCTTAGCCAACAGGGGATGCTTACTCCTCCCGGGCACCTGGACCCACCTCTAGCTTCCTAGGGGTCCGTCGATGCTCAATTTTTTGCTCTTTTGTAAATGCTGTTGGGATTATCGTTGGGACATTCTTTAACGCATTCGAAATATGTTCTTAAAATAAGCTCCAGGTTATTCATTAGACAAGAATGCCTAGGAGCTGATGATCGATTGATGTATGCAGGACTCTCATTTATGCAGAATTAATACCTTGCATGTTTCTGGTCGTATCATCAACATATGATGGTATTGGAGAGACTAAGTTTGTTCTGTGGGAAGTTTTGAAGTGGTGTTCCGAGTCAAATTTTAGTGAAGTTAATTCAGATATTGAAAAGATGGTGACTGAGGCCATGATATTCATAAAGACTTACTATGGTTTAGAGAATCTAGACAGTGCATCTGATGTCAGGTCCAGTGTGCGATTGAATGAAATGGGCTATAAGAGTTCAAAACTCTAAGATGACCATTTCCACCAACAGTTAACTGAATAATTTCGATAACATGTCAAGAAAAACGAAATATTAGGAAACATTCTTAAGATACAGTTCAATCAAACCTGGATCTGCTGAAAGAATTAAAAAAAAAATTTTTTTCAAATGTTGAGACCTATTGTGATAATATTTTGCCAATCGCGTCTTTACCTCTATCTGTTATCCTGTTGATATGTTGCAGTCGCACATGAAATCTGAGTTGTGTAACAATCAGATGTGACAAATTCTGTGTTCATATTTCTTTAATTCTGTAAATGTTTTGGAGTAGAGAATTGTCAGAGTACGCTGCAAAGGAGGCATTTTGATCAACCATGTAAGAAGGGTTCTTTGTTGTTAGAAGTAGATGCACACAAGTATTGCAATTGTATGTTGATGAAACAACAAGGCAATAAGAAAGGAGGTTATCTCCAGCAAAACTGGGTTGCAGCACCAATATCAACACATCAAAACACCTCAAGTAAAAACACAGAGAAGACACACAGCAAGAGAAACCAGAGAATCTAGAGTAGAAAAAGGGGTAATAAGAGAGTGCAAATCTAAAACTATCAGTATGCAATCATTTTGATACGAAAATTGTTGTTCTAGAATCTCTTTAAACCGATTATATTTTTACAATTTAAAACCTTTTTTTTTCAGAAAAAAAAACAAGAAAAAAAAAACAAAACAAGAAGATAACATTTGCTTGATTGGAAATCTGAATCAATGAAATAATTTTTCCTGTCGTTCTACCTACAGCATAAAAAAGCATTACAATATCCCAATTTTCAGCGATTTTTTATTCAAAATGCATTCTTTTCCCCATTTTCGTACTTGCAAAATGCTAATCTGATATTTAAAACGAAAAGGCAATAAATTTATTGTGCGTTTGGTACCAAAATTGTTACTTTATCTACAGTATGAAAAAAGATATGACATTTTCCCAATTTTCAACGGTTTTTCATCGAAAATCCATACTTTTCCCCATTTTATGGATGAGTAAATTGATAAAATGAGCTTGAGACTTAAAGGCAATGACATTGCTGTTCTTTAGATACCAAAACTGTTGTTCTAGCTACAACATGGACAAAGTAATTGCGTTTTTCCAATTTTTAACGGTTTCCTTTGAAAAATCACACTTTTTCCCAAAAATTTCGAAATGTCCAAGGATGCCAGACTGGCATCCGCCGGATTATCAAAGCAGAGGGTATCAACATCACTTTCATGCAAAAACATTTTGTGCGTAACATTTTTTTGGGTTCCCCCCAAAATAGCCATTTGGCAACTAGACTATATTACGTCCAAAAAATGTACTAAAAGACGTAACAGGATAGGTGAATTCTTTCTACCGTCAAAATCTGTCCTTTCTCATTCTTTTTTAGAAAAATAACACGATATATGACATCTAGCATATTATTAAGATATTTCGCATGACTTTTATTTGGTCTCAGTTTTCATTTGGTACTGTGGCTTTTGACCTGTACGAGTGACCTACATTTCGACTAAAAAGATTTTTTTTTTCCGAAAAGATACAAAACTTCGGAATCCAAACCGTTTTGTCTCATTAGTCGTTGCATGCTCAAGACACAAAGGTTAATTTTCAAATTATTTTAACTTAAGGTTAAGGTAACCTAGGAGAAGGTGGGGGTAGGAGGGGGAGGGAGCATACGAAAAATGCTCCTTTAGATAATATGAAACTGTTAAGATAGTTTTGTCGGTTAAATACTAAGTTTTACACGCCAGTCTGCTGAATATTAATAAGTTCGAAAGAAATAAAACGTTTGAGATTTTGAAAACATATAAAGTATGAAAACAATCATTTGTTTGTACATTTTAAATTATGTTGAGTTGTCCAAGATGAGAGATCGACTCGTTGTGATTTTCAAGGATCAAAGGCCAAGGTCAAAAGAAGCAATGATGATACCGGTAGAACATCTTTGAAAACACTACAGAAGTTCATATTTTCTGCAAACTTTGCAGTGGGGGATTTAGAGCGCCCCCGACCCCTTTTATTTAAAATTCTAAATTTATTTAATATTCAGAATACTCTTTTAATGCTTTAATTACTTTACTTTTGCATAAATTTTCGACTCGATTCGCTCGCCGTACTCTTTTTCATTTCCATCCTCACTTTGCCTTCACCTTTCTTTGTGGATCCATATATATATATATATATATATATTAATCACATGATACACCCTTTATTCAGTATCATAAAGCCATGTCATAAATAAATGTTATGATAACACGTTACATATCACTTTGGGAGCGTGGCCATTGGATGAAATGCTCCAGATCCTTTGTGACGACACAAAAGAAACGGCGAGCCGACGTTTGCGCGTTATTTGCAAGAAATGAAATCGGAATTATAACATTTTGACGTTATTTTGATCAATTACGTCATATTTCATGTGATAAAAAGAATCTCGAATGATGTTTCTATTCCATACAGTATTTATGAAACTCGTTGTGTGGTTTTAATCCCCTCGCCAAGGCTCGGGGATGTAAAATCCACACAACTCGTTTCATAAATACCGTATGAAATAGAAAATCATTTGAGATCCTATATATCATGACCATATTCAAATTCAAACTATTACTAATGCTTCATTTATTTTCATGGGCCAACTTATGGCCAGGTTAAACAAAAAAACAGAGCATGGAAAAAACAGAGAGAGAGAGAGAGATCGTATTCTATGGACGAAGTGTAATAATCTATTCCCAGAATTTTCCGGCTCGCTCCGCTCGCAGAATAAAGATGACGCAGACTGAATTTAAAACGGAATGAATGCGGCTCAACACCGACTACATGTACGCTCGGCTGTGGTGAATTGAGGATCAAATGTTAAGGTTATATAGCCTTGGAAAACATAGCTTTATCGCAACATGTTCTCAAATCGACGGTTTATGTTGAGAGGATTCCAATTTTAACCTCGACTTACCTATCCCAAAATAGTCCCCAGGCAGCAACGTGAGGACTGTTAAGAAATGCGTCTCTCTGTTGAGTTTTCGGTGCTTGCGTCCGTACGGCTTATCCATAAATTTTTCGGCATCGATTCGGTTCATCTCTGGCAGGAACAAATTCGGTCTTTGGTACGGGGACTGACTTCGGATCATCTCTACCTTTTTCACAAGAGCGCATTTGCCGTTCTTGACAAAATACACAACTTGTGTAAGTTCTGTGACGTCACCAAGGATAAGCTTGAAGAAATTTGAAAAAAAGAATAGGAAAAATTGATTGGTCTCTACGGCTCATAATCACGTAGTTTGCAGTATGACCGTGCCTGTCCATTTGTCTGAATGTCTTTTTATCTGTTCAGTTACTATAATAGCTGATTATCTAAAACTCTTTAGACAGTCAAAACACCAGAAATCACAAAGTTTCGAGATATTTTCATTGTGACGTCAAAATAAAAAGCACGACAACACATCCAAGGTGCTTCAAGACGGCGCGAACAGATGTGACGTCACAATTAAGGATTGTTTTTCAGCTTTTGCTCTTTATCGGTGTGTATTGGCAGTAGGGAATGGAAACAAAATATGTAAAGCACGAAGTGCTTTTCATGAATTTTGTTTCCATTCCCTACTGCCAATACACACCGATAAAGCGCAAAAGCTGAAAAACAATCCTTATATTTACATTTTACGTGTTAAATAAGTTATTTCTGCCAATTTTTCTTCCAGTTTCTTTACATTTGAAATATCATTGCGGAGGGAGAACGCCACTTGACGTAAGAGCAAACGAACGTTCGACGTTTTTCGCTTGATTCGAAGTAGTACCTTCTGTACGGAAACGTTGTTGACAAATGAGAAACTGAATTTTGTCCTTTGACTGTATTTTGAATATTTCAATTAAAACTGAAGAAAATTGAATCGTGAAAATTCGCGACTTTTGTCCAACATAATTCAGACATAGCGGAGAGTTAAATTGGAGAAATTTCACAGAACTGAGCTGAGGGAAAACTTTTGAGAACTCATTTGAACACACTGTTAAACTGCTTAGACGTATGAAATCAATCGTTATTATTGTATACAAACTTCTGTAAATACCCTTTTTCATCTAGAAATAATTAGAATAATGCAAAAGTCGAGTACAACCGTCGAAAACGCGAATACTTTCGGTATTTTCATGACTTACCTCGACATCATGGCTAAAGATTCGCAGATACTCGAAATATTAATCCATAAGAAGCAAAGATAAATTCACTGTTGATAAATGACACAGGTGAATCAAATCCTCATCCTAAATACTGAATATTTGATCCACTTATGCCTGAATATTCGCTCATCCAAACATGGCATCTTTCAGCAGACAGCAATGCAGTTCGTCCTTGAACTTCGTCTACTGACGCGTGATCGACTTACTACGTCACACTTCTTGGACGTGTACATGTGGGTGACCTAGATTTTGACACATTTAATCACCGGGGGTAGACGGTGTCGTTTCATAATGGATACATGTTTTGAATCTGTGTTAAAGCAATAAATAAAATGGGCATTTTATCAGAAATTAATCCGCATAGCTTCTAAAGTCACGTGATAGGCTCTTGCGTTTATCGAGAAATAAAGCAACAGTTGGTTTGGTACCTTTATATAAGGGAAACGCAGGAGGAATGTAAATATTGGAAAATGTTGCCATATGATATGATGTGTCTTTGTGTATGAAATCAAGGTTAGGAACGGTTATATTTTTATCTTGAAAATGGACTATTAATACTGTTCCATTCGCCGAAATTTATAATACATGACAAATTGACGAAAATGTCCAAAGTAGAAACTTTTGCCTTCTTTTTCATTGTTACGTCACTGTGGAATCACGTCTATAGCAGCGACGTCATAATAAAAATGAGCCCATGCCATGATTGGCCCGGACATACAGAGCCCAATACTATAATGCTTTGCCATGATTGACCTACTTTAAATATATAACGCATTCCTTCGTAAAACCCCCGTTATGTCATTTCAATGATGACTGTATTGATTAAAGATATAGATAAATTTATTATTGTAACAGGAAAATGCAATATTCTCAGGGACATCTGGATAATCAGACGAGTGGGAAGGTATATAACTACACAATTTGATACTAAGGTGGCAGATTGCCGTCATAAGTCGATCGACACCAATTCTCGTTTGCATAGGTGTTCCAGTAGTCTTGTGTTAATTTCTTATCATTTTATATCTTCCACCAGTGATAAAATGTAATGTGTAAAAGATATGAACTGCGTTTCCCTTATTGTGTGCAAGCTTGCTTTTGAAAAAAAAAATCAGATGCATTGGATTTTTTTCACTCATATTCACAAGTCACCTCTTGCATCACAACGTCATAGATTCACTCGGTTCTCAATATTGTAATGAAGCGCCTAGCAAAATGAGATGCGCATTGGAGACCAAGATGCACAAAACAACGTTAACTATGACGTCATAAAAGACGGGCGCGTCGTTATATTCGGATAAGCCTCGACCTTTTCTTTTTCTTTTTATGCCATTATAAATTAAGGGCGAGGAGCTAGATCCGAATGGCGTCGTTTCTATTAGAGAGGTTGAGCAAACCCAACTTGTACGTGTACGAGAACTTGTTTTTATCTATTTATTTATTTCCTTCATTTATACAGGATAGCATATTTAGCTACAAAATGAACTAGGTTACAATGTGGTCCTGTCTTAAAAATATGTACATATGAAGTAAATTAAGTCCATTACACTCAAAGTCAATAAAACCATGCAAATGGTGTCCCCGGCCGTTCATTTTTCATAGACAACAGATACAAGGCATTTCTATATGTCGTGACTTAGGAGTACATAGGACCTCATTGGCCATATAAGAAAAAATATATTTGTCACTATCATCCTGTCTGCAGACCAGCTCAAACCCCCATTTTTGTAACATACGTGACTGTCGCCATTTAAGAATTTTACATTCAAGTCACTGAAAACAAAGTAAAACACTTTCAACCCAGAAAAACTTTATTTTCTCATTTTAGGGTGACGTGTTTTACATCTTTTCAGATAAATGAATTTTCTATTTAAACCTTATTAGTTTGATTTCCATCACATTGAAAAATGTCGCCAATTTTCGATTTTTCAACATAATGAATGTATAAAGTTATACTATGTTGGCTAAAAAGATGGTTATAAATGATTAAACGACTTTATGATAAAGAGAAAAGGTCTAATTTAACATGCATTGAACATTTTTTTGAGTAAACAGAAGTATGTTTTTCATAAAAAAATTGATTGGTCATTTAAGAATGTAACATACGATACCTATCATAATATTTCTCATGAATATGAAAGATGATGCCTACACTCTTTTTATCCTTCTTTGCTAACGTAAGAAGAAATTCAATCCAGTGCAACGAGAAAAGTATCACAAATTATGAAATAAACTGGAGATGAATGTTGATTTTTAACATACGTGATGTAACATACGTTGTCTGCCACTACAATTCATTGGTATTAAATCGTTTTTCTGATGATCAGTGATCACATGGTAGGTCACATGGTTTGAAGAGATGTTGTTCCTTCATATTAAGCAAAAATAATACTACGTAGGAGAAACAAATGTGAAATTACTTTTATCCCAGATTTTACCCAATTTTAAATAGTGTCGGATATTTCATTTAAAATTTTCAGAAATTAAGTATCACACGAATAAAATAGTTCAATGCTATTTTCAAAACACATAACTGTGCATGATAAGCTCAAATTTCCTCTGTTGTACATATTATTGTGTATTTTAAGTTCGTAACATACGTTACAATTGGTAACAAATGTTACCATGTGCAATTCTTTCCGTTTTACGAATCAGAGCGAAGAACCGTCGGTTGTAAGTCCTGTATTCTATTAGAAATCACTAAGAACCATACAATTAGATCATAAGCATTTAAGAAAAATTCATTCTATGCAAAATTTGGCAAAATATGAGCATTTTGCTTCAAAGAATGAAATAAAATGTGAAAGAATACATCTAACATGTAAGAAATTTCACTTTAAATTAACTTTTAGTGACTTTTCTATCATTATACAGTTTGAACTGTTATGTTTGAATTCAAATTCTTTGATAATTGATGATACATCCATGATTGCACTGTATAATAAACGTAAAATTATGATTCTTCTTTTGGGAAACATACGTTACCATGTTTTTCTCATTAATTTGGAGACTTCTTTGGTCCATCACCAACTTCAAGTTCAGTAAAACGGATAAGACTTATCCAAGTTCGTTAATAAACGAGGAAAGTTGGGGTTTTGGTCCCATATGTTTTTATTGGATTAACGTTAGAATGAATATCTTTCATAAATTAAATATGTATTTACTAATGTTTAAATCACCCTGATGAAAAGTTCTTAAAATAAAGACTTAGTTGAAAATATGGTGCTTGAATATTGAAAAGGATAAAATCTTAAGAAAAAGCTGATAAAATGTCAAAAAATATTCTAACTTCAAGCAACTCTAGAGTACTAAAGTCATCAGTAATTGATAATTTGAAACATACGTTACTTCTGATTAGCTTCAATAATATGCTTCAAAAATTAAAGAGAGCTGTTAAAATTTCTTAAATCAAGTGTATTTGCATACATACATGTATATATATGAAACAGATATATAAATGGCTTTCCGGATATTAAATTATCACAAATTAAAGATATTGATAGTGAAACCTGGTCATCATGTTTGCACATTTCGTTGATTTGGTCGGGTTTTTGTACCTGTAGCTCTTCTTCGTCAGAAAAGGGCAAAAATGAAGAAAGATGAACACAAATTCATTAATTTTGCAGAATAAAACTATATTTTGAAGAATCAGTTATAATAATGGAGAAATAACAGAGTAGGAAACATTTTTTACGAATTATAGTGACGCAATATGTAGGTAACACATGTTACATTGAGGTAAATTTTAAAAATACGGTCATCTTTTAAATTCATATTTTAGAAAAACGGAAAAAATAATGTTGAAAATATTTTGGGAATTAAACCCTCGGGTATATAGCTTTATTTCCCCAAGAGATTGAAATTTTATGAGGACACTCATGTCACCTCATTTTTCAGACCCTATTTGCACGGTTTTATTGACTTTGAGTGATTATATATATCACCTTAATGAAATAAAACCCAAATATTACAGTTCATTTTGAGGGATCTTCTTCAAAATATGATAAATTTTATTTGAAATTCCTTCCAATATTCAGAAAGTACATACGTTCCCGAATAAATTGAATATAGGTTTTCATAGGTTATCTGTATTGAGTTGCATATAAAATCTACAAGTAATCATATAAACGTGTACTTTCCTCTTTACGCGTTTTACCGAACTTGTAACGTGTAGCACAGGTGAATGGAACGCAAAATGTGATGACATCATAAACAATTTTTTGACGTACACGTACAAGTTCGGTTCGCTCAACCATGATGTCATAGTTAAGCCGGTTGGATTTCCTTATCAACGCCAGTGAAGATCCCGTCTCGTGATAGCTTCTAACATACAGTCAGAAAGACAGACGGACGGATTGACGAATTTAGATGAAATTACCTTATTATGCTGGTATGTTCGGACTTCAGACATATCGGTACACTGTTTGATCTGTTCCTCCGAGAGACGTTTCAGGTGCTTTGACTCTCTAAGAAACTGAAATCTGTCGTTCCAGGATTCCTCATAATCTTTCCTCAGAACGTTGTTGAACTCGTCCTTACTAAGAGACAGGAATCCGGACTCTCCTGTCCATGCGAAAATCGATGAAATTGAATAGCCTTTTCTAGACCATATAATTTTATGCTGAAGTTCTAAGTAAAATTTAATTACATACTTATTTTATTCCCAGTTATCTATTATTTGTCAAACTTGTATTTACGTAAGAATAGAAGGGACATTGGGAAAAAAATCTAGTATCTCGTACGCACGACTCGGAACTCCTGCACAAAACTTAAATTTAGTAACTCGTGCGCACGACTTTTGACTCTGTTTCATTTTTTTTTTTTGGTGTAGTTTTCCATTTTTCTCGTCTGGGCGCTTTCCTAGAAGCAAATCTCGATCCATCTAGAGAACCATTCAGGTGATCTTCACAATACCCATCTTTATAATATCCAGATCTTACCTTTACAAACGACGGTGAATGTCCGTGAGATATTTCTGAGGAGGGCAAGTTCTCCAAATGTAGCCCCGGGCGAAAGATCAAGTAGGTGCTGTACTATCTTGGAGTCTGAGAAGTAGAAACAAGTAAGAGTCGTCAATGACGTGTTTCTGTATACATATAGATTTAGAGTCAAAGGAGCGCGGGTTTCCTTCTTTGAATTTTTTCTTATTTCTTTGGGGTTTTGGTTGTTGTTATTATCATTATTATTCTTTTGAATAGGAGAAGGAATACCGAATGGACTTTATTTTGGTTAAGAATCTTAGGAGAAAAGAAAATGGGGTCAAGGGGAGGCAAAACTCGGAACTAATAATCATTAGTTATATATAGATGAAATAAAACAAAACGTATTTTTAACAACAGCAACAACAACAACAAAAAAAAAAAAAAAGAGACGTAATTCAACAGGATGAAATAGAACGCAAAAAGACAGAAGTAGGATGTGAAGGAAAAAGAAGAGAGCTCTAAAGAAGATAGAACGAAAGGATTTTTTTCCGAAAATTACGATAAATCATTGATCATTTTTATTTTCAATGATTACGATTGCCAAACCTATACGTTGCAGATATATTAAATAAATAAATCTAGATTCCTTTTTTCATAAAACGATTTGAAAATTAAATTTATCAACCAACAACTCTTTTTTTTTTTGGTTCAAGTATTGTGACGTCATACTTGTTCTAGGATCCATTTCCGTTCTCTGCACGACTGCACCACCGGAAACTACAAAGTACATCCGGGAACCCGGGTCTCCTTGGCGAATTATAACACGCCCATTTTCAAATTCGTCATACCACATGACGCGAGCAAGCTCCTCTTTGACAGAACGTGAATATTTGGTAAAGAATGGTAATCGATACATGACTTCCTAAGAAAGAAAGGAAGAAAGAAAGAAAAAAAAAAAGAAAGATAGTAGAGAAAAAGTAGTACACATGTAATGTACAAATCGATGAATATGATTTAAATAAAATTACGCACAAATCATGGATAATGGATATCGGGGAGCTAAGAACAATAAAGATGAGGGATTTGATATATATTTCACGTGTAGATTCATCATTACGACAGCTTTTATTTAAGAAATGACTGTAATAATTTTTTCTGTCTATCGATGTATAGAGAAAAACCGATGCACAAACTATATAATCCGCGAAGCGGATTATATTTTGTTTGTGCATCGGTTTTTGTCTATACATCGATAGACAGAAAAATTATTACAGTCATTTCTTATAATTTAATTAAATCACTATTTAATCATCTAGTTTATTTTGCAATTGAAGTCATTTTAGCGTGGTTGATTTTCAAGTTCAAAACTGGCGGCATGATATTTGAACAGGCCTAACGTAGCGGCTCTCGCCGTTAGTTACGTCATAATAGGTGACATTGTCTATACAGCTATAGATAAAATTTCGCGCCATACCTTTGTATAGGCGTTATACAAACATTACGGGAATAGTTAAATTATTTAATAATATGAATCAAGGCAAAGCCTTCTTGTGCGAGCGGAGAGAAAATAGATATGATTATATAAAATAAAAAAGATCTTTCTTTTTTATTTTGACTATGATGGCTTATCTTATCTTACAAAACTTTCTGTTTGATGATTGCCAAAAAAGGTAATATAAGGCGAGTGGAAACACGGAAGCATTTGTAAAATTGATCTAGACCAGCAGATGAACATTTTAAGGGGTGGGGGAGGGGGGCTTAAAATATGGTTCTTTAAAAATATGGTTCTTTATAATTCATTTTTATTTTGTAAGAATAATGTTTAGGCTAGCTGAAAATAAATTACTTAAGAACAAAAGAAAAAAACAAACATATTCCGACTTCTGACAGTACGGAACCACCCGAGACGAGAAAAGCAATCAGAGCGAAACGTCTCGTTTAAAACCGGAAATGTCGGATTTCCCGTGGTTACGCCGCCTTGTTGATGCTTTATCGTTATCTGATTTACGAAAAATATTTTCAATAAATTTAACTTTTAAACAAAAATTGAGTATAACATATACGTCTACTTGGAGTCGAAAAAAATAATTTTAATGGCAATATTCAGCATCTCCGCAGCAACTCTGTCTGAGAGGGGACGAAAGTTTT
Source organism: Pinctada fucata (assembly GCA_028142955.1). Lineage (NCBI taxonomy): Eukaryota > Metazoa > Mollusca > Bivalvia > Pterioida > Pteriidae > Pinctada > Pinctada fucata. The sequence continues at coordinate 41,693,582 of AP027111.1, read as the reverse complement.
TGAAAGCATAGTAGTACATTCTCATTCTTTGATTCAGCGTATTTTCTCAATAAGATATGTGTATACGCGTTACCATTAGGGCGAGCTTCGCTCGCTATTAGCGTACGTGACTTTTGATCTCTTGGCCTTGAACTTTGACCTACATTTGATAAACATTTGTATGGGTTTAGTTTCATGAACTATAAGGGGTCTCGCTCAGATATATCACATGTCGATACATATTGACCAGCATGACCTTTCATTTGATGCATTAAAATTTGATGCTGTTACCTTGACCTTCGAGTTTGTCGCTTCAAATGCTCTATAAAAACTGGCAAATGACAGTATCTTTTTCATTGTAAGGTATATATAGCTAGATATTTAACGTGTTATGAAGCCTTGACGTTTGACCTCTTGACCTTGGAATTTGATCTCTTTTTTCAAGAACTTTACCATGGCGATGACCTTGTCTTACTATTATAAAATTGATATTTTACTTTCAAATGAGCGATATTGTCTTTTTGCCAAGTCTTATTTTGTTATGGGTCAACTGAATAATTATTGTCAAATCATAAAAGTATATCTTCACATAGTTGGTCCTGACCTTTGACCTAAATACATCCGGTAAATTTGATTTGAAAACCCGAAGGCCCAATGAATTATCATATGAAAAGTTGAAAACTATTTATCACATGATACACCCGTTATGCAGTTTCATAAAGCCATTTTATAAATACATGATATGATAACACGTTACATATCGCTCTGCTTGAATGCGATTGGTCAAGTTTGGAACCTAATCACATATAAACCTTGACATTTGTGACCTTTCAAATATCGCTCAACTGTGAAATTCAGACCCGGAGTCAATATCAGTGATTAAAATTGTTTTTGTTGAATTAATTCTTGCATTAAAATACTATTCAAAAATGAAATACTTTTCTCTTATGCACAGAATAACTATACGATGGGGACACTACTTCTCATGGCGTAGCAGACGACTTCTAGATCACGGCGTGGTTCGCCTCTATAGTTCTCGGAAACATTTTTAGGCAATATTATGTGATAAAAAGAATCTCAAATGAATTTTCATTTCATACGATGTATTATGAAACTCGTTGTGCGTTTTATATCCCCTCGCCAAGGTTCGGGGATATAAAACACACAAATCGTTTCATAAAACGTCGTATGAAATGAAAATTCATTTGAGATCCTCTATATATCAACGAACCAACAGTCATTTATCATCAAGAAACCACAAAGCGATATGTATATTACATGTACATGTAGTAATATATAAACATGACATTGTGCTAGCAGCTTCTTTCACCCATGGATCCCAGGCTACCTGCAGATCCGCGAATAATTAAACCGAGTTCCCTTTATCCCAATTTTTATATGGGATGCATGATTGTGGAATATTGAAACCATCCTATATGAAGTGTTAAATTTAAGGGTCCATGAACTGGGATTAATCATTTATCATGATATATGATATAAAAGAATCAGAATACCATCAGTGTGTGTACATCCTCTTCAGTACGGTGTCCAGGCTGTTTCCACAACACAGTGCGGGCGCGGAGGGATAATCCACCATAAGTGGTAGTTGCCGCCTTGTAGTAATTAGGGTCAAAGGTCAAATGCTCTTTGCCGACAGGAGGCTTCCTCTTCTTGCGCATGCGCCTCTCAGCTCTCATGTCACCTTTGACTTTTCTTTGTGTAACCCGTAGCAACGTCAGAACATTCATGATCTTTCTGATATAGCGCCGGAGTTTTTCTTGACTTTTGGACTGAAAAATGTAAGCAAATTATTTTAAATAAGTACGGATCTAAATATTTTGAGGAAAGAATCCGTCAATACCTTATGACGTCTGAAAGAGACAAAGACACTGTCCGATAATGGGACTCCATAATCCAGATTTTTGGCTAGAAATTATAATATCAAATTTTCAGTTTGTGATATAAATGTACATGTATGTCAATAGATTTTATTCACATTGTTGAACAGAACTTACATCCTTCTTTTTAGGAGTTGTTTCTCTTTGATCGCTCTCCTTTTTGGTTTTTGCCGCAGCAAGCATTTGGGATTTCTTTGCCGCCAGACGGCGCTCTGATCTTTGTTTCCTCACCATCCCTACAATCTATAGGAGAGTGAAAGTTTTTTATCACATTTAGAGTAGTTCTGTTTGCGATGGTACAACGTGCAAGGATTATAATACTTCAACTGGTAGAAACTTAATTGCTTAATACTCTCTTTTTGAGCAAGAAAAGGAGTACCCCGCGGCTGAGTATTTTGTCAAGAACATGCTTCTAAATCTGGTGCCAAATACAGCTTTTCATTGGCCACGAAAAATTAATCATTTAAAATCTTAATCATAAACTTGCCCCTTCATTCTGAAATATTATCATTCATATCTTATAACCACTATACGCGTCCTGAATATATGATGCAGAATTTATACTATAGCTTGATATCCCCCCCCCCCCAAAAAAAAAGAAAAAAATATATATATATATTGAGGAGCCACTGAGTAATGTACCAGTAGTAATGATTTATACTCAAGGAAACCTAAAAGTTAACAAAACCAGTGAGTCTTTGCGGAAAACAGACTTGTTTCCCATCTGAGACGGTATATCTGACGTAAAACCGAGTCACCATGGCGTTGTAATTTTAATTTAGTTATAATATATTTTATTTCATTATAATATGAAATAGGATTGGGCAAACGTTATAAGCAACATTACATCACCCCTCTACTTATGACGTCGTAAGAATTGTATGGTAGCGTCGATTTTATTACCGTCATTTTCTAGAGTTCTATGATGTCACATTCAGTCTAGGTCAGATGCCGTCCCAAAGGCTAAGCAACTCTCGTTTCCGAAAATACGGAATACTTACATCAAGACCAGTAGATAGTCCGGCAAACCCTTGAACCCTAACAGCAGAAGCTGGTCTTTGAATGCTGACGTCACTAGGTTTAGGAGTACCAATCAGTAAGCTGGAATTAGTGCGCAGTTTATCTGGTAAATCAAGAGTACCTTCCCCTCCCAACATAGCCTGAGATGGCGCTGTAGACATTTGGATGGGTGGAGCTATGACGGAAACTGTTGACTTCAGATTGGAAGGTCTTGATGCTATTTGGCCGCTATCAATATTGAGCAGAAAAGTTGGTGGGTGAACAATGGGATCTTGTATTTCCGTTTCTTCCTTTATTTTTCCTTTATTTTTCTTCTTTTCTCTCTTCAGCTTTTTCATCCTTCTTTGGCGGCTGATAAGCAAATTTTCATCAAGAATGGACCCTCGTCTATTCGGCTGCGCTTGAGGAGTAACTGATGGTCTACTACTAGTATCTGCAAGACCTTCCAATTTCATACGTTCTTTCTTTCGCTTTCTATCTATCCAATCAGGATCCACTACTAGAATGTCTGCTCCCGATTTCTGGTCTTTGTTATAATACTTCCGTAGAACAGTCATGTGATCTACCACTCCAGATTCATCATCGCAAAGGAGAGAAATGGCGTCCATGCTACACAAACTTTTCGTATGACCATGTGAGCTTCTGTTATGGGAACTTTTATTATGCCTAAAGTCAGTGCGGGACGACATATCGTCTTTTTTGCGCGAATCCGGAGTCATTCTACTTCTGCATCTGCTTTCCGGTGTATTTATTCGGCGATTTTCCGGTGTACGCCGTGCCCAATTCCTGCTTTTAGTCCGCTCTTTGGGTGTTTTCTTTCTCTTGGATTCCCCAGCGGTCTCTTTCTTATGTGATCCACGGTGCAGTCCTCTCGTAAACTTTTCTTGATTATTTTTAGGGTTTTCTCCCTTTTTCTTTTCTTGATCTTCTGGTTTCCATTCTATCCTCTTGAACACTTGACCGTATCTGTCTTGTAGACGTGTTATTCCCGCTGTTTTAACGTTCGCAATCCATTCCGTTATCCTGTCTTGCGCTTTGCTTTTAGACTTCTCAAATTCTTCCTTCTTCAGGGACATTTTCACTCTATATCTCAAAACGAGCCTCCTGAATATAACTACATACTGTGACGTCACAAGTGCGTCGTTGTTCATGATTCTGCTTTATGACGCCATAATACGCACCATCTGGATCAGCCTCGATGTTTCTCTTCGAAAAAAAGACTCGGACGTCATCTATAACTTCTGGGTTAAATCCTTACGAGGACCAACGATTGATAAAGCCTATGTCCTTGAGTGAAAGTTGATCGGGCGCCATTTCAAAAATATAGGTTTAATTCATCATGAAAGAGCTAGGACTTCCAACACTGGATCGTAACTGACTTGTAACTTTATAAGTAATTTAGTGTCTCAAGTTGTTGAAAAAGTGTTCATTACACCAGTGCCTCTCGAGTCTTTTTATGCCGTTACAAATGAAGGGCGAGGGGATCCGAATGATAATGCACATATATAATGACGTTCAAAGCATCGGGCAACACTTATAAATGTGTACGAAAAAAGAACCCACCAAAAACTAGAGCGATCAATATCATAATATATAGCTACATATTACATAGCGTAGTGGAAAAGGGACCGTATATTCCATTTTCAAACGTCCAGATTTAGAATAAATAGTGACAGCATGCTTTTTTTTAGATTTTTTATTCGCAATCTTTACCTTTTGAAAGGAAAAAAAAGTTTGATAAGCTCAAATTATTTACATTTCGAAATTAATTAATCAATGTTAATTGAATATGAATTTTCAGATATAGAAAAAAAATTCCGTAGAAAACTGTAAATTCCATCAAATCGACCTTTCCGTGTAAACGCTCTGTATGTTGCACTGTTATGTACAAGGTACCAGAGGAGAAGGGATTAAGGGTTCCCGTCAGCGGTCTCACTCTCAAACAATTCAGCTTTCATGTTTGTACCTTTTCAGTTTTACCTATACGAGGATAAAATTGTTGAAAGTAAAAGATAATGCATTTCGAAATTAGAAAAAAAACCCAACGATTTTAACCCCCCATTCCCACGAAAGGCACAGATCGAGGCCATGCACTTCGCTCACACGAGAGCACTGAAAATTTTAATGTGATCTTTTATGATTCTTTTCAGAAATCTCATGAAATAAGCATTAAGAGCATAAAATCAAAAGCCTATTATGAAGTCATCTTGAAGTACAATCATTTATATTAATAAAATAGGGGAAACGCAAGATGGAACAATGCTTACTTGATTAAAAATGATAAGTTTTACAGCACAATAAAAATACCAATATGTCTCAAAAATAAAATTAGAATTATTTAGATGATTTAAAATACATAAACACCTGGGAAAATGAGAAAAGAATGAAAAAGAAAGAAAAAATGTTTTGGTTCTTTCCGGGATTTGAACCCATAACCCTTGGGTTCATGTGCACAGAAAACATACCTATTTAATAAAATCATTGAGAACCAAAAGAAAAGAGATCTTCCACAGTCACATTCCTTACAATAAACATGATGGAAAGAAAATAAGTACAAGTAAATACAGGGAAGAAGTTGAAAATGTTATTAATGAAGGGAGGAGATCTCCAACAAGACCCCTAATGCATCACTAGAAATGCAGAATGGAAACCAAAGTCAAAATAGACGCTTTACAAACCTCTACAAAACTTCTGATCATGAACATCATAAACAGTATCGTTTGTAAACATGCATGCTGAAAGGAAACCCTTGTGTGTTAAGATACATTTTTTTTAAAGTAGCTGTGCATTTTTCAGCAGAATAGGTACTCTCCGTTTGATTTTTTATTGGAAATGGGGGGTATTCATTTACCCATAGAGTAGGTATATAAATTTAAAAAGCCCTCCCCCCTTCATTTCCCCTCCAAACATTGGCGAAGAACAGTCCTTTAAGTCACTTACATGTATACGCCTCATGTGAAAACGGGGGCGATTATACCCTGCCCTTTGATGCGAAAAATAAAAATGGAAATGAGTAAAAAAAAAAAGGGGGGGGGGGGGCTTTAGAAAATTTGTCCAGTAGGAAGAGAGATTAAGATCTACTTCCTTCATAAACTTGTTTTTAATATCGCTGATCAGAATGAGTTGCTATGTTTTTTTTTCTATTCAATTTTAAAGAGTCAGTGTCCCCGAAAATTAATTTTATCGAAAACGTAAGATTTATTCCGAAGGGTCTAGATACAAATGTAGATAAAAAAAAGCCATAAAAGATTCATTTAAAAAATATGCAGCTTCGACCATAATATTGTCGAATGTGTAAAATTTAAAAAATATTTTCAAAAATCAATACATTGTAGGTGGTGCTAGCGGAATGAATAAGAGCTGAGCACCCCAAATCAAAATGGCTTTTTTAAACGTCTATAACTGCGAATGTATGTGTAAAATTCGCCCGGAAATTTGAATTTATACAAATGGGAATGTATAATTTCATATGAGAAGAAAGATTTTGCATTGTAAAAATTTGTAAAATTAATTAATTTTAAGGGACACCGTACCTTTAACAAATCGTACGATTTCATGATAATGCACCGTACAGGTATCCCTCATAATTGTCCCCCCATTTTCCTTCCAAACAATCTGAGGGAATATTTATCTGACTAAGAGCAGTCCTTTACAGTCACTTACATACGCATAAATGTGAAATTCCCAGTGATGCGAAAACACCCGGTGTGAAACAACCCAGCGCAAAAAAGTTTTGGTGCGAATTTGTTCGTAACCTTTGTAACACCCAAACCGTACCCGGTGAAATCCGGACTTCGACAATTAAAAACCGAGATAATTAATTAAATAGAGCGCAATTAAGGATAAAAAGATAAACTCGTCTAAGTAGCCATTGACCTTGTTACTACCAGCGATACACTAAAAATTAACTCTTTGCCGATGCAGCGTGGAACTGGTTAAGGGGGCTCCCTACTCGAACCGTTATAGGTTTTCCTTATATGCAGCAGTCTGCGTACAACGTATAACGTGAAGGACGAGCCAGCGCATTGAAAAACACAGACAGAAGATCTTAAATGCCAAAAGAAGCAAAAGATGGTGCAATCTATCAATGTCCACACCAATCATATAGTATAATTTCTTTGTTGAAAATGTGATGAAATTATAAGGGGTACCCTTATGTTTGTTGCCATATCTTGATCATTTATAAAATTGTATACCTGTATGCGATTTTTTCACCATCTATATACATTATCGTATAAAATGATCCAATTTGAAGAAATTCCATTGTTTTTTGCACAAAAATGTGATATACTATATATTATTTGTCGAATATATGATAACATTATAAGGGGGTACCCCTATGTTTGGAGCCATACCTTGATCATTTCAAAAACTGTGTGCCTGTATGTGATTTTTTCTTCATCTACATACATAATTTTATGGAATATTACAAAATGAAAAAAATTCATCTGTTTTTTTTTATGCAAAAAGTTGGATTTAGTACATATTCTTAGTCACAAATGCTATGAAATTATAAGGGGGTACCCTAATGTTTGGAGATATTTCATACTTAGATTTATCTAACAATATCATTTTATGTGTTGTATTTCTTCTATATGACTTGTAATCATAAAATAAAACAAAACAAATAAACATATTTGTATCATCACTGAATTTGGAGGGTTCAAAAGCATATGATAGATATTTGATATTTCTCAGTTTTTAAGTGTTAGGGTACCTTTCTTTAATGTACTGTATCTTAAATGAAAACAAAATTACCTATCTATGTCTGTGTTCATTATGTCATTTTGACTATCATGTATAAAAAATAACCTTAAAATACAAAATTCATCTGTTAAATTCACGAGTAGGGACCCACCTTAAAAATAACTCTATTTATTCAGTAGTATAGATATTGATTAACTTATTAGGCATTGCCCTTCTGCAACGACTCATCAGTTTTGTAAAGTTCAATCTATAAAATGAAAAAAAATACCAAAATCTTTGTAAGGAATCACAATACCATATATTTCGATCCAACGCGGTGTTAACACCCTAATACCAGGTTATTGATAGCTGTTTCGCATCGATGGTCAGTTACCGACAGAACTTGTTACTTCGTATGATGTAAGAGACGCTATGTATTACTTCTTTCAAAGGACTCATTCAAGGATAATTAATTTGGTCTCTGTGGGTATGCTTTTTCTCGATTAAGGATTTAGCATATGTCGTCAGAATCCTGAAGTAACGATGTTACGTGATTGAAATACTCAATTCTTAGATAGTAGAAGATAGAAGTAACGTGATTGAAATATCAATTCTTAATTCCTAAATTTTAGTTTTGATTCTCTCATATCTCTTCTGCATATGTTTAGCCGATGAACGGGAATCTATCGTAATCTCATTATCATGAGAATTGTACATGTATCCTATGATGAAATATGAAGAAGGAATTATATTTGGATTTTCGATTAACTCGACCACCAAGTCTTCTTAACTCGTTGCATAACCTAAAATTCATTGAATTCCTTTCAAATGGAAGAAACGCATTGATGTTGAATAGGGGAGTTGAAACTCCATGACCAAAAAGTAATCGAACATGAAAGGTGTGTATGGTAAGACGAGAAAGTTCTTAATACACGTAGAAGGAAAGAGTTCACCTTTGGTGTTTTGAATGTGAGAGGAAAACCTAGTATTTATCTTAGTTCAGGGTGTTCTTTTTCGTTGTAGAATACATCTCAACGTTCTGAATAGCGTAAGGGTTTGTCCAACTTCTCTACATATGTTTTTCACATAAATGTATATGTTGGTCACATGAACACCTCACTCTATGACAAAAGTGGGGACTTCAATTTCAGCATCACAATTTTTCCTTTTCTGAGTAGCAACATCCCTTCATCGCCTGCTTATGGCGTGTTCATATCTCAATTGATACGCTATACCAGAGGAAGTACCAAATATACAGATTTTTTTTTGAGAGCTAGGCGTCTTTCAGATAAGCTTCGCAGACAGGGATACGTTTGTGACCGACTAACATCGCCACTGAAGAAGTTCTATAGTCGATACGGGAAACCCGTCATATACTATGATATTCTGTCTTAGACCATTTGAACCATCCAACCATAGAATGTACGTCTTGTATCTTCCGAAATCGAACCGGATGTGAAAATTCTACAGAATTGAAGCGACGGATGTTGCATGGCAAATATGGATAATGACCATATCCCTGTATACAGCACAAAATCGATAAATTAAATTCAGAAAATCAGAAACCGAAGGCATACAAAATCAGGATAAAACAGGAACCAAAGCAAACAAACAAAAACCTCCACCATATGAAAAGAAGCGAACTCCCGATATGGAAGTGAGACCAGGTACCCAGGAAGAGTAAGCATCTCCTGCTTGCATGCAACACCCGCCGCTTCAATTCGGTAGAACTGTCACATTCGGTAACTTCCATTTCGGAAGACATAGATTACAATCTTGGGTTGGATGGTTCAAATGACAGAATATCACGCACCATTCTGGGGAGTGGGACATCATAGTGTATGACGAGTTCCCCGTATCGACCGTAGAACTTCCTGAGTGACGATGTTAGTCGGTCACAAACATATCCCTGACTGAGAAGCTTATCTGAAAGACGCCTAGCTCTCAGAACAAAATCCATATATTTCGTACTTGCTCTGGCATAGCGTATCAACTGAGATATGAACACGCCATAAGCAGGCGATGAAGGGATGTTGCTACTCAGAAAAGGAAAAATTGTAATGCTGAAATTGAAGTCGTCACGTTTGTCATAGAGTGAGGTGTTCATGTGACCATCAGTGTCGTAGGACAACATTATGTCCAAATAGGATGCTGAATTATTTGTCTCTGTAGTTTCTTTGACTTCAAGCTCTGAAGGATAGATACTGCTCAGGTAATCCGCGAATTTTGGATTATTGATGGACAACACATCGTCTATGTATCTGTAAGTGAAGTTGAAGTCAGAAGCTAAGTATCTTTTCCCTTCAGGGACCAGAGATTGAATGAATTCAGCTTCGTACGAGTAAAGAAAAATGTCGGCAAGGAGTGGGGCACAATTGGTCCCCATTGGAATTCCGACAATTTGCTGGAAGACCTTTCCTCCAAACACCACAAAAATGTTGTCGATCAGAAAGTTTAACATCTGAATAATATCTGTTTCAGTGTACTTATTTTCAGAATCGGACTTTTCTTTTACAAAGTAGGTTTTGTCATAGTTAACAACAATTAATTTGTATTTGCGATTACCGTTCTTACTTGTAAACGCATTACTTATAATTTTTGCGAGTCTTTCTTTCAATTTAGAATGTGGAATTGTAGTGTAAAGTGTCGAAAAATCAAAGGCTTTGATCGAATGGACTCTACTAAAATGAGTGGATTTCAGATGTTCTAAAAGTTCCTTCGAATTCTTTAAAATCCACATCTGGTTGATATCACTGCGAGAATATACTGTCGAACAATATTTATGAAGCCGAGATTTGATTTCAGATAAAACTTTGGTGAATAAGATCGATACAGATTTGGTAGAACATTTTGAGGAACCAGCGATGAAACGTTGTTTGTACGGATTCTTATGCATTTTAGGTATGCAGTATAAGTATGGCAAATCTAAATTGTTAATGTCGAAGCCAAATGAAGCAAGAGCTGATTTGTGGTTATCTATTATTTCAGAGGCAGAAAAGTTTGTGCAAGCAGGAGATGCTGACTCTTTCTGGACACCTGTTCTCAATCCCATATTGGGTCTTCTTTTTATGTGGTGGAGGTTTTTATTCATTTGCTACAAATGGTTCCTGCTGTATCCTGATTTGGTATGCCTTCGTTTTATTATTTTCTGAATTATAGTTTTTGTACTGTGTATGGAGATATGGTCGTTATCCATATTTGCCATTTGTCTTCTTTTTTAGAGAGTGTGCCTGGTTAAAGAAACGAGATTATATAATTTGGATCAGTGAATAAATATTCAAACACAAGAGCCGAAAGCAGATCAAAAGGCTACATTTGAAAGGCTTACAAATTATGGGAAAAAGTACAAAACAGTTAAGATCGCCTTGTGGAGATGTTTGTCGAAGTAACAATCCATTTTGTATTTTTTCAAAAGAACATGTCATTTCAGATGTATTTCTTATAGGGTCCCTGTAAAGTGCGAAACGAAACAAAAACGAAACGAAACGAAACGAAACAAATCGAAACGAAACGAAACAAATCGAAACGAAACGAAACAAATCGAAACGAAACGAAACAGATCGAAACGAAACGAAACAAAACGAAACGAAACAGATCGAAACGAAACGAAACAGATCGAAACGAAACGAAACAAAACATAAAACTTAAAGAAAATGAGAAAAAGAGGAAAAATCGCCGAAAACGAATATTTCAAGACAAGATCAGCATGTAATATTGCCTTAATCCAAGAGTTCTACATTTGTAACTAGTGCCGAGAGGGTTTCTTGAAAGAGTCAAAGTTGACAATTAAAAAAAGTAAATGTTAAATGTCATTCATGTATTTAAGAGGAATAAAAGGGAGGGGAAAGAAAATCACGCTATTACACCGTAATGAGATCATAAAACGGGATGGGGGCACATTTCAGGAAAAAAAATCTTATCCTTTTTCAAACGAAATGTGCCCCCCAGTTTTCAATTGTTCTCATTTTTCTGATAAAATTTTCAAATACACATAACGGAACAGTTCCGTTTCCTCTGCGCTGGACTCCTCCCTGCTAAATAATATTTTTCCGTCTCTGACGAGGTTATTCATCCCAATCATTCTCCTTTAAAATGCAATTGTGCTATATACCGTATATATTATGTTTTAATCGTCAACTTTGATTCTTTAAAAAAAACCCAGCCACAAGAACTAACGATTGAAGGCAATAATGAGGGAGTGGACAGGGACAAAGGGAGGGGAGAGAAAGGGGCCGGGAGGAAGGAAGAAGGGGGCGAGAGGAGTGGCAGATGATTGGGAGGGTAACAGTAACCCAAAAAAATTAGGAAATTACTTTTAATATAAATAATCTTGCTCTTATGCGTTCATGTACATAATCTCAATTTTAAAAATTACCACGAAATTCATCTATATATACCTTAAAAAAATTTCCCGAACGCTTCGCTCGCCGCAATTTTCAATTCATTTTTCAGATACTTCAGGCTCGCTTCGCTCACCTTAGTTTTTCATCTAAACAGGTCTATTTCTTTTTTCAAGGTTTAAATAAGGAAATAACCCAAATAACTTCACTATTGCACCAATTTACACTTTAAAGTTTAAACATTTGTCTTGACCGCCCAAGACCCACTCCCCCCACTGGGAGGGGGGAGGCGGCAGGAGGAGAATGGTACCCCCTTACCCCTCAATAAGATCTTGTCTTGAAATATTCGTTTTCGGCGAATTTTCCTCTTTTTCTCATTTTCTTTAAGTTTTATGTTTTGTTTCGTTTCGTTTCGATCTGTTTCGTTTCGTTTCGATCTGTTTCGTTTCGTTTTGTTTCGTTTCGTTTCGATCTGTTTCGTTTCGTTTCGATTTGTTTCGTTTCGTTTCGATTTGTTTCGTTTCGTTTCGATTTGTTTCGTTTCGTTTTTGTTTCGTTTCGCACTTTACAGGTACCCTTTCTTATATGTGTATTTCATCATAAAGCACAATATCTCTGTTTTAGATAATGTGCCCCTGAATTTGAATAATCTAATAATATCAAATAATAAACTATACAACTAAATAGGCCTATCAGTAAGAAATTGAAGCACGGGTCATTTGTGAAATCATCAATTGTAGCTCTTTAAGGTCGATCTAAAAGAATTCCAGGGATTCAACAAAGTGCAAAACACATCCTAAATCTTCAATCGGCTAGATCTTTCCAGACTCTGTGGTAATTTTTTGTCTTATTATTATTTTAGGTATGCATAAACCTTCGTGTACAAAACCTTTTTTAATGAAACGTCTAGGTAAATGTTGTGAGAGACGTTTAATGTGCAATTGAACGGAGGTGGGTGCTCCATAAACTTTAATGGAAAAGGCAGGTAGTCTTTTGTCGAATGTTCTATAGAAAATAAAATTGTAAGATTGTACGTCGAGTATTTCAGAAAAGGAATATGGTTTATTGAATGTGTTTCGTTTGAATGGCAAAATTAGCCTGCTGCAGCTGCTTATTAGTATGAAAAGAAGGGAGGAGATCTCCAACAAGACCCCGTTGCAGCATCAACAGTAAAACACCAAAACACCCGATGCAAAAACACAAAAGACGAGTACAGCATGAGACGGAAAAGAGACACACGACATGTAAACATCAAACACAAAAGACTACACATAAACCGACGAGACCAACGGATAACCGGTGCCGACTTTGGACGGCCATCTGTCACGCAAGTAGCAAATGGTGTGGTTATCCTGGATTACGTGCGCAAAACCCTCTCACTTCTCCAATTACCCAGAGGTAATTACTATGAGAAACGTCTTGCAAGAATCATCTAACTAAATTTATGATTATGGAATTTCTGAGAAGTCTATGATTACATGGAACATAAATTCCCATAACCGTTTGAAATCTTACTCTTGTGATTATATAATGACGAGATTAACGATTATCAAATAAAAACAATGTATTGTGTTAAAAATACATTTGAATTTGTATATAGTTTTTATCTGTTGACAACAAAGTTATTTTTTCTAGATTTCGAATTTTGTAAAATGGCTTAAGGTGATAGGCCTCCATTTGATCATCAAGTCATCGTACTTTTCTACTTGATAATTTGAATTATGAATTTGCTTAAGTTCAATTCCACCTTATCAATGCCATCTCCTTCTTTGTAGTGCATGCCTGCATGCATAAATTTGAAATATGTGTCTGGTAGTCTTTTCCTTCAATAGTTAAAAAAAATAGATCGTGAGGTAGAAATAAATTCGATTACGAACTATCTGATAATGTATGCATTTTAAATTAAGAGGTTATGAAAGTAGCAATTCGTTTGAATTAATATGCTTATTCTATTTCCATTATATGATGCCCTTCATGATGCAATAATGTATAGTCTTATGAATTGATCGATATGGTGCGATAATTTTTGTTTAGTATGGTTGTTTGATAGGGGTGTAACAATATATCGATATTTCGGTATATTGCGATATTTCCTAAATTCGTATTGTATCGCGATATAAAATGCTTATCGCAATATATCGCGCCCATATAGATAATACGAATAAATGAATGAATCACATTGATTTTAACATATTTAAATGAAAACAAGAGACCCATGGTCCACATCGCTCACTATCGAACTTTATAATGACTAAAGCAATCAAAAGATTCAATTAAGAATGTGTTTTTCTTTCAAGAAAATGACTTTGACAATGTTAAATTCAATCAGAAAATAAGAATAGAGGAATCTGGTTTTATATAAAGAATTATGCAAATGAAAAGAAACGATATATGGCAATATATCGTAATACAGCAAATGAAATATCGCAATATATTGCAAATACACTTTTATCGTATCGTTTGATGACAACACGCGTCTTCTTATCGCTTGTTCTGTTTGTTCCATTGTAAATACCGGTAGTTTCTGCAAGTTCTTCTTTTCCTAGAAATTATTCTCATTCTTGCAATGTAAGTTTAATACGATATAAAATTGCAATTGCCCACATTGAACAAAAATCTCATATAATAATGTAAGTTAATATTCTCTTTACTTTTGTCTGAAATGGTGATTTTCTGTTTCTTTGAAATTTTCTAAAATTATTGTCAACTTGTTTTGAAATTCGGACCCATACAACCAACGGAGTATACCGGTATTACGTTGGTGATATAATAAAACAAGCTGAAGCCAGAACAGTACAATTTTAGACATAATAACTTTCACTTTCTTTGGTAATTACATTGTTTAGATTGAGGATCACTGACAAGTACCCGAAACGTTTAACACTTCAGCTAAACCTAAAATATGCCCTCAGATATAAATAGCTAAAGACATCTATGTAATCAGCTAAAACTAAACTATGCCCTCAACTTAATCTAGCTATACACAGAACTATGCCTTCAGCTAAAACCAAAGACAGAACTTTGTCTTCACTTTTATTTAAATTAATTTGGAAAAGGAGAATCTATAAAATTCATTATATATTTTTACAGTCAAGGACCAGAACACTGAAATGAGGCGGGCGATATATTGTCATTTTAATCAATATAGTTTAATCAATAGAGTTTTACCGATAACAAACGGTTGGTCCGCGACGAAGATCGTTCTTACGAAACAGACCGTTACTCGCATAAAATTATACTGGGAACCGTATGCATAATAGTAAAAAATAATTATCTAGAAATTGTAGCGATTTTTTAAAAGATAGATGATTCACCTTTCACTTTAGTAAATATGAGACATCTTGACTTCCTCATTTTTATAGTTTAATCATGTTAAACAGAATACCTGATAAATTTTGACGATTTTTCTCTTTGAATTGATCCCTCATTTTTATACGCCCGTCATTTGACGGGTCGTATTATGGTATGGCGAAGTCCGTCCGTCAGTCCGTCCGTCAGTCTGTCCGTCCGCCTATGGAACGCAATAACTTGAATATGCGTCAACGGATTTTCACGAAATTCATAAATTATGATTGGACTGTGGAGAGGAAGCCGCTTTCGATTTTCATGTTCATCCGATTTGTCGTTACAGAGTTATGGGACTTAGACTTTTAGACTACAGCGAAAATATACTAAAATAGTTAAAAATTATTTAAAAATCTATTTCTGGTCGAAATGTTTTGAAATTTTGTATACTTCAAGTTGAAGGGATGTTCTTTGACAAATGGAACGGGTTTTTAATTTTTTTGTCGCATAACCGAGATATTGTGTGTAATGGGAAGGGGGGTTGGTTATATGCACATACATGTTAAGCTAAGGGCAAAATATAGGCGCATGGAACGCAATAACTTGAATATGCGTCAACAGATATTCATGATTTTCATACATTATGATTGGACTGTGGAGAGGAAGCCGCCTTTCGATTTTCACGTTCATTCGATTTGTCGTTACAGAGTTATGGGACTTAGATATTTTAAGATACAGTGAAAATATACTAAAATAGTTAAAATTATTTAAAAATCTATTTCTGATCGAAATGTTTTGAAATTTTGTATACTGAAGGTAGAAATGATGTTCTTTGACATATGTAACGGGTTTTTAATATTTTGGTCGCATAACCGAGATATTTGTAATGGGAGGGGGGAGGGTATATGCACATACATGTTAAGCTAAGGGCAAAATATAGGCGCATGGAACGCAATTACTTGAATATACGTCAACGGATTTACATGATATTTTTACATTCTTTAAAGGAGAAGCCGCCTTTCGATTTTCAGGTTCATCCGATTTGTCGTTACGGAGTTATGGTACTTAGATATTTAGATACAATGTAAAAATATACTAAAATAGTTAAAAATTCTTTAAAAATCTATTTCTAGTCAAAATGTTTTGAAATTATGTATACTTCAAGTAGAAAGGATGTTCTTTCACATATATAACGGGTTCTTAATTTTTTTGTCACATTATCCGGAAATAATGTGTAATGGGGGGGGGGGGGGGGTTATATGCACATACATGTTAATCTAAGGGCAAAATATAGGTGCATGGAACGCAATAACTTGAGTATGCGTCAACAGATTTTCATGATATTTGTACATTGTGATCAGACTTTGAAGAGGAAGCCGCCTTTCGATTTTCAGGTTCATCCGATTTGTCCTTATGGAGTTATGGGACTTAGATATTTTGGTGTTGTGAAAAAATCCCAACGGGCGTATCTTGCTGCGTGAGCGTAGGCTTTTTGAACTTTCCGTCGGGTTTCGTATTTACGAAGTTCGTATGGTGACAACCGTTTGCTATTGGTAGAGCTCTAATTGAAAAAAAAAAATCAAAAACTTGATTTGCTCTAATATAGATTGGTTTCTAAAATATATTACGAAATAAAAGTTACGGTGTAGCTCACTCATACATCAATAACATTAAGTATATAATCATTGAACTGGAAGAGTTCATCTCGATTTTATCCTAATCCAATATGCATATGGTACACGTAAGACAGGTTGACAGGACATAGGACAATCTCAGTCATTGAAGAACTAATTCATTGAACTGTACCATGTGTATTAAGATCTTGTTTTCTCGAAAGGTAAGTGCAAGGTAGACTTGACCATGATCATGAACATGAGAGAAGATGGCTGAGTATGTAAGAAATTTTGAAAATGAAAAGAAAAGACAATATTATGATAATGTAATTTATAAAATGAAGGTAAACTTACATTAAGTATGGATAATATGGATTAATAGATGACATAAAACGGGGGGACTGAAATTTGCAATTAGCTTATTGGCGATTCTATTTTGTTTCACCTTTTCTCCATGTCTGTGTATTGATGAATTACCGATATATAAATTTATCTTCTATTAAAGATGTGTTACCGGAACGCCTTTTCGGTTAATATGATATTTTGATGATTAATTTTAATAATGAATGAATGTCCTCATGTACACAAGTAATTTACTTTATACTTCTTTAGATTACAGATCACAATTAAATTTGAAAATTCATTCCCAATTAATTTTGAAAGTTCGTTGACTAAGCAAATCAAAAAGTTCCTGAATATTTTAATCCCTCGGTTCGTACATTATATTTCTATGACTCTTTTACATAAGGTGATTCTTTTTTACGTCATTGGGTCGCAGATGACTTGGAAAAACTATTCAGGCATGCTGAATGATACTGCATCAGCATAATCGCGGATTGACATATGTGTTATGAAGCTCTAGAACTGATGAATTGTAGAAGATAACTGTCCTGTTAACTAAATCCAGAGCACCCTGTTTTCCCGGTTTACTCTAAAATAGAATACTGTCATCATCCAAAAAGATATCAATTTTATAGTACTCCTTTAGTCGTAACAGAAAATACCATTGTTTTGGCTGTACGTCAATTAAGTTAGAAATAGGACGGAAAATAAAAAGTCTACGGGGATTTTCTATAGTAAAATCCCTGAAAATTCGTGACGTCGGGAGCTTTTACGTCACTGTTTACCATTGTTGACACGGAGAGCAATATGGCGGCGGCTTGAAATTAACATGGAAATTTCCCGAAGACATTTTATTTTTCATATTGCGGTTTGAATATAGCTGATAGGGTACATGTAAGTTGAAGTTAATTTCCAGTTACGACTAAAGGAGGTCAATTCTCGGAAACTATAATTTATAGGAAAACTGTTCAGATGACCGAATAAATCGCCAAAACAGGGTGCTCTGGATTTAGTGAACAGGACAGTAGATTTAAAGATACCCCCTTTCGGGTTTAAAAAGATATTGAGTTTTTGCAAGACTCCATCTTTGAGCTTATTTTGATATATCTATAGCACATATAAAAGTTTCAAGCACGAAATGGCAGTGCGATTCCAGACGAGAATTTTAGACCCATTCTCTGTTACATTCTTGTGCCACAGCATCTCATGGAGTTTCATTATTTTCTGCATATTGGGTGTATATTATGCTCTGATTGAAAAATTAAGTTTCGCGGTCATTGTGAATTCTGGTTGCCATGACAACGAGATCAGTCTTTTTGTGCTACTTTAAAGACTGTGAAATAACCTACTTTTAGATACTGTGTTGCCATTGATATCATTGTAGCAGATATTTCGCTTTCATACTTTTTGCGCTTCCTAATTTCTGTTTTCACGAATACATTCAGTTTCATGATAGATCTTACAGAAAGCTTACTGTGCCATGCCAAAATTTGAAAAATTCAATTAAAAAATAAATTAAATTAAAGGGTAATTTTTGAATGATTTTACCGTTTTTCAGACTAAATTCAGACCTCAATGAGACCTCTGATAGGTTATTATGAAAAGTAATAATAAGGAAGGGTTCCAACTCTATACCATCTTGAAAGAAATTCAAAACAAATTTATTATGCATCAGACACATATTTCGCATATTGAATCCTCATCAGTAATGCTTCCAGCCAAAGTGATTTTTAGACAGCCAAATTTAATTCAGTAGGGCCCTCTGGTTTTATTTTATGAATTTAAATTTGTGCATTTACTTCGCAGAGAGTGCACATATCCAAATGTCCTGTAGGATCGATACAGTAGCATATCCAATAAATCTGTGTTTAAAATAGCATTGAGGGATGATACTAAGATGTTTAACTCCATTAATTTCGAAAGAATTTGTGAATGAAATGTCAAGTTTCCGAAATAGCCAATAATAAACATTAAAAAAGTACCTATCAGTTATTCAGTCTCAAAGTCGAGAAGGCAAGGCAAAATCGTGACCACTCAGTATTCCGAAGGTCTAAAAAGACGAAGGTTCAATAGTTCGAAGGCCCGATAATTCGAGGGACTGATAGTTCGAAGGTCAGATAGCCCGAAGGCCTGATAGTCCGAAGGTCCTATAGTTCGAAGGCCCATAACTCCGAAGGCCCGATAGTCCGAAGGCCCAATAGTCCGAATATCCAATAAAATTCCTAAATTTGCCATACTAGTAAGGGACTTACCATTTGATTTTTAGGGGGGAGGGGGGACAGGAAGACTTTTGCCAGCCGGAAAATTTTTGTTGGACATTTTAAGAGCCGGATTATATCTTTCTTTTTGTAATTTTCCAATGTTGAAAATTACTCTAAAGTTTAAATAATTCAGCGTGATTTTTCGGTCATTTTACACATTAAACACTTACAATGTAATTAGTTCATCTCTTGTCAGCAGATCATTTCATTTTAATTTCTTCAATGGCATATGATACCTATAATCTATTCACTTAAATATCGATCATACTCAATTCAACGGAGACAGGCTATATGGTGCTAATGATTTTTGAATTTGATTAAGTCACTCCAAATTGCATAAAGTTTGTTCCATTTTTACTTGTACTTAGTTTATGATTTTTTGCAGCCTATGCAGCTATTGAATTGAAACTTGGTATACACCTTCATAATAATGAATAACAGATTTGATTTTAGTTTCGCGATTAACATTTTTTGCAGAGTTATGGACCTTGAACTTAGAATAGCTCTTAGCCCTAGGACCTTCAAATTTTCCATGTGGGTTGACTTTAGCAAGTCAAAGAACCTAATGCTTTTTTAAAGCTAGGGGTCAAAGGTCAGTGTCATTTTGTGGCTGAAGGCAACGTATTTTTTTTTATTTGGAAATTCTTATTTTGACTGTTTATTAGGTCTTCCGACTTCCGTCGGAAGACCTATTGTTTTCGTAACCGTGGAAAATTGGATCAGCGATTTCTCAAGAACCCTGTAAGCTAGGACAATGAAAGTTCTCAAACGTTACGTTTGGAGTAAAAGCTAGATTGGTCTTTTTTATTTTTGGTCTCTGTTATTTTTTTATCACGTTTTTTAGTAGATTCAAATATTTGACGGGAGCGTCGAATTACTCAAAAGGACCGAAAATTTCATGTTTTGCTATTTGTAAGCTTAAATATCTCGTATTTTGCTATCTACAATTTCCATTCTTTTTGAAAGTCGACAGCCATGCAAGATATGAAATGCTAGATGCACACTGTAACGATTTATTACGATGACGTCCTTCACCGTCCTTCATATTTCCAAATTCAGAAGTTCATAGGAGGAAGACACTTTTTTGCTTATAATAGTAAACAAAAATTAAGCTTATGAATTTTCCTAAAAATTTCAATATTATTATTTTTTATCCATATATCTGTCTTTTTTAGTCTTTCTGATTTTTCCTATCTCTTACTGTTGAAAAGATATGAGCATCGAAATTTTGAGTTGGGTATTTCGATACACCTTCACGCCAACAGATCGGGCGCACACTAAAATTGGTAGTCCGAGTCCGACTCGAGAAAAGCAGTGTTGAGATTTTCAAATTCCGATTTCACGGCAATGATGAATATGCATTTCATAAATACATTTCGATATACACAATTTGATTTTAAAACAGTTGATTAATTTAGAAGAGATCAGCTACAAACCAGAATTTACACACAAAAAGTGGTAGTTTGATTCCGATTTCTAACCTACAAACCTGTTTCTAAACTTCAATAACTATATTTTGAACATCAAGTTTAATTTCTAATTCTAGCAAACGTTCGAACACAATTTTCGGTTGGTTTATTTACAAATTGATGAACAATTTCTCCAACATTCTTCCCTCCCCTCGTTTTTCGAAAACAGTTCTGTTTATATTGAACGATGTCGCCATGATGGAAATTCAAAATAAACTTTGAAAAAAGGGAAGGGGGGGTTCCAAATTTGAACCTGCACAGCGAGAACCTCATGGTATTTATATATATATATTGAACGTAACTTGTTATTACCATTTCTCTTCTCAAGGAAATTGGTTCTACAGCTACGAGCTCGCCTTTTTTATGGGGGAAGGGGGCAGGAAGAATTTGCAAAAAAAAAAAAATCCCGGCTCTGAAAAATGCTGAAAAAAAATATTCCGGCCCAAAGGGCCGGCAATTTTTTTTCCCGGACCATGCAAAAGTAAGGATACATTGCATGATATGGAAATTTTTGCTGGCCCTTTGTGCCAGACAATTTAAAGTCAAAAAATTAATTAATATAAATACAAACTGTTCACATAGCTGTATCTACCAGAGACCTAATACGCATAGGCACAAAAATCTAGAAATGGTTCTATTTAAACATCATACAATCTGTCTGAAATTCGCTAATTGCAAAGAGACATCTGAAGGAACGGTTATTAACTCATACTCTGTAACAGCGGGGAGTTTAACTTACACAGACATTCACAACATTTGACAATTTGTTTAAATCCGGCCCGAAGAACCGGCGAAAATTTTTCTCCGACTCTGGTAATGGCTGAAAAAAAATGGCATGCTCAGAAAATTGCTGAAAAAATTTTACCGGCTGGCAATAGAATTCCTGCCCCCCCCCCCCCCCCCCCAAAATCAAATGGTTGCTCACCAACAATTATCGGTTTGAAAATTTAATGTTACTGCTATTTGAAAACTTAAATATATAATATAAATACATGTAATGTGACGTCCTTCATATTTCCAAACCAAAAATTGTATAGGAGGAAGACACTCTTGTTGCAACCGCAACAAGAAACCTTTCTAGTTAAAATACTATTTTCGATTCAAACTTTGTACACCTGAAGACATGTTTTTATTTTTTTCATATTGTTGGTATCTTAATCATGTTAAATGAGAATTGTGTTTAAAGGTCAAGTCATTTTAAGAATTAAACTGACATAATTGCATTGAATTTCACAAAATTAATACCCCGACCGGCGTATCTTGCAGCGTTGGCGTTGCTATTCTTAACTTACGTGCGATTGCAGAGATCTGTTTCAAACAACATAATATCAGTTCTTTATTACGGAAGCGTATAAGTGCCAATTATATATATATTTTTTTTCTGATTTTCCGACTTTTAATCTTGGAATTTCCAACTTTAATCTTGGAATTTCCAACTTTAAAGTCAGAATTTCCAACTTTAATCTTGGAATTTCCAACTTTAATCTTAGAATTTCCAACTTTAATCTTGGAATTTCCAACTTTAAAATCGGAATTTCCAACTTTAATCTTGGAATTACCAACTTTAATCTTGGAATTTCCAACTTTAATCTTGGAATTTCCATCTTTAATCTTGGAATTTCCAACTTTAATCTTGGAATTTCCAACTTTAAAGTCGGAATTTCCAACTTTAATCTTGGAATTTCCAACTCTAAAGTCGGAATTTCCAACTTTAATCTTGGAATTTCCAACTTTAAAGTCGGAATTTCCAACTTTAATCTTGGAATTTCCAACTTTAAAGTCGGAATTTCCAACTTTAATCTTGGAATTTCCAACTTTAAAGTCGGAATTTCCAACTTTAATCTTGGAATTTCCAACTTTAATCTTGGAATTTCCAACTTTAATCTTGGAATTTCCAACTTTAAAGTCGGAATTTCCAACTTTAATCTTGGAATTACCAACTTTAATCTTGGAATTTCCAACTTTAATCTTGGAATTTCCAACTTTAATCTTGGAATTTCCAACTTTAAAGTCGGAATTTCCAACTTTAATCTTGGAATTTCCAACTTTAAAGTCGGAATTTCCAACTTTAATCTTGGAATTTCCAACTTTAAAGTCGGAATTTCCAACTTTAATCTTGGAATTTCCAACTTTAATCTTGGAATTTCCAACTTTAATGTCGGAATTTCCAATTTTAAAGTCGGAATTTCCAACTTTAATCTTGGAATTTCCAACTTTAAAGTCGGAATTTCCAACTTTAAAGTCGGAATTTCCAACTTTAATCTTGGAATTTCCAACTTTAATCTTGGAATTTCCAACTTTAAAGTCGGAAATTCCAACTTTAATCTTGGAATTTCCAACTTTAATCTTGGAATTTCCAACTTTAAAGTCGGAATTTCCAACTTAAAAGTCGGAATTTCCAACTTTAATCTTGGTAATTCCAACTTTTTTTTCAATACAATTCCCTTCATTGTTAATAGTTAACTTTATGTACTTTTTATGCCCCTGGTCTTTAGACCAAGGGGGCATATTGCCTTGGATTCGTCCTTTTGTCATTCCGTCCGTCCGTCAGTCTTTCCCCCTTTCAATTGAAGGGCATAGAATTTTAAAAAGAGATGATATGGCTTTCATATTTTGCATCTGTAAACATCTTGAGAGGACCCATCTTTCGGTACTAATTTTTGGAGCTTTTGACCTTGTTCTTGATCTTTGATATACTTTTTCCTATTTTTTGTAAAAAAACATTTGAAAAATCATTAAAAAAATTATTTCTCCGTGATTTGCCCTCAAATTTTGTACAGCTCAAGTGATGCATATGTTATGTTGTATATATAACGGGTTTTTAGACGTTTTGTCATGCTTTTGAGATCTATCTCAACGAAAGGAAAGGGGATGCAAAATAATTAGTTTAAAAGTTGGCTAAATCTCTTGTACCATTAGTGGTAGATCTGACATATTTCACATGTAGATAACTTATGACAAGATCATTCACCTTTATAGACCATGATCTTTGACAGTGTGACATTAGACCCTTAAATTTGATCTTCTTTTCTCAAATTTTAAACTTGGTATAACTTTGGAATAGTAAATGATAGGGCCTTTGTATTTCATATATGCATTCATTTAGGAATATCATTGCTGTAAGTATCAAAAGTTGGGTCCGTGTAAAGTGCGAGCCCAAGATTTTCAACTGAAACTTTACATATGATTCCCTCAACATATTGTGCAAATTCTTATAGAAAGAAATCATTCAATGACCACGTCATATGTTGCAAAATCTGACTGAATGTGTAAATTATCATGTAAAAAATTAAAAGTGCAATTCGAGTTATCTTTCTTTACTGTGTGACCAAAGACAAAAGCATCCGAATTTATATAATCATCTTTTTGAAATATCACAGCAGTGTTCCTTCACTCACAAAGATGTCAAATATGTAAATAAATAGAGCCGAATACAGATAATGAAATTACATGTACCATATGAGACCATATGAGTAACTATATTATAAGTTTCTCTACATTCAAACACTTTACTGACACCTGACTTATTTCTGAATAGATACACATGTATGTAGGTAAAAAAGTCTTAACAAAATTTTCAAATACATTTGTAAGTTCAATTTCAGCAAAAAATTGACTAATGTTGGTCACTATAGGCTTACCATTACTTTGCAAAGAAAAAAAAAACAAGCGTATAAATTTACGAGGACCATTCTATTTCTTATGCCAGCGCTGAGGCTCGACCCAGCTCTACCTCCTAGCTATTGGGTCGACCTGTCGATTGAGCGATTATAACAAAGCCAGAACATCAAGACATTTTAAGTTACGAAAATCGGAAATCTTCAGCTTGGAGATTTCTTTAAAATTCTCGTCTAAGGGAGGCTACTGAAACGCGTGTGATATCTCGTTAAACAGAGCGTGCATTTACGTTTATAGATCTCAACAGTCTAGACTACGTTGGATTGTCAATGCCAGTAAACAACCAGACTTGTCAGAATGACAATATAGCTCGCCGGTGGCAAACATATGTAGATTGCAACAACAACAAAAAGTAGGTAAAATTTCAAGGTCAAGGTCACTAGGTCAAAATTTATGGTACGGCATGAAAGGTCTTATCACAATGAATGCACATGTGAAATATCAAAGCCCTTTCACTTACCATTAAAAAAATATGGCCCAAGTTAAAGTTTTTGAAAAGTAGGTAAAATTTCAAGGTCAAGGTCACTAGGTCAAAATTTATGGTACGGCATGAAAGGTCTTATCACAAGGAATGCACATGTGAAATATCAAAGCCCTATCACTTACCAATCAAAAAATATGGCCAAGGTTAAAGTTTTTCAAAAGCAGGTCAATCATCTCCAAGGTCAAGGTCACAAGGTCAAAAATGTTGGTATTCATGGAAACGTCTTGTCACAAGGAATACACATGTGAAATATCAAAGCCCTATCACTGACCATTCAAAAAATATGGCCAAGGTTAAAGTTTTTCAAAAGTAGGTCAATCTCCAAGGTCAAGGTCACAAGGTCAACAATTTTGGTATCCATGGAAAGGTCTTGTCACAAGGAATGCACATGTGAAATATGAAAGCCCAATCTGTATTGGTTTAAAAGTTATAAGCAAGGTTAAAGTTTTTGTGCACGCGCACGCAGACGCCAACGCCAACGCAGACGCCGACACCGGGAGTATGACAATAGCTCTCCGGACATTCGTCCCGGCGAGCTAAAAATAGGGGGGGGGGGGGGTTATTGTATTCTCGGAATGTCGTATTAAACTTAGTTAAACTCGTGTAATATGTTAACAATATACTTAATTTAACTAACACATGTATGCATAGAACGATCTCTCTCTCTCTCTCTCTTGTAGATGTTCGAGACATATATACTATTTTGTATCTGGAAAAAAATATTTCAGCAGTACATGCATCTTGCTACGTTAAGTATAATACAAGACAATATTTCAAGGGACTTGGTATTTTTGGAGACTTCAAATTTATATTCAGAAGAGGGGATGATTGCATACAATGCATATGGTTTTAGATGTACTTTACTGTTGAAATTTTCATATGTTAGCTGGAGAGCACACATGTAACGAGTCGGACGGTTTTACGATGGAAGTTTTATTCTACGACCCGGCGAGCGGAGTGAAGTTACTTTCCTTCTCTCAAGCCCCCCCCCCCCCCCCCCCCCACACACACACAAAGAAATTAAAATCTTTATTCTAAAATCAAATTAAACTTTAACAACTTATATAACAAACTATCATAATGTCTCAGATTCCATGATTTCCATTGCATAACATTCATTATTCTGGTCGCATTATGAGAGCACAATCTCCTACGCATGCGTCCGGGACTCCGATTTCAGTTCCGCTTTTCTTCACTTTGAATTTATAATCAAAACTTTATTTCAAGGAAAAATCATATGAATAAACGATCATTTAGTTAACCACTGAAAATGTTTTCTGACAGACTTGAGAATCGGGATATCGAACGTTCCTCCGGACATAGGTTACAAAATACAGTTTGTTTTTTTTCATGACGTCCACCGTTGACGCGCAGTCTAAACCCAGCGTCATATAATACTCTCATAAAATATAAACCTAACAAAGTATATACATGGTGAAAAGAATTAGTCTAACACTTTATCATGCTTACACAAGATTATACCTATAACTTAGAATAAGAATTAGAAATGTGCTCGACAAAGGGGAAAATAGTAGAAATTTGGCAAATTCTATAGCGGAAACGACATCGTTTCGTAAATGTTTGAGGAATAAAATTTATATGAAATAAAGAGTGCATCTATATCAACAAAATAAATAAGTGAATTAGATAGACTCCTTTAATGAGCGCCAGCTCATTGCCAATGAACACGCGTTTCAAAAAATGAAAATTTCCCATTATCTTGCAAATTTCTTACAGATTTTTATACCTTATAATTTGCCATGGTTTTGGTGTTCATGCATACAGTATGAAGATTAAAGCCCCCTCCACACTTCAACTCCACAAAAGATATATCCGTGGCGAGTCGGGACGCAAAATGTTCGATGAACCATGGACCTACAACTCCAGTACGGAATGCTACGGGTTGATACATGTACGAATCGAGTACGGATAGCTAAAGCCCCCTTCACACTTTCACGGATGGAGCCACGACTCCGCTATGACTCCAAAAATGGTCTATCCGTGGCGAGTCGGGACGCAAATTGTTCGATGAACCATGAACCTACGACTCCAGTAAGGATTACTACGGATTGCTACGGGTTGATACGAATCGAGTACGGATAGCTAAGGATTGCTACGGATATCGTCCCGACAATCTCCCACACATGCGTCCGATTTCAGTTCCGCTTTTCTTCACCTGTGCCGCCTATGACCTTGTTGCAAGTTGATCGTCCCGACATTGCTACGGATTGCTACGACACGCGTACGGATACATACGGATTGCTACGACACGAGTACGGATAGGTACGGATTACTAAGGATTACCACGACTCGAGTACGGATAGCCATGATTCGCACAAGGATAGCTACGACTTCAGTACGGATTGGTAGGACTAGCTTGAATTTCCTATGCATTTTTAATCTATAATTATTTACTAAAACACCGAATATTTTCAAATTGAGAAGTTCTCACTTGTTTTATAACAGTATTTAGGTTTTATAAATGCCTTTATATCATGACCTGAAATTGAATAGTTGAAGTATTAACTCATATATTGACCGAAAAACGCACAGAAACCTAATGAATTTGAAGGTTATATAAGACACAATCCCTGGCTATCCGTAGCAATCCGTAGCAAAGTCGTAGCAATCCGTTGCAGAGTCGTAGCCATCCGTAACAGAGCCGTATTGCTATTTTTATCACAAAAATGGTCCCGGATTAATACGGATGCGCTACGGGTTACTACGACTCCCCTACGAATAGCTACAACTCCACTACGGCTTGCTAAGACTCCCCTACGACAAATCTATCCGTAGCGGAGTCGTGGGAAATTTTGAACATGTTCAAAAATTTTCTGTCTCATCCCGGATAGCTACGGATTGCCAAGGATAGCTACGACTTGTCACGACTAGTGCCGGATCGAGCTACGGATACCTACGGATAGCTACGGATGTTAAATTTTTCTCGATCCGTAGCTATCCGTGGCCCGATCCGTGAAAGTGTGAAGGGGGCTTAAGGATTGCTATGGATATCGTCCTGACATTGCCACGGCATGCGTACGGATAGATACGGATTGCTACGACACGCGTACGGATAGTTACGGATAGGTACGGATTGCTACGGATTACCACGACTCGAGTACGGATAGCCACGATTCGCACAAGGATAGCTACGAATTCAGTACGGATTGGTAGGACATGGGCGGATCCAGGATTTTTTTTATCAGGGGGATCCTAAATTCAGAATTTCTTGAAGAGCAAATAGATAAATAAATAAATAAATAAATAAATAAATAAATAAATAAATAAATAAGAATAATAAATAAATAAAAGAAAAAACATAAATGAATAAAGTCCTTGATTAACGTAAGTCAGCTCTGTTTCTTATTATTAATAAAACAGATAACTGGCGAACAGCTTACAATCTTGAGTTTTCACATTATAGTACTTACTTACATATGCAATGCTTGTCCGTTCTAATTTGTGAATACAACAAATGGCGAGCGATAGCGAGTCAGCCAATTTTTTTTTTTCAGAATTGGAATGAAATCCTCTATTCGTGTCTTTTTCAGTTTCCCTTGGTTATTGTTGACCAAGGTGTGTGTAGGAAAGCCAGCATCATTTATAGCATAACTAGCTTCTAACGTTATGTTTGCGGACGGTAAATGCTGATTTTACGGTTACAAACTGAGTTTTTCTAGCGTAGCCAGTAAAACGGATGTTGCACCGTAAAAAATGTATATTCATATATTTTTTTAACTATGCTTCGAAAATTCCAACGGAAGGGGGGGGGGGATTCCCAACCCCTCTGGATCCGCGCTTGTAGGACTGGCTTGAATTCCTGTGTACTTTTAAACAATAATTATTTACTGAAACACCCAATGTTTTCAAATTGATACAGTGTCAATTGTTTAATAGAAGTGTTCAGGTTTTATATCATTACCTATTGAAGTATTAACTCATATATTGACCGAAAAACGCATAGAGTACTGATAGATTTGAAGTTGATATAAGACAAATCCGTGGCTATCCGTATAGTAATCCGTAGGTCAGTCGTATCAATCCGTAGGGGAGTCGTAGCAATCCGTAGGAGAGTCGTATGGCTATTTTTATCGCAAAAAATGGTCCCGGATTGCTACGGATGCGCCACGGGTTGTTACGACTCCCCTACGAATAGCTACGACACTACTACGGGTTGCCAAGACACCCTACGACAAAATTATCCATAGTAGAGCCACGGAAAACATGTTCAAAAAATTCCGTCTCATCCCAGATAGCTACGGATTGCCAAGAATAGCTACGACTTGCCACGACGATCGAGCTACGGATTCCTACGGATAGATACGGATTAAATTAGGTTAGAGATTATGCGAAGCTGTTTATTGAAACCAGAATTTCGATTCCCCCGAATTAACCCCGATAAACCACGACTTACTCCGACTTCAAATAAGACTTTGCCAAACTTTTCCGGTCAACGCCGACTATCGCTTCCGTGCGTCAGGGCGTGTGTGGGTGTAGGTGCGTGTGTCCAAATTTTCTTGTGAACAGCATAGAAGACAAAGTAAACATCAGAGAAATATCAAACCTTTCATAGATGTTTCCAATGGAAAGAGAATAAACCCTGTTGATTTTGAAGGTCAGGGGTCAAAGTTCAAGGTCAAAGTGGACTTCGCGTGGACCTTGTAAACAGCATAGACGACAAAGAAATTATCATAGAAACATCAAAGCATTCACAAATGTTCTCCATGGGGAGATAAGAAACCTATTTATTTTCAAGATCAAGGGTCAAAGGTCAAAGGCTTAAGCTTAAGATATTTGTGAACAGAATAGAAGGCATAGTAATCATCAAGAGACCACCTTTCACAAATGGTCCCTCAGGGATGAACCCTAATAGTTTTTAAGGTCAAGGGCCAAAGGTCAAGGTAGCAGTAAACTTTATTTTAGAATCTAGACATACTAATTTCATTGTGCATAAGAGATGCTTATGGATAGCAGATGATGCTTTTACGAGATATTGAAAAGGAAAAAAAAATATCAAAAACAAAACTACCGAAGATAATGTTTTAACACATCCGTTCTAATTTCTTTTGTCCGTTCATCACATTTCATGAGTGACTACTCGAAATGTTTTTTTTTAAGTTAACACTGTTTATCAAATAGGTAGAAGAAAATGGGACTTAATGCTATTACATGAATTCTATTTCAGGGGTTGTCCCCTTCCTGAAAAAAAGTGCTATTTTCTGCACAGCAAATTATAAAGTCTTTAGTACTATCGTTTGATTACCTACGGTCCCGCATAGAATTAGTAATCACTGTGTCTGTCCGTCCGTTCGTCTGCCTGTCCGTCAAAAATCTAACATTAATCAGATAAAAGGGCCCGCCAAATGGCAGTTGCCCTAAAGGAATAACTATTTGTCTGTCTGTCTGTCGGTCAGTCTGTCGGTCGGTCGGTCTGGCGGTCTGGCTGGCTGGCTGGCTGGCTGGCTGGCTGACTGTCTATCCCTGTTTTCCTGTCCGTCAAAAAATAAAATTGGCAATAACTTTTTCACCATAAGATATATGACTCATTTTTGACTCGTGTACTGTTCGGGTGGCGTCAATTTTTTTACCATTTGACATTGACGATAAACTTTTGACCTACATATGAGAAACTTTAACTTTGACCTTAACTACATCACCATAAGAGATAGGGCTCTCATATTTGGTATGGGTGTTCTCTTGGTACTATTTTATTTTTACCTATCGATCCTGACCATTGACCTACATTCAAAAAAAACAACTTTAGCGAAGACCATTCGCAGTTTTTGCAAGTGTATTCCTTGTAAAGCCATAGTAAAACTTGTTTTACATCGGGCGGGTACCTTTTGCTCAGACAAAAAAAGAAAAACCAAAACCAAAACCAAAAAAAAAAACAAAACAAAACAAAACAAAACACACACACACATCCTCACAAACATGCATTTTTTGGGTTAAAAATGAGTAAATGATATTTGATTATATGAAATGCCTATTCCATCTTTAATTTTAGGAGATAATAGTGATTTTTATAAAAAAAAAATTAAGGGTACCTTATATTAATTATCGAAAAAGTTCAGGACTTAAAACAGAATATTAAATTACTATGTCCTGACAAGCTTTTCTGTTCGTACTAACATTTCTTATCGCATGACCTTGACATTGACCTTGGACTATATTCAAAAATTTTAACATATGTATCTTCCTTGTGACAAGATCTTTCTCGTACAAATGTACATATAGTATCAAAATTTTAACAATGTTGCCTTGACTGTGACCTTCCCGAAATTAGCTATTGGCCATTACTGCTGTAACATAAGAAACGTGACTCCTACGCGTAACGTAAATGGATCTGTCGGAAGATTGGCAGCTTACGTTAGAGTTGCACTTGTTGATATTTTTTTCCAATAGATCCTTTAATATCTATCTTTTATAATTGGATGAATTTAAATGTCATAGCATGTACATTTGCCGATTTGGGCTGACTATTTTTATATTGTATTCAGATAAAATCTTGAGTGGTCGTTATCTATCTGTAAGATCTGAAGTGTCAATACACAAACACGTTGAATGGTTGTAATGGACAATAAATGCGGACTAGTCATATAATGTATTTCACCGCCAAAATAAACATTTAAGAACGTTCAAATCCTATTCAAGTGTACTTCTAATAGAAAACACTATAATTATTAATCAGTTGCGATAACAAAATGACATTGTATACTTAGTATAAAAGCATTGACCACATAGTAAAACCTCTGAAAAAAAAGTTGGAAATTCCAAGATTAAAGTTGGAAATTCCAAGATTAAAGTTGGAAATTCCGACTTTAAAGTTGGAAATTCCAAGATTAAAGTTGGAAATTCCGACTTAAAAGTTGGTAATTCCAAGATTAAAGTTGGAAATTCCAAGATTAAAGTTGGAAATTCCGACTTTAAAGTTGGAAATTCCGACTTTAAAGTTGGAAATTCCAAGATTAATGTTGGAAATACCAAGATTAAAGTTGGAAATTCCGACTTTAAAGTTGGATATTCCGACTTTAAAGTTGGAAATTCCAAGATTAAAGTTGGAAATTCCGACTTTAAAGTTGGAAATTCCGAGATTAAAGTTGGAAATTCCGACTTTAAAGTTGGAAATTCCAAGATTAAAGTTGGAAATTCCAAGATTATAGTTGGAAATTCCGACTTTAAAGTTAGAAATTCCAAGATTAAAGTTGGAAATTCCAAGATTAAAGTTGGAAATTCCGACTTTAAAGTCGGAAATTCCAAGATTAAAGTTGGAAATTCCAAGATTAAAGTTGGAAATTCCAAGATTAAAGTTGGAAATTCCGACATTAAAGTTGGAAAATCCAAGAATAAAGTTGGAAATTCCAAGAATAAAGTTGGAAATTCCAAGATTAAAGTTGGAAATTCCAAGATTAAAAGTCGGAAAATCAAAAAATAAAAATAATAATTTGGCACTTATACGCTTCCGTACTTTATGATGCTACCTTTTAAATCTGATTTGATAATTGGGTATATATTCAATTCAACTTCTTTGATATATCTCTTTCAGCCCCATCCCCCTCCATTTAGATTTCTAAATCTGCCAATATCAATTGTACAGGAGGTATCTTGTATCAAGTTCATATCTACAGGGCATTCGGACTTACAAACCTTCGGACTATCAGACCATAGAACCATTAGGCCTTCTTACCATCGGACCTTTAAATCTATGGTCTAATAAACCTTCGAAATATCGGATATTCGATTTTTTAGGTACTTCGGATTATGGATCCCTTTGTATATTGGTATGCAGTACTTTCGGTCTATCGGGCCTTCGGACTATCGGGCCTTCGGATTATCGGGCCGTCGATTTATCGGACCTTCGGCTTTATGGGCCTTCGAACTATCGGACCCTCGGAGTACTGGGCGGACACCGGCAAAATCGTTAGAATTTCCATGGCTCTAACGATGAAATCTTCATATATGTTGTGTGTATTTTGATTTTTATTATATATATTTGTATATATTATATATTTGTAACATGCCCTGGCGTACCATATGAGCTGGGAAACAAAAACGCCATAAGCAGGAGAAGACGGAATGTAGCTACTCATGAAAGGGAAGTAAGCACCTGGTCCCACCTCTAGCTTGCCGTCAGGATCTTCTTTATCTCATTTCAGTCACACTTATGCCCTTTGCCAAGTTTGACAGTTTCAGTGTTTTAAGGATGGTGACTCATATAATAAGCAGTATTAAACTTTTTATCAGAATGGGCCACACATGAAGAACGCTTCTCATACTTTAATTTTACATATCAAAATACCAGGGTCGGTGTTGAAAATTTCGAGATATAGCTAAAAATAGATTAAGGGAATTTCTGTTCCTATTTTTAAGCAAAAATCACCCATTTCCAGAAAATCACTAATAATTGAGGAAAGAATGTTATTTTGTGTTTTTTGAAATTATTAATAAAAAAGAAGACACTCCTAAATTGAAAAACAAATAAATGAAAGAAAATCACTTTATTTTAGTAAAGAAGCATCCTTATCAATTTAATGTAAGAAAATGATAAAATTCGTAAAATTATTATTTTTCACCTCAAAAAATTCACCTCAAAGGAGTATTAAACTTTTTTTCTAGTTAGAACAGAAGGAATATTTAAATCTTGATCTTTCAATTGATATATAAAAATACATAGGTCGGTGTTCATAAATGAGCAAGATAAAGCGTTGAAAGAAGCTTTCATGTCCATGATGACGTCATACATAGATTTTATATATACAAATCATAGCGTCGAAACATTTCAATAAATGACGTATGTATCATAGAATCTCATTCATTTTTATTCAAACAAATATGTATTCCTGTAGTGTAGTTTGTTTAAAACTTGAATCGACACGAACATTGTTCTCGAATAATCGAAGAATGGGCAATGTCATATTAGTCAGAGTCCATTGTGTAAATTGCTAGGAAATAAAGCAATACGTCGCATTATTCGCTAAAACCTACCTATTTTACTGACCTATTTCCGATCGAAATGTCAGAGAGACGATGTCTTATTTCCCTTAAATATATGTTGAATACAGACTTCGATTTAGATTTTCGCAAACTTTATAAAAACTAAGTATTTTCGCTTAGAGTTCAACGAAGACGAATACGTCGTATACAGTGAGCGACTATTAAAAAAAGACTCTTACTCAACGACTTACAATAATACGATTCCTGTCAAAATATCAAGAAATGAATTTCAGTGCTGGATCTAGATTTGAAAAAGAACGGGAGGGGGGGGGGGGTGTCACAGTAAAGATTTAAAGGATACTGTTCACAGAAAATCTGACAAACAAACAGAGAAAAAGAAAAGTGTTTGGTATGAGCCTTTCCTCCTGCACGTAACGTAAAATAAATTGGCGTAGATTTCTTGCTAATGTTTACTCTTTGGTTTCAAACAATAACCGGCGTCGGAGAGTGGCGATCCAGAAAATATGAAGAAATAAAGTATCTATTCTGTTTAAATTAAGTCATTATAAACAAAAGGGAAATCAAAACTTCAATTTTCAATTTATCGGTGAACGAAGCGGAATGGTAACATTTTGACTACATTTCTAGCCTAAGGATTATTTTTAAACAAGATTTCAAGTATGATATTGAAAAAAAATCTTCATTATACAAAATGGTACATGTTGTAGAAGTCCTTAAAAAATGATTGCCCCCTCCATATAGGACTATGAACTGATAATAAGATCACAATCATTGTTTTTATGTCATTCTCATGCATTAATTTTACATAATTATATGTTGAAATTTGTATTTTTCTCTATGCCATCAAATTGTAATAAAGGAGCAGTGGTAGAGGGGAGGGGAAGGGCTTACAGGAAGACTTCTGCAAGCCGGATTTTTTTCAGCAATTTTAAGAGCCGAATTTTTTTTTCGTCGGCCCTTCGGGTCGGATTTTTTAAACATATTTTTTTTAATTTTCCAATGTTGAAAATAACTCTTAAAGTTTAAATCATTCAGCGCAATATTTTAGTTTAAACTGTATTTATTTCGTTAAACATGATACATAATTATATATGAAACATTGAGATTGGAAAACAAGCGCACACACACTTATTCTAATTCCTCTCTCATTATAATTACTTTAATAATGTGCGATCACGTTAAATTGTATGAAATTCTGAAAGGAGAAAAAAGAAAAAAAAAAATCCGAGTAGCGCAATATTTTTGCCACAAGATGTAAAAAATATCAAACACGGAGTGAGTATCTCTATATGTTGGAAGACAGAGAGGGAGGGGGGGTCTATTTTCATTATTCCCTCTGGCCGGAATCTTTTCCCCCTAAAATATCCATCCGGAATTATTTTTTTGCAAAGTACGTCTTCCTGTCCCCCCCCTTTCATAAAATCAAATGGATGTTCCATAAGATTATGAGAACCCATGTTAATACTGATGATACCATAACATACGGACTAAAAAGACCCCCCTCTCTCTTATCTATGCTCAATCTGTTGTCTCATCAAAAGGACGTGGGTGGGTGGGGGGGGGGGGGGGTTCGCTTGTTGCATTCCCCTTTCCATCTGGCCAGATCCCATCCGATTGAAGAGGAGGGGGAGGGAACACTGGCGTCATATAATGTTGGCACAACTGATACCCAGGAGCGTATATAATAGATTTATAAATATTCGTCCCTGTTACGCAGGGGATTCTTACTCCTCCCGGGCACCTGGTCCCACCTCTGGCTCGCTTGGGCCCCGTCGATGCTCAATTTGGTGCTCTATTGTGTGTGCTGTTTCATCTTTTAAAAGATTGACGTCAGGATCTTCTTTATCTCATTTATTATGTGGAAGCTGAAATCATCACGCTTGTCAACTAGTGAGGTATTCAAAAGACCGTTTGCGAGAAAGATATAAAAAATATTTATGATTTCAAATGGATGCAGTGCCAATTCAAAGCTTCTTTCAGGCGACAGAGCTGGAAAGAATACACTTAAAAACATCCATGTCACGGGGAACGAGTTTGACTGCTCCACACTGCAACAGGAAATAAGTAACGTCCATATTTTTATATAATGAACGAAAATCAAAGTAGGAAAATTTAGCTCTTCATCTCAATTTGGTTGTCAAAAATCGTTGCTATGACAGCTTTAAGCGATAAAGCTTGGATATATTACCTTTTAAAATGGATATTGCTATTGACTTTAAGTTCAAGGTAATTTCTTAGAGTAAACTTGAAAAAAACGATGAATATGTGATTTTTCTAATTTTTCTAGATGAAATATTAAAATTAAGAGTAAAATCAGTCTCATCTTAAATCGATATTTTGGCAGGAAAAAGTTAACGTTGAAAGAGAAAATTTGTACAAATAATGAATTATCAAATTAAATAATTTTAATAAGGACGGGTAAGTGCAGTGGCGGTGCACTCGTTTTTCACCCGTAAGGTCCCCGGATCGAATCCTTGATTCGACAAAAGGGTCTTTTGTTTAAAGGGCATAGTGGTCGATCTCCCAGTCCTAGGAGATTTTTCCTTGCACTCCGGCTCATCCTGCTCCAAGAACACCATCACCCTAACATCTGAGCGAAACGTGAGAAATGGATATAAGTTTGTGAGTTGTTTAATAAAAGTTGTAAAAGAAATAAAGTTCAAGTTTAACTAATTTGAAACAATTTTACGATGAAGCTAATAAACATTACAGAAGTACCCATCAGTTAGTCTCATAGTCGAGAAGGCAAGGCAAAATCATTAGATTTTCCACAGGATTAATACTAATCCATGTTATCACAGATTAGCCCCTATGACTTAAATTGTATCATTTAATATGAATTGAAATAATTCTTTCCAAAACAAAATTCAAAGAGACCTAATGTTTCACTAAACCATGGAGGGCCACACAACTCTTATTTTGTAAAACTGTTCAGAAGTCATTCATTATTATCATCATTATTTCCATTATCGTTATTGTTAATATTTTTCAGTTGCATCACATTGAGATGTAAAGTTGAAAGCAGATTGTACTTTAGCGTTTTTTTTTTTTTGTTAATCCTGGAGACTTTCATTCTTTTATTGTACCTTATAATTACTACTTCACCGTATTGATTTGAGTAGCGAAACCTTCAATCAATTTTGATCTTATTCTGTATTCTGCTGAGAATGTGTATTGATCAACAGACCTGGATGATTCTTTTCTGTCCCCTTCACATTGATGGAGGCTTAAAAAACATATTCACCACGTGGGATTGAAACGTATGGTGTTGTGATTTTTTAGACAATTTTTGTTTTGGTGTTTTTTCATTGTCTAATTTTTATCTTTACAAAACTGATGATCCGTTGCAGTAGGGCAATGCCTTATAAATCAATCCATATCGTCCAGGTATATAAAAAGTTCATAATTTTTGCAAACACTTCAATAGCTTGTCGATGACAAAACATTCTTGACCTAACAGAACTCTTGAAGTGTTTGCAAAAACTATGGACTTTTCAGATATATAAACGATATGGACTTACTTATTAGGCATTGCCCTACTGCAACGTCTCATCAGTTTTGCATAGTATCACTTATGAACAACTTAAAAACAATCAATGTAGTGTAACAGACTGGACGTCGTAAGTTCGTACCACGGTCGAGTCCTCGTTTACTAGTATAATTGAATTGACGAGATGATGTAGAATCTTCCCATTTTCTTATTTTTCTTTTTTGTGAATCCATTCAAGGGTTTACATACTTTTCTTACTGCATTGATATACAAAGAAATGTTTTATACAAAATGCATATGAAAGGTCACGTTTATGCAGAACCCAGGAATATCCCTAAACAATGTTATCATCCATCTCTCTAAGGCGTAGTGTTACATGTACGTATGTAGAATGAAGATTTGCATTTCTTTGTGATTTTCATGTATTGTTTTTTTATCTGATATATACAATTTGTGTACAGATGACAAATATGGATAATGACCATATCCCTGTATACAGCACAAAATCGATTATTCAGAAAATCAGAAACCGAAGGCATACACAATCAGGATAAAACAGAAACCAAAGCAAACAAACAAAAACCTCCACCACATGAAAAGAAGCGGACTCCCGATATGAGAGTGAGACCAGGTGCCCAGGAAGAGTAAGCATCTCCTGCTTGCATGCAACACCCGCTCCTTCAATTCGGTAGAACTGTCACATCCGGTAACTTCCATTTCGGAAGACATAGACTACAATCTTTGGTTGGATGGTTCAAATGGTCTATGACAGAATATCATCCACCATTCTGGAGAGTGTGACATCATAGTGTATGACGAGTTCCCCATATCGACCGTAGAACTTCCTCAGTGACGATGTTTGTCGGTCACAAACATATCCCTGACTGAGAATCTTATCTGAAAGACGCCTAGCCCTCAAAACAAAATCCCTATATTTGGTATTTGCTCTGGCATAGCGTATCAATTGAGATATGAACACGCCATAAGCAGGCGATGAAGGGATGTTGCTTCTTAGAAAAGGAAAGTTTGTAATGCTGAAATTGAAGTCGTCACGTTTGTCATAGAGTGAGGTGTTCATGTGACCATCAGTGTCGTAGGACAACATTATGTCCAAATAGGATGCTGAATTATTTGTCTCTGTAGTTTCTTTGACTTCAAGCTCCGAAGGATAGATACTGCTCAGGTAATCCGCGAAATTTGGATTATTAATGGACAACACATCGTCTATGTATCTGTAAGTGAAGTTGAAGTCAGAAGCTAAGTATCTTTTCCCTTCAGAGACCAAGGATTAATGAATTCAGCTACGTACGAGTAAAGGAAAATATCGACAAGGAGTGGGGCACAATTGGTCCCCATTGGAATTCCGACGATTTGCTCCATGGAATACCTTTCCTCCAAACACAACAAAAATATTGTTAAACATCTTAATAATATCTGTTTCAGTGTACTACCTATTTTCAGAATCGGACTTTTCTTTTGCAAAGTAGGTTTTGTCATAATTAACAACAATAAATTTGTATTTGCGATTACCGTTCTTACTTGTAAACGCATTACTTATCATTTTTGCGAGTCTCTCTTTCAATTTAGAATGTGGAATTGTAGAGTAAAGTGTCGAAAAATCAAAGGCTTTGATAGAATGGACTCTACTAAAATGAGTGGATTTTAGATGTTCTAAAAGGTCCTTCGAATTCTTTAAAATCCACATCTGGTTGATACCACTGCGAGAATATTCGGTCGAACAATATTTTTGAAGCCCAGATTTGATTTCAGATAAAACTTTGGTGAGTAAGATCGATACAGATTTGGTAGAACATTTTGAGGAACCAGTTATGAAACGTTGTTTGTACGAATTCTTATGCATTTTCAGGTATGCAGCATAAGTATGGCAAATCTAAATCTAAATTGTTTGTGTCGAAGCCAAAGGAAGCAAGAGCTGATTTGTGGTTATATATGATAAATTTGAAAACTGTGAATATCTAAACATATCAAAGTTATATCAATACATCTTATTATCACAACAACGAGAACTACATTTACACAATAAATATGCAGCTCCATTAGCTAATTTCTCGTTCGACTTAAATTTTACTGTCAATGCCATTTTCTAAGGTCCATCAACAAATCTAATTCTGTCTTTCGGCGGGTGTCATATGCAAGCAGGAGATGCTTACTCTTCCTGGGTACCTGGTCTCACTCCAATATCGGGAGTTCGCTTCTTTCATGTGGTGGAGGTTTTTTTGTTTGTTTGCTTTGGTTTCTGTTTTATCCTGATTTTGTATGCCTTCGGTTTCTGATTTTCTGAATTATCGATTTTGTGCTGTATACAGGGATATGGTCATTATCCATATTTGTCATTTGATAGTTCATTACATTAATCATTTCAGATTCTACAGATTAACATACAGATTGTCGATTCTTTTTCGTCATATTGTTTGTTTTGATTCCGCGATTTCTACGCGAGCCTCATACGAAAGAAACGAGGGGATCTCCGACCACACTAGGTTAGAGCAACCACAGCAAACCCCCAAAACACATAATGCGAAAAACACAGAACATACATCCACAGAAAGAGACGCAAAAGGGACAAGGAACACCAACTCACACCATAGAAACATTAAACATAATTTAAAGACCACGCATAAACCAACGAGACCAATGGTCAACCGGTTACGACTTAGGACGGCCATCTGCCACGTAAGTAGCAGACGGTGTTGTTATCCTGGATTACATGCGCACAACCCTTCCACTATTCCGATTTCCAAGAGGTCTCGAAGAACGCACAAATATGAAATAAAACAACCTCCTGACTGTCAGATGACCATACAAAAACAAGACCGCATAGCACAATGGCCCAAGCAACATAGATGAATATGTAAATGGATATAAAAAGAGGACGTACGTAATACAGTCCGTGCTCTGACGGTTGTAGCGAGCTCATACGAGTACCTAATATGAGAAATAGTGTTCGAAGAAAGCTTACATTGGTTTGTTAAGACCTATTTCAACGTAATCAAAGTAGATGAAATAAACGATATATCTGTGTCCCTTAAGTAAAGAACATAACTCGATATTCCGCTTTAATTTCGTTTCTTCAACATAAAAAGTGCACGGAATGTCACTCAGTACAGGTACAGTTGTACAACGTTTGTCGGTGTCACGATAGGCGTAGTTTTTAATATCTGTTCACTGACGAGGGTAAAATACCCTAAACGTGCATGTCTGGTCCACGCTGTTAATTAAAATCTGGTTTTAAATGATGCTTAATAATTTGAAAAAGTTTAACAATTGAAATTATCATTTGCCTGCGATTAAAAAAAACTTCATTTCAACTCTACAGCTATTCATGGGATATGTTCTTTATCTTCGGAGAAGGTATATACATGTAGAAGAGATTGGTTTTTAGGTAACCGATCGCTAGTATCAGTTTGCCAAACAGCAAGCTTTTTGGATTGCATGTATCCAAATACCGTCCAGACAACTAACATTTTACTGAACAAAACTTCGTTTCTTATTATTGCTTCGTTTTTTATCTATACTTAATTTATGGCATTTTATGGCATTATTTTATGGTGGTCTTGTTTATCTAGACTTATTTTATGGCGTTACATGTATAGAAATGGTATCAAAGTTTCCTATGTTGTGCTTCATTTATCATTTAACGTACAAAAATGATTTAAGCTTATCAATCAATTTCATTTCATATTATATTTATTTTTACATAAATTATATATATTATTTTGTTTTCTTGAATAACCAGAAATGATGGACTTTGGAATGGAAAAGAGGAATAGTCAAGGAAGATGTATGATATACTTGTCAATCAGCGTCATTGGAGTTACCTGTGTTTTATGGTTTATGCGTAATATTTTTTCAGGTAAGCAAGTGAAACGTGCGCATGCACATACATTTTCTGTATATATCTATTTTGATTATTATTATTATTATTATTGTTATTATTATTGAAGATTATATATATGAACTCAGGTTACAGTAAACAGTTTTTTTCATGACGTCATCCCTTGACGCGCACCCTTAACACAGTGTCATATAATACTATCATAAAATACTTGCCTATCAAAGTATATATATGGTTAAAAAGAATAAATCTCACACTTTATCATGCTTACACAAGATTATACCTATAACTTATAATAATAAGATTTAGAAATGTGCTCGACAAAGGGGAAAATAGTAAAAATTTGACGGTACCGCGGGGCAACTTCTATAGCGGAAACGACATTGTTCCGTAAATATTTGGGGAATAAAATTCATATCAAAGAAAGAGTGCATCTATATCAATAAAATATAAAAGTGAAATAGGGATTGACCGTGTAGTTAAGGAGAAATCAATATGACCATCAAAAACACTGAAAATCATGATGTCCCTTTTGGCGCCCCTTACTGTGGTAGACTCCTTTAATGAGCCCCAGCTCATTGCCTATGAACACGTGTTTCAGAAAATGAAAATTTCCCATAATCTTGCAAATATCTTACAGATTTTAATGATACCTCATAATATGCCATTATTTTAATTTTCATGCATACAGTATGAAGATCAAGGCTCAGCTCTTATTATTAAAAAAATTGACCGGGGTCAAATCAGGTTAGAGATTATACGAAACTGTTTATTGAAACCTCAATAGTTATTTCACCTCGATCTCGACTCTTTAGGAAATTAGTACAATTGAATAGTTATCGTTGTTTGATTCTATAAAATATCTTAATTATAATTCATTCGGTTACCACACGTATACAGAAAGGGCGATTTAAAGCATCCTATCGTTTCTCCATTTCTTATAAATAGTATTCTTATCAACTTTCTTTGTTTGAATTCCTATTCGTCTTTTCATTTGATAACTTTGTATATGTCATGGTGAACTCAATTTCATGCTTTTTGTATTGACCATTTAATCAGAGATGTACGTAAGTAACCAATTTTGGCTCAAAGATTTGACATATAAGATTCATCTGTTACATGTTAAATGTCTTCAAATTCATTAGCATCAAATTAAATCAGCTAAATCAAAAGCGTGGACCATTATTACTAATAATCCCCGAAATGTCATATATCACAACGTATTTGACCCATTTTAGGTGGTAACGTAAGATACCATAACGTTTAAGGTCTTCATATTCATAAGCATCATTTAAGAGCAGATAAATTTACAGCAAGGACCAGACATGTACGTTTTGGGTATTTAACCCTCGTCAGTGATCCTAAATCTAAAGAATGTAATATGGCCAAAATCGTTGAAAATTATGTCCGAAAAATACCGAAAGACGTAGCAAGATGGCTGAGATATAATGCTACAGGACCCAGGTCTTAGAAAGTCGAGAAAATTTTGTAAACAGAAATTTATATTAAATGCGTTTAAGGATTATTAAAGGAAATTTGAACAATTGTATCTATTAAATATTAATGCAGCGTTCCCAAAGGATAAAATCTAGGTCCTTTATTCTTTTTAATCTTTATTAACGACATAGTGCAAGAGATAGGGTGTTCAGTAAAGCTTTGAAATTTTCTGTTACAAAATTTCTTGAAATTCCTGAAACGTGGGCCCTGTAGCATCATATCCCACCAATTTTGCTACATCTTCCGGTACATTTACATTTTTAGACATAAAAATTTCACACTTTTTGGCCATATTACATTATTTAGACTGAGGATCACTGACGAGGGTTACGTACCCGAAACGTGCATATCTGGACAATGCTGTAAATTTATCTGGTCTTAAATGATGCTATTGAATTTAAAGAGTTTAACATTGTACTGATGAACCCAACGAACCCATTTTGTGGCACCAGTAACAATTCTAGCGACTTCAGCGTTAACTTTTACCATTTTCCTTCATTATAATCAGGACAATTATTAAATATAACATTTCTTGAAATTTCTAAAACATGGGTCCTGTAGCATCATATCCCACCCATCCTGCTACGTCTTTCGGTATGCTTTTTCGACATAACAACTTTCACACTTTTTTGGCATATTACACTGTTTAGATTTGAGGATCACT
The DNA here is from genome assembly GCA_028142955.1 of Pinctada fucata. Lineage (NCBI taxonomy): Eukaryota > Metazoa > Mollusca > Bivalvia > Pterioida > Pteriidae > Pinctada > Pinctada fucata. Next base: position 41,650,065 of record AP027111.1, on the reverse strand, counting down.
GACGAGGGTTAAGTACCCGAAACGTTTTGTAGTATCGTCTGCTACAATGTAAAATGCGTTGAAGAGACATACGATCAACCGAAGTTGATCGAACTTGGCTACAATGCTAGACACTCTGATGGTATTATTATTATGAACTGTAAAACTTTCCACCGATACGACATCTTCCTTCCGTCTAGTATAAGACTTTGAAACAATCTCCAAATAATGTTAAAGAAAGTAGCACTCTCCAAGCCTTTAAATATTCACTTTCCAGACTGAACAATCATCCTAAAATTCCTAAATATCATTATATTGGCAGTAGGAAAGTAGAAATTCTTCACTAGCGTTTACGTATGAACTGTCCCTCGCTAAAACATAATCTTTTCCTTAAAACATGGAGCCCGATCCACTTTGTCACTGTGGACAAGTGGAATCAACAACACATTACTTATTAAATTGTAAATCATATGAAATACATATAAGACTATTAATGAATATTTCTCAAGATTCCATCACAATAGATATTTTTCTTTATGGTGATAATGAGAAATCATTTGAATACAGTAAGAACTTATTTCTACTTGTACACAATTATATTTTTGATACAAAGTAACAATGATAGTTCAATTCTAAAAATGTATTTCGTATAGCTTGGTGTATCTGATGAAACTATCTCATTAAATATAAAATACATACATGTAGTATCTGCATTATAAGTATTTTTGGCATTGTCTTTGTTATCACAAACTGATGCAACCTAGTTCACCATGCATTCAGTATTGACGCTTCCTCTTGCTGATTGCATTCTTCTTCTTTTTTCTCTTAATAAAAAAACTATCATTCTTTTTTCATTTTGCAACACTTATAAGGGACTACTTTTTATGTTTTCTTTTTTCGTTCTATCTATGAATGTATCATTACATTCATTATTATTTCCATTATATTCATGCACATTATATAAGGCTGATAATATACATTTTCTTGGAGAGAAATTTAAATAAGCCATTGTTGGCTTTCTTTTCAATCCTATTAATTGTCATTGATGTCACTTTAATAATATGTAGATATTGGAAAGAAAATAAGTTTAAACAAAGTGAGACGTGTATCATAAATAAGCATGTATAAATAAAGTTGGTTCGAATATCGTATGACGTCTTCGCCTATTTCCAAAGTATATGATGCTTTATCCAATTGCAAATGTTGAAAATAGTAAGACAAGCAAAGCTTTACGATGTAATCATGAGGAATAAATGCTTCAATTCTTAAAACTTTTATATTTGCGATTCTACAGTTACCGCGAATAGAACCCCCATTACATTACAACCAGTAAAACTCCGAACTAAAATTAAGATTACAACCAGAGTACTTCCAATTTTGCCAAAATTACCCCCAACGCGTACTGATGCAATGTTAATTGCGACAATTTTCCCAAGCGAAAATAGTTACATATGCCCATTCATTTGTATAGAATGTACACTGTGATTATAGGAGTATAACTGCGGTTGCTCGATTTGAACTATGACGTCATAGTACCTTGGCTGGATTCGAAGTCGGACGGTACGTAGTAACAGAGCCTTAGCAACGGAGTTTTAAACGTATCTAAACGTAAATATATAAAATAACTGTCTTTTGGAACGCGCATTATGGAACATAATTCCCGGATCCATTGTAGGTTATCACAGTATAATCACATTCCAAAAGACAGTTATTCTATAAATAATCACGTTTACAGTATAGTCTTTGTCATACTACAACAGGCAATTGTGAAATTTAATTCCCATTTCGATGCTATTCTCAAAATCATATCATTGCCTAGTCCTCTACTGCAAATGCTGTGTAATACTTGAACTGGTCTAATTGTTACGATAAGTAAATTTTACATTTCTTATATTCATTTTCAATCAGTTTTCCTTGGTTGCTGACTAAATAAAGGCAAACTTTTAACCAAAAAGATTCCAAGTACCATATGTATATTTTGCTCATTTTAGATGGTTTGAATTATATAAATAAGATCCTGATGACAATCTCAACAGCACTAACAATAGATCACCAAATTGACCTTCGACGGATCCCTAGCAAGCTAAGATGGAACCAGGTAAACGGGAGGAGTAAGCATCACCTGTTTGGCTAGCTGCACCCGCCGTCAATATTCAAGCACAAAAATGAAACAATACCTATAAATCATGCACTGTCTGAAGGTAGACTTTTAGTTTAGAGAAAAAATAAAGTTATTTTGACCATTGAAACAGTGTCAAAATAATGATACACGAACCCCCTTAAAACCTTACGAAGCTATCGTCAGTAGCTTCCACATTATGAGCAAGGGTCAATCTTTTTTCCATTTTATCTTCCTTAATTCCCTGTTTTAGAGCGATGTATTTACATTTTGCGACGACGGGACTTTATGCGAATCCTGTCCAAACTCGTCAGAGAAGATAGGTCCCTGACCGTCCGCTCTTCCGGAAAATTGGTCAGTCACCTCTGGCATTCGAACACGTGCGCCACTTGATGAAATATTATCTTTACACAGCCACGTAAAGATAGCGTATAGATCTTAACGTGCCCGCGTAAAGAAGCGTAATGACCTGGATTCTTTACGCTACCTTTACGTTTTCTGTACGCTCCCTTTACACATAAAAGATCTTTGATAATAACGTTTTTGTACACATCTATGCTGTTGCCAACCAACAAATAAGGTTTGATCTTGTGACAAAAATGAAATTTATTCATTTTGAAATGTTTAAATGTGTTTGAAAAGCTGTTATCATCTTTAACAAAAGCTGCTATTACACATTGAAAGGAGCTGTAACGATAAGGGCTTGATCTAGCCCTGAAATCATTCGATTACTTCTCGTGAAATTTCCTTCCTTTGAAGGAAAAGGTTGTTCAGGAGAAAAAAACATTATATATAAGAAGATTTGTCATAATTATTTTATGAAAAAAAAATTGATGTAAGATTTGATAATTATGGCTTGAAAAGGTAGGGGGTAACAATGTCTGAGAATGGCAAATAGCGAACGAAAAAATATATCAAAAAATGCATTTTTTACATAAATTTTAAGTGTTTTATGTTTTAATCCCCTCTTATTTTAAAAATGAAGAAGAAGATAATAATTTGAAACCAGTATGTCAATGTAATCGGAGACTGAAAACCGTTATATTTTGTAATAAACAGCAACACTGAAAGCTTACAGGCGCGAAATACACTTTGTGTAGAAATAGACATCTTTATGTCATTTATTTCATTCGTGTATGTTGTATATTTCATCGAAATCCACTCAGAATAGATAGTTTTGTTGTATAACAAGACGAAATGGGCAATTTTTATCTATCTAACCGCTTAACCGCTTTTAAGTCAGATTCTTAAAAAATAGCCCATCCCCCCTTTTTCTTTTTTCGTCTGTTGGGCACTGTTCCACCCCGAGTTACAGAACCACACTTAGTTAGAAATGGAGCTGATAAGATAAGGGCCGTTTTTAGCCCTAAGTTTCGTGCCGTATTTCTTCCACATGACGGTACATGTGCAGACAAAAGATAATGATTTTTTTTAATAGAATATATTTGAAGACTTTTTGTATGTTTTACTTTTCGATGAAATCTCATAAGATTATAAAATGATGGTCCAAAGAGGTAGGGGGTACTCGAGTAATAAAACTGATAATATCGACCAAAAACGCAGAAATTTTATAATATTTTGCCTGAATGGATAAATATTAACTAAAAATATATCAAATTCATCTACACTGTATATCAGAAATACATTTCGAAAGTTCTATTTCCTCTAATCGGTAAATAATGAAATCCGGAACTCAAAATACGGTCTTATTTTGTATGTAATGGCTATAGTAGAAGCTTTTAGTGCGAAATACACATTAGCGGAGAAATCCACATCGCTCCTGCTTATTTCGTTCCTAATTGTTGTAGATTTCATTCGATCGTACTTAGAACACATTTCTTGATGGATTTAGGGGAAAAAAAGTCAAATTTTCCTTGTTCAATGATCTTAAAGATCGATTCTTTAACAAATGTACCCCCTTCTTTTTTTGGTTTTTCGTCTCTGGGGTAATGTTCCCCCCGGAGATACAGAACCCCACTTTTCCAGAAAATTTGTATTATCGATATACACCTCCAGTAAAAGTGGCGTTCGGTACCTCCGGGGGGAACAATGTTCAAAAAAACTTTTTCGTTTTCTATTGATTTCTATGGGAAAAAGACAAGTTTTGACCCAGAAATTAGCAATATTATGCATAATAGATCTAAAATAACTTCAGAGTTTGATGGGATACTATATTTGTATTAAATTAACGAACGATTTTTCTTAAAATTTCCATTTTCAAAATTCGACTTTTAAGGGCAGATTTTACGTCTTATCTTATCAGCTCCTTGGTATTAATAATAAACACATTTTATTAAAGTGGCGTTTTGTAACTGGGGGTGGAACAATGTTGTAGAAAACATTTCCGTTTTCCATCAATTAGTTGAAAATGTAATGAATTTCAGAAAATACAAGGTGGTACCCTTATGTTTCGAGCCATATCTTGATCATTTATAAAACTGTATATATGTATGTGATTTTTCCATCATCTATATTCATTATCTTATGAAATGATGCAATATGAAGAAATTCCATCTATCCTTTTGTTTCAAAAAGAGGGATATACTATCTTTTATTAGTCAAAAATGATGAAATTATAAGGGGGTACCCTTATGTTTGGAATTATATGTTGATCAATTATAAAACTGTGTACCTTCATGTGTTTTTATCACCATCTATATGCTGTACATTATCTTATGGAATGATGCAATATGAAGAAATTCCATCCGTTCTTTTTTTGCAAAAGTTGGGATATACTATCTATTATTAGTCAAAAATGTGATGAAATTATAAGGTGGTACCCTTATGTTTGGAGCCATATCTTGATCATTTATAAAACTGTGTACCTGTATGCTATTTTATATTCATCTTCATAATATGTTGAAATATTACAAAACGTAAAAAATGTATCTCTTTCTTTTTCAAAAAGTTGAATTTAGTATATGATATTGGTAAAAAATGTGATAAATTATAAGGGGTACCCTATGTTTGGAGATATATCATACTTAGATTTTAGAATATAATTTTATGTATGATATTTCTTCTATATGATTTGTTATCATATAATAAATCAAAATAAATAAACATACGCTTATCATTACTGAATTTGGAGGGTTCAAACAAATATCTATATATTTGATGTTCCTCAGTCTTATTGTGCGAGGGTGCCTTTCTATAATGTACTGAATCTTTGATGAAAAAAGAATTACATATCTATGTCTGTGTTTTATTTCTCATTTGAACCATTTTGTTTAGGAAAAAAGCCTTAAATACAAATTTCATCTGTTAAATCGATGAGTAGGGACCCACCTTATATAGTACTAACATATATGCAAGATCAAGGTACATCCAAATTTGATTTTTATGGTACATGATGGCATTCTTATTGTTCACTTCGTTACATAATATGCGATTATTCAAAATGTTTAAGAAAATGAAATAATAAATCGATAGATTAAAATGCTACTTTAATCATGTTAAGAAGCGTCAGTAGTGAAGCCGAAGGTAGCTTGATTCTGCTTTAACTAACTACATCATTATGCGGTAATTTATCAATTATTCATTAATTTATCTTTTTTTCCCTTCTCATTTAAAATGAGAATTAACATGACGATTAGTCGACCTGAAACTGCTCCCCGCCGGTCGAGCTGGATCCCCCCTTCTCACTGCAGAAAACCAAAAAAATCTGGATTAGGCCCATCTGCTTGACACAGACGTAGATCATTAGAGAGGGAGTATAGATCCCTCCCCTTTCCTCTCTACAGACCTTGAAATCCATTTGAAAATTCAAATTATCCTTCTTTACTATATAGTTACTTCGATCATATCCATCTTGTTTGTTTGATACACTGAAAAGTGCTAGGGCAGTTACTATAAATTTACCTCTCGTATTACTACAATCATACACCATTCTTGCAAAATGGGCGCACTGCTACCATGACGTCACATACACAGGAATAATGACATCAAGTATAGTGCAAAGTACCATTTTGTCGTCATTCGTGATAAAGATGGCGGATTGGTTTCTGCTGAATTTCTGATTTTCAGACGAACAATTCGGCGAGTTTCACTTAATTTTATTACACCATGAAATAGAAGAATTCTCTCCATTGCGAATTTGTCAAGTTATGTTCTCCTGCTCTGTCATTTAGGGGAATCGAGCAACTTATACACGTATCCGCGGTCCTGTTACCATGCTTGTTCAGCTTAAATTATGTATATCGTTTGCTCGTGCATTTTCCCATGCTTGCGTATACGCGTTCCCATAAATGTGAACTTCGCTGGCAAATTAAAGAGAATTTAAAGCAGTTCATTGTACCTTAAATGTTTACTCAGGATACCCAACACTATAAATCAATCGTATTGTTAATAGAGTGTTCTAGGTAAAACGTCACTTTACACAGAATTCTTCCGTCTCAGCAACAGTCTGTCAAAATTAGAACTCCCCCCTTGTGCACACTCAGTCGCGTTTTACGACTATTTAGACTCCGACCTGTGTCAATTGAAATCCGACCCAAATGAGTTAAAGAAGATCCTGACGATAATCTCAACAGAACTCACAATAGAGCACCAAATTGAGCATCAGCGGGCCCCCAGCAAGCTAGAGGTGGGACCAGGTGCCCGGGAGGAGTAAGCATCTCCTGTTGGCTAGCCGCACCCGCCGTCGATGGTCATGCACGAAAATGAAAACATATGAAAAACATGAATTGTACTGTCTGAGGCCATTTCTATGAAGAAAGTGCTATTGCGACCATGTCAGGGAAAGTATTCAAAACACTTACTGTCAAACCCCTCGCGGGGAACATTTTTACGAGCTCCACACGGCAAAGGGCATAAGTGTGACACAAATGAGTTAAAGAAGATCCTGACGATAATCTCAACAGCACTCATAATAAAGCACCAAATTGAGCATCAGAGGACCCCAGCAAGCTAGAGGTGGGACCAGGTGCCCGGGAGAAGTAAGCATCCCCTGTTGGCTAGCCGCACCAACCGTCGATGTTCACGCACGAAAATGAAAACATGTTTCAACACGAGTCATACGACGTCATATTCTAAAACTAGTTGGAGGTTTGGAATTTATTCTTTAGCCTCTAAATCTCTTGGGCAATGAATCAAAATCATGCATGGTGAAAAAGTATTGAAATATCGGTTCTGGCTACGTCGGGTTACAATCGGTATAAGGTCGGTGTTAATCGAACAGGTTTGGACAATGTCTTGATCAAAGTCGGTGTAAGCTTGGTAAGTCGGGCTAAATCGTAGTTATATAGGGAGGACCGTTAAAGTCTGATTTAGCGAGGCTTAGCCCCGATCTACTAAGACAGCTTCGACTTATCACAACTTAGCCCCGATCTACCAAGACCTAACTCCGACTGAAATAAGTCGGACAGGACCGCGACAAAGGTTCTTACATGTATCTGACCTATCCTGACCCGTGCAAACGTTACTATCGACAAGGAAAAAGATGATTACCTATCTATAGTTTAGTTTTGCCTTATTTGCGTCATGAAGGCTCATGTCGTGCGAATCCTGAATTTTCATTTTATTTTTATCACAGGTAAAACAAAGGAGGGGATCTCCAACAACACCCGGTTGTAGCACCCACAGCAAAATCCCAAAACACCCAATGCAAAAACACAATGCAGACAAGCACGGAAAGAGACGCATAAGGGACAAGGAACGTCAACGCACAACACAGACACATCAAACACAAAGGACATAAACCAACGAGGCCAATGGGCAACCGGAGCCGACTTAGGACGGTCATCTGCCACGGAAATAGCAGAAGGTGTGGTTATCCTGGATTTAGTGCGCACAACACTCTGTGGCCCACACACCAAAATCATCCAAATTGCAAAGAGTAATTTGCCAGTCGTCTCGATAAACCTAAAGCGCGCCAAATTGGCAAAAAAGCCGGACAAATTAATAAAAGAAACCGCTTGGGGTTCGTAGCTATGTAAGATCAGATCGAACACATTTTTTAGACATACTTGATTACTGTCGTGAAATTCTGCGCAGAGGTTACAGAGGAGATATCGAAAAAAGTCAATAAGAATATCTTTTCTTGGCAACGCTCGAAAAGGTCGTAAGTGAAAAAAACTGGATGACCTCGAAGTAGAAAATTTCGTAAGATGGAGACAGAAAGACGGATATCTAAAGGGAGAGAGAGGGAGGGAGAGGGAGAGAGGACGATCACTGCAAAGGCTATAAACGCATCGATTCATTAGCTAGAGAGATATTTATATTACTCAACAAAATCATAATAAAATACAGGTGATAAAACATAGCCTTGTACGAGGGTTGTCCGTAAAATTCGTGGACTGCCTGAATAAAAGCTAACAAACAATGGTAAAATAAGGGAAAGTATAATTTCTTATCAAGTTCAAGTTTCATATCAATAATATGCAAAATTTCATTACATACAAAGCACAAATTTCTATACAATATTGAAAAGGACACTTCCTCATATCCGGAGTACTAGCATGAGAATCCTTGACGTTATCCGTTATCAACTGTTTTGACAATTCTACTTTCCTCGCTAAATTAAGATTTCTAAGAATTTTCGGAACTCATCCAGCACAGACATGACTCCTTGTAGGATCATGGGATAAGATCTTATGTACGATTTTTTCTACTTTCAAAGTTACCTACAAATTCTCGAATGATTAGTCGCCGATTACTATGAATCACGTCACGTTCTTCATTTAAAGTATTTCTATCATTTCTAGAAAGTCTTCCCTAGCGCATACCTTTCTGCAAACTGTCCCTAATGTCCAAAAATCCTCTTTGCCACTTGAAGACTATGAAGCAACGTGTTTTGTATCATTTTACCGACTGTTTAAGGAGTCTATATGTCTATGTCGGTGTCTTTCTGATGTCGACACAAAATTTTATCACTTCTGTCTGCTCCGCCACTCTAGAAAACGTATTTTTACCGAACAATGACGATCACGTCTTATTACCTTCAGATCCGGTTTTCTCTGTCATCTTGAAATTTTGAACGTTCAAATGCATGTATGATGTCATAACTATTGTCAACATCACAATGTAAAAATTATTGTTTTATCCTCTGAATTTAACAAAATGCAAATGAAATAAATAAAGTGATAAACAACATCATTTCGGTAAAAATTCACCGTGCTCCGGGTCACCATCCTATGTCTAATTACCAAGTCATAGTTGTAACAATAAAATCAAAATATGATAATTGTTTACATTTCGTAATTCGCAAATAGTATATGATAATAAATATACTGACAATAATTATCCTTGACTCTAATTTTCCTTAATCTAAGACTTGTCCACGAACTTTACGGATAGCCCTCGTATATTTATAAATTGATTCTGAAAGAAAGCTTTGATACTATTGTTTCTGTTATGAACTACACACATTAATAAGAACACGTTGATTTCAGTAAAATACAACATGCAAGATAAAAATGAATGATATAGGACAATTACGGCGTCTGATCGTCTAGATCTATTGGAAAATATTTATAAGACCCTGCATAAGAAATGATTTAAATTGCCACTCAAAAATCACTATTCAAAGAGCGCGGTTAAGCAAACAAACATTGCAAATTTAACGAAAACCAAATTCCGAACAGAAGCGAAAAGGTAATTTCAGAAAATAAGAACTCGAGAAGTCGTACTCGTGTACTGAATTTTGGATTCAATACGCAAGATCACAACTGCAGCGTGTCTGGTCTGATTTGCATTAAGTCACCTACCTAAGCCATTGTTCCAAATGTAGACAACCTCTCTGCGTAAGAAAATTAATTAGGTCAAAAGAATGGAGATGAATTAAAAGTTTGTGAAAACATCCGAACAATCTTTGTAAGAAGAACAGTATGTGTACTTATTTTAGCGTTATTCATATTTTAGCGGAGTTAGCGCTAGAAAGACTGCGCTAATTCAAGACTACGCTGAATTATTGAACTTTTATAGATTAATATTGAAAATACGTCATATGATTACCCTAATATGTCAAGTAGCCCATGTTTGCCCGGTTTTCGCCAAAATTTTGTTGCGCTAAAATAAGTACACATGCAGTATTTGCCACCTTCCGTATTATCGTTTAAAACGTTGGAATAATTTCTCTTTTTTATAAACCCGTCTAAGACGGGACGTATAATGATATGTAATGTCCATCCGTTCTTACGTCTGTCCATTTATCCCGCAATCCGTCCCCTTATAAACAACATATCGACCAAACCCTTTGAGCTAGGAAAATGAAATTCGCCATACTTTAGGATTAACTTTTCCAAATTATTTAAGAAATATTTTCGTTTAATTTGTATACTTTAAGGAAAAGGCAATCCATGATATTTCACTAACAATAATATGTTACGTTTTTATTCAATGTGTGTCTGTTTTTCGTATAATTGAGAAATTGTATTATGTAAGGAGTGGTTACACGGACACATTTTCTTTTGTCAGGGGCCTTGTAAACAAAATACAGACCACACTATTGAAGCTAGGATTTTGTTCATATTGTTTGACCTTGACATGTAGATGAGCCTTATTAATTTTTAAGAGGAAAGGCCAAACTCGTTGTTTTAGGGCCAAATATATATGTATATTTTGTGAAAATACATTGAAATATCATCAATAATTTTACACTTTGTATTCTGGAAGGGGAAGGCATTACGTTTCATATATACTTAACGAATTTCTGTTTTAATTATTTTTGTATTATCGAGATATTATGCGTGAGATGTTGATCCTACAGACCTTGTAAACAAGATCGAGACAAAGCCAATTGTAATGGGGAGCTATTGTTTTTTTTTCAGATCAGGGTCCAAACAATAAAGTCATTTTGGGGGCAAAAATAAATTTGTTATCAAAATTATAAAAAAATCATTAAAACCTTTCTTTCTGGTCGAGATCTTGAAAACTTTTACTATTTAAAATAGACATGTACATCATGTTCTTTTACATTTTTTGCGGGTTGTGATATCTTTTGCTGTATTTTTTTTAGGAATTATTTCTGTTGGAAGGAAAGGGGTGTTAATGGAGTTATATGTTTAGTATATGATGGACCTCTTCATCATAGCTTTCTGTGTCGATTAACATGTACAAGAGGATGAACGTTTTCTTCTACGTCAATGTAAGGGATAAACATAAAAAAGTACCTAACCGTTATTCAGTCTCAAAGTCGAGAAGGCAAAGCAAAATTGTGAGAATTCCCATCGAAACGGTTGCGAACCCCGGAATGAACAACATTCCGAAGAGAGCAAAGGTCATGGTCATCTTAAGCTATATATATATATTTTTTTTGATAAACTATTTAAAATGAAACACCAGAAACTTTGTTAAAATTGCATTAATTTTTCTTAATTGATAATGAAAAATTGGTCGTATTTTGCATCGTTAGTGTTACCATAACACTGCTTGTTAGGGATTAAGTCTCCGTAGTGAATGTTGTTGTAGAAAAACGAGTTCATTGTATTTTATAAGTTTATTCAGGATATACAATAATATAAATCAATCGTATAGTTAACAGAGTGTTCTAGGTATAATGTCACTTTACACCGTCTTCTCTCGTCTTAGCAACAACCTGTCCCCATAAGCCCCCACTTGTGCACACCTAGCCGCGTTTTACAATTATTCAGACTCCGACCAACGCCGATTGGAATTTGACCTAGAATTAAGAAATAAATAACATGTTTCGACACGTGTCCAATGACTTCGAATTCTACAATTAGCTGAATTTTTTGAATTTATTCTTTAACCTCTAAATATCGCGGGTACTGAAACTAAATTATGCAGGGTGAAAAAGTATTGAAAAATCTGCTCTAATCGGGGCTACTTCGGGGTCACAATCGGTATCAGGCCGGTGTAAATCGGGCAGGTTGGCGAAAAGGTATTGATTAAAGTAGGTGCAAGTCCTGGCAAGTCGGGTTGAATTAGAGAGGAAATAGCTTCTGACGTTATGTTTGGTAAATGATGATTTTACGGTCGCAAACTGAGTTTTTCTGGCAACGCGTTAGCGAGGCCAGAAAAACGGATATTTGCACCGTAGAAATATGTCAGCATCTAGTTATTTCCTAATTCAACCTGACTTACAAGGACTTATCATAACTTAGCCCCGATCTACAACGACCTAACCCCGACTTAGCCCCGACTGAAATAAGTCGGGCTTGACCCCGACAAAGTATTACACGTGATACTTTGTCAAGGTTCTTACCTGACATATCCTGACTCGTCCAAACTGACTGCAGCTTATGCCGACTTCTCCCCGGACTAGGCAGATTGATGCCGACTTCAAAGTTCTGTCGAAGCGGGGGTCAAGTTGGCACATTGTGATATGTGGTTTTACATGTACTATTTCGTTGGGGTCCAGCCTCGACTTATTTAATATGGATTCTATGTAAAACCCTAAAAAAAATCAGACATGTTTGGCCACGATGTGAACTCAGAATGAGGTCGGGGTGAATCCGGGCTATCGGGATAAGTCGACTTTAATCAAGATTTAGCCCCCGCCCTTTCCGATTAACGACGATATTATACCGATTGTCCTTACTTCATTCTGGTGGACCAGGAGTCCCCAAGGGCACGTGTAGTCAAGTTCGATCAACTTCTGTTGATCGTTTCTTCAATGCATTCAAATTTTTCTGCTGTCAAAATTTATTGAAATTTCTTAAACATGGATTCTGTAGCATCATATCCCATCCATCCTGCTACGTCTTTCGGTACATTTTTGGACTTAACTTTCTCAATATTTGGCCATATTACATTATTTAGATTGAGGATCACTGACGAGGGTTTAGTACCTGAAACGTGCATGTCTGGTCTATGCTGCAAATTAATCTGTTCTTAAATGATGCTATTGAATTTGAAGACGTTTAACATCATTTGTGATGTTGGTTGAAGTGAATTCGGCATAGGTGGGAGTCGATTAGGCATAGTTGGTTTCCAATCGGCATAGGTTTGAGTACAGTCGGAAGATAATTTATGTGACGGCACTTAGTCTGCATAAGTCAGGGTTAATAGGGACATATCTTTGCTAAGAGGTGATCAGTCGGCGTGAAGTCGGCTTCATGTCGTCATTAGTTGGCTCTGTGTTGCTGCAGAGTCATCACAATGACAAATTGGGAACTTAACTCAACGACTTCAAGTGGTGGACAGTTGGGGAGACAAATCAGTACTGTGTGATTTAGGCTTAAAATTAGTTGGAGCATAGGTGGGATTTCGCTGTGTTTAATCTATGCCTAATTCCTTTTTGAGACTGTCTACATGTAAATGTGTAGTTGTTTAAATATCGCCTTAATATTAAACGTTACAAATAAATCTGAAACTGTTACTATCATTCTAGAAGAACTAAAACCAAACATCGGCAGGCTTATCGAAGTAATGAGGCGTGTAAATCCACAATGGGACAGCGTTCCTTATGATAAATACGGATGCTGGTGTAACAGTGTAAATAAAGGCAAGATCATTGATGGCATCGATGGGTAAATGTTGATTATATAATAAAATACAAAGACAGAAGATTATCAATATTGAAATACATCTTCAATAGTTATCACTCCATATGCGCATTTCAACGAATATTGTATCAAAAGTTATTACTGAAGTCCAGATTGTTAATATATATAAAGTATTATACTGCAATGATTAAACATTGTATAATGTAAACGTCTTCAAATTGAATAGTATCATTTAAGAACAGATAAATTGGCAACGTGGACCAGACATACACGTTTCGGGTACTTAACCCTCTCTTAAAATCCAAACAATGTAATATGCCAAAAAGTATGAAAGTTACTATGTCGAAAAAGCGTACCAAAAGCGTACCAATATTAAGTTTGATCAATTTCGGTTGATCATTTCTTCAACGCATTATAAAATTTCTGTTATCAAAATTTCTTGAAATATCTAAAAAATGGGTCCTGCAGCATCATATCCCACCCATCCTGCTACGTACAAATGTATTTCGGTACATTTTTTCGACATAGTAACTTTCATACTTTTTTTGGCATATTACATTGTTTAGATTTGAGGATCACTGACGAGGGTTAAGTACCCGAAACGTGCATGTCTGATCCATGCTGGCAATTTATCTGTTCTTAAATGATGCTATTCAATTTGAAGACGTTTTACATTTATGCCAGAAAATCGACTTTGACAGAGCTTTAATTGAAAAAAACCCTTAAATTTAAGAAATATAATACTTTAGTGACAGAAAATTACATATTCATTTTACGTCAGTGAAAAAGCTCCATACTATTATACAATCTATGGTGTAATGGTGTCGGAGACTGACAATTTACATGCAGATATATATGTATTATAATGCTAATAAGGAGAGTATCTTTAGATAGAGAAGTAAATGTGTTTAAAATGAACGCACAAGCGCCCGGATATAGCAACATAATCTTTCATACAAAATAGGTATTTGCACCATGAAAAACAAAGGATGAAACAAAGGAGGGGTTCCCCAACAACAATAGGTTGTAGCATCCACAACCAAAATACCCAATGCAAAATCACAGAGCAGACACGCACAAAAGAGACACAAAAGAGACAAGGAACAGCAAGTCGTACCACAGAAACATCAAACACAAAAGGCCACGCATAAACCAACGGGACCAATGGGCAAACGGTGCCTACTTAGGAAGGTCATCTGTCATGCAAGAAGTAGACGGTGTGCGAAACCAAAACCCTCTTACTTTTTGATTACCAAGAGATCTCGAAGAACACACAATTGTACTGTTAAATAACCTCCTCACTGCAAGACGGACATACAAACAAACATCATGACGCATGGGCACAAGAAACACAATAAACACAGATGGATATGGAGACACAAAATAATTTGGATCTGCCGGCTGTAGCGAGCTCATGTATGTGATCACTCGAGGGTTCCAGCTTCAGAAACATCCAGAGAGGACAGGTGATCGGGGCCATGTCTTCTCTACGGAGGTTTGGCCAAGGTCTTTCACGGAGTCTTGTCGTCATAGTTAGTCAGAAATTCTTAAGAATGCGCTGGTACAAGGCATTAGATTGGTTCAGTACCAAGCCAATTGTAGATAAAGAAGATCCCGACGACAATCTAAACTGCGCTCATCCAATGCTCCAGTTGGTGCTCTGTTGTGATGGCTGTTGAGATTATCGTCAGGATCTTTTTTAACTCATTTGTGTCACACTTATGCCCCTTGCCGTGTGGAGCTCGTAAAAAAGTTCCCCGCGAGGTGTTTGACAGTAAGTGTTTTGAATATATTTCCCTGACATGGTCGCCATAACTCTTTCTATATAGACATTACATCAGACAGTACTTGCATTTTATATACTGTATTCATTTTCGTGCATTAACATCGACGGCGGGTGCGGCTAGCCAACAGGGGATGCTTACTCCTCCCGGGTACCTGCATCAATGCTCCAGTTGGTGCTCTATTGTGAGTGCTGTTGAGATTATCGTCAGGATCTTTTTTAACTCAAAATAGAGCAGTGCCACCAAATTGAGCATCGACGGACCCCAAGCAAGCCAGAGTTGGGACCAAGCGCCAGGGGGGAGTAAGCATCCCCTGGCTAGCCACACCCGCCGTCGATATTCAAATTGTTTGTCTGTCGATGCCAAGTGTCCGTCTGTTTACAGAAGGATTATATCCATAATATAAAAAGCGTTTGATAACTCTAAAACAATATAGGACATTTAAGAGGACCTTAGACATCAGATGAGGAAATTAACATCTTACCACTAAAGTCTTGGAATCGAGAGAAATTCGACAAAGTGTCATACATTGCTGAGGTCGCCTACCCAGCCTTTACACAAGCTCTCTTTTTATATCCATTTACATATTCATCTGTGTTGCTTGAGCCCCTGTGTTCTGCAGTTTTGTTTGTATGTGGTCATCTAACAGTGAGGAGGTTGTTCTACACCTCAATTGTACGTTCTTCGAGACCTCTGGGTAATCGGAAAAGTGGAAGGGTTTTGCACAGGATAACCACACCGTCTGCTACTGACGTGGGAGATGACCGTCCAAAGTCGGCATCGATTGCCCATTGGTTCCGTTGGTTTATGTGTAGTAATTTTCGTTTGATGTTTCTATTTGATTTGGCGTTCATTGTACCATTTGCGTCTCATTCTGTGCGTGTCTGCTTTGTGTTTTTACAGTGGGTGTTTTTGGGGTTTTGCTGTTGCATGTACTGCTGCAACCGAATGTTGTTGGAGATCCCCTCCTTTCTTGTAGTCGAGTACTCTGGTTAGAGTCTATTCAAATGACAGTCTCTGGCGAACATCTGAGTCAACGCTAGACATTTAAAATATAAGTCATTTTTCAATTTGTTTGTTAAACATTGCTTAATGAAAAAATTCATGAAGTTAAAGCGTAAAACCACAATTAGGAGATCTATCAAAAATTGTCAAGGATTTCTTTCCACTTGTTGCATGGTACGAACTAAGGTAAAAATGATTGGTTATCGAATATCTATATAAACTAGAAGGATAAATTAAGTTGTTTTTTCTCAAATTTTTGGCTAACATATAACATTTTTCAGGTGCTGTAGACATCATTTCTATTGCTATCAAAACCTGATAAGGAAACAAGGATGTAGAGGCGATGCAAGCAAATACTCATTCACATTTGTACCTGGAGATATAAGATGCAGTATGATTTTTTCCATTTAGTCACATATTAAGTGCAGATGTTGAACTTATTTTTTTCACAAGGCGGTTCCATCCCGTCGGAATAGGGGGAGGGGGGGGGGAGAGACTATGCTTAAAATAAAGACATGCGAAAACAGTCCTAACTTTTCATTACTTTGATCAATTTGACATCTAATATATTATTTTGCTATTTTGTAAATTTTATCAAAAAAGATCATCGAAATTAAAGGAGGTTAACATCTTAGCACCGTCCCTCCAATACTATTTTGAACATATCTTTCATTTGGAAATGCTACTGAGTCGAACCTAAAGGAACTTTGGAGGCGCGCATTTTCTGTAGAGTAAATGAAAACATTAAAATTAAAAAGAAAATACCAGCGGCGCTGCGGATATGAGTTTTGGTGGCTCCTGAACATCACTTTGGCTGTAAGCATCACTGATGAAGATTCAATATCCGAAACACGTGTCTGGTGCAATATAAATTGGTTTGAAATTTTCTCCAAGAAGGTATAGACTTGGAACACTTCCGTATTATTGGAACTTTTTGGGACCGTTTTATTAAAGTCTTAACTCATATATTTATTCGAAAACTGTTAAGTAACTCTCCAACTAAGGAGGGACGTATTTTTCAATAAATTCAACGGGAAACATAACGAAACGATTTCCATTGGAAAAGTAAAGGTCACATAATGTTAAAGAGTTTCTTGGAAATTCCAGTAGATAATTTCAAAAGCGTATTCATGTTTTTTCCCCCAAAATAACTAAAGAAGTAAAGCCTATAAGATGCAGAATATGAATACATTCAAAATCGAACATATTGGTGTTTATCAAACATCGCCGAATCATATTATTTTTACGGACTATTTCTCCTTTCGATACTAGTATTTAACATATTATTTTTTTTCCAACTAAGAATTTGTTTAATAGTAGTTTGTGCATGAGGGGAGACTTCTAAATCTGCATATTTATATCAGTTTTTCTTTTGTTCTTGTACCTAATGTAAAACATAAATCAAGATTTTTAAATGAATTAACGGTTTCAACTAAATTGTATATTTTGAAAATTAAGATTCGTTCTGATTTATTACATGAGCTTCCTTTTAGTTAATGTTTTGAAAGCTTTCATCGTATTTTCTTTTTTCCCCAGATGAATACAACGACCTTTGTAGTAAAGATGTCTGTGAATGTGACATAAACTTACTGAAATGTATAATAGATCACATGACTGAGTATAGATCAGAACATTATTTGAAAAACGTAAAACATCTATGTGACGAAACTTCCTAAGACTCAGAAAATGATTATATGATTGTTTATACTTTCAGACAGTATTCATATTTTCTATGATTTTTATGTACTTTTTTGCCTACGAGAAAGCTTATTATATTACATTGTACTGAAATTAAACCTTTTCACTTTCTTTTAGTCGTACTCTCTATCATATTTTGCATCTACATGTATAACTAGTCAAATTTGTCAATTTTAGAGAGTGAAAATAGTATATGCCAGTGGAATCAAAGATTCACGAGCACATTGTCATTTTTTACTGTCTGTCAGTCAGTCAGTCTGTATGCCCGTCTGTCTGTTTGTCTGTCTATTTAAATCTATAGTTATTTATTTAAATTGATGTAATATTACTTTCATATTTAACGTTTGATTTCATTGGAGAGGACCATTTAGTAGTATTTTGATTAGGGCTGGGCGGTGCACCGAAAATTTCGGTGCTTCGAAATTAGCATTGTCGGTTCGATGCACCGACGTAGAATTCCAGATTTCGATTCGGTTCAGACGTAATTTATCAAAGTAAACTAAAGTCAAATAGTGACAAGAAGATGTTTGAAATTGCTTAGAAATGATATCTAAGAAGGCCAAAATGTAAGAAAAGAGCGAGCATTCACTTATTGCTCCGATTTACGTGCACTTGCACTTCTTGCAGACCTCCCATGAAAAGGAAAGTGAAAGTAGCTCTACTTTCGCTTTCCGTGAACTGGTCAGAGGAAGCATTGTACAAGCAGCAACAAGAATAAACGGGATTGTAGTTGCCAAATATCATGTAAGGAAAGCTATGTCCACTTAGATATATACTGTGAAACTTGTCAATACTTGGTTGTTGAAAAATAAGGTGTTGAAATTTGTATTTATATTTTTAAAATTTCTCAAAGTACATGCTGTTGTGATGGAGCAAATGCATTCACCATAATTATGGATGTAAAACTGATGAAACACAACACATTCTTTAGATTATTATGCGAACTATTATGTTGTATAAGGTTAGACTAAAGTGATGGTCAAATCAATTGAGATTTTCTTCATTTTTTTTGTGAATTTTATCCATTTTTACATTATTTTGTACTTTATCTCATCCAAATGAACCGAATCGAAATTAACCGAACCGAGGCCTTGTGAATCGAAACCGAACCGAATCGAAGGATACCTGAATCGTCCCAGCCCTAATTTTGATCTTAAGATTACTTTGAATTTCTCGAGAAGTCATATTTGAATGGTAAACGACAGGGCTTTTATTTTTCACGTGCACAAGAATATATGAATTGTGATCTTAGCATTGGAATTTTCTTTTAAAATCTTTTTCATTTTGTAGATGTGTATTTCTTGTGACGAGACCTTTCTAATGGTCAAAAAATATTTTACTTTTAGTTTAGCCAACATACACCACTTCTGCTCTCTGATATCTCATTTCCATGTTTCACATGGGTTTTTCTTGTAACAATTATAGGGCATTTCTATTGGTACATTTCTATTGGTACATATAACAATACCATAAATATAAACTTGACAAAGCTATCGTCTAGGGCATTTCGTTTTATCATTACATGTGTTTATTTATAGTGGCTCTGATAAATGCCTTATTAATGTAATAAGATTTCTATTCTTGGTACTACCTTTTTCAGAATAATTCGATCAGTCATTTAAACCCGTCAGGTTTGAAATTGCATTTGGTTTTTGTAGTGATTTCTTTTCAATCGAGAAATATTACTAGGTGTTACGATGTATAACCTTTTACTATATTCTACTACCGAAAGTCCCCGTTGCAGTGTAATTTTAAACCATTTAAGTTCAATGTTGAAGACTCAGAAGGCCTTGGCGAGGAGGGGATCTCCAACAACACCAAGTTTTAGCACCCACAGCAAAACCCCAAAACACCCAATGCAAAACACAAAGTAGACAAGCACAGAAAGAGACACATAAGGGACAAGGAACGTAAACGCACAACACAGAAACATAAAACACAAAGGACTACACATAAACCAACGAGACCAATGGAAAACCGGTGCCGACTTAGGACGGGCATCTGCCACGGAAATAGCAGAAGGTGTGGTTATCCTGGATTACGTGCGCACAACCCTCCCACTTTTCCGATTACTCAGATGTCTCGAAGAACATACAATTGTGGTGTAAAACAACCTTCTCACCGTCAGATGACCACACACAAACAAGACCGCAAAACGCAGGGGCCCAAGCAACACAGATGAATATGTAAATGGATATTAAAAGAGGGGAACGTAATACAGTTCGTGCTCTGCCGGCTGTAGCGAGCTCATAGATGTTATCAACCGAGGAGTCCAACTGACATTCAGAGAGGACAGGTGGTCGGGGCCCTGTCTTCTCTAAAGAGGTTTGGACAGGGCCCGTCATGGAGTCCCGTCGTCACAGTCAGTTAGAGCGCACGTTTTACGAATGCGCTGGTACAAGACTGTAGATTGGTCAAGTACCAAGCCTAGTGTCCGTCTGGTGACATTAGGATCATATCCACGGTATAAAAGGCGTTTGATGATTCTGACGCCTTTTCGATAGTGATGTGGTTTATCTTTGATCCTTCATATCTTGTAAATTATGTCACCATAAAATGCAGGTTGAGAAATACCCAAAGTAATATACTCTGTTGCCTGTATTGGTCCGAATTTCAGAAGAAGTTGACAATAATTTTTGTAAAATTTCCAGAAAGTCTTTACTAGTTTGTGAAAGCGGAAACCTTGTCCCAAAAGTTTCTTGGTAATTTGTAAATTTCTACTATGAAAATCCAAAACATCAGTACATGCTCTATCATACCGGATGAGGTTTGAAATATAGATACCATAGGACGGTGATCTAGGAACATCACTGTCAAGCCAGGGGAAATTTACTATGTTTAATCCAAAATCATCACTCTTGCCATACACACTTGTATGGATCTCTCCATTCGAAAGTTTGAAATTTAAGTCCAAAAATTGTATTTCTATTCTTGAAACGTTTGCCTTGTTTAGAATCAATTCTTGTGGATAAATAACATTTTATACTTTTCAAAAACAGGATTGTCGATAGTAAGAATATCAACCGGGTACCTAGAAGTACCAATGAAACATTTCACATCATCATTTTTTCTTTGCTTTTGAAGAATTTGGATCAATTCCTTTTCATACGTGTATGAAAATAAATCTGCAACAAGAGGCGCAAAATTAGTACCCATTGGAATCCCTACAACTTGCTTGTAGAGTTTCTCACCAAATCTTACATAAATATTGTTCAAAAGGAAGGACAAGGCAATACACAGGTCACCACATGTCCATAATTTGTATGATTTGTAATCTTTTGCGGAAAAGAAACCCTTCGATTCAGATGTACAAATATAAGTTTTCCCCTCTCTTAAAACAAAATTTGTTTCCAAAAGCATTTATCTGCATCTCATTCATTTAATTTTTTGTGTGTGTCGATTTACGTACCTGTTTTTACATATTGTGTTTTCATATCTGATTAAGTACTATAATAATGACAAATATGGATAATGACCATATCCCTGTCTACAGTACAAAATCGACAATTCAGAAAATCAGAAACCGAAGGCATACAAAATCAGGATAAAACAGGAACCAAAGCAAACAAAAACAAAAACCTCCACCACATGAAAAGAAGCGAACTCCCGACACGAGAGTGAGACCAGGTGCCCAGGAAGAGTAAGCATCTCCTGCTTGCATGCAACACCCGTCGCTTCAATTCGGTAGAACTGTCACATCCGGTTACTTCCATTTTGGAAGATATAGAGTACAATCTTTGGTTGGATGGTTCAAATGGTCTATGACAGAATATCATCCACCATTCTGGATAGTGGGACATCATAGTGTATGACGAGTTCCCCATATCGACCGTAGAACTTCCTCAGTGACGATGTGAGTCGGTCACAAACATATCCCTGACTGAGAAGCTTATCTGAAAGACGCCTAGCTCTCAGAACAAAATCCGTATATTTTGTACTTGCTCTGGCATAGCGTATCAACTGAGATATGAACACGCCATAAGCAGGCGATAAAGGGATGTTGCTACTCAGAAAAGGAAAGTTCGTAATGCTGAAATTGAAGTCGTCACGTTTGTCATAGAGTGAGGTGTTCATGTGACCATCAGTGTCGTAGGACAACATTATGTCCAAATAGGATGCTGAATTATTTGTCTCTGTAGTTTCTTTGACTTCAAGCTCCGAAGGATAGATACTGCTCAGGTAATCCGCGAATTTTGGATTATTGATGGACAACACATCGTCTATGTATCTGTAAGTGAAGTTGAAGTCAGAAGCTAAGTATCTTTTCCCTTCAGAGACCAAAGATTGAATGAATTCAGCTTCGTACGAGTAAAGGAAAATGTCGGCAAGGAGTGGGGCACAATTGGTCCCCATTGGAATTCCGACAATTTGCTGGAAGACCTTTCCTCCAAACACCACAAAAATGTTGTCGATCAGAAAGTTTAACATCTGAATAATGTCTGTTTCAGTGTACTTATTTTCAGAATCTGACTTTTCTTTTACAAAGTAGGTTTTGTCATAGTTAACAACAATAAATTTGTATTTGCGATTACCGTTCTTACTTGTAAACGCATTACTTATAATTTTTGCGAGTCTTTCTTTCAATTTAGAATGTGGAATTGTAGTGTAAAGTGTCGAAAAATCAAAGGCTTTGATCGAATGGACTCTACTAAAATGAGTGGATTTCAGATGTTCTAAAAGTTCCTTCGAATTCTTTAAAATCCACATCTGGTTGATACCACTGCGAGAATATACTGTCGAACAATATTTTTGTAGCCCAGATTTGATTTCAGATAAAACTTTGGTGAGTAAGATCGATACAGATTTGGTAGAACATTTTGAGGAACCAGCGATGAAACGTTGTTTGTACGGATTCTTATGCATTTTAGGTATGCAGTATAAGTATGGTAAATCTAAATCTAAATTGGTAGTGTCGAAGCCAAAGGAAGCAAGAGCTGATTTGTGGTTATCTATTATTTCAGAGGCAGAAAGGTTTGTTGGGGTGTAAGTGGGATTTCCAGGTGTCGAATTTAAACCCAACTCTTTAACTAGACTGTCGAAATAGTACTTTTTGCAAGTAAATGTGTAATTATTTGAGGCTTTGTCCGCTGGTGTGATGACATAATGTTCTTGGAGGTAGGTAAGTTCTGTGATAACATCAGGGTCTTTAAATATAGACACGAATCTGGTGTTCACAGTTGATTTTAATCGGTTAATTCTAGATAAAAGTAACCCTCTGATTGATTTTATCCATTCGGAAAGGGTGTCGAGCTGTACATCCTCTTTCTTTGCCCAACGTCTTGCATATTCCTCACAAGAGTCCATAATAATTTTGACATTTTGGTTCCATGTAAAGGACATACTTTCTCTGTATTTGGGACCCTTTTTTAACAATTCTCTCAACTTTTCGTTCTTGACTATACTAAGGTCACCAGTAATAACGTGTCCACAAGGAGAGTAGTTGAAATCCGATGAAGAACATTCGCAGGGAAGTGGATGTAGTGAGGGATTACTTAAATCAATACACTGCAGGAATCGTTTGTAATTGTAAATTTTAGATGCAACTGTTGGTGTGTAACTATAGGAAATACAAGGAGTTTCTTTTCTTTTGAAATATGGTGGGATTTTTTCTGTGACAGTTTTGTGATTCAAAATTTGACCAAGATTCAAGTTATCAATACCTTTGTTTGCAAATCTTACTTTAATGAAAGGGCGGTTTGTTTTCTCCTCTGATTTATCTGATCTAACTGCTTGAAATAAACGAAAAGTAGAAATGTCCAAGATGACTCCTTGTAGTCTGTATTCTGGGGAACGTGTATCGGTATATGCGAGATCCTTCGTATAATCGTAGATTTCGTGTAACTTCCGTAAAGGAACAGAGTATAATTTGGTACGAATATAATGTAGGCCTAGAGGCTCATTCAAAAATGGAACCAAGTCATCGAAGGAGAAACTATGTATCTCAGGCCTATTATATTTTCGAATGCCATGACTTCGAGGTCTTCTTTGTGATCTGTTGAATAAGCTAGTCACATTTACCGATTGACAACCGGGACTTGTTAAGTTTCCTATAGTGCTGATGTTATCGTTGCACCCATAGGGCGCTGCAGTGTTAAGATTTTTTATCCAGAACTCTTCTCTGTTGCGACGGAGAGGTGTGCTCAAATTGGGATTGTTTGTGGGGTGATATATTTTCTCCAGGATTCTGACTCTCATCGATAAAACCGAATGATCGGCCTGGTCAAAATGTCGGTAAAGGAGTTGACTTCCTTTATTATTTATTTTTGACCGGTGTCCTGACATTCTTTTTCGGAGCTGGCCTTTGGTTTCGCCCACATAAATCAATCCACAAAGTGAGCACTCTATTCCGTACACAACATTAGATGTCATGCAGTTAAGGTTTTCAAAACTATGCGTGTTAAATGTTTGTTTTGTGAGATTACTTGAGAATGAAGTGTCTGTTATTAGGATGTTACAAGTTTTGCAGTTCTTCATGCCACACTTAGAAATTGAGCAATCGCTTGGTGAAAATAGGTGCTCTTTAAGTATATCGACCACTTCAATCTTACAGGGCTTGATTTTAATATACCCATCTGCATGTTTATACCAAAACTCATGGTTGTTACTAACTACAAATGTTTCATCTCTAATGTTGTGTAAGCTAATTCTAGGGACACCTAAGTTACCTGTTGCGTATGTGTCCGTAGACGCAACAGGTTGCGTCTATCTATTCTTTGAAAGACATATTAAATTAAAATTAAATCAAATTTAAATTTTTTCTTGAAAGACAGAAATGCCAAAAGCGCAGAGTTAAGAATTTTGGGGAGACTAAAGCATATATTGAAATATTTTTCTACGTTATCGGCACAGATTGCCGAATTATTACATTTGGGAGTTTCAATCCCGAGAGGGGAGTATCCCTTTTCAAAAGAAAAAAGTCTATAGTACCTTACCAGAAATAAAATTGTAATAATTAACTACATGTAGCTGATTTGTCATTGACTTGTATCTGCAGGTAGATGAAACGTTATTAATGAGTTAAAGAGAGCAGTATTTTCTATTTTTGGTTTATCTCGTTTTATGTATTTTATACAATAATCAAGTATATTGTGTAACCTATTGACCGAATAGATAAGAATTGCTGATTGACATTTATAATTATATCATTCCTGAAGATTTGTATTTTGCATAATGCCAATGACGATAATCATTATCATTATTTTTTATCAAAAATAAATAATATTCATATCAGAGTATATAGTTTATAACTTTCTAATAGATCCCGATCGAACAAATTCTCTTTTTTGCCTTGTTTCACCAAATGTGCTAATACCAATAGATCATATTTGAATAGTTTTAACAATAAATTCATTTAGGGAAGTTCTTTTATGATACTTTTAGAACCACAATAGACGATTTTCATATTTTCGCAGTAGAATTGAATTCTATACAGGCCAAGACCCGACATGACAGCTTTTGACAGTAACGTCGAATCATAACTTTTGCGTCATAATAAAAGATAACGTCAAAAGTTGTGATATGGTACCTCGGAGTGTCTTAAATGCAAGTCTAGCGGTAATATGAAAATGGCTTATTTACCAACTTATTTCTAGGCTGAATTATTATGTAGCACACTCTACAAGATTCACCATTTACAAGCATATATTCGTCAATTCCAATTAAAACAAAGCGTACAAGGCAACTAAAGCACACAACAATGTTTATATATATAAGTACTATTTCTAATTGTGTGAATAATCAAAACTAATACAAGATGTTGTTATATATTTTATTTCATTGTTTTTAAAAAAATATCCGTACTTAAATGATGCTCTCAATTTGAAGACGTAACATTTGTATATAAAGTATGAAAATAAATGCAATCTCTTTTTACCTGTGAAATTACTGGATGTTATGAACATCGACGGCGGATGCGGCTAGCCAAACAGGGGATGCTTACTCCTACCGGGTACCTGGTCCAACCACTAGCTTGCTATTGGTCCGTCGATGCTAAATTTTTGTGCTCTTTTGTGAGTGCTGTTGAAATTATCGTCAGGATCTTCTTTAAGTCATTATTATTTGCTGGAGCGACATTACTTGCATATATGTGGAAGTGAACTTTTTACACGATTTTCTGATCCCAGTAAAAAATTATTGAACTCGTGCACAATTCTTCATTTTCATTTGTGTAGAATTTTCAATTTTTGTTTTAACTACATATACATGTATATTCTCCTCGACTACTAGAATACCACATCATAACTTAAATGATGCTATTCAATTTGAGGACGTTTACATTCATACCACTTGGTGAGTGTCACTGCTGGTGGACCAGGAGTCCCCGAGGGCACATGTAGCCAAGTTCGATCAATTTCGATTGATCGTTTCTTCAACGCATTCTAAAATTTCTGTTATCAATATTTCTTGAAATTTCTAAGACGTGGGTCCTGTAGCATCATATCCCACCCATCCTGCTACGTCTTTCGGTACGCCTTTTCGACATAGTAACTTTCATACTTTTTTGGCATATTACATTTTTTAGATTTGAGGATCACTGTCGAGGGTTTAGTACCCGAAACGTGCATGTCTGGTCCATATTGCCAATTTATCTGTTCTTAAATGATGCTATTTAATTTGAAGACGTTTACATTTACATACCTCTGAAATGCATGAAATTTCATAAATATCCTTTTTTTTCCAGATTCTTATAGCTTGTGGATGAATCAAAGGCTTTTTTGAGAAATTCTGATAAAATAATCAGTTCTAAGGGGAGCATTTTCTTATAAAAACTATGTTGCTAGTTGCCATGGCAACAACTCATTATTTTTATTAGTAGCACGAAGGCCGCCAGCTACACTTTTTTTCTACATATATACCTATGGTATTGCTTTATCCTAAAGCAGTCAAATCAATATGTTCCCGAATTAGTTTTTGAGCAAAATGACTGTTTCTATAAATAGCACAATAATTCATGCACAAAAAATCAACATTTTGACCCCAAAACAGAGAGTTTAACTTGAAGTTCGTTTTTCTAATTATTGTGTCGCCTGCGAAGCATAGCGACACTTAGGGATCACTTTGTCCGTTGTCCGTCTGTCCGTCCGTCCGTCTGTCTGTCTGTCTGTCCGTCTGTCTGTCACACTTGGGTGTCACACCCCATAACTTTTGATTGGTAAGTGATAGGGCTTTGATATTTCACATGTGTATTCCTTGTGACAAGACCTTTCTACACATACCATAATTTTTGACCTCGTGACCTTGACCTAGATATTTGACCTACTTTTCGAAATATCTAAGATTGGCTATATCTTTTGATTGGTAAGCGATAGGGCTTTGATATTTCACACGTGTATTCCTTGTGACAGGACCTTTCTACACATACCATAATTTTTGACCTCATGACCTTGACCTAGATATTTGACCTACTTTTCGAAAAATCTAAGATTGGCTCTATCTTTTGATTGGTAAGTGATAGGGCTTTGATATTTCACATGTGCATTTCTTGTGACAAGACCTTTCAACACATACCATAATTTTTGACCTCATGACCTTGACCTAGATATTTGACCTACTTTTCAAAAATTCTAAGATTGGCTATACCTTTTGATCTGTAAGTGATAGGGCTTTGATATTTCACATGTGTTGTTCTTGTGACAAGACCTTTCTACACATACCATAATTTTTTACCTCATGACCTTAACCTAGATATTTGACCTACTTTTCAAAAAATCTAAGATTGGCTATATCTTTTGATCTGTAAGTGATAGGGCTTTGATATTTCACATGTGTTGTTCTTGTGTTAAGACCTTTCTGCACATATCATAATTTTTGACCTCATGACCTTGACCTAGATATCTGACCTACTTTCAAAAAATCTAAGATTGGCTATATATTTTGATTGGTAAGTGATAGGGCTTTGATATTTCACATGCGTATTCATTGTGACAAGACCTTTCTACACATACTATTATTTTTTACCAAGATATTTGACCTACTTTTCAAAAAATCTAATACTGGCTATATCTTTTGATTGGTAAGTGATAGGGCTTTGTTATTCCACTTGTGTATTCCATATGAAAAAAACTGTTCTAAACATTCCATAATTTTTGACCTTGTGACCTTACTCTTGATTTTTGACCTACTTTTAATGAAAAAAAAAAATTATCCGCTTCGCAGGCGACACAAGCATTCCTTGGATTGCTATTTTGTTTCACTTTTAAAAAGTATTATGGATAGTAAATATTCTCATGTTTGAATCTTTGGTAGCAGAACTCATGCGAAAATGACAATTTTTTTCCTATTTTCGGCAATATTTCATTGAAGAATATGCATTTTCCCGAAAATATCCATTCAGCAATGAAAGTTTCAAGGAGTATTATTTTTTTCTAGAATAATGTAGCAATCTAAGCTTATACCATGTTTCGTTTATGTCGGTTTCAAATATTATGTGATATCAAAATAGAGTTATCTCCCTGTAGTCGCAACCCTAACCTTAAAGAATGCTATGTTACCAAAGAGTGTGAAAAATATTATGTCCCAAAATTTACCGAAAGACGTAGCAGGATGGATTGGATATGATGCTAGAGGACCAACGTTTTAAAAAATTTGATTACAGACATTTTCGAATGCATTGAAGAGACTATCAACCGAATATGATCGAACTTGGCTACATGTGCCCTGGGGAACTCATGGTCCACCAGCAGTGACACTCACCAAGTGGTACAAATGTTAAACGTCTTCAAATTGAAAACATCATTTAAGAACAGATAAAGAATGTAAAATTACCAATGAGTGTGAAAAACAGTATGTCCCAAAATTTACCGAAATAAATAGCAGGATGGATGGGGTATGATGGTATAGGACCCACGTCTTAGAAATTTCAAGTCGATAGGTTATAATGCCCAAAATGTAATTAAAGGCGTAGCATGATTGGTGGGATATGATGCTACAGGACCAACATTTAATAACTTTCAAGTAATTTTGATAACAGAAATTTTCGAATGCGTTGAAGAAACGATCAACCGAAGTTTATTGAACTTGTCTACATGTAAATTACACTTTACGTTGTATGTTTGGCAATATAATTAATTAAATTACATTCACATTACTTTACCAATTTTTGCTATGTTATTAATTAAGTTACAATTTTATTTTCTTTTGTTTAATTTTATCTTTAGCATATCATTTTTAAACAATGTCGAATAGTCATTTCCAGTCTCTGACGAAATGCAAGAGATTGCAGGTGTTCTTAGGTGCTTTTAGGTTCCCCGAGGAATCATTTATGTGCAATGCACACATTTTGCCTTAAGTAGCTGTCCATATAAAAACCATGCAATAGGTGCTACACTTAGGGTTTCAGAATTCTGTGATGCTTTATCATCAGTTAGTATTAAGTGCATATATGGTGTTTATTTCATATGAGACCTGTTAATTCACGGTTGCTTAGGAAACGCCCTGATCAAAATTTGCATAGCAACCAATGCAAAAATGATATTGAAATCTTTAAAAATGACGGTTTTTAGCAGCATATTTTTACATTTTAGATGGCTTCTGTGATAATTGATTCATATCAGATAAATTAGGCATAAGTTCCTTGATAAAATGGAATGATAACATCTTGTCAAAAATAATTCCAAATCGACAAATTTTTGGGACAAAATTGGCAAAAATTCAAAAATTCAATTTTTATGAAAAATAAGCAAAAATATACTTTTTCAAATTCAAATATTTTCAATTACCAATTCAATACATCTATTACATTATGATTACAAAATAATATAGGCATCATATTTATGTATTATAGTTTCAATTTTCTCGGATCAAATATCAGGCTCACGTTACTAAGCAACCAAAATCGCTAAAAATTGTGAATATCAAAATCATTCTTATTTTCATACAGATTATAGAATACAATGATACCACCAAATGAAAGTGAATAAGGGTGTGGATCACCTAAAATAATTTTTTTACAATTTCAGAAAATTTATTTGATGCTGTTGCCATAGTAACCAAACAATAATAATTTCAAAAATTAGAATAAATGGACATCTTATTGGCAATGTATTATTATTCTTTGATTATAAGTAGTAATTTGCGTTACATACTAAATAGAAATTATCAAATTAATTGAAAACATATTTGAAATCTTTTATTATTATTTTACAGTTAAGCAAAATAATTTAAGGGAAGACCCAGCCACTGTTAACATGGGTATGAATAGCCCAGAGATAAAATAAATGATCATTTTACTAATATCTTATGTATTTTCTGAAATTGACTGAACCTTTGAGATATGCATTTATTTATTCTTTAATTTTTTTTAAATTACGCATATTTATGTCTTTAAGAAAGATATTTGTTAATTTTTTATATATTTTTTTTTCATGTTAACAAGGGTACTTTCCTTAACGACACATACATGTAGCAACCATCATATGGGAAATACTTATTATCAATATTGCTTGAGTGAATACTTCTCAGTGGCTTGAATAGGCTGAAAGAGCAGAAAATAAACTACTCTAAACATACATGTATGTAATTTACTAAATTTATCAATCTATCTCAACGATCTATAATTTACTATCACTAGGTAAGGTGTTACAATTCTCATCTTAAAAAGGCATAGCCACGTTATATAAAACACCAAGATCAGCATTTCATTTAGCAATCTTGTGTTTTCATGAGAAGAGCATGACTGCAAAAGGTGTGAATTAAATCCTTTTCACACATGTTTTAAATCGATTTTAAAGTTACTATTGATATCAAGATAGATTATTTGTTCCCCGTAATTAGAGATTCGGGGTAGCTGTCCCTTTGTTTCTTTCTTTGTCCGTTTATAAAAAAAACTTAAAACTTGGGCATAACTTTTGAATGAAAAATGATAAGACGTACATTCTTCCTGTAACATTTCGTGACAAACTTCTCCATGAGTTGAAAAATTTGACCTTGTGATCTTAAAACCAATTCAATTTCTTAGTATCAATTGTTTCTTTGATTTCATCAGATGTATGAAGTACGCACTACTTTTTTTTTTCGTTCTTGCTACGGAAGAGCTACGTAGATGTTACGTTGTTTGCCCCGACCACCCCCAATACGTAACGCAAACCAAAGCCGTGTACACAGTAAAAACGCATTAACCGTACGTGTTGGTAGGACGCATCAGTTCTAAACGTCTATGCCTTGGACTTCTTCATTTCTCTCGCGTAAATAATTTTGGCAAAAGTACTTCTGTTACAAAGCAGATGCAAAATATATATAGGCTAAACCTTGGAGTCTAAACAACCTTTTAAAAACTTTAATTAAATATTGCTCATACTTCTAACATGTTTAAGAAATAACAACTAGCTAGGCGTGGTTTGTTGTCCAGTAATTCCCCGAGTCACATGAACCAATGAAATTATCATTGAGCTGCAACGAGGGGAATTACTTGACAACATATCACAGCTAGCTAGTTGTTAATTCAATTCTAAAATGTTCTACACGAGTTCTATAGCACGTGAATGGACGAAGCTTAGCGACCAGGCGAGTTCTGTAGTACAAATAGGGAGAAAATCTGAAGTCATGTTAACATATCCACTGGTACAGAACACCGACCTTGACCTTTGAGTATGACCTAGCTGCTTGACTTAAAAATGCCGACAGGGGCATTCGTGTTTCACAAGCAATTTTTAGCTCGCCCGGACGAAAAAGCCCTCGGTGTCGTCGTTGTCGTCGTCGTCGTCCTTGGCTTTATCTCTTGAACTACAAGGGGTAGGGATTTGAACAGGGCGTTGAGACCATGACCTTTGACCTATTGATCTTGGACTTTGACCTACTTTTCAAAAACTTTAACCTGGTTTCTGACAAAAACCTGTATAGGCGAGCTATGTAATCTTTGATTACCCTATGTTTTTTGTATATTTACAGAAAGAATACTTGAACACCGATATTTTATTCTACAATTATCTCTTACAAATGCTCTCTCTATTTTATGGGGTTTTTTTTTAACTCTCCTCCTCAAACATGGTATTTGGCAACAAAAAGGCCTTTGGCCTGTAGGGCAGCAGCTGTTGAATAATCCTGCCCGAAGGACCGCAATAAAGTTTGCCCTCTAGATACAATCATGAGTTTAATTGTGCACTTTCAAGAGAAATCCAAGTCCCCCATCCCGAAAAATTTGCTTGTTTTGCTCCAATGGAGGTTCTAAAGAGGGTCCCGACCCCCTACCTTTTTGCGGTCAACATTTTTACATCAATATTAGTTTGAATGAAATTTCTTTTTTTTCACCGTCAATAATAAATATATTTTGCTGGTGCATTTTTGCAGCAAAAAAAGGGGGTGGGGGTTGGGGGGGGGGGGGGGGCAAAATGAGGCCTTAACTGTGCACATGTCTTGAAATGTATTTTTTGCCAATAAAAAAAAAGTGGCTACACTTTTTTTTCGCAACCCAGTGTGAGCTCTACTAGGGATCCAGGTTTCATTACATCCATCGTGGATTTCAAATAAAACAGCTATTCTCTCCGATGCATTCCATATTCCCCATATTCTCACCTTCATACCACAGGGATTTATCGCACTTCCCAGTTGCTTGACAGTTGTGAGTAACTCTTAGTACTATCAAGCAATCGGGAAGCGAGATCGTCTGAATCCCTGTGCTTCACACTGTACACGTATTTTGAGACCAAAATAAACTTACGAAGAGAGCCAACGACGTCTGAATTTCCAACTTAGCAACAACAACAAAAATCGCTAGCTCTTTGAAAAATTACTTTATCAGCCTATGTGATATATAAATTTTGTTTTTCTTTTTCAATAACTAGTATATACACGCATGCTTTGGATGTTCTTTTGTGGCAGGGGTGGGTGGTTATATCATGATGCACCCGATTGTGCATCCGTCCATCCATCCAAAGGAAACCATTACAGAGAATAAATTCTTTTCTCAAGCCGGCCAAGTCTGAATAATGGGTTACACTGCTCTGGAATCACTGAGATGAGGAATCACAGGAATCTATAATATCTTAAACGTTTTGCCCCATCCAGTTTTACAAAGAAAATAAAACGAGAAAAAGGCGCCAATGCAAATATGATAATGACGCAAATTATGACGTCGTTACTGATGACGTCATTTTCCCGTAATTGCTATTTTTCCCCTTGAATGTACTAATCTGAGGTATGTAAACGAGATGAATAAGCATTTAATATACAGATTTAAAAGCATTTGGGATGATATTAAACCGATTGTAGTTAGAAATCAATTACTTTTGCGCAAAAAGATTATGTCAGGAGTTTGAATTTGCTTCAGCACGAAATATCCAGATACACAACTTATGTACTTTTCATACCGAAGAGTTCCATAATTCCCCTAAATTAAAGAATATTTCTGGTCTTTGTTTTCTTCTTCTGATTGAGATCCAAGAAATTTGTTGTGATGAAAATCAACCATAACTCTTCCTCTTTCAAACTTTTTGAAGATTAGTTATGGGCTGTTCTGGTAATTTATTTTATAAAGGTTTCTTTTCTTGTATGTTACTATGGCGGGCTATGGGAAAATTCTTAATCTATTATAATTTTCTATAGGTCATAGCAGGAAAACTACACATATTTGAAAGCTAATATTTTGTAAAAATAATTTTTGTCTTATAAACTTTCAGTTTTGAACAAAGAAAACTGTTTCCGTTACCAGTGATGGATCACTTTTTTTTCATTTTGCATGGTTTTTATATGGACAGCTACTTAAACTTTCTCCAATAATTTTTGGCAATTTGAAATACCGGCCATTAATTTTGAGCTTTTCTTGAATATGTAAGTCTACCCACTTAAATTTTGTATATTAGAAATAAATCTTATTCGAAAACAACGATCTTTAATAATTTTATTCATGATTTTGTTCTATTTTGGACAACGAGGTAATAAAACTATAATTCCTAAGACTTTAAGTCTTATATACACAAGATCCCTGTAGAAGTGTTAAGCAATCTAATTAGAACAAATAACACATGGCAAAGCTTTGTTTTTATAATTATAAGTAACATTTACTTTATAGTTATAAGTCACATTTATTTTATAATCATAAGTCATATTCATAAATAAACTTGAAGTTCAAAGTAACGGTTATTAAATTCACTACACAATGGAAAATATTGTGCTTATTTCGAATAACCACGGTGACACCGTTTTCTTTTACATGTAACCTGGCACTTGGCTGTCCAGAGTCGGCCTCGATTGACCATTGGTCCCCTTTGTGTTTATGAATGATTTTGTGTGAAGTGTTATTACGTCGTATTTCTAGATTTCGGTTGGTCGTTTCTTCGAACGCATTTGAAAATTACTGTATAAAATTTTCTCAAATTTCTAAAACCTGGGTCCTGAAGCATCATATCCTCTGGTCCATGCTGTAAATTTATCTGCTAATGAATTTGAAGACGTTAAACATTTGTACTACTTTGTGAGTATCACTGCTGGTGGACCAAGAGTCCCCGAGGGCACATGTAGCCAAGATCGATCAATTTCGGTCGGTCGTTTCTTCGAACGCATTTGAAAATTCATGTATCATGGATACAACATTTTCTCAAATTTCTAAAACCTGGGTCCTGTGGCATCATCTCCCAGCCATTTTCTGCATCTTTCGGTATATTTAGGACATAATTTTCAAAGATTTTGGTCATATTGCATTGTTTAGATTGAGGATCACTGACGAGGGTTAAATAACCGAAACGTGCATGTCTGGTCCGTTCTGTAAATTTATCTGCTCGAAAATGATGCTAATGAATTTGAAGACGTTAAACATTCTTCTCAGTTTGCGTTTATTTTACATGCGCTTCTTTTATTTTCATTTAATGGCATACATGAGGTTTTGGTGTTTTGATGTTGTAAGTGCAACCGACACTTGTTGGAGATTCTCTTCTTTTCTTCAGATATCTTCTGTATACTTAACATGTTTTTTAATTTCGTAAGTCTAATTATATCTTTTCATAACAAGATATCATAAATTTTTGCGATCGTCATATTCGACTTACTTGGATAACATAGTAATACATTTGTCAAGAAAGTTATTGGTTACCTTACCCAAAATAATTGCACTTGAACAAATACAGACGAAGTCGCAAACATGCATGACATAATACTTTGAATGGGTCATGCACATATTTACATTAAGAATGCTTTAAATTATATTGATGTTTATTGAAGCGCTGTCCTTGTCCTAAATAGAACATGGAATAAGCTATTACATAAGCGAAGTCTACAAAATATAGGCCATACCCATTACTGTCACGAAAGCTATGCACAAAGTAAATGTAATATGAGGGTATATGTAATACTGGAATTTTAAGACAAGTTAATTCATGACATGATTGAGATATATTTTCATCTTTATAGGACAGAACTTGACGACATTTGTGTTTGACTTTGACTAAGTGACTTGGTGTTCCTAAGGGGTATCTCCCTCATTGCATAGCTCTGTCCTTGGCTGGTTTTCGGCATATTTGTCGGTCATGTTTAGAATAAAGCTCTTTGCGCCTACCCTCAAACGATTTTTGACCATATTTTTCACTTAAATACGCTTCTGAATAAACCTACACAAAATTTGGAGCCGCTCATTTTGGCAAAAGGAAATTAAAGCTCTTTATTGTAGATGGCACCAGGGAATTTCACTTTGGCTTTATTTAAACTGTTTGACATGGAGTACTACTGACGAGGATAGAAGTTTCCGAAACACGTGTCTAGTACAACAAAACTGGTACTATAGAACATAGATTTCAATATTGACAACTTGTACCTTTTGCGTCTCTTTTTGTGCTTGTCTTTTGCATTGGGAGTTTTGGGGGTTTGCTGTGGGCGCTACAACCGATGTTGTCGGAGATCCTCTCCTTCTTTGATTGGTTTGCTTGTTAAGTTCGAATTCCAAATAATAATGTGACTACCATGATGTTAGCAGAAAAAATAGATGAAATTGACAAATATGAATAATGACCATATCCCTGTATACAGCACAAAATCGATAATTCAAAAAATCAGAAACCGAAGGCAAACAAAATCAGGATAAACAGGAACTAAAGCAAACAAACAAAAGACTCCACAATATGAAAAGAAGCGAACTCCCAAATGGGTGTGAGACCAGATGCCCAGGAAGAGTAAGCATCTCCTGCTTCCATGAAACACCCGCCGCTTCAACCAAGCCTTGTAAAAGATTTCAGGTACATATACATTTTTAACCAATTATTTTCTCGATTTAAATTACCATTTCTTAAAAGGATGTATTATTATGAATTTGCTTTCGGATAATTTGGATTTCATCCAAGAAGAGATACTGACCATGATGGCAGCTATTGGAGGTTTTCAGTTAATCAGTATAAAAGTCCATAAAGTAAGACAAAATAATTTGAATATCCATTGGAATAATTGAATAAACAAGAATCCGAAGTGAAAACAGGTGCCCAGGGAGAGTAATATATAATATCATGGTTTGTTTTTCTCCAAGAAGGGAGGGGATCTCCTACAAGACCCTGTTGCAAGTCCCTAGTAATAGTTCGTTATCTACAATGAAACGTAATAGTATGCATGAAAATGATCCACCAATCTCGAGAAACCTTTTTACTTAAAAATGAAATCATTAAATTTTAAAAGTGCAAAAGGTAACTCATAGAACCACTTATTGAATTTGAAGACTTTTAACATTTGTCGGTCGAAACCTGAAGACATTCAAACTTTGTTTGGAATTTTCTTTAGGACGGTACTGGTTGGGAAGTAGTTATCGCCGAGCAGTAATTATCGCCGTTTGCCCATTATCAAAGGTTATACTTAAGACAGAGACTTTATTTTCTCAGCACTAATACTTCTTATATTTATCAAACTGTACATCATGCGATTAAAGCTAAGATTTAAATAATACGGAAGTGTTTCAACTCTATACCCTCTTGTACGATGGCCGATAGGAGCCATGTCAAATTACAGTTAAAAGTTGGCAAACTGTACATGTTGTCATTGCTGTGTCCATGTCGAAAAACTCTTTTACCTATTCCTACAGCTTTTTGTCACCATTGCTACCCGTTGTCAAAAACAAAACTCTTGAGTTTGTAATGTGTCATGTACACTTTTCGGTGATGACAGTTTACACTCTCTACTGCCATTAAAATTTCTTTAATTATTTTATCTTTTGAGGGTATAATGTTATCATTTTGATATAAAACAGACACTTTTGCAGTGTTTTTCCTCTATATCATCTCGTTAGTCTCGTCATGTTTATAGCATCAAACGTTCTTCTGCTTGAACATCCACGGCGGGTACGGCTAGCCAACAGGGGGTTTTTACTCTTCCGGGCACTTGGTCCCACCTCTAGCTTGCTAGGGGTCCGTCGATACTCAATTTTGTGCTCTATTGTGAGTGCTGTTGATATTATTGTAGGGATCTTCTTTAACTCATCTGTGAAATTCTTTCTGATACACATTGGAAATAAGAAGAGAACAGCCATTTGTAGTGTACCAGACATGCACGCTTCGGATAATGAATCCTCTTCAGAGGTATCCTAATCCAAAACAGTAATTAAAAAAAAAAAGAAATTAAGGTGAAGCGTGCTTCAAGCCAATATGATTAGAATTGGAAAAAATAGCTTAATGAAGAATCTCCTGGTCTAATTCAAAATTTCTTAAATCTATTTTGCAAAGAGTGAGCTGGTCAAACTTTTGTGTATGGTCTTTTCAGAAGCGTAATTAAAAATAGGTTGGGGCCAAAATCATTGGAGGGATGATGTTAGGGTATTTACGTCCAATATTTTGATTATTATTTAAAATTAAATCGTTTATTTAAATTCATGGGCTTTCAAATATATTGTTATATTTCGCAAAACCTTGCTATGGCATCAGTAATTGAAGAAAAGAACACTTCAAACACCAAATCTTTTTTTCAAAAAAAAAAACCAAAAAAAAAAAAAAAAAAAAAAAACAAAGCAAAACAAAACAAAAACAAAAACAAAAGTTTTTCACATAATTATTTTGCAAAGACTTATCGGGTCCATTTTCTATGAAGAGTATGTAAGTTTATATATTCATATCTATAATACCTTTATACATTTGATATGTTTATTATGTTTATTATGATTAGTTAGCAAATTATCAATAAATCTACTGATAATGTTGGTGATGTCTTATCCTACACTCGTTCCTAAATTCAATATTCTACCAAGGACGGGAATTCAACATTTTAAAAAGTGAATTTTTTTTTCTTTCATAGATCTACCCGAAACGTGCATGTCTGGTCTACGTTGCCAATTTATTTGTTCTTAAATGATGCTATTCAATTTGAAGACGTTTACATTTATACCACTTGGTGAGTGTCACTGCTGGTGGACCAGGAGTCCCCGAGGGCACATGTAGCCAAGTTCGATCAATTTCGGTTGATCGTTTCTTCAACGCAATCTAAATTTCTGTTATCAATTTTTTTTGAAATTTCTAAAAAGTGGGTCCTGTAGCATCATATCCCATCCATCCTGCTACGTCTTTCGGTACCCTTTTTCGACATAGTAACTTTCATACTTTTTGGCATATTACATTGTTTAGATTTAGGATTTAGGATCACTGATGAGGGTTAAGTACCCGAAATGTGCATGTCTGGTCCACGTTGCCAATTTATTTGTTCTTAAATGATGCTATTCAATTTGAAGACGTTTACATTTATACCACTTGGTGAGTGTCACTGCTGGTGGACCAGGAGTCCCCGAGGGCACATGTAGCCAAGTTCGATCAATTTCGGTTGATCGTTTCTTCAACGCAATCTAAATTTCTGTTATCAATTTTTTTTTAAATTTCTAAAAAGTGGGTCCTGTAGCATCATATCCCATCCATCCTGCTACGTCTTTCGGTACCCTTTTTCGACATAGTAACTTTCATACTTTTTGGCATATTACATTGTTTAGATTTAGGATTTAGGATCACTGATGAGGGTTAAGTACCCGAAACGTGCATGTCTGGTCCACGTTGCCAATTTATTTGTTTTTAAATGATGCTATTCAATTTGAAGACGTTTACATTTCAAAGTTATGAACAACCTGACATTATACCTACATTTGTATATTTATTCCAAAGAACGAGCAAGTGGCTTTGACAGATTTATGTTTGTATAAAATCATACACCGAAGAGCAAAGGTACGAAGCATGGTTATATCATATGAATAAATAATATGATTTTAATGAAATAGTTAAAGCCCTACATAAAAAATGGCAACATTTCTCAGTAACGCTGTGGATGACAACCTTTGCACTGTATGACAACTACTGTATGTTAAAGTGATAACTTCAGACTTATTGGAGAGATAAAACGAGTGAAGGAATTTTAATGGCAGTAGAGAGTGTAAACTGCCATCACCGAAAAGTGTACATGACACATTACAAACTCAAGAGTTTTGTTTTGACAATGGGTAGCAATGATGACAAAAAGCTGTAGGAATAGGTTAAAGAGTTTTTCGACATGGACACAGCAATGACAACATGTACAGTTTGTCAACTTTAAACTGTAATTTGACATGGCTGCTATCGGCCATCGTACTCTTGAGGAAAATTTCAAACCAATTTGTCTACACCAGACACGTGTTTCGAATATTATATGCTCATCAGAGATGATTCTAGCGGAGGCGCCATAATTCATAATAGTAGCGTCCTCTTCTTTCATTTGATAAATTTTTACATTAACATTTGGTTTACATAGAGTTACACTTGGTCTCGTCATGATAAAACCATGAATCAGCAATTTTTGTCAATTTTTTAATGGAAGCTAGGCTATCATTCTTAGAAATTAGAAACTAGCTGCTTGCAACAGTCACATATGCCCTCGCTACCGATTTATGATGAATAATTGCTTATAAAATGCGTACCCTAATGTAACCTACTTTTCTCCGTAGAAGACCGAATGCGAACACGTGTAAGCACTTATTTGCATAAGGCTAGTATTGCAACAAAACAAAACAACATGGCGGACGGATATCACGAGGGACGAAAAGGAATCGATGTTGTGAAGATAAATGTAATAGACGATAAAAGAAAAGAAATAGTATTTGGCTAGACAGTGGGCATATATGGATCTAATAGGATGACCGTGACATTGAAACTGAAGTCGGAGGAGAGACCGGCCAAGGGAGCTACAGTGTGCATGTACATATGTAGTTCTCGTTTTTGTATTTATGAAATGTATAGATATGAGTTTGATGTGTATATATATATACACAGAGCATTTTATATGTGTTTATATACAATATATAATTCACAATCTATAGCAAATATTAGAAAAGATTATAAAATCATAGCCAAATAAAGGCTTATCTTCATTCAGTATTTTGTAAACAAACGCACATGTACTTAGCAGACTTCACCTTTTTCATTCAAGTCGTCATACACGTAAGTAATTTGAAAGTGTTCGATTGTCCACGTTCGATATGGTTATTTGAACGCAACATAATATCTATACATATTGCAATTTATGAGATACATGTTTTAGTACGACCTAAAGTAAATTAATTGTTATTATTTTCTTTTTGTGAGAATTTTAAAAAGACAGTGAATAAGCAAATGTTTACACGTGGTTTACTACATGTTTCGTAGTAATCCCTCGATGTAAAATTCATTCAAGCGATTG
Organism: Pinctada fucata; assembly: GCA_028142955.1. Taxonomy (NCBI): domain Eukaryota; kingdom Metazoa; phylum Mollusca; class Bivalvia; order Pterioida; family Pteriidae; genus Pinctada; species Pinctada fucata. The sequence goes on along the minus strand of AP027111.1, from coordinate 41,609,491 downwards.
GTTGATCGTGGTAGCGTGCTCACTCTGACTTTAGTATACGTGACATATTTCTACATACTGTATATGCACATAAGTAGTTCCGGAGTTTACCGAAATTGTGCGTATCCGAGAATAAAAACGTCTATAAATCATAAATGTGAGATCTAATTTATGCAAGTAATATGTATGTATAAAATGCGTCAGAGTCAGCAAACGCCTTTTATACCGTGGATATGATCCTAATGTCACCAGACGGACACTAAGCTTGGTACTTGACCAATCTACAGTCTTGTACAAGTGCATTTTTAAGACTTGCATTCTGACTGACTGTGACGACGGGACTCCATGACGGGCCCTGTCAAAACCTCTTTAGAGAAGACAGGACCCCGACCACTCGTCCTCTCTGAATGTCAGTCGGACTCCTCGGTAAAAACATCTATGAGCTCGCTACAGCCTGCAGAGTACGGACTGTATAACGCACATCCTCTTTTTACATCCATTTACATATTCATCTGTGTTGCTTGGACCCCTATGTTTTACGAATTTGTTTGTGTGTTGTCATATAACAGTGTGGAGGTTGTTTTACACCATAATTGTGCGTTCTTCGAGACCTCTGGGAAATCGGAATAGTGGGAGGGTTGTGCGCAAGTAATCAAGGATAACCACACCGTCTGCTACTAACGTGGAAGATGGCCGTCCTAATTCGGCACCGGTTGCCCATTGGTCTCGTTGGTTTATGTTTAATGTTTCTGTGGCGCGTGTTGGTGTTCCTTGTCATTTCTGCGTCTCTTTTTGTGGATGTCTGATATGTTTTTTGCATTGGGTGATTTGGGGTTTGGCTGTGGATGCTGCAACCTAGTGTTGTTGGAGATCCCCTCCATCTTTTGATGTAGATGTTCAAATGGTAGTATTTAAAAAACAATTACGGTAAAACTTCGTTATTGACAGTTTAATCCCTTCGAAATCATTCAGCAGCGTTTCATGAACATGCGTTGTCTTCCCCCGAGCTCCTTAGGGGCGATGGCGGTGCACCTTGCTGCCTGAATCTCTCTCAATCATTGAAGAATTTTCAATCTATTTTCAATAATTTTCATCACAGGTAATTAGAAAAAAGAATATAGAAATAAGTTGAAATATTTTGGATGTTAGACGAGAACAATCCCACGCGGCGATGATTTCTTCTCCAGTCTCTTTAAAGAACGTAAAAGTAGCACAATTTAATTGCTCATAAAACCAGAACCAGTCATCAGAATTTATTAAAAAAAAATATGGAAGTATAGGTAAAGGGTTTAGGGTTGTGCTGTCCAAATTCCATGTGAAAGTCTTGAAAATTAATGGAAATAGAGCAAAACATGCTTTAGAAATCGGCGATAATTTCCTCTCCACCATAAAAGAGGTGGAGAGCATCAGTATTACTTAAGAGTGTTATGATCAGTTGTTTACATAGATATTAATTAAAATAATTGGCGTAAATGTTCACCTATAGAGGAAAACTATCAAAAAAGTTTTGCACATAAGAGTTAAAGAAGATCCTGACGATTATCTCAACAGCACTTACAATAGAGCACAAAATTAAACATCGACGGACCCCCCTAACGAAAAAGTACTATAGTATACTATAGTAAACTATAGTATACTATAGTATACTTTACTACACTATACTACATGTGTAGTAAAGTAAAGTTTCGTGTAGTATAGTAAAGTTTTGTGTAGTATAGTAAAGTTTTGTGTAGTATAGTGTAGTATAGTAAAGTTTTGTGTAGTATAGTAAAGTTTCGTGTAGTATAGTAAAGTTTTGTGTAGTATAGTAAAGTTTCGTGTAGTATAGTAAAGTTTTGTGTAGTATAGTAAAGTTTCGTGTAGTATAGTAAAGTTTTGTGTAGTATAGTAAAGTTTCGTGTAGTATAGTAAAGTTTTGTGTGGTATAGTGTAGTATAGTAAAGTTTTGTGTAGTAAAGTAAAGTTTTGTGTAGTATAGTGTAGTATAGTAAAGTTTTGTGTAGTAAAGTAAAGTTTTGTGTAGTATAGTGTAGTATAGTAAAGTATTGTGAAGTATAGTGTAGTTAAGTATCATAAAGTATCATGTAGTCATTTAAAAGTATATTAGTACAGTATCATTTAGTATTTTGTTTTATTTCAAATAAAATTTAAAGTGAAAATTTCAAAATGACACTATTTAAAGAAAATAGTCCATGAAACAAAGATATGAATACATTTGTTTTTCTGTATCAACAATAGTACTTTTTGGTATTTATTATTGGTGTACTACTAGAATCATCGCTAATAATCGATTATTGCTCAATCATTGCTTTTGATTCTGATAATAGATTATGACTCTCAATAATCATGATATGACTCTCAATATTCATGATAATTGATTATAAAGCAAAATAGTTTAAGATTGAATATTTATGAAAAAGACATTTCAACTATTGAGAGTCAAGATTTAGTTGGAATAGAAGTATGACATCAAAATGGGAAGACACAATGCTTGAAGATCTATATACAAGCTGATCTGTACACCAAAATATATCCTGTTTGTCTACAACATAGTAATAACTGAACTGAGATATTATAAAAGTATCATGTATATGTTGTAGTGCTGTAAATATTCACCATGGTTTTCAATTAACAAAAGTTCTTGTTAACGGTTTGATTCACAGTGCCCCACTGTCTCCATATTGAGCTTTTTCGATTCATTTGAAAAACACGTACATTAAAGATATTAAAGTAATTCAAGATATATTAAGGTGATTGACACGTCGTAGTATTGCTCTCTTATTGGGATTATTCTTTTATAACAGTAGAAAATTCAATGTAAGAGTGCTAAAAACCCATTTTTAAGTGTGATTTCACCTTTATAGTCAGAAATCAAAGACTTGAGATACGAATCACATCGAAAGCAAATAGAGTGATTCACATCGTACCGTGAGTTAAATTCGTTACAGCCCTAATATGTCAAGAGTGGAACAAGAGAATTTTGTAGCCTGCAACTCGCAGCTTATTTATGCAAGGACTAAATGAGTAACGAACTTCAAGGTAACAGTATGAATACCCATTCTTTCATAATTTGCTACACGGTTGTCAAATGTGAAAAAATGTGACACCTAAATGCACACATATAACATGCGAAACAACTGTACTGTGCTATGTGTCATCAGGTTGGGGAAAGGCACCGATCGAGCTAATATACCTCGATTGGGCTAATATACCTCGATTGGGCTAATCAATCTGAATATTTTCAGTAGTAAAAAATTAAAACATTCTCAAAATTATTCTTTTGAGCAAAATCGCATCAGTTCTTTATAAAAGAAGTTATGTTTACAAAAGAGACATACCTGAAAAGTGAATAGTTACTGAGAAAATATACCTCCACTTTTCTGAATATATTGGGTGAGATTTCTCGAAATCTAAAAAGTTTTCAGGCATACTTGCTTTTTAAATATTATTTCTTGATATAAAAACTGGTGCGATTTTGCACCCAAATATGATTTGGAGGTAAAAAGTACTTTTTTCTGAATAAAAAAGTCAGATTGATTAGCCCAATCGAGGTACATTAGCTTGATCGAGGTATATTGGTTCCGGGACTGTTGTACCCTCGGGAACTTTGACCCGGGAGAACGTTGATCCGGGTCCGTTGTACCCTCATACATGTTTGTTGTTTTTAATATTTAATGAATAAGCTGATCAATAAATGCCATTCAAATTTTACATCTTTTATTGTTATGGTATTTTATATGTATTCTATTGTCAAAATATTACTAAAATTCCGTAAAAGTTGAGTTTATTGCGATTTATTGAAGTGGGAACGTTGATCCCTAAAATAATTTGTATACGGATAATTGATCACCCAAGCCACGTTGTTTGTTTTGTGAAACCTTAGGACATTCATAATAAAAACAATGTATATAAATGGAATTTTTCATTAAGAGTTTGTCAAGTGCGTCTTTCCCGTCCTTTTCAGTTTTTTTTTTTTTTTCAGATGGAAACTGCAGAACACCTTACACCCATTCAAATTGAATTTGGATCGGGGATAACCAATTGCTTCTAATATTATGTTTGCGACCGATAAATGCTGATGTTATGGTCCCAAACTGAATTTTTCATACAACACGTTAAGGGATGTTTTGGATTATGTATTTGACAGACAACACATATTTGAATGTCAGCCTGACGTGATTCAATTACAAATCCCTTTTTTTTTAAATAACATTTGAAATTTTATTCTAAACAAGTGTGGAAAAAATAGATAGCAAAATAAAAAAAAAATCCGACCGATTTCGACCTGCCCTATTTTTTTCAGTATGTTTATGAGAAACACATATTTTTGTAGGCCTTATGATCGTCTTTTACTGTATCATATGTCAATTATTATTGTATGACATCACATTGCTTTGTTATTTATGATATATTCACGGCGAATTTAAAATAAATACATTTAATTTAACACTAAACAGAACTCTGTGTCATATAATAATGTAAAATTTCTTTATTTTGTACACCTTTCTCTCAGATTCTTTATTTCATTCATCAAATAGAGAGGAAAAGATAAATATAAATAATGTAAAATTTCCATGATATACCCATTTCTTTTGAAATTTCCTATGGTTTTCTTTGTTTTGCCGTTCTACCTGCTAATTAGAGTTGTTAACTAGTTTGTTTGCACAATAATTATTTTATTTGCGAAACAAACCAATTACCGTCACTACCACCCATACCAATTAAGGGTACAACAGTCCCAGGTCAAAGATCCCCAGGGTACAACGGACCCCTAGTTCAAGGTACCTGAGGGAACAACAGTCCCGACGCCGGTATATTAGCTCGATCGGTACCTTTCCCCAACCTGGTCATATGTAAAAGGAAATTCGAGCTACCTACATGTATGTTGTCTATGCAACTGTAAAAAATCGCAGCAATTACTCGGCAATCGTATTCATAATTGGGTTTATTAAAAATACGATGGTCAGTTAGTATAATTTCAGATCAAGCATACCAGCAGGCTTGGCTAATCTTCTTTCTTCTAATATTATTCGACTTCGTCATCGTACAATTCGTTCCAAAATGTCTTCTCACTCTTCTATTTATTTCTAGTATTTCCCTCTGCTATTTGGAGTACAATGGGAACTGATATGTCAAAAATAAGAGAAATCCACCTCGATACCAAATCCTTTGTATCGACCCCATCCCCACCTCGGGACTCAAGGTCCGCATGGATAAGAGAGAGAATGTGAGAATCCCAGACCTGTACAACGTATAAATAAATGCGAAGGGGGGGGGGGGGGGGGGGGGGGGGGCTCAACACAAAAAGACTGTATCAACTCTAGGTATCATGTACCATTATCATTTTCTAGGGGTGGATTCAGGGAGGAGCGGAGGGGGCGCCCGCCCTCCTCCCGGCACTAACCCCAAATTTTCCAAAAACAGGTATATTTTTGCCCATTTTCAGTATAAATCGGCAAAATTCGCCCCTTGACCCCCCCTTCCGGCAAAGGGGGGGGGGGGGGGGGCTGGATCCGCCACTGTTTTCTACTCTGGGCAGATTTTCTAAATGTGGGAGACATATTTTGAATTTTCCCAAAAGTTAATCCCGTTACGTTTTTTTTTTCTTTATTTTTTTCTTAAACAGGCTGGTATCAAATCCCACCTACCACCCCATCTCCTCTTTCCGACAGGCTGTGACAGTATCCAACCCTCTACCAGAGATCGCCGGTTACTTTAACAATTTCATTCCTGAAGGGATCTCAATTGGGGAATTTTTCACATAATTTACGAATTCATGTACATGTATATATAATATTTCCAAAATCTGATCTCTGTCTTTATTTTTGGCCTTAGAAAATATGCTGGCCGGGACCGAGTGTGGTGAATCCTGAGTTTTTGACCGTAGGTCTCTCTGATATTTTTATTATTATTATTATTTTACGTCTTATATCTGATTCTCAGTACAAAATTGATAAATAAGGTAAATTGGGGGGGGGGGGGGGTTACTTTCTATATTTGAATGAGATACTTGAAAATAACCATGATAATGAAAAATTGCTATTTATAAAACTAGCCTTTTTATATATTCTGAATCTGATTGGTTTTATCGACTTTGGAAGATTTAAATGACGTTTATATGGTAAATTAAAAAAAGACTTCTGGAGAGCTTTTTTTTTCATTCCTAGGATTTTGATCTTACGAACTATAAGATCACAAATGAATGTAGGGAATGGACTCTAGTGCTTGTTTGTGAGGGTGTGTTTGTGTGTGTGAGGGTGTGTGTGTGTGGGGGGGGGGGGGGTATGCGGTCACCTTTTACTTCAAAACTTGAATTTGTCCGATTTCTTTCTTTAATTTACCATATATTCCTTTTTTTCCTTCCTTCTTCTTTTTTGTTTGTTTGACAATATTTTTGAAGTAAAATTTCACGCTTTCTATTTTACTCGCCACCTTTTATGACCCCCCCCCCCCCCATTGAACATAATGTAGGGGTCACTGTAGGACGGTATATATATATGGAGCATAGAAATAGTATCTCCTTACAGTTTTCCAATTTTCGGTGACCTGTGCTCTCGCTTGCCAGTTGTACATATATATAAATCATAAAAGGGCTTCAACGGGTTTTTTTTTTATTATTATTTATAGTTTATGATTTTGTTTTTATATTCCTATTCACAAAGTCCGGAATCTTCTTTTAACCATTTTTCTAGATCCGCCTTCAAGATTTGAATGATGTTTATGAAGATTTCCGAGTAAGGAAAGGGATAACTGTTTTATTTCGTTTTATTTATTCATAAGCTCAGTCTCATTCAATTCATTAGGTACTGCAAGAATTTAGAGCCATTTATTTTCTGAGATGGGATGTTTTAATTGGACTTTTTCTTTACTTGCCGAGTCATTTTCTATCGGTTTGGCGCTGAATATAAAGAAACTCAGGCTTGACCCCCTCTCTTTCTCTCTCTCTCTCTGATAGAACCTGCATAGCGTTGCATAATTGACATGCTGAAATTGCATGCATCAGTGATTGTGTACTTGTCAAAACAAACTAAGTACGCGGCCGCACCTCCCCCACACCTCCCCCGCACCTCCCCCGACTCCAATTGACATGCAATTTACATGGGGTCAATCGTTACGTAACTGGTATTTGTGACCTTTTCAAAAGGTATACATAGCACTTCGCTAATGCTATAGCTCTATTGAATTTAGATTTTGCGTACATGTATTAATTTTTACAGATTTTTTTTTTCTAGAAATGTCTTAATAAACATTAATGCTGAATCGTGTTGACTTTAAAAGTGTTTATAAGTCCTTGTTATTAGTAAAATACATAAATTAGAATGATACCGTAATTGCAGATCCAGAGTCATCTAGCTTTGAGGAGGAGGAGAAGGTTCAAGAGGAAAATTTGCTATTCCTGCAATATAGGGCTTGGGAAGAAAAGAGAGGGACGGGCAGCCCCCTCCACACCCCTAAATTTGCCACTGATGTACAAGACGATTCATGGTCAAATTTTCAGGAATTTGACTAGAAAACTAAAATGAATACCTGCGAAAATATATTTTGTCTCTGATATAGAAAAGGAATAGGAAAAATATGACATTTATGCACAAATTGAGGTAGGAACTACATTTCTTTAAATTTCTGAATCCGTTTACCAACTAAAATTCTGTTTTAATTGGTATTGACAAAACGTATAATATTAGTTATACAGCGTTTTACAGGGGGGATACAGAAATATATTGGGTCGATGAAAAAAGTTGTATTGGGCGAGGCGAAGCCGAGCCCAATACAACTTTTTTCATCGACCCAATATATTTTTGTATCCCCCCTGTAAAACACTGTATAACGAATTTATCCCATCGATGGCTTTTGGCTTGTGTATGTAACGTCAACATATTTTAAAGCATTTCGGTGACGTCAATATCGTAAAGCGTCTTAGTAGAAGCAGGATATTAGAATAATATCCCGTCAGTAAAATGATACAATATAATATTCGGTTCTTCTCGACCAATCAGATTGCAAGAAATTTGCCAGAGGTGGGATAATGTTGCATATTTCAGTTATCTATTTGTTTCTTTTAAAATATACGTATAAGAGAAACAAAACTAAAAACAACAAAAAATGAATGAATGAATGAATGAATGAATGAATGAATGAATGAATAAATAAATAAATAAATAAATAAATAAATAAATAAATAAATAAATAAATAAATAAATAAATAAATAAATAAATCACCCTGCCGCTATGGTATGAATGTGAGGCAAAGTCGCCGTACGGAATGGCGTCCGCTAGTCGACAAAATTCCACCTCCTCCAATTGCAAATCGAAGTAGAAATAAATAAAGTTTTCTTCACTCTGTGTTAAAATTTGATTAGTAGTTTACAAAATGGAAACCTAATGGAAACCACTCAACCAAGTTTCAAAAATGGAATCTTGGTGGAATTAAACTACGTGATCCGGATTTCCATGCCTTGGAAACCACTGGGAAACTGTCAACTCCGGTTTCTATGCAGTTTCTAGGTGGTTTCCAAAATATGGAAACTCGAATTTTCGTGCTGTGGGAGATCAGGGAAATACATGTATCAAGTAAGCGGAGGAAGTTCAGAATTTCAGATAAAATGTTTATTTGGGTTGGGTACATATACTTTGCTTTTGAAAATTGTGAGGCCGGAGGATATGGGAGGATGTTCCTCCTATCGATGGGAGTCCGGGCCTTCCGAGAAATGGAAAATAAAATTGACAAATAGATTCCTCTTGAGAGTATTCGAACATGATTCAGTTTTAGCAAACGATGTACAATATAATTCTTTGACATTCTCTACACCTACAAACGCAGCTCAGTTACCGGGACCAGGAATTGCCCGCAAAAATCCTCATGTTTACCCGTTTTATTTTCTTAAATTTTTATAATTCTTAATTTATCTTTATAAAGATATCGTCATTTATTGTTGTATGTATATCTTGTGATGCTTGTTTGCATATACACAATATGGCCAATGTCATTCTTCCTCCACCACTTGTACAAGAACATTTTATAAGAATTATTTTCTTACTGTTTTCTTTTTCTTTTATAAGAATTATTTTCTTACTGTTTTCTTCATTCATAAGAAATAACTTTTTCTCTCCATTTTTTTCTCATACATATTTATTATTGTGGCTACTCACAGTGTTTCAAATATGCTTTATTACATTGTAACTGTTTGTATGCTTTAGCCTTATGGGCCTTAATGACTGTTTGCAAATAAACCATACCATACCCGTTTATTTTCTAATGTACATGAATATAGTATATACTATACTCTGGATCCCCTGACCCTGGTTGCACCCCCTTGAAACAAAATCTAGGGACGTACATATCCGCCCATGTATTGTTGTCACCAACTTATCCTTCGAAAAATCTTAAATAGATGAATAATTGATTTTATTAAAATACTTTGAAAAAAAACACAATATGTTAACATTTTCTATTTAATCACCTTTAATACTTAAAATTATAATAATAATACATATATTAATAATATCAATAAATTGTGGATTATTGTGTATATGCGGTGAAAGATTAAACGGTTTATGTGACCTTGAAGATACCGACAATTCGAAAGCATTAATCGTACATGTACGGAATACCTTTCGAATATACAACGGGGTAAGTAAAAGAGATCGATACATGTACCATTCATCGCGAATGTAAGCGCGGATCTAAAGGGGGTATGTAAGACCCCATTCATCGAATGTAAGCGCGGATCTAGAGGAGGTATGTTGGACACCCCCAATATCCCTTGGATTTGAAAATATCATCAAAGCTTACTTTTGCATATATATATTTTCTAAAATTATATAATGAACCCCTTCTCCCACGCCGGACTCGGTGGACTACATGTGTATACTTCAAAGTCCTTGTATAGTCTTGTTTTTATTCTTTATTGTTTTTAATCTTTATTCGCTTCGCATCTAAGTTACCTCTCTCTCTCTCTCTCTCTCTCTCTCTCTCTCTCTCTCTCTCTCTCTCTAACGTATAATTAGTAGATCAATACAACCTCCTCTAAGCAGTTAATGATCGACAAATGAATGTTACTTTGAAAAAATTAGATTTACATGTATACATGAATGCTTTGAATGTACTAGTACACATTTTTTTCTAATTTTAAATCAGACATAATATAATTATGATTTCATTTGAACCACCGCCACCATGCGTGCCTCTCCTTCCTCTGAACAACACTTTCCCGTGAAAGGCCCCCGAATCCCTACCTACACAGTGGCGGATTCAGCCGGGGGGGGGGGGGGGGGGGGCACGGGGGCACGTGCCCCCGGCAGTTCCCAACGAAGAGGCACTTAGGCACGGTCCATTTGATATTCTGGGGGGGGGGGCTTGGGTTTTTTTTCGAAAAAAATAATTTTGCTCTCAATTTTGATGAAAAAAATAAATTTGCTTATGGTGTGACAGAAAAAAAATAATCTTGCTCTTACAAATAATCTGAATTTGAAGAATTACCATAGAATTTCGCTTCGCTCGCCGCAGTTCTCAAATTATATAAAAATTTTTGGCTCGCTTCGCTCGCCATAGTTTGCTATCAAAACATTATTTACAAATAGCATTTTTTTAAGTTCAGATATATGAAGATATCAAAAGTTGTACATGTATGTGAATGAAAAAGGGCTTCCTTAAAAGCTTAAATATATTACCAAATTATCAATATTTATGTATTGCTATTAATACATGTTGCATGTATCCCATAGAGTCATGTTCTTGTAAGCTTAGAAGAAGAACTTCAGTTATTCACCAATTTCCAATTCTTAGCAACATTAAAAAAATTGTCTAGGAGACCTTCTCCTCAGACCCTCTTTGATAATACATGTTATATACATGTATCTTACATAAAATATTGAGAATTGTATTGTAAAAATCTTTTATCTCTCTGTTTAAAAGTGAATTGAATACTTGCATAAAAATAAACTAATTTATTAATATTTAGAGTTTTGAGTAAAAATATTAATAATTTTTATTGATAAAACACAAACATTCCTAATATGCGCATCACTTTGTTAAAAAAATTTCCTTGCTCCAACTTTGCCAGAAAAAAATAATTTTGCCCCGGTCCGGGGCGAAAAAAATAATCTTGCTCCGACAAAAAACCCAAGCCCCCCCCCCCCCCCCCCCCCCCTGAATATCAAATGGACCATGCCTTATGACATGCTTATGGAAGCATAAAACTTATTGTTTCCTGGCTAAAATCTATGAAAATAGTCAGAAATAGCCCCAAAACAACCCAGAAACCACCAATTTGAATAAAGTTTTCCGAAATTTTCTCGGGGATAGAGTACAAAGTCGGGAAGGATGAATTACTGCCATGTCAACAAGCTACATTGAATCACGTTCATAAAGGACTTTCTTCATCCGAGGGTTTTAATCGGGACTAGCAGTCCTATGCAAACCATAAAATAAAATACACATATTTCTTTATCAAATCTTCTATATAACCTTCTATAAAATTTACAATTTTTTTTTCACTTTTTTAAGATCGGGTTTTTTTTGTGTGGGGGTTTTTTTTTGGGGGGGGGGGCTTGTATGTTTGTTTTTTATTTTTATTTTTATTTTATTTATTTATTTATTTTATTATTTTTTTTTTTTTTGAGGTCATTGAACAATTAAAATTGTTTGACCTGATTTGGACCGTACCTCCAAGAATTTTGCAAACAGTAAAAAATGCATGTTTTTCTTTATTAGAATCGAATTGCCAATGAATAATCATACCTTTCTATCTGGACGATGCAGAGCATGGGGCACCGATGATCTCTTGTTTTTCAAGGAAATTTATCATTTATTTATTTTCTTCACCTTACAAAAATTTAAAACAGTGATGGTTAAGGGGGGGGGGGGGGGGTTGGGTTACATCCCGCCTGGAATTTGCAAAAATTGCTTATTTTTTCTTAGCTTTTGCGTGAATTAAAGGCTGGACGCCCCTCCCCTAGGCTGACCTCTCTGCCCTTTTCTTGATCCGCCCTTTCCTTAGAAAATTCTGAACATTTTGACTTCTGCGTGCCGTGCAAAAAAAAAAACAGCATCACAATGTGTCGACAATTTTTTTAAATATACTAAATATCGTTATTGACACTGACTGAATCCCTTCTATATTCAGTTCAAATACGCTTCAGATGCCACCAAATTGCTCCATTTTTTCAAAATTTTCTCAGGGGAGGCCCCCCGAACCCCCACCAATGGGAGGGGAAAAACCCCCTCCCATACCCTCCCCCACTCGGCCCTTCGGGCCTCGCAAGTGGTTCCCATCAAAATTTGTATGTGCCCCCCCCCCCCCGGCAATTGCGGTTCTGGATCCGCCACTGCAGTACAGAATCGGATGTTACTCCCCCCCCCCCCCCTCCCCTCCCGCTCGATACTCAATAATTCTTTAGGGATCCGGCTTTGGGGATACCTCCTATATGCTCGTAACCCTGGACCCGCTCCTTTTCATCGCTTTCGCTGCAACCCGCTTTCCCCGGGACTCTTGAAAATATGCTCTGGTCTTGCCTACCCAGTACTCCTAACATAGATACGGAGTGTCTTGGACTTCTATATATAGACGTCCGTCAGGACATCGACGAGAAATTGGATAAAAGTGAGAAAAAGCAAGGTAAACTGAGTACTCACAATCATATTTTACAAGAATTTGATATGGAATATGATTGATGGGAGAAAGCTTCGTTTAAGATATTCTCGTGGTAATGTTAACGTTTTGTAACTCGAATTGCCTCTGACTGTTATTCACTATTGTGATATATCATGATGTAAACAAAGCCTACCTATCTTTTGTGTTACATAATTCAAATGTATTCCACTTACTGAATTTATATTCAATCTTAGAAACTTAAGCATATTTATTTGAAAGTAATTCATTCTCAGAAACCGGAGGGGGGGGGGGGGGGGGGGGGGGGGGGCTTGCATCAGTTCAATGATATAAATGCTACATGTACCATCAATAGTGCATTGGGACAAAATTCTACCTGTCCTTTTTAAATCATTGTCTAATTTCAGACACTATGCACATTAAAAAATGTACTACAAAAAAGTTGCGTAATAAAAAATATTGATCATGTAATAATCCCCCATACACTGTAGTACAGCTTTAAGACACATTTCTGTGAAGTTTTGCGCATTAGATTTTGTCGAGCGAAATTTGCGAAGCGAAACTATTTTGCATTAAATCTGGCACATGCATATATGATATTTATTGATTCTACAGTATATACCATACTTTGATCATGTTGATATTGTATTTCTGAAAATTCTAAAAGCCTAAACGAAACTTATTAGAAATACAATAATTGGGCATAAATTCTATTTTTTTTACGCCCGTCATTTGACGGGTTGTATTATGGTATGGCGAAGTCCATCCATCCGTCTGTCTGTCCGCCTATGGAACGCAATAACTTGAATATGCATCAACGGATTTTCATGAAATTCAAACATTATGATTGGACTGTGGAGAGGAAGCCGCCTTTCGATTTTCAGGTTCATCCGATTTGTCATTACAGAGTTATTTGACTTAGATTTTTAAAATACAGTGAAAATATACTAAAATAGTTTAAAATTATTTAAAAATCTATTTTTGGTCGAAATGTTTTGAAATTTTGTATACTTCAAGTAGAAAACATGTTCTTTGACATATGTAACGGGTTTTTAATTTTTTTGTCGCATAACCGAGATATTGTGTGTAATGGGAAGGGGGGGGGGGGGGGGTTTTATGCACATACATGTTAAGCTAAGGGCAAAACATAGGCGCATGGAACGCAATAACTTCAATATGCGTCAACAGATTTTCATTATATTCATACATTATGATTGGACTGTGGAGAGGAAGCCGCCTTTCGATTTTCAGGTTCATCTGATATGTCGTTACAGAGTTATGGGACTTAGATATTTTAAAATACAGTGAAAATATACTAAAATAGTTAAAAATTATTTAAAAAATCTATTTCTGGTCGAAATGTTTTGAAATTTGGTATACTTAAGGTAGAAAGGATTCTCTTTGACATATGTAACGGGTTTTTAATTTTTTGGTCACATAACCGAGATATTATGTGTAATGGGAGGGGGGGGGGGGGGTTATATGCACATACATGTTAAGCTAAGGGCAAAATATAGGTGCATGGAACGCAATAACTTGAATATGCGTCAACGGATTTACAGGATATTTCTACATTGTGATCAGACTTTGAAGAAGAAGCTGCCTTTCGATTTTCAGGTTCATCCGATTTGTCGTTACAGAGTTATGGGACTTAGATATTTTAAATACAATGAAAATATACTAAAATAGTTAAAAATTCTTTAAAAATCTATTTCTGGTCGAAATGTTTTGAAATTTTGTATACTTCAAGTACAAAGGATGTTCTTTCACATATATAACGGGTTCTTAAATTTTTTGTCACATTATCCAGAAATTATGTGTAATGGGGGGGGGGGGGGGGGGGGGTATATGCACATACATGTTAAGCTAAGGGCAAAATGTAGGTGCATGGAACGCAATAACTTGAATATGCGTCAACAGATTTTCTTGATATTTGTTCATTGTGATCAGACTTTGAACTTAAGAGGAAGCCGCCTTTCGATTTTCAGGTTCATCCAATTTGTCCTTATGGAGTTATGGGACTTAGATATTTTGGTGGTGTGAAAAAAATCCCAAAGGGCGTATCTTGCTGCGTGAGCGTAAGCTTTATTTCTGTTATAACTATATATGACTTTCAGTGCAAATGTACGAAAATCTAATGCGCATTCGTGTGAACAAGGAATTATAAAAAAAACATCCTGATTGTCCATGCCGTTACATTTTATGTTATAAAGTTTCCCGTAGTGTAATTAAGTTTTATAAAGTTTTGTGTAGTATAGTTAAGTTTCATAAAGTTTCGTATAGTATAGTAGAGTTTCGTGCAGTATAGTAGAGTTTCGTGTAGTATAGTAAAGTTTCATGTAGTATAGTGTAGTAAAGTTTTGTGTAGTAAAGTTTTGTGTAGTAAAGTTTTGTGTAGTATAGTGTAGTAAAGTTTTGTGTAGTAAAGTTTTGTGTAGTATAGTAAAGTTTTGTGTAGTATAGTAAAGTTTCATGTAGTATAGTAAAGTTTCGTGTAGTATAGTAAAGTTTCGTGTAGTATAGTAAAGTTTCGTGTAGTATAGTAAAGTTTTGTGTAGTATAGTAAAGTTTCGTGTAGTATAGTAAAGTTTCGTGTAGTATAGTAAAGTTTCGTGTAGTATAGTGTAGTATAGTAAAGTTTTGTGTAGTATAGTAAAGTTTTGTATAGTATAGTATAGTAAAGTTTTGTGTAGTAAAGTATACTATAGTATACTATAGTATACTATAGTATACTATAGTATACTATAGTATACTATAGTACTTTTTCGTTAGGGCCCTAGCAAGCTAGAGGTGGGACCAAGTGCCCGGGAGGAGTAAGCATCCCCTGTTGGCTAGCAAAACCCGCCGTCGATGTCTAAGCATGGAAATAAAAATATATAAAATTCATGCACTGTCTGACGTTATGTCTATATGGAAAGTACCATGGCGACAATGTCAGGGAAATATATTCAAAACACTTACTGTCAAACCCCTCGCGGGGAACTTTTTTACGAGCTCCACACGGCAAAGGGCATAAGTGTGACACATAAATCATTTTTTTCAAGTTCGATTTCATTCTCGCATACGCCTTTTATATCAATGTCATACGGAATAACAGTTAGGCGAACGTATTTTACTATAAATACGATTTTGATTTAAGTAATAGATAAGAGAACCAAAGTTAATGTTTTCTACGCACAGAGCCACGATTATATTTCTTAACACTTAAACAATAAAAAACGCATGTGTCCAAACTTGTTTTAGAAAAAAAAAATTCTCTCAAAAGCACAACCTTTATGCAAGGAATTTATGGTTTGACCATAACCACAGAGTTTTACATGGGAATCGAATTTACAAGTTTATTAGATGTTGAATTTCTTCAACTTCAATAGCATCATTTTACAACAGATGAATTTGCAGCATGAACCAGACATGCATATTTCGGGTATTTTACCCTCGTCGGTGATCCTCATTCTAAAGTTTGTAGTATTGCCAATGAGTGAAGGTTATGATGTCCAAACATGTACCGAGAGACGAAGCAGGATGGATTGGATATGATGCAACAGTACCGACGTTTTAAAAATTTTAGAAAGCATTTGATAATAGAAATTTTGGAATTCGTTAAAGAGACGATCAACCGAATTTGATACAACTTGTTCACATGTGCCCTCGGTCCATTAGCAATGAGACTCCCCAAATGTTAAATGTCTTCAAATTCAATAGCATCATTCAATAATGTTGTTGGAGATCCCCTGACCTGCTTTGTTTTAAGAACAGATTAGTTTGCAGATAATAGAGGATTTAATATCCGGGGATTTTTTATAGAGGATTTAATATCCGAAACACGTGACTGGTGCATAATAAATTGGTTTTGAAATTTTCTTCAAGAACTTACAGAGTTGGAATACTTTTCGTATTATCATATAGGCCTTTCAACTTAATTTTCAAATCCAAGAATATTCCTTTAAAAGTGTTTCACGACATTTGTATCTGTGTCTGGGGAGCATCAAAGAAATTTGAATTGATAAAGACATGCGAACTTTCGAAAATTAATTAATTTTAGATACCAAATTCTAAATAAAATCTGCTTAAGAAGGGAAACAATTCAAACTATACTATTTGACAAACACTTGGTTCCCGGGACACCTCTTGATTTACCGAGTTTAATGGGCTCCTTTAAATTGTGAAACGAACAGAAATGAAAAGTAACGAAACGAAATTATTTAACTGGAAATTCAAAACGTAGACAAGGAGGAAAAGTAACCGGATTATTTAGATTATTTACATGTATACGTTCGGGAATGGTATCCATGAGTTCAACATACATGCGTACCGTAAATAATTTGAAAGGTCCGGTACATTTTCTGTCAGTTTCGTTTTAAGCCAAGGAATACCATGAAAAGGATTAGGATTCTCCTGAAGATACTTTGATACGGCAAACGAAGTTCCCTGGCCTCAACTCGAGGTGCGTAACGGAAAAAAGTTACGCCAACCAAACGCTTCGTAGAATTTAAAGAATACATGTAGGTCATTGATGTTCATTCGCTCGAAAATTGCATGAATTTTTTGCTTTGTTACCATAAAATTTATTTAAACAAGACACTTAGGTTGGATGGACACCCCCCCCCCCCCTCAATACGTAACATTAAACATTAACGGAGAAAACAGTTATGTCGACCGAACAGAGCTTTTTAGAAGTAAGGACAAGCTCAGTGATGGTTTAGTTTTGAATTTTGTATAATTATGTTTTATGACATATTGATTCGTTCAAACACGATCACAAAGAAAGTTGAGACAAAGCGAAGACGAAAAAATAAGACATCAAATGAAAAATTATGTGCATGTGAAAATTTTCCCAAAAGTAAAGAGATTAAGCATAAAAGGAGTATTCTGAATCAATAACTTTTGGTGAAAAAGGAGGGCCCGGACCATCACTGAGCTCCCGTGCCCCCCCCCCCTCTAAATCCGCCACTGGGTTTGATTTTTTATTCATTCATATTTCTTCCTTTTCCTTTCGCGTTTTGTGCTCATACATCCTTCATTTATCTATTACAGCTAGATTATTTGTAGAATTAATCATCAGGAATGCCGTTACAAATGTACATATACTTTGATGTCATTTCGTTTACAAATAACCATTCACATTAAAAACCAAATTTCGGTGCGTTTTTGGGGGATGTTTGTATTACAAGACAGCTAAATATATATTTTTTCTACATATTTCTATCCCCTCCTCTTCCGCCAGATATTTCTTCTATTCTGTTAAATTAAATTACATGTACGTCTGTCAGTCTTTTAAGGGTCAACACTTAACAGTGTCGGTACAGCAAGTTTATTTCTCATGACTGTTAAAACGCGGAAGTCTCTGAAAAATAATCAAACAGGTGAAAATAACCAAAGAACCCCAGATATAGCTAATCCAGTCTTTTCAGTTTAGTATGAAAAGAAGTAAAAAAAATCTTTCAATTTTTTTTTTTTTTTTGCGTTTTTAATTTGTTTGTTTTTTTTTAAGATACAGTCTCCCTGAAAAAATAAATTTAAGTGAATTTTATTACCAAGGGTCTAGATTGAGGAAAAAAGGAGCCATAAAAAGTTTTATTTGACAGTTTGCAGTAACGACCATAATATTGCCGAATTTGTATTATATCTCTCTTGTAAAAATGCAATAAATTGTAGGTGGCGCCAGTGGAATGAATTAGAGCTGCGCACCCCAAATTCAAAATTATGTTTTCAAACGGCTGTAACTGCTAATGTATGCGTTAGATTCGTCTGAAAATTTGAATTTATACAAATGAGAATGTAAACCTTCATATGTCGCAGGGGATAGGCAGGGGGGGGGGGGGGGGGTTACACCCTACATCTTTAATTAGCAAGGGGTTGAAATTCAATTATAAAATAATTTCATTTTGATAAGAAGATTTGCAAATACTATAACACATTATCGGATGTTTGCACCGTAAAATCAGTATTTGCCGTCCGCAAATATATAACGTCAGCATCTACTGTCCACGTAGCTCACAAATCAGAAAAAAATGAATTTTTTTTCTACTTCGTCGGCAAATGTTCTGATTAAAATTAATATAGGGGATAAATCTCGAAGTCTTGCAACTAATAGTGTAAGTCTGTACGACCAATACTTTTTATTTATTTATTCATTTTTTTTAAATTTATTATTATCATTTTTGTCTTGTCTCGCTAGTTTCCGATCACTATTGATGCTGTCTTCGTTATGCAAACTTATTTTTTTTAATATTATGTCAATGACATTTATCTACATATGTAACGTGAAGTTACAGATACATACATGTATATCTGCCAATTTTATTTTTAATGTTTATTTTTCGTTTGCACACCTTTTGCCATAATTTTCCCATTTATTATGCAGAGCTCCTCGTTAAATTTTAACGAAATCGGTTACAGTTATGACTAGATTATGACTAGATTAAAACTTGTCATGATACTATATTACGCACTGGTTCCCGCTGCACACGGGAGGAGAATACGAGGGAAAATATCACTACTTTGAACGTAAACGAATGATTTAACGGTAAAAATTATATATATTTTTTTCGTTTCATTTCGTTTCTTTTCATTTCGTTTCTTAGTTTAAAGGCCCCCGAGTTTTACAGATATTATTAAGGAGTTACCTCGCTTCAAATGTTTTACCACAAGGAAAAATTTTTTTCGGTCTAAAAATGGAATGTGCAAATTTGTGCTATCTTTCTCTGTCCATTTATTGTTTTGAGTACATGAAACAAATCAAAGTGTTGTGCTTAATCATACCAACTTTGTCCAACAACCAAACAGAGATAAATAAAGGAGAAATTTCATGATTTAAAGTGATTTTTGCCCATTATGTTTATGAAGAAGCTCGAAATGCCCCGATTTCTGACACTTAGGGTACGAGTTGTCGTTACTCTCAGTCGAAACCTAGCGGTCGTTGAAAGGCCTATATCATATATTCTGAATTGGAAGTAACCGGGTGAGACATTTCCATCGAATTGAAGGGACGGGTGTTGCATGCAAGCAGGAGATGCTGGCTCCTCCCGGGCACCTGGCCCCATCCCTAGCTTGCTAGAGGTCCGTGGACGCTCAATTTTGTGCTTTATTGTGGGTGCTGTTGGGATTATCGTCAGGATCTTCTTTAACTCATTTGTAAATCAAAATTCATATAACATTGATCAAAATTTAATTTTTTTTCTATCATAAGCGATTTTCGACAATTTGCACTAATATTTAAGTACTTAGGAAACAATGAGAGGTCGATTTTAGGCATCCCCTGTTTGGCTAGCCGCAACCGCCGTCGATGTTCATGCACGAAAATGAAAACAATATTTACATATAAACATGCACAGCCCGAGGATATGCCTATATAGAAAGTGCTTTGTTTTAAAGATTTCAGCATTTCTCAAGGCTCGCTCTTAAAACAAAATGATGTACTACCACATGTCTTGTGATTTCATGAAACTTATACGAATTTTAGTGCCAGGAGAATGAAATACAAAAAAGCAATTCAAGGAAATGCTGTATTTTAAACGTTGATCAAATATGTAGGTCAAGGTCAATTGGTTCAACAGTATTGTTATCAGAAGGACAGTCTTTTGAAATAAAATTTATATGTAAGATATCATACCTCTACTTTAACGATTGAATAATCAAATTATTCAAATACGAATAATTAAAATAGTCCTAGAAATATTCAAGGTCAGAGGTCAATGTCATTTTGAGGCTGAAAGAAGTTTTGCTTGAAAATATTAAAAAGAAACCAGATCCGTATGAACAGCAGAGAAGACATAGCGGTCACCATAGAACCATCAATTGCAATGTAAACTTCAAAGATATGGTCAATCTCAAATCTTAAAAAAAGCTTCAATCATCCAGGTCCAAAGGGATAGGGCCACGAAGCCCGATATTGGCCCCAATTTTGACCACTGTACTTCATTGAACCTATCTGTGATTTGACATTTTGAAACGTCCTCTACTCAATTACGAATCTATCTTTTGTCAACAAAACAAAAAAAGAGCTTGTAGCCCTTTGAAAAAAGGTCATATTCCGCGAAATTGATGCAAAAACTACATATTTCTATTATATGAGCGATGGCCGCATGCATATACTAAGATGAAAAAAAAAATTTGTGAAAGGTTATCATTATATCCTTGTGTCATAAACGTTTTATCTCAGTTAACGCATGCGGCCACATAGAATTCTTCCACAAAAGACAAAATACCCAGCAATTTTCGTCATATTTTGTCAAAAATGTCAAAATGACGTCACTTCATGACGTCATTACAGTTAAATGGAACTTTGTTTGGTGATATTTTCCTTTTTATTAAAAGCGGTTAACATCCGTGTATTTTCATGAGAAATGTCAAGTATTTCTCATGCAATTTATTTCTAGAAAAAAAATCGAGCGCCGTTTAGGGGTCTCTTGGCCCAGTTATAGAGCCGTTTTCCCCCATAGCAGATTTTCCCATCGGAAAAACTGCTATATAGTAGAATTTCCTACACGGGGGAGATTCTACAATAAGGTCAAGTTTCCAATTTTACCGTTCTCACTCAGAATTTTATTGCCATTACAAGTAGCGTAGCAGATGGTAAAGGGGGAATATCTACTATATAGAAAATCATCTTCCCTTGTTTTCTTGTCATTTACTCACTACTTAGTAAGAAAGTCAATGACTTCCCCCAATATGTCAGAATGTTCACATGCAAAGCTCTGAAGTCCCTTACCGACAAACCCGGAAGCCGGACATTTTTATAGGAAACGGATACAGAAATTGAGGTGAAATAATGATAAATGATAAACAGCTCTTGTATACTACATGTACTATATAGTAGTTAAAGAGAAAGTTTGAATTTGGTCATAACTAATGATTTTTTTTAGGCGTTATGATATGCTCATTGATAATTCGCAACATTCAGTTTCTTGGTTTTCCCCCTGTTTATGCAGATCTTAAAACAAAGGTATGTGGATACATTTTTTTGTGAAACAGGTAAAGGTCCGATTTTAGGTACATAGACCTATTTGTTACATTTTCAGTTTTCTGGATTTGTTTTGCCATTGCTAATATTGCTAATGAATTTGAAGACGTTAAACAATTGAACTCTTTTTCGGAACATCTTGGTGTAGTACAGACCAAATCTTTGTCATACTTTATTAACCTTTTTACTTTTATCATACTTTATTAACTTTTATTAACAAATACATTTATTTAGTTTGAGTTCATATTTGAACGATTTAGATTTATATCAGTACGAGACTTTTTCGGAAGGTGTATCAAAACCGATTTGATATGTACCAGAGAGAATCATGGTATGCTAGCATATTCTTTAAAGCCAGAGTCACACAGTGTCGACTTGGCTCTCAGATTTTCCCTCGACTTGAAATTTTTCAGAAGTCGAGAAGGTTGGCGTTGAGATGTTCCCGTTTTGTCATTCAACGACTCAGCCCCGGCATAGCGCTGACTAATATGACGACATAGATCCGAATTCACGTCCATTGACCTCTGACTTGTTCCAGCTTGGCAACGATCTGTCCCGATTAGCCCCAACTTGCGCAGATTTGGTCCCAATCCATAACGTTCTGGCTCGACTGAACTCCGACCTATGCAGATTGCAATGCGACCTTTACGGACTTGACCCCGACCTATGCCGACATGACCCCGACCTATGCCCACTTGACTCCGACCTATGCCCACTTGACCCCGACCTATGCCGACATGACCCCGACCTATGCCAACATGACCCCGACCTATGCCGGCATGCCGTCGACCTACATCAACTTCCTTCACATGTCAATTTACAATTAACATGTTTTGACACGAGTCCAATGTCTTGGAATTCTACAATTGGTTCGAGTTTTGGAATTTAATTCTTTCTCTTGGGTTCTTTGATAATACTGACACTAAATCATTCAGGGTGAAATGGTATAAAAATAATGGCTCTAGTCGGGGTCATTCGGTATAAGATCGGCATTTATCAGGCAGGTCGGGACAAAGTTTTGTTTGAAGTCTGCGTAAGTCTTTATTAGTCGGTGTTATGTTCGAGTGAAGTCGAGGTGAATCGTAATTATGTCGAGAGGAACGTTTGCACCATATTGAACATATTATGTAGGAGTCCAGTCGAGACATATTATCATGAATCAGGGCTACGTCTGCGCAAGTCGGGGCTTATCAGGACAGGACAGGTCTTTGGTATGATGGGACATGTCGGATGTAAGTCGGCGTGAGGTTGGGACAATGTCGTCATTAACTGACTTGCAATATACTACAGTAGGAATTCAGAGGAGTAACTCGCTATATTTGAAGACTGACTTCATACATGTAGTAGTCATTTTTCCCCGGGGAACAATCACTATATAGCAGACTTTTCCCGAGGGAAGACTGTATATAGTAGACTTTCCCCGGGGAAGATTCACTATATAGTAAGCTTAAATTGCCCAGGTTCCTCGTATACCCTGCTTGGTATTTCTATCGCTTCTAGAACGTGTCTACCACTCAGCTGCATTTCTTTACAAACTGGCATGGAAGACACTTTTTAAAGTCAGTTTGTCAACAAATAGTATTTTCCATACACACATTTCAAAGACGTGCGGTATGACAGTTATTTTTATAACAGGCTCATGATGGAGACTAGCTAATGCAGCTGTCGGAAATCGAGCAATCAATACAACCTGTTCTCATACACGTTTATTGCATGAAGCATGCGTGATTCTATCGTAAATTTAGCGAATTTTGTGAGGTATTATGTCCCTTGAATCAACAGTTTGTGGTTTCTTGACATTTAAAAATGTTAAAGGAAAACTATCTCAGATATATGTTGCTCAATATAGTCATGGTATCAGTACCTTATATGTAACATATGTCCGGCGGGGTATCATTGATCCTTAGATCAACAATAAATTTCATTTAGATTAAACTACATGATGTCTCATTTTTGAGATAAAAATCCCAAGCTAAGTTTGGTATCCATTTCATACGCAATAGCTGATGAAGTAATGTATCCCCTTCCACATCTCAACTTCATTTTGAACCGTCTGTTTCTTACAGATCTACCGAGTAGGTCAATGTACCCTAGCTAACAGCAAAGGAGATTGGCTTTGTGGTGTTAATCCCTTTCCCCCACAGAAGAAGTATTGAAAAAATCTTCTTTTCCAATCAAGGTTTCAAACAGATAAAATTGGAATTACATTTTCAAACAAAACGGTCGTTCATCGTAAAGGGGAGGGGAAAGATTTGGTGAGGTGGATCGGGGTGTTGTGAGGACCCATTTGGGATGGAGGCCTTTTGATATACTCCACGCCAATTCTATACTCAAAGTCTGTATCCGCTCCTGTTTACGTCAATCCTTTAAGGTATTCTGCTGATAGAATATATGCAAAAAGGACAAACAATCAATGTGGCACAAACTATGCTTCACTTCCTACACAGTGCTGAACGGGAAAATAATAAACCTTTAAAAGCGCCGTGGAAATCTCATGACAATGCTCTTGTTTACAAGTCTGTTACTGCAATGGGTGCCATTCATGGATGTTCCTTTAATTTGATTGAGCATCCGCCTTATTCACTTGATCTTGCACCGTCAGACTTTAATCTATTCCATAAATTGTAAAGCAACTATTCATGGCACCAAATTTTAGTCCGATGATGACGTTATACTTGCAGTGGATGGTTTTCTGACCAGTTCAATGTGGTATTGAGGCACTTAAACACCAGTGACAAACATAAGGGGAATATAATAGAAAAGTGATGCAAAATGTTTGATAAAAGTCAGATTATATCAATCAACCTTCGTATATACCACAGTGTATTGCTGGAGTCCAGTGAAATGACATACAGGGATTATTTAACTTGGAAGAGAATTCCATGTAGATATTTTACCAAAATGTAGAGACAAAACCGAAGAAAATTGAAGAAAAAAAAAATGAATCGCAAGCGATGTAAGTCCCCTATAGGCATTAATCCATGTCCTTCAACTCTACCTTAACCTTTACTTACACCAAAAGATGAATCCAACATCAAAATAAGTTCAATATCTGTATTAGAAAAAGGTCTGGAAATCAGGGGAATTTATGAAATGTGCTATGAGACCATATGCTTCGTAAGACAAATGAATTAAACCCAACTTCAACTTATCTTTTATCATACTATAATGTATCTGCATGCAGCTCAATATCTACAACAACAGGCATGAAAAGACAGGAAACTGAGAAGTTCATGAAATATTCTAAGTCCAGGGGCCATAATTCATGTAGAAACTTGATTTGTATCACACTGAAATATATTCATATACCAAAAATGGTTTCAATATCTGCAATACCATGGAAGAAAAGTTCGGAAAACTGAGAATTTCATGAAATAGGCTAAGTCCAGGGGCCATAACTCTTGTAAAAATAAATCAATCGGAACCAAACTAAAACTTGAGCTGTATAACACTAAGATGTAATCACATATAAAAAATATTTTAATATCTGCAATACCTTGGAAGAAAAGTCCGGAAAACTGAGAATTTCATGAAATTTGCGAAGTCCAGGGGCAATAACTCTTGTAAAATGGGTCAATCGGAACCAAACTTAACCTTGATCTGTATCACATTGAGAGAAACTCACATACCAAAAAAAAAATGAGTTTGATATATGCAACGACAGCGAGAAAAAGTCTGGAAAACTAAAGTGTGACGGACGGACGGACGGACAGACAGACATACAGACGGACGGACGGACAGACAAACGGGGTCGAAACTATAAGTCCCCTCCGGCGAGCCGGTAGGGGACTAAAACTGAGTCTACCTCTGTAACATTTTGTTTGTGTATCATCTATGATACACTGGGCATTAATGAGTGGTATTTCTAAATCTTTAATTAATTTCTATTCCTTTAATTTGTTCTAAAATCATATGCATGAATGATATTTAATGGGATTATTCTATTAATGACTAGATAGCCTTTACTTGTTCAAGTTATACTTTTTTCAACGATTGGAAGACGTTGAACATTGTCATAGAATAATTATCGCCTTAATATTAGCTCAATTAATATATACCGTACGGTAAACCCCGAAACGCGAAGATTTCCAAAATTTCAGACTTTTATTTAACGACATAGAGTTTTAAGTTTTAGATTCAAGCAAATTTTAATAGCTCAAATAATAACTTTTCTCTTAACTTTTTTTTCTAAATGTTTTATATGTTGTATATATATATATATATATATATATATATATATATATATATATATATATATATATATATATATATATATATATATATATATATATGGTACACACCACTTCATTTTTCCCCTTAGAAACAAAATGTTGCAAGTAGTTCAAATTTTTCTCTAGTTTGACCAAACTAAGGGGGTCCCATACTCCTAGACTATTTGTACTTCCTACTAAGGGTCAACGAAATCCCTTTAGGGGACGACCATTTGTTCCTGATAGGGGGGGGGGGGGCTGGCAGTTTTTGGAAATATATATTCTTAAAATGTTGAAATCTGACCTGAACTATAGTAGGATGTACCCGGAAAAACTGCTATTGGGGAAAATGGCTCTTTAACAGTCCTACCCCTTTTACGTAAAAATTTTGGTAACAACAGAAAGGTATCATCGTTAGAAATACACATGTGAAATATTAAAACCTCATCACTTACCAATCAAAAGGTCAAGGTTAGTAGGTCAAAAATTAAGGTATGTGTAAAAAGATCTTCTCACAAGGAATACACGTGAAATATCAAAGCCCTATCACTGACCAATCAAAAGATATTGGTTGTGACACCCTAAGTGTGACAGACAGGCAAAAAGGCGAACGGAGGACAAACTAAATTACTGACGGACAACGGAAAAAGTAATCCCTAAGTATCGCTATACTTCGCAGGCGACACAGAAATGAGTCTTGCATCAAAGGGATTTATCTTAAAAAATAGCAGTGTTAGATATTTTCGTGTTGCCACCAAAGGTTTTCTGCAAAAATTGCAAAACAAAAAAATATTCGGCGCTTAGATTAACCTTAGTAAATATACCTGATAAACCTGATACCAAAAGTCATCATTATGAATAAAATTGCCATATATGCTGTGTTTCTAAATAATTTTTATAGTAATTCTGTAACCAACTGTTGGTGATAAGTAGGGAAGTTTCTCAAAACTAGCTTTAAGTAAGGTAGACAGCCTCATTGTAAAGCATACATTTTTTTTCGCATAGTTGACCAACTTTTATCAAAACTTATACGAAAAAAAAAAGAAAACAAAAAGAAAAGAAATAATACACCTATCCTGTTACATGTACATCTTCCGGTTTCACTTTAAGACATAATAATTTTCACACTCTTTGGCCATTTTACATTGTTTAGATTGAGGATCACTTACGAGGGTTAAGTACCCGAAACGTGCATGTCTGGTCCATGCTGCAAATTTATCAGTTCTTAAATGATGCTATTGAATTTGAAGACGTTTAACAATTCACCACATGGGTTGTCTAGGGAAGCATACATTTGTATAGAATAATGTGTTTTTTGTCGCCATAGAACTTTCTACATTTGTATACAGACATAACCTGATCAGACAGTGCATGTATTTTAGATACTGTTTTCATTTTCGTACATGAACATCGACGGATGGTGCGGCTAGCCAACAGGGGATACTTGCTTAGTCTTGTTGGAGATCCCCTCCTTTCTTACTCCTCCCGGGTACCTGGTCCCACCTCTAACTTGCTAGGAGCCCGTCGATGCTCAATTTGGTGCTCTATTGTAAGAGCTATTGAGATTACCGTTAGGATCTTCTTTAATTCATTTATTCATCATACTTGCATGAAAGTCAAACACGAATCCAAAAATAACATTTACATGTAAAACGTCTTCAAATTCAATAGCATCATTTATAAGCGGATAAATTTGCAGCATGGACCAGACATGCACGTTTCGGGTATTTACATGATATATGCATAACTTCCTTATCCCTAAACACTCTCGTTCCCCTGTTTCAAAGTCATGTTAATTTGTTTGTTTGACTATGACAATTTAATAATTTTATTTCTTGAGTTTTTGTCAAAATCCATGACATATCCCTAATTTTGAGATATACATTTTATATTTGACATTGTTTCTAATATGTAGAATTTACTGTTTAGTGACATTTCTCACATACAATTATTTGAATGTTTTAATGCAAATCTGATTGAATTGTGTTTCTTTCTTTTACAGAATAAACCTCTACAGAAAGGTGTATTCAAACAGCAAAGAGAAGAAAATGAAGGAAACATATTTAATATGCTTATCAAGCTGTATTATAGCCTTCATCTTTGTTTTGCAGTTTACACGAAATCATTTTTCAGGTAAGCAAAAAAGAAAACCCTAGGGAAAATAAAAAACAAAAATGTTATAAAGTCAAAGAATTATTAATTCAAGACCACCCCGCCCACCCCTTTCTTCAGTAGTTTTCCATTTTAAGAGTAAGCTTCTATGTATATTCTGTTTTCAAATTAGAGAGTGTAGGTGTGTTGATGTGGTTGCTGAAACCATTCTTGTATGTCTGGTCCATGCTGCAAATGTATCTGTTCTTAAATGATGCTATCGAATTTTAGGACGGTTAACATTTCACCGAGATCCTCTCATTCTCTTATGTAATGTGGAACTAGAATGGCTTAATTCCTGGACTGTTTTATAATGTCCCACTCTCCAGAATGGTGGATGAAACTCTGCCATAGACCATTATAACCATCCAACCAAAGATTGTACTCTATGTCTTCCGAAATGGAAGTAACCGGATGTGACAGTTCTACCGAATTGAAGCGGCGGGTGTTGCATGGAAGCAGGAGATACTTACTCTTCCTGGATAGCTCCAATATCGGCAGTTCGCTTCTTTTCATATGGTGAAGGTTTTAGTTTGTTTGCTTTGGTTCCTGTTTTATCCTGATTTTGTATGCCTTCGGTTTCTGATTTTCTGAATTATCGATTTTGTGCTGTATACAGGGATATGGTCATTATCCATATTTGTCATTTTATGCTTTTTTAATAAGCCATTTATCAATTCTTTATTTTTTTCGATTGAATAAGCGTCCTTGTGTTAAAACCCCTAACATATATATCAATCAAAAATTAAAAAAAATAACATGCATCTATTGAAGAGTATACTGATACATCGCATATAAACAAATTATTTACAGTTTGGTATACACATGCGTCTTACATTTTACTAAACAGGAACGATGTAAATTTATTTTGGTCTATTAAGAATTCAGGGGATGTGATTGACAAAATGTAATCTGGAAATTCCAATGTCAATACGATCTCTTCATACGACTTCTCTATGTACAAAACACTTCCTCAGGACAAAATTAATGATCAATTATCTAATCTCATTAAAAAGTGTTGTGATCGATAGCGGAAAACTTACATTTGTACATCTGAATCGAAAGATTTCTTTTCCTCGACAGAGTACAAATCATACAAATCATGTACATGTAATGCCTTGATCTCTTGGACAATATTTATGTTAGATTTGGCGAGGATCTATACAAGCAGGTTGTAGAAATTCCTATGGGTACTAACTGTGCGTCTCTTGTTGCATACTTATTTTATACACTTATGAAAAAGAATTTATCCAAAATCTTCAAAATTGATGATCTGAAATGTTTCAATAATACTTCTAGGTATCTTGATGATATTCTAACTATTTACAATCTTGCTTTCAAATTATATATTACGTCACCTGAAAGAAGCTTTGTTTTGGCCTTTTATCAATGTGACATCAAATATATTTTTTTGCTATTTCGGAAACTAGCCATTTCACCAATAAATATCATCGAAATTAAAGGAGTTTAACATCTTAGCACCATCCCTCCAATGCTATTTTGAACATGGATTTTATTTGGATATGCTACTGAATCGACCCTACAGGACATTTGGAGCCGCGCTCTCTCTGTAATGTAAATGTAAAAATCGAACTTCAAAAAATTAAAGAGGGCGCTACTGAAATTATTTTTGGTGGCTCCGCTGAAAGCATCACTGATAAGAATTTAATATTCGAAACACGTGTCTGGTGCATGTAAATTGGTTTCTTCAAGAAGGTAGAGAGTTGGAACCCTTTGACATTATTTATATAAGAATGAAATTTATCCACAAGAATTAACAATGAGTTAAAGAAGACTCTGACGATAATCTCAACAGCACTCACAATAGAGCACCAAATTGAGCATCGACGGACCCCTAGCAAGGCAGAATTGCAAATAGAGAAACACCATTTTTGGACCTAAATTCGAAAATTTCTGTCTATTTACTTCATTTTTTTTTTCTCTCAACAATGTGTATGCCAATAAAATGTGATTTTTTTTTTGGATTCTGATCTTGGAAATTCGATTTGACTTTTATTCACTGATATAAACAAATAACATTTTAATCATCATTCTAGAAGAACTGAAACAAATCATCGGGAGACTTATTGAAGATATGAGGCATGTGAATCCACAATGGGACAGCGTTCCTTATGATAAGTATGGATGCTGGTGCAACAGTGCAAATAAAGGAAAAGTCATTGATGGCATTGATAGGTAAATATTGATATTATTCTAAAACAAGGAAAGAGACAACTATGAACATCGTATTTCAATACTTGGCATGAAAAATACCATAATTGCTCAGCTCATTCACGATATTTTTTCACATTTTGATCCTACGCGTTACATGATTAACTGAATTTATTTAGTTTTGTCTTTTTTCTTTAGACTTCAGGTCAGTCTTACCGAGAAATATAGTATTTTTTGTTGAAACTATGTTATAATATGGTTATATGCAATAAAAGAATGCTCAGTTCTTTTGGCCCTTGATCAATTTGACACCATACATGTATTTATTATTATGCTTTTTCGGTAACTTGTCATTTCACATTTCAAGAGGATGTCACTATCCGAAAAAAACGTGTCTGATGCATTAAGAGTGGTTTAAGATGTTCTTCAACAAGGTGAAGAGTCGGAACATAACCGCATTACTGAAATCGGGAGAATTTGGTTTAGGATGTCTCAAAATAACGCGATGAGGCAATGTTGAATGAAATATTCGTTGTCAAATACTATAGAATATTTCAATACATTTGCAATATTCGGGAAAATAAATGAACTTGGTAATTGCGTATGACGTCACGTAGTCGAATGCTAAAATGAGGACGTCACGCCTGTGTTATTTAATTTGCTCCTCTATTTCCAATATAATCATATCCCATTATACAGTTCAAAATCGATTGTTTAGGAAATCACAATCAAAGGCATACGAAGTCAGGATTAAGCAGGAACCAAAGCAAAAAAAAAAAAAAAAAAAAAACCTCCATCGCATGAAAAGAAGCGAACTCCAAATTAGGAGTGAGACCAGGTACCCAGGAAGAGTCAGCATCTCCTGCTTGCATGCAACACCCGTCGCTTCAATTCGGCAGAAAAATCACATCCGGTTACTTCCAATTTGGAAGTTTATTCTGTGGTTGGAAGGTTAAAATAATCTAAGACAGAATATCATCACCGTTCTGGACAGTGGGACATCATATTGTATGACAAGTTCCCCGTATCGACCGTAGAACTTCCTCAGTCACGATGTAAGTCGATCACAACCGTATCCCTCACTGAGAAGCTTACCTGAAAGACGCCGTTCATGTCTGGTCCATGCTGCAAATTTATCTGTTCTTAAATTATGCTATCGAATTTGAAGACGTTAAACATCTCAGATCAAAATCTCTAAATTTGCTACTTGCTCTGGCATAACGTTTCAATTTGAATATGAACACGCCATAAGCAGGCAATGAAGGAATGTTGCTACTCAGAAAGGGGAAGTTTGTGATGCTGAAACTGAAGTCGTCACGTTTGTCATAGAGTGAGGTGCTTATGTGAACATGGAAATTTTGCATTTGAGTATTTTTTGCGTATTTCGCGAATCAACGGACTTCGCGAATATTTCCCCTTTGCAAAAGTATCCCTGCTAGATTTTTGCAAAGGCAGTTATGTTTAATTCTCGAATGTTTTCCAAAAGCGTTATGTCTAGATTTAACAAGAGCCCCAGGGGTACAATGCTCACCGTATACCCATGCACACTAAAGTCTTTTAATCTACTAACATTGCATTATGATAGTGTCAGTGTCTGAATTTGAACCCACAACTCTCGGTCTACATGCACTTAAATCATTTTAAAAAGGAATCCAAAATATGAAATGAAACTTAAATATGACAAACATACATTGATTGAATGTACAAAACGGAAAAAATAGAAATGGAATAAAACGATATTTTAGTCAAAAATGAAATATAAGGTATTCACTGACAGATGATTTAAAAGTGCATAAAACGCCGACAAAATGGACAAAAATGAAAACGAAAGAAAGAAATTAAGGGTACCGGTGCCTGGACTTCGAGCCCACAACCCTTGGGTCCATGTGCACAGTTAACATATATATTCACACATTAAAAAATCATAAAAATTCCCCAAAAGAAGATAATAGCATGTAATATATATCAAAGTAAATAGTAACTTGAATACGAAAATCATGCACTAAATGAGGGCAAAAAGCTACACATTTGTAAAGTTAGTCAGAGATACAGTACAATCCATGCAGCGGTTATGGAGAAGATTTTTTTAACAGGGGTACCCTCTTGGGCCTATTTGACCCCGCCCTGGATCCTTCCCTGAATGGATCCGGACGAAATGACCAAACTCAATCTGAAGTAGGGGACCTTTAGTACTTCATGCATACCAATTTTCATCAAAATCCCCCGAGCGGTTTTGGAGAAGTCGAAAATATGAAAAGTAAACGGATGGACGACGGACGACGGACAAACCGGTATGACAACAGCTTACTTCGAGCGTTCCGCTCAGGTGAGTTAAAAGTCGTGATATATTTCCCTCGGCGAAAATAACAACATTTACAGTATCTAAAGAAGACTTAGTTTCAGAACTCGCATTGAAAAATTAAAGCTTGGCTTTTCTCCCACTTGAGACTGACAACTCTAAAAAAAATTCATAGGGTGAGATAAATCTGTCGCCATTGCTCTCATCCTCTGGTGTCATTGCTTGCTTTACGAATGCGACGTCGTGGAGATAAGTCGGCTAACGGTTGATAGTAACAGACGTTTACAAGAGGACGACGTGTGAGGAAAACAACAAAACACCACCGCGAGGGAGAATGGCCGATTTCCTTATCCTATTGTACAAAATTCTGCTCGTCCAATACACGTCTAGCCTCGTCATGGATTTGTAAAATTGCGCATCCCTGAACCAGAATAACACACAACCGTAAATCAACATAAAGTTGCTGTTTTCGCCGTCATCAGCGAAGCACCATTTCCCATTTATTGCAAGACAAGATTATATGGATAATATTGGTAATTGTCTATAATCACACATTGTTGGACACGTGAAGCAAAGAAAACACAAAGAGAAATTAATCGGAACGTAAATAACCGATATGATAACTATCTGTTAATTAATTCAAAATGAGAGGAATCTATTTGAACATAAGGTGGGTCCCTACTTGTGGATTTAACAGATAAATTTTGTATTGTAAAGTTATTTTCTGTACACAATCGTTATGGTCAAAATGACATAATGAACAAAGACATAGAAAGGTAATTTTGTTTTCATTAAAGATACAGTACATTATAGAAAGGTACTTTTGCCAAGTCATTCAGATTAAGGAATATCAAATATTCAGTATGTACTTTCAAAACTTTTAAGTACAGTAATAATAAACTAATTTTTAATTGTTTTGTAATTAATCTATCTGAATAAGTAATATAGAAGAAATGTAGCACATAAAATGATATTTTAAGACGTAAGTAAGTATGATATATTGAAAAACACAAGGGTATCCCCTTATGATTTGATTGCATTTTTGACAGCTGAAATAAACTATATTCAACATAACTCACAAAATAACAGAAAGAATTCCTTCATTTTGCATTATTTAATAAAATAATTATATAGACAAGGGAAAACACACGTACTGGTATACAATTTTGTTCAGGGCAAAGTTATGGCTTGAAAAATACCTCACAATTTCTCAGCAATTTTGACAAACTATTTCTATAACTACAAAGACAATAATTAAAAGTTCAAAAGAAATGAATTTGCCACTCTTTTATTGGATTTAAGTGTTGCCTATATAATAAGACCAAGAATTAGTGTAAAATCTTCCTGATGAAAAATATTTTGGGTATTAAATAAGGGCACCCCTACAAGAAGGGAGGGGATCTCCAACAAGAAGTTTTATAGCTTGTCTTTAAAATGTTGGAAATATAATAGAAAAAAATTATGACACTGTGAAGCACCATTTCCCATTTTGTTGCAAGACAAGATTAAATTGATAATATTGGTAATTGTCTATAATCACAGATTGTAACGTTGGCCTTTTTTCTTCAATATCCGGCGGCAATGAATCGATATAAGATAACATTTTCTTTATCATGAAATTAAGTACAAACAAAGGCTTTAAACATCATTGCAGCCGTCAGAAAATGTAGTACAACTTGATTTACTGAAGAGGTTTAAGTCACCGCATTTGAAGACGTGTAATATTTGTCTATTTTGAACTATGACAAGTGAAGCAAAGAAAACACAAAGAGAAACAAATCAGAACGTAAATATCCGATATGATAAGGTGGGTCCCTTCTGGTGGATTTAACGGATAAATTTTGTATTTCAAGGTTATTTTCTATACACAATGGTCAAAATGACATAATGAACACAGACATAGAAAGATAATCTTGTTTTCGTTAAAGATACAGTACTTATAAAAAAAGGTACCTTTGCTCATTCAGATTTAGGAATATCAAATGCTCAGTATGTACTTTCAAGCCTTCTAAGTTCAGTGATAATAAACTGATTTTTGATTGTTTTGTAATTAATTTATCTGAATAAGTAATATAAAAGAAATGTAGCACATAAAATGATATTTTAAGACGTAAGCAAGTATGATATATCGTCAAACACAAGGGTACCCTCTTATAATTCCATTGCATTTTTCACTACTGAAATATACTATATTCAACATAACTCACAAAATAACAAATGTGATTCCATCATTTTGAATTATTTCATAAAATAATTATATAGACAAGGGAAAACACACGTACTGTTATACAATTTTGTTAAGGGCAAAGTTATGGCTTGAAGGATACCCCGACATTTCTCAGTAATTTCCACATACTATCTCTATAACTACAAAGACAATAATCAAAGGTTCAAAAGAAATGTTTTTGATATTCGGTCACCTGGTCTCACTTCGGACTGTTGCTCAATCCGGGGTTCGCAACCGTTTTGACGGGAATTCTCCCAATTTTGCCTTGCCTTCTCGATTTTGAGACTGAAAAACGGTTAGGTACTTCTTTGATATTTATTCACTAGATTTAAGTGTTACCTATATAAAAAGACCAAAGATTAGTGTTAAATCTTCCATCTCCCTACAACTATGAGGAAGTATGATATACATTTTCATGAAATAAGTAGTCGAATTTTAAAAGTATTCTTCAAAAGATAAAATTTTAATTTAATGTACATGTAACACAAATTGATCAGTAGGGAATGTTTATTGCACAAATACCTGAATTTAATCATAATATAACTGCTGGGAAATGAAAAGCCTTGGTCGAGTAGGGAGCTACCTTATACTATTCACTATACAGATTTTGTTCTGAGATCTAGGCGTCTTTCAGATAAGCTTCTCAGTCAGGGATACGTTTATGGTCGACTAAAATCGTCACTGAGGAAGTACTACGGTCGATACGGGGAACTCGTCATACACTAAGATGTCCCATTGTCAAGAATGGTGAATGATATTCTGTCTAAAGGCCCCTTCACATATGGACGAAAGCCCTCCGACGTCAACTTACGCAAACTGGCGAATAAGGTTTTCGCGAAATTCGTTTCCGTTCGCATATCAACGTTATACATCGTTATCGACTTCGCACGGATTCGTTTGTGAGCGTCTTGATTCGTTCCGGTTAGTTCTGTTCGTCGTTAATTTTTTAACATGTTCAAAATTTCTCAGCGAATAAAATTTTCGTCTATCATTCGTAAGCATTCGTTTTAATGCGTTATAATGCGTTAATCATTCGGTACGCATTCGTTATATGTTCGTCGACCTTCGCAAGGGACTAGAATGTTACCTAATGTTTTGCATATTACACAACGTATTTGCATTCCAGGCGACTGAAAGCGCACCTTTGCGACATTTTACTTATTGTTGCGACCTGTAACGAATAGCGACGATGCGTAAATAATTCAATCGGAATTAAAAGGCGAATAAAAACGAATGATTGCGATAGGTTGACGATACGAAACGAACAGCAAACCTTTTAGTAATAATCATAACGAAGGGTTACCACTGCATACGAATAGCAACGAAAACTTTCGATGGCTTTTTGAAACATGTTACAAATTTATTTATTTTTATTGTGAAAAGGGAATTATTCTGGAAATTTCTCGTTCAAAATGGAGGATACATAACGTCTGGTTGTGTTACGACTGCACTAGCCCAGTAGGAAGTGCTACGGCAACAACTCAATATCTATCAGTATATCTGATGCCGTATCAGATGGAGAAGAGAAGCCAGAGCAGGTCGTATCTGGAGAAGACCATGGTTACATCACGACATGTAATGCCAATTTGGAATTTATGATCAACTCATGGTTGAGCTCAGGAGAGAAAATCCTAGAACCTTAAAAAAATTTGACTTTTTGGCTGCACATCACTGCTTCTGAACCAAAAAACAAAAAAGCAAAAAAAAAAAAAAAAAAAAAAAAAAAAAAAAAAAAACAGAATTGATAAAGAAACTATACTCCCAACACAATTCAGTCTTAATGATTTTCTGTTTTATGGGTGTCCTTGACCTTAAAAGAGATTAATAAGAATATATTTTTCATATTAATATTAACCTGAAACGAAAAGTTCGTATCTATAACCTTGACCTTTAATACTGAATTACCGTTGAATACCTTTGAGAGAAAGCTCAGATCATGCAAAACAATTTGTGAAGTTCTGAATTAGTATTTTCATATCCTATATTATCATTGGTTAACATATGACCTTAATCTTTAAGAAATTGCCCATTTTAGTGACATGTCCAAAAGCTCACAATCAAAATCAATTTGTCGATGTATGATGATAGTATGAACAGCCTATACATAAGAAGTTAAGTGTATTTACACTGTAATCCCCTCTTGATTATAATTATAACTCATATATTATAAATTATAGAATACTTGGATGTATTTTTCTAACATATTGTATATATTCTTTCATATCATTTGGGCAAGAAATACATTTTAATTAATGTTTCAAATATTCTATGAAGTAAATGCTATAATTTAGCTATAAAGTTACCTTGACTTCTGAACGACATTAAGTGACCTTTGACCCAAAGTGGCGCGTTATTCAAATGAACAAACGTCTGAAAAAAATCTAATTCTGATGTATACATATTAAATAAGGATGTACATGTATGAGCTCAAACGTTCAGATAGAGAGGTTGACTAAATGATGGACTTAAAGACCAGCTTTTTTCGGTGATCATAAAAACATCAATAATTTGCTTTCAGCAGCTGCGGATAGCTTCGGAAGAGTTCGTATCGATTCGTAACGCTGCGTAAACTTTCGCATATTTACGCTCCTAATCGCAAGTGAAAAAAAATAAATACACAATGCTAATTCTAATGTATCAAAGCGTAACAATGCGCAGTGCTTCGTTTCTTATTCGCAATTGGCAGTTCCATTGCGTTTGTATTTCCTTATGATCATATTTTTGAACACCGTTTTCGTTCAAAATTCGTCAAGTTTGACAAATTTGACTCATTCGCCAGGCTTCGTTCTATGGATTCGTCTATATGTGAAGGGGCCTTTAAGACCATTTGAACCATCAAACTACAGACTATACATGTAACTTCCGATATTGAAGTAACCAGATGTGATATTGCCTCCGAATTGAAGCGACGGGTGTTTCGTGCAAGCAGGAGATACTGATTCTTCCTGGACACCTGATCTCACTCGTAATTGAAGTTCGCTGTTTTTCGTGTTATGGGTTTTTTTTTTGTTTGATTGCTGTTTTGGTTCCTATTTTATCGTGATTTCGTAAATGTCTCTGTAATGTAAATGTAAAAATCTAACTTCAAAAAATTAAAGATGGCACTACTGAAATTATTTTTGGTGGCTCCGCTGAAAGCATCACTGATGAGAATTTGATATTCGAAACACGTGTCTGGTGCATGGAAATTGGTTTGGAATTTTCTTCAAGAAGGTATGGAGTTGGAACCCCTCGACATTATGCCTTGTTCGTGTTACCCTGAATTGTTGATTTTGTACTGTGTATTGAGATATGGTCATTGTCAATATATGTCATAGAACAGTATTGTAGATAATAAGAATAAAAATACGGTACACCGGACATGTATGTTTTGGATAATGAGTCATAATAGAATTTTTTTCACCGTGACGAACTTCGCACTTCGTACTTCGCAATTCGAACACTGAAGAATCAGTTTCGAAGCTGCCGTTCACGTATAAATTCATTAGCGCAGTCATTTACATTTTGATTCATATACTCAATTGAATAGGTAAATTGGACTTCCTGTACAACTGGTGCGCATTTTCGGCAACCCACTAATAAAATTAAAGTGCGAAGTTCGAAGTTCGTCACGGTGAAAAAAGTCTAATTAGTACATCAGTTGCAATACTAGCCAAAGTGATTCTCAATAAAAGAAATCATTTAATGCAAAGCCCCATTCTTTTCTCCAAATCTAAGGTTTCTGTTTTGTTATAAGAAACATTTGTATGTTAAACAATATAGTGAAAACTACATTTCAGGAAAGATAAATAACGCGAAAAATTTCTTTCTGCAGGTGCTGCAGAAACCATTTTTAAAGCTATCAGAACCTTATAACAACGCTAGGCTGTTCAGGCGATGCAAGCAAATACTCATTCACAATCGTGCCTGGAGATATAAGATGCAGTATGTTTTTTTTCCATTTATGAATATATCAAGGACATTGATAGGGCATATAATTTTATAGTTGTTTCTTAAATAAAATATGCATAACAAAAAACAAAAACAAACAAAAAACAAACAAATATATTTTTGTCACATATCATGGGTGTGTGGGGGGGGGGGGGGGCGGTGCCCTGTTCTCTGACTCGTTCACGATTCGTTATTGTCATATTTTTGTTTTATTTTTCTGCGAATTGCGAAGCAATATCCGGTATATGAAATGCAGAAATGCAGAAGTCGTCCGTTGGTCTAGTCCGGATTATCAGGACTCTTAACATATGAATATGTAGAGTCCTGACTGGGTCCATTGTCTCAAAGTATATCTGCGCAAAAAATTGAAGACGATAGTAATTAAAATAATTTGAGAGCTTTCATGGAAAATTCTTCGGTCCATATCTATTCAAGAGGCTATCAGCTCTTACTTTGCATGGATAATTTATCCCAACTAAGTCCACATACTTTAATACACACTTTTCTCACTGGCCTCTCCAAATTTCCTCTGTTTTTTATGTTGGGCGAACTCGACCAAATTACTAAGTCAATCCATCCTTGTTTCCGGTTGCCCAACCAATGTAGACAGTTTTTCAGATTTTCGTTGTGC
This sequence comes from Pinctada fucata, assembly GCA_028142955.1. Lineage (NCBI taxonomy): Eukaryota > Metazoa > Mollusca > Bivalvia > Pterioida > Pteriidae > Pinctada > Pinctada fucata. The sequence goes on along the minus strand of AP027111.1, from coordinate 41,570,318 downwards.
AATCTGTGTGATACTGGCCAATTTTCAATCCATCCTTTGGATAAAATGGTATATATTTCCTCCAGACATCGCCATCTATTCGTTTGGAACATTATTTCGACATTTTATAGCCATATCTTAAGGCTTTGTCGGACTACAGTATCTGGTCAGAGGAAATCGGGAACTAGTGTACCATATGTGTTGCATCGGCTGACATTCGGTCAGGTGACATTGCAACTAGGTGGTCCAAACAGAATGCCCAGGTGTTTTTGGTCATTCCCCTAGGATCAGTGGTTGTTTTACTCTGAGTGCTTCGGTTTCTTCCACCAAAACAGCTCGGTTACTGACATTCCACCGGAAACAAGGATGGAGTGACTTAGACATTTGGTCAAGTTGTCTCAACATAAAAAATGGAGGAAATTTCACACAAAAGAGGAGAGGCCAGTGAGAAAAGTGTTTATTAAAGTATGTGGACTTATTTGGAATAAATTATCCATGCAAAGTAAGAGCTGAGAGCCTCTTGAATAGATATGTATCAAAGAATTGTCCATGACAGTGCTTGAAGTATTTTTATTTACTTCGCAAATTTGACACGACTTGGACTGCACTATGAGACAAGGGACCCAGTCAGGACTCTACATATTCATAAGTTAAGAGTCCTGATAATCCGGACTACCGTCGGTCCTTCCATCCGTCGATGTGTCAACATCTTAGTTTAACTGTTGCATTTAAGTCCTTTTTTAAAGAAAACTGTTTGGAGAAGTAAATTGAAACTTCACATATTGATATACCATGATGGGACGAATCAAACGCAGAAACAGATTTTGACCTTGACCTTGGGATATAAAATTCTTGATTAGTGTTTTACCATTTATATTGGGAGAAAACTATGAGGAGAATTGACAAGTAAATTTACATAATTATTTACCACAACCATTACTTTCATCTTGACCTTGACCTAGTGACCTTGACCTTGAAGTTTGACCTCTTTTCTAAAAACAATTACCTTGACCATACCTTTTGGATCTTAAGTGGTAAAGATTTAATATTTGTCATACAAACTCCTTGTAATAAGATCTTTCATTTGTGACCTTGACTTTTGAACATGACCCACTTAAAGAAAACAATAACCTTGAATAACAACATCTCTTGAACATGTTGAACCTGAAGGTGAAGGGATTTTATATTTCACATTCCAACCGTCACAAGGAATAATGTTTTATGGGTTTAATGATCAATGAAATTGCATTTATCAATTGTAGTGACATTATTTATCGAATTTATTCAGGTTTGTACTACTTACTTATAATTTTAATCATTCCGCGGCCAAGAAGCGAAATTGCTGGTATCACTAAGACAGACATTAGGATGGGTTTTGTATTCTTTTTTCGTCCTTCCTGCTGGGATACCACGCAAGATATAATTAGCAAGACGCGATTTAACAGCGCCACCTGCAATGAATTCCACAATGCCTTATGCATTTGAACTGGAGATGGTACATTTGACAAGTTGTATCGTTATCTCCGTCTGTTTGTCCTTTTTCTTTTCGCATGGGGAAGTTCTGTTCTGTTTTTCTCCCCAAAAAGTCATAAGCCTTTCGGTTTTGCTTATTGGAATCCGGTTTCGGCTTTTGTGTTTGAGTTTCTTTCACTGACTTGACCTTAATATTTGGAATACTCTTCATCTAAACTTGACAATATCTCTTAAACGATAAGCGGTCTTGCTTTCACAATTTCCATTAAGATTCGTTATGACAAGACCTTGTAAGAGATACTATAATTTGAACCTTTTCCTTAAAATTAGCTATATCTCTTGAATTAAAAGGGAAGGGGCTTTAACATCTGACCGATTCTTTATGTGAATAATACTGTAGATAAAGTTGGTATTCATCAATTAAAACTGGCACTTCGCAATCTGACCATATCGCCTTTCGGTTTTTTTAATCAATAAATATAAAACATATATTCTACGTTTTTACGCTATAGAACGGTTGAATATAAGTCGTTCCTTTTTAAGGCTACGATTTTTTTTTCTGATTTTTTGTATAAACTGAACGTTTTTAAAAGTTTTTATTATAAAGTATTGTCTATCTAACTATGATTATATCTTCTTTTTTCAGTTGAATACAACAATCTATGTCGTAATGAAGTCTGTGAATGCGACATCACCTTACTGAAATGCATAACAGATCACATGACTGAGTATAGATCCGAACATTATTTGAAAACCGTAAATCATCTATGCGACGATACTTAATAAAACTCAGAAAAAGATGATCTGATTGCTTAAATTTACAGACAGCCTTACATGTAATATTATCTTGTGTGTTTGTTTGTTTCACTTTTTTTTTTACTTTTTACTATTTATACTTTTATATCTTCAACACTGTCTCACGGTTTATACTGTATTTTTTGGACGTATCATATTCAGTCTTTTCGATTTTACAGCCCTACGTTCGATTTGTGCAGGTATCTGACGTAAAAGCATTGTGACGTCATTTAATTCCTTTGAAAACGTCATATTTGTGACCCTGTTTCCCGAATTTCATGCTGGTTTCCATAGAATTTGATGACGTCACAATGCGTTGACGTCAGATACCTGCACAAATGGGAAGTAACTCTGTATTTCGAAAAGACCGAATTTGCATCTGTTAGTCAAATGCGACAATTAAGAAAAATTAACAAATGTATATGTCTGAAATCAATCGTCTGTTTTCTGTCTTTTTGCACATGTACCATTATTAACGTATGCATTTTTAAGATAAGACCATTAATTCTTTGTGTTCAAATCATGTCACATGCTTTGAATGTCGGAACCACAAAACACAGTACGTTTATCCCTATTCTAATTTATGTGACATATTTTAACTCTTTATACTCCTAAGAGGGTATCAGGTATCGCTTTGAAGGTGACGTCGCTATGGAGGACTAACAACGACCAACAGAATATTATTGCGCTGCAAAATAAAAAAAAATACAACTTCTTAGTGTTTATTACAATGGCGAAGTATGTCAAGCGAGTCGGTTTGCGGCATGTATATTGTCATTATACATGCTTGTAGAAATCCTTGAACCAATCAGAATGCATGAAACAAACAGAATGAATAGGAATGCAGTATTTGGTATGCCTCCCGATTTTTGTATCCATTTACAAATCCATTTACGTGTTCCTTGCGTCTGCGTCATGCTGTCTGTTTGTATTTTCATAAAACAAATATCACAGTGACGAGGTTTTTTTCCACCACAATTGTGCGTTCTTCTGTACATGTGGGTAATCGGAAAAGTGGGATGGTTGTGCGCACGTATTCCGGATACCCAAACCGTCTGCTACCTGCTTGGCAGATGACCGTCAAACGTCGGCACCGGTTGCCCATTTGTCTTGTTGGTTTATGTGTGGTCTTTTGTGTTTGATGTTTCTATGTTGTGCATTGTTGTTCCATGTCACTTTTGCGAATCTTTCTTTGCGTGTCTGCTCCGTGTTTTGCATTGGCTGTTTATGCGTTTTGTTGTGGGTGATGCAGCCTGGTGTTGTTGGAGATCCTTTCTTTAAAACGTACCAACATGTGTGGTCTTAGCCATATGTGTGCTTATCCATATATCTATTAACTTTGCATATGTGTGGGATATCCCATTTTAAGGACCTATCCAAGTGTGTTGGCTTTTAAAGAAGTTTGGGTTTGCCCAACTCTATGGGTATATTAATTTGAATAGACGTACCATTTTGTATGATTTAATCCATATGTGTTTGCTTATCCATATGTATTGGTCTACCCAAATAGGTTGGATGATCTGATTTTTGTATACAATGAAAATGTTTTAGCCTTTCTTAAGAAAGAACACAAGACGGCGCTACAGAAATGAATTTAGGCGGCTCCTGCAAAATAACTTTGGCTGGAAGCATACCCGACGAGAATTTAAGAAATTTATTATTCGAAACACGTGTCTGGTGCATGAAAAATGGTTTGAAATTTTATTCAAAAAGGTATAAGGTTTGAGCACTTGCGTTTTATCGCAGTGCAGCACAACATGTACATTGTTTTGTCAATATTGAAATATATGATATGTTATAAAAATTCAGTGCACCATATTCGCATTTCAGCTAGTAATGTCTCATCAGTGATGCTCGAATCTAAAAAAAAGTGGAAATCCAAATAATATAGAATTATGAAGAGCAAAAGTCGAAACTGGCCTCAAAACTCTATCCATACGCAAGATCGTAGCTGCATCGCTTGCATACTGTTCGTTCTGATTTGCATTGAGTCACTTACATAAACCATTGTTCAAAACCTCAAATAGTTCAAAACAATAGAGAACAATGAAAGAGTGAGCGAAAGCATCCGTATAATCTTGGTTAGAAGTATTTTCGATATTCCGTATTAAAAAATCTGCTAAGGACAGACTTCACCTGGCCCTTAATAAAAAATACGACCAATTTTCGTCACGTTTGTAGGTAAATATTGAAGCCTTTTTTAAGAACACAAATTATACCAATTATCTCCTTTTCTTATGCAGAAATATCTGAGAATTCGTCGAAATGTCTTGAAATTCATAAATCAATCAAAAAATAATTTTCTATTTCATACAATATTTTGAGTAGAAATTTATAAATTACCAAGAAACATTTATGACAAGGTTTTCGCTTTCACAAACTAGTAAAGACTTTCTGGAAATTTAACAAAAATTATTGTCAACTTCTTTTAATTCTTTAAAATTATTGTCAACTTCGTCACAAACGGCAATTTGAACACCTCACTGTATGACAATTTCGTAACGATTTCAGCTTCCACATAACTAACTTCCCTTTCATGAGTAGCAAAATTCCTTCTTCTCCTGCTTATCGCGTTTTTGTTTCTCAGCTGATACGTTACGCCAGGGCATGTTCCAAATATTTCATCATAAGAGCCAGACGGCATGCAAGTAAGCTACTTGTTCAGGGTCATATCACACAACGGTTGAAATCATCATTGCGGAAGTTCATCGGTCGCTACGGGGATATCATTAAAGCATTTTAGATCCCAATTTACGGAATGATCAGTGACATTCTACATTGTGATTGAATGGCTGTCGTCATCATCAAACGAGACGTACTTACTGGTCTGTACATCAACAATCACCGAATTTGAGAAGTTTCCATGGAGCTGTTGCGACGAGTGTTACATGAAATCAGGAGACGCTGGCTCTCCCCGGGCACCTGGTCTCACTTAGGAATGTTGTTTGTTCCGGGGTTCGCAACCGTTCCGATGGGAATTCTCACGATTTAGCCTTGCCTTCTCGACTTTGAGACTAAATAACTGTTAAGTACTTCTTTGAAATTCGGACCGATACAGGCAACAGAGTATATTACTTTGGGTATTTCACAACCTGCATTTTATGGTGACATAATTAGCAAGATAAGAAGGATCAAAGATACACAACATAACTATCTAAAATGCGTCATATTTATTAAACGTCTTTTATACCATGGATATGATCCTAATAAAATCAGACGGACAATAGGCTTGGTACTTGACCAATCTACAGTCTTGTACCAGCGCATTTTTAAAACTTGCACTCTGACTGACTGTGACGACGGGACTCCATGACGGGTCCTGTCCAAACCTCTTTAGAGAAGACAGGGCCCGACCATCTGTCCTCTCTGTATGCCAGTCGAACTCATCGGGTGATAATTATATTTTACCGCGTTTCGGCTGATTAGCGGTAAAATCATGTCTTTTTTGGAACGTACTATACTAAGGTATGTAGAGTGTTCGATTGGCAATGTGCTGGTATTTGATTGGATAAAATCGTCCAATGAAAATGAGTGGTCATTTTCGCGGTACAAAGTGTTGTGCATGTGGTTCATTCTAAGCCGAAGCGCCTGATATACAAGTCTTGTTTTCGTCTACATGGCAGTCTGCGGGAGAGAATTTTAAATCAAAATGAATGACGCGAATCTTGATAGCTATGTTGAATGAATTGTCTCTAATGTCATGCAGCAGAATTAATTTCTGAGCGACATGAAAAATGTTATTCAAAATCAGTTTGAACGCATGGAAGAACGAGTAACCAATTCCAAGAGAGAAATGAATGACTTTCAGTTGAAAAGGTTGCAGAGTCTTATCAGCGAGTCGTATGTTTTTAAGAAAAAAGGCAATGAGGCCCAGTTTAAATTTAACAATGAAGTGAAGGGGAAATTGGACCTGGCAGATACGTGTTTGAAAGATAATTCTGAGCAGGGGAGTGAAAAGGCGTTGTGATACATTTCGGCAGGTATTGAACTTTTGAACAATAGACAGAAGTTCGTAAAATTAGCAGATATGTCAGATAATGGTTGGAGGGTGGTATAAGAGTATGAGACTCGCATTAGATTCAGATGATGAAAAACGTAACAAGCTAAGGCCCTGGCCGCTAAGAAGGTTAGAGGGGAAAGTCGAAAAGCGAGCCGCTCGATGTTGGACCCCTTGGAGTCGAGGTCAGATTATTCCTACAGTCAAGGGGTGCAGGGTCGCGTGGTACTAAGCGACCAGGGAATTGCTTTAAATGCGGGGAGTCCGGTACTTGGCAAAGAGAGTGTACCAAAGAAATTAAGTTAAGTAGTTTAACATAAAACGTTAATCCATATTCTGTCTGTTAATATCTTACGAAAAACAGAGGTAGTATTTCACCTACATAGAATCATGAATTGGCAAGGGAGAGTTCAAACACAGGTACAAAAGGTATTGTGTTTTTAAACGAGTCGAAAAGGTTACCCGAACAGTCTGAAAACAATTTGGATTTTAGTAAAGCGGTCGACACTGTGCAGTGAAGTTGAAAAGTCATGCGTTGAAGGTAATCTTTCACCTTTTGGTAGGCTGAGCAAGCATATTGATCGCTGAAGGAAGGTGGCGCAAGTGAGTTCATTTTGAATGTTGTAAGGGAAGGTTACAGATGACAAATATGGATAATGACCATATCCCTGTATAAAGCACAAAATCGATAATTCAGAAAATCAGAAACCGAAGGCATACAAAATTAGGATAAAACAGGAACTAAAGCTAACAAACAAATACCTCCACCATATGAAAAGAAGCGAACTCCCGATATGGGAGTGAGACCAGGTGCTCAGGAAGACTTCATTTTAAAGAAAAGCCTACTCATGAAGTTCTGAAAAATAACATATCTGCTAAGATAATCAAAATATTGTTTTTGAAGAAATAGATAAACTTTTAGTTTAGAAATGTATCCAGGAAGTAGATCATGTTCCTAAGGTAGTGAATCCTTTAACTGTTGCTTTTAATAAAGCCGGGAAAGTTTTGGATTCCAGACACATGAAGAAATATTTGCACGATTTTAAGTTCAGATTAGAGGATGTTTCTACTGCAAGAGAAATGTTTGATAAGAATGACTTTTTATTTGGGTTTGATTTAAAAAGTGTATACCATCACATAGAAATAAATGATGAGGGCAGGGAATATTTGGGTTTTCATTAGAAACACGAAGGAAAAGAAAGGCATTTTATTTTTAATGTTAAACGTCTTCAATTCAATAGCATCATTTTAAGAATAGATACATTTTCAACATGGACCAGATATGCACGTTTCGGTTACTTAATCATCGTCAGTTATCCTCAATCTAAACAATGTTATATGGCCAAAACTGTGAAAATTATGTCCAAAATGGGATATGATGCCACCTTTTAGAAATTTCTAGAATTTTGGTGATATAATTTTTGGAATGCGTTGAAAAGACAAATGATCAACCGAAGTTGATCGAAATTGGCTACTCCTTCGGGGACTCCTAGTCTACCAGCAGTGTCGCTCACCAAGTAGTTCAAATTTTACGAACAGATATATTTTCATCATGGACCAGACATTCACGTTTCGGTTACCTTACCCTCGTCAGTGATCCTCAATCTAAACAATGCTATATGGCAAAAAACTGTGAAAATTATGTCCAAAAATGGACCGACGTAGCAGAATGGGTGGGATATGATGCTACAGGACCCACGTTTTAGAAATGTTCTTCCATTTGGAATTTCTGTAGCAGCTATAATATTTTCACTAAAGTGACCAGAGTTTTGATTGAGAAGTGGCGTTCTATGGGTATACACATTTTGATGTATTTAGATGACAATTATGGATAATGACCATATCCCTGTATAAAGCACAAAATCGATAATTCAGAAAATCAGAAACCGAAGGCATACAAAATCAGGATAAAACAGGAACTAAAGCTAACAAACAAATACCTCCACCATATGAAAAGAAGCGAACTCCCGATATGGGAGTGAGACCAGGTGCTCAGGAAGACTTCATTTTAAAGAAAAGCCTATTGATGAAGTTCTGAAAAATAACATATCTGCTTAAGATAATCAAAATATTGTTTTTGAAGAAATAGATAAACTTTTAGTTTAGAAATGTATCCAGGAAGTAGATCATGTTCCTAAGGTAGTGAATCCTTTAACTGTTGCTTTTAATAAAGCCGGGAAAGTTTTGGATTCCAGACACATGAAGAAATATTTGCACGATTTTAATTTCAGATTAGAGGATGTTTCTACAGCAAGAGAAATGTTTGATAAGAATGACTTTTTATTTGGGTTTGATTTAAAAAGTGTATACCATCACATAGAAATAAATGATGAGGGCAGGGAATATTTGGGTTTTCATTAGAACACGAAGGGAAAGAAAGGCATTTTATTTTTAATGTTAAACGTCTTCAATTCAATAGCATCATTTTAAGAATAGATACATTTTCAACATGGACCAGATATGCACGTTTCGGTTACTTAACCTTCGTCAGTTATCCTCAATCTAAACAATGTTATATGGCCAAAACTGTGAAAAATATGTCCAAAATGGGATATGATGCCACCTTTTAGAAATTTCAAGAATTTTGGTGATATAATTTTTGGAATGCGTTAAAAAGACAAATGATCAACCGAAGTTGATCGAAATTGGCTACTCCTTCGGGGACTCCTAGTCTACCAGCAGTGTCGCTCACCAAGTAGTTCAAATTTTACGAACAGATATATTTTCATCATGGACCAGACATTCACGTTTCGGTTACCTTACCCTCGTCAGTGATCCTCAATCTAAACAATGCTATATGGCAAAAAACTGTGAAAATTATGTCCAAAAATGGACCGACGTAGCAGAATGGGTGGGATATGATGCTACAGGACCCACGTTTTAGAAATGTTCTTCCATTTGGAATTTCTGTAGCAGCTATAATATTTTCACTAAAGTGACCAGAGTTTTGATTGAGAAGTGGCGTTCTATGGGTATACACATTTTGATGTATTTAGATGACAATTATGGATAATGACCATATCCCTGTATACAGCACAAAATCGATAATTCAGAAAAGCAGAAACCGAAGGCATACAAAATCAGGATAAAACAGGAACCAAAGCAAACAAACAAAAACCTCCACTACATGAAAAGAAGCGCACCCCCAATATGGGAGTGAGACCAGGTGCCCAGGAAGAGTAAGCATCTCCTGCTTGCATGCAACACCCGCCGCTTCAATTCGGTAGAACTGTCACATCCGGTTACTTCCATTTCGGAAGACATAGAGTACAATCTTTGGTTGGATGGTTCAAATGGTCTATGACTGAATATCATCCACCATTCTGGAGAGTGGGACATCATAGTGTATGACGAGTTCCCCATATCGACCGTGGAACTTCCTCAGTGACGATGTAAGTCGGTCACAAACATATCCCTGACTGAGAAGCTTATCTGAAAGACGCCTAGCTCTTAGAACAAAATCCGTATATTTGGTACTTGCTCTGGCATAGCGTATCAACCGAGATATGAACACGCCATAAGCAGGCGACGAAGGGATGTTGCTACTCGGAAAAGGAAAGTTTGTAATGCTGAAATTGAAGTCGTCACGTTTGTCATAGAGAGAGGTGTTCAAGTGACCATCAGTGTCGTAGCACAACATTATGTCCAAATACAAAAATGTAGGATGCTGAATTATTTGTCTCTGTAGTTTCTTTGACTTTAAGCTCCGAAGGATAGATACTGCTCAGGTAATCCGCGAATTTTGGATTATTGATGGACAACACATCGTCCAAGTATCTGTAAGTGAAGTTGAAGTCAGAAGCTAAGTATCTTTTCCCTTCAGAGACCAAAAATTGAATGAATTCAGCTTCGTAGGAGTAAAGAAAAATGTCGGCAAGGAGTGGGGCACAATTGGTCCCCATTGGAATTCCGACAATTTGCTGGAAGACCTTTCCTCCAAACACCCAAAAAATGTTGTCGATCAGAAAATTAAACATCTGAATAATATATGTTTCAGTGTACTTATTGTCAGAATCGGACTTTTCTTTTACAAAGTAGGTTTTGTAATAGTTCACAACAATAAATTTGTATTTGCGATTACCGTTCTTACTTGTAAACGCATTACTTATAATTTTTGCGAGTCTTTCTTTCAATTTAGAATGTGGAATTGTAGTACAAAGGAGGGGATCTCCAACAACACCAGGTTGCAGCACCCACAGCAAAACACATAATGCAAAAACACAAAGCAGACAAGCACAAAGAGATGCGTAAGGGACAAGGTACGTCAACGCACAACACAGAAACATCAAACACAAAGGACTACACATAAACCAACGAGACCAATGGGCAACCGTTGCCGACTTAGGACGGCCATCTGCCACGGAAATAGCAGAAGGTATGGTTATCCTGGATTACATGCGCACAACCCTCCCACTTTTCCGAGTACCCAGAGGTCTCGAAGAACGTACAATTGTGGTGTAAAACAACCTCCTCACTGTCAGATGACCACACACAAACAAGACCGCAAAACGCAGTAGCCCAAGCAACACAGATGGATATGTAAATAGATATAAAAAGAGGGCGTACGTAATACAATCCGTGCTCTGCCGCCGCGGGCTCCTGTATGTTATCACCCGAGGAGTCCGACTGACATTCAGAGATGACAGGTGGTCGGGGCCCTGTCATCTCTAAAGAGGTTTGGACAGGGCCCGTCATGGAATCCCGTCGTCACAGTCAGTAGAGTGCAAGTTTTAAGAATGCGCTTGTACAAGACTATATTGTCAAGTGCCAAGCCTAGTGTAGTGTAACGTGTCGAATAATCAAAGGCTTTGATCGAATGGACTCTACTAAAATGAGTGAATTTCAGTTGTTCTAAAAGTTTCTTCGAATTCTTTACAATCCATATCTGGTTGATACCACTGCGAAAATATACTGTCGCACAATATTTTTGATGCCCAGATTTGATTTCAGATAAAACTTTGGTGAGTAATGACAAAAATGGATAATTGCCATATCCCTGTATACAGCACAAAATCGATAATTCAGAAAATCAGAAACCGAAGGCATACAAGTTCAGGATAAAGCAGAAACCAAAGCAAGCAAACAAAAACCTCCACTACATGAAAAGAAGCGGACTCCCGATATGAACGTGAGACCAGGTGCCCAGGAAGAGTAAGCATCTCCTGCTTGCATGCAACACCCGCCGCTTCAATTCGGTAGAACTCACATCCGGTTACTTCCATTTTGGAAGACATAGAGTACAATCTTTGGTTGGATGGTTCAAATGGTCTATGACAGAATATCATCCACCATTCTGGAGAGTGGGACATCATAGTGTATTACGAGTTTCCCATATCGACCGTAGAACTTCCTCAGTGACGATGTAAGTCGGTCACAAACATATCCCTGACTTGTGCTGGCATAGCGTATCAACTGAGATATGAACACGCCATAAGCAGGCGATAAAGGGATGTTGCTACTCAGAAAAGGAATGTTCGTAATGCTGAAATTGAAGTCGTCACGTTTGTCATAGAGTGAGGTGTTCATGTGACCATCAGTGTCGTAGGACAACATTATGTCCAAATAGGATGCTGAATAATTTGTCTCTAGTTTCTTTGACTTCAAGTTCCGAAGGATAGATACTGCTCAGGTAATCCGCGAATTTTGGATTATTGATGGACAACACATCGTCCAAGTATCTGTAAGTGAAGTTGAAGTCAGAAGCTAAGTATCTTTTTCCTTCAGAGACCAAAGATTGAATGAATTCAGCTTCGTATGAGTAAAGGAAAATGTCGGCAAGGAGTGGGGCACAATTGGTCCCCATTGGAATTCCGACAATTTGCTGAAAGACTTTTCCTCCAAACACCCCAAAAATGTTATCGATCGATACAGATTTGTTAGAACATTTTGAGGAACCAGCGATGAAACGTTGTTTGTACGGATTCTTATGCATTTTAGGTATGCAGTATAAGTATGGTAAATCTAAATCTAAATTGTTAGTGTCGAAGCCAAAGGAAGCAAGAGCTGATTTGTGGTTATCTATTATTTTAGAGGCAGAAAGGTTTGTTGGGTTGTAAGTGGGATTTCCAAGTGTCGAATTATAACCCAACTCTTTAACTAGACTGTCGAAATAGTACTTTTTGCAAGTAAATGTGTAATTATTTGAGGCTTTGTCCGCTGGTGTGATATCATAATGTTCTTGGAGGTAGGTAAGCTCTGTGATAACATCAGGGTCTTTGAATATAGACTCGAATCTGGTGTTCACAGTAGATTTTAATCGGTAAATTCTAGATAAAAGTAACCCTCTGATTGATTTTATCCATTCGGAAAGGGTGTCGAGCTGTACATCCTATTTCTTTGCCCAACGTCTTGCATATTCCTCACAAGAGTCCATGATAATTTTGACATTTTGGTTCCATGTAAAGGACATACTTTATCTTTATTTGGGACCCTTTTTTTAACAATTCTCTCAACTTATCGTTCTTGACTATACTAAGGTCACCAGTAATAACGTGTCCACAAGGAGAGTAGTTGAAATTCGATGAAGAACATTCGCAAGGAAGTGGATGTAGTGAGGGATTACTTAAAACAATACACTGCAAGAATCGTTTGTAATTGTAAATTTTAGATGCAACTGTTGATGTGTAGCTATAGGAAATATAAGGAGTTTGTTTTCTTTTGAAATATGGTGGGATTTTTTCTGTGAGAGCTTTGTGATTCAAAATTTGACCAAGATTTAATTTATCAATACCTTTGTTTGCAAATCTTACTTTAATGAAAGGACGGTTTGATTTCTCCTCTGATTTATCTGATCTAACTGCTTGAAATAAACGAAAAGTAGAAATGTCCAAGATTACTCCTTGTAGTCTGTATTCTGGGGAACGTGTATCGGTATATGCGAGGACCTTCGTATATTCGTAGATTTTGTGTAACTTCCGTAAAGGAACTGAGTATAATTTGGTACGAATATGATGCAGGCCTAGAGGCTCATTCAAAACTGGAACCAAGTCATCGAAGGAGAAACTATGTATCTCAGGCCTATCATATTTACGAATGTCATGACTTCGAGGTCTTATTTGTGTCTGTTGAATAAGCTAGTCACATTTACCGATTGACAACCGGGACTTGTTAAGTTTCCTAAGCTGCTGATATTATCGTTGCACCCATAGGGCGCTGCAGTGTTGAGATTTTTTTTTATCCATAACTCTTCTCTGTTGCGACGGAAAGGTGTGCTCAAATTGGGATTGTTTGTGGGGTGATATATTTTCTCCAGGATTCTGACTCTCATAGATAAAACAGAATGATCGGCCTGGTCAAAATGCCTTTAAAGAAGTTGACTTACTTTATTATTTATTTTTGACCGATGTCCTGACATTCTCGTCCGGAGCTTACCTTTGGTTTCATCTACATAAATCAATCCACAAAGTGAGCACTCTATTCCGTACACAACATTAGATGTCATACAGTTTAGGTTTTCAAAACTATGCGTGTTAAATGTTTGTTTTGTGAGATTACTTGAGAATGAAGTGTCTGTTAGATGGTTTATGCGCTGACGTTAGTCAGGATCTTCTTTAACTCATTTATGACGGGGCCATGAGTTTGAGTCATTTTGTAAAACAGGACTTGATCAAATTTGGCTTTTTGATCGCAAATGAGAAATGTCAATGGGAGCCAGTAAAACAAATCACGTGGCTAGGTTTTGATTGGAACATGCACTCTGATGTAATTAAGATATTTGGTCTAAACAGGAATCGGAAAGAAGGGAGGAGTTCTCCAACAAGACCCCGTTGCAGCATCAACAGCAAAATACCCGATGCAAAAACACAAATTAAAGAAGATTACAGCACGAGACGGAAAAGAGACACACGACATATAAACATCAAACACAAAAGACTACACATAAACCGACGAGACCAATGGGCAACCAGTGCCGACTTTGGACGGCCATTTGTCACGCAAGTAGCAAATGGTGTGGTTATCCTGGATTACGTGCGCACAACCCTCTCACTTCTCCAATTACGTAGAGATCTCGACAAACGTACAATTGTGGTGTAACAACCTCCTCACTGTAAGATGACATCACACAAACAAGATCGCGAAACGCAGAGGCCCCAAAAACACAGATGAATATGTAAATGGATATAAAAAGGGGGCATGCGTAATACAGTCCGTGCTCTGCCGGCTGTAGCGAGCTCATGTATGTACTCACCCGAGGAGTCCGACTGACATTCAGAGAGGACAGGTGGTCGGGACCCTGTCTTCTCTAAAGAGATTTGGACAGGGCCCGTCATGGAGTCCCGTCGTCACAGTCAGTCAGAGTGCAAGTTTTAAAAATGCGCTTGTACAAGGCTGTTGATTAGTCAAGTACCAAGCCTAGTGTCCGTCTGGTGACATTAGGATCATATTCACGGTATAAAAGGCGTTTGAAGATTCTGACGCATTTTCGATGGTTATGCTGCCTACCTTTGATCCTTCTTATTTTGTTTATCATATCACCATTAAGACAGGTTGTGTAATACCCAAAGTAATGTACTCTGTTGCGTGTATAGATCCGAATTTTAAAAGAAGCTGTAATTTTTTTTAAATATCCGGAACTAAGCTCAACATGGAGGGAGCTTATGGCAGTAAGTAGGTCAATTGATATGCTAAGTGATTGTTTGATCTCACAGTGTGATAAGAACGTCACGCAAATTCTCGTTTTGTTGCTCAGAAAGTATTTTGACATAGCATCACTTATTGTTTTTACCTATGTTTGGTGGCAAGGGTGGTCCAAAACTTATTTACCAAAACAAAAAACATTGTTATACAAGGACTAATGAGTGTATTATTGCTAGGTTGAATGAAATAGTAACTGGTAAACACTTTGGTTTACATTCACTTAGAGCAGGTGACGCCACTGCAGCATACAGTGGAGATGTTAACGAGCGCTGTTGGAAGCCACATGGACGTTGGAGGTCCGATTGTGCCAAAGACGGCTATGTCGTGGACTCTATTTCAAAACGTTTGTCTGTTAGTCAAAAATTAAGTTGTTATCGACCTTAACGGGTTGTTTTAGGACTAGGTTTAAAAATTTCAGAAATGTTATTAAATGCAGTTGTGTCACACTTATGCCCTTTGCCGTGTGGAGCACGTAAAAAGGTTCCCCGCGAGGGGTTTGACAGTAAGTGTTTTGAATATATTTCCCTGACATTGTCGCCATAGCACTTTCTATATAGACATAACGTCAGACAGTGCATGAGTTTTACATATTTTCATTTTCATGCTTTAAACTCGACGGCGGGTGCGGCTAGCCAACAGGGGATGCGTACTCCTCCCGGGCACCTGGTCCCACCTCTAGCTTGCTAGGGTTCCGTCCATGCTTAATTTTGTGCTCTATTGTGAGTGCTGTTGAGATCATCATCAAGATCTTCTTTAACTCAATTGATTATTACGATATAATTTTTGCATTATTACTGTTTCTTTTATTTGAGTATTTATTACTCTCATTTATTTTGAGCAAGGCAAATTTCTAGTATGCGCGGCTTATTGCATATGATGGTTTCTTAGTATGTTCAGTGCAAAGGTAGACTTATATTTTACCGCGTTTCGGTATATTAGCGGTAAAATTATGTCTTTTTTTAAACGTACTGTACTAAGGGATGCAGAGTGTTCGATTGACAATTTGACGGTATTTGACTGGATAAAATCAATTGTCAAAGCCAAAGGAAGAGGGAGCTGATTTGTGGTTATCTACCATTTCTGAGGCAGAAGGTTATTTGGGGTGTAAGTAAGATTTCCAGGTGTCAAATTCAAACCTAACTTTTTAAAAAGGCTGTTGAAAATGTACTTTTTTGCAAGTAAATTTGTAGTTATTTGTCTCATGGAATTTTTGGTTTGACTTTCATTCACTAATATGACGTTAAATCTTATATAGATACAACACTATTGTCAATGTGAAGAAAATTGAAACGTTCGAATTAGTTACCTGGAACTAAAACGAACATTCCCACCAACTTTCATGCAACGGACTCGTGTTTCGGATTACAAATCTTCACCAGTAGCATCTAAGTCCACGAAAGAAGGGGATCCCCACCAACACTTCGTTGCAGCACCCACATCAAAACACTAAGACATCCTTTGCAAAACACAGTGGAGAAACGACACAAAAGGGAAAGGAGCGCCAAATTACATTATAGAAACATCAAACACTGAAGTCGGGTTAACCAACGTAACCAATCGGTAACCGGTGCCAAGTTAAGGTGGCCATCTGCCGGTGGGAAATGAGGTGGTTATCCGGATTACCTGCGCATAACCCTCCCACTTTTCCGATTATCAAGAGGTCTCTAAGAAAGCACAATTGTGGTCTCAACTAACTCCTCACAGTGAAAATGACCATACGACGGCTGTAGCAAGATCATGCATGCTATCACCCGAAGAGTCCGACATTAAGAGAGGACAAGTGGTCGGGGCCTAGTCTTCTGCTTTTCTGAATCAGTTCAGTTCAGTCATAGATTCCGCCTCTACTAGGCGTACCGTCGAAGACGTAAGCTGTATGTTGGAATTTTGACCTATGCAACGGACCCACCCGAAGCAGTGAGGGTTCTTTTACGTGCCTACGCCTATCCGAGACAAAGGACCCCCGTTTATAGTCCCTTCCGAAAGACTAGGCTGGGATTATTTGGCTATATACAAGGTGTTAGCCCACAACACCTAGCGAGGCTCTAAGTTGGTAATCGTCCCTTCAGCTGGCGCTCGTCGGATTCGATGCTGGTCAGTCGGATGCTTCACTGGCGTTGAGTCGACGTACTAAGCGCTCTACCAACTGAGCTACGCCACCCTTATAATCATCGATTATGTGCTGTATACAGGGACATGGTCATTATCTATGTTTGTCCTTCTTAAAAGAGTTGAGTCACGGAGTCCTGTCGTCACAGTCACTCAGAGTGCAATTCTTAAGAACGCGCTGGTACAAGGTTATACAAGTGCCTAACCAAGTGTCCGTCTGGTTAGAGGAGGATTATATCCACGGTATAAAAGGCCTTTGATACTTTTAACACAATTGGTAATTCAGTCTACCTTTGATCCTTCTTATTTCGTTTATTAGGTCATCATATAAGGCAGGTGGTGAAACACGCATAGTAATATACTGCAAGTGATATTCATCCGAAGCCAAATGTACTTTCGTCATGCTCTCTAGTTGCATTTAGATTTGTGTATCTTCTTTGCAAAGATTACGTGGTTTCAAATTTCGTGAAGGATCAATTCAGTAACATAGTTAGATAAAATGTATGACCAATATAACATTTGATAGATGGTGTTAGGATGTTAACCTTCTTGAATATCTATTATATTTCAGGATGAAATGACAAATTGCTAAAAAAGCAAAAACTTATAAGATGTGGAATTAATAAAGGATTCAAACAAGCATTCATTCATGCGACAGAGCTGGAATGAAAAATAGTTAATATACTTGAAACATTCATTAACGGGGAACATTTATGACTGAAAAAAAGGCTCCTTTCCATAAAAAGATATTCGGTTATAATTTATACCTTACCACTTGCTTAGATGACATGTAAGACAGCTGCCCCAACATACGTCTTTAAATATTTCATCACTAAATGATGTAAGAAAATGCAACACATTCAATTTCAAGAGTTTTATTTTACTGCGAAAGATTTGTTTGCTTGAATTTTTATGGTTTTCGCAGGGATTAAAAAAACTGATGTAATTCAATGAAAAACTGTATATGTTTTTGCAATTAATGTACAACTACTTTTCCAATTTTCAAGATAAATGTACTTGTTAACACTACTGTTGTCTTTTTGTGGACAACGTTTTCTAATGGTACAGCCCAGTGTCCTTAAAAGAATTCAAATAGACGTAGTGTAATTCGATATTAGTATTCGGTATAGTTTCAGATTGTGTTGTTCAAAGAATCATTGTTCTTAAAGCCTTTTTTCTCTGTTATTTTACATTATAATGTTTTTATTCCTATTTTCTATGCTACATATCTCATTTAACAGTTGTCAATTAACAATAACTATTAAGCTTCTTTCAACAGAAAACAGTATCGTAACTCTGTATATGAAAATCAACAAAAATATGATAAAGCATTGGAAATTTCCAAGTCTAAATCGCTCTTTTTAATTGTTTCCTTTTCTCAGAGAAGGAAGGAAAAATATAATTAATCTGGAAACGTATATTTTCCTTAATATTAACAGGGAGGAAACAGTTCCTTTATGTAAAATTATAAATGATAAAAAGCGGAGGTCAAGAGGTCCTTTTAGTACGTGTGAAAATTTTCATTTGATATACTTCTTAAACGTTTTAGAATAGACTGAAGTTGTCTTTAAAACGAATTGAAAAATTAAGATTTAAAGCATCCTTCTCTAAAACATTCATCGACGATGTCGCGTCAGTTATTTTTCTAATTTGTCTTTATAAGATAAGTTAATTATTAGATATATGTAATACGAAATTTGTACAGAAATTACATCTTTATTTAACTGTTTATAATTTGGACACTTTTTAAAGTTCTTTCTGTGGTTACATAGTAAATAAAAACTCAAATGTTGAACAAAAATATATTCCTTTACTTTAATGTTTTCCTTTGTTTTTCTTTGATACATGTAAATAAGAATTAGCGTTTTAAACGGAAATGTTGATTTGAAGAGCATTTCAATTGTCCATCTAAAATATTTATCGGAATATCGGAAAGTTGGAGGGAATGCAATTCAAATTACTGTTTTAAAAGAGGTAGTTGCAGTATATCATATTAGATAAGTTCAGTAAACTAATTCTTCCAGTTGTAATCATTTGGCTCAAATAACCTCTAATAACGATCTATTATATAAATAAGCACTCAATGTGTTCCGAAATGGAAGTAACCGGATGTGACTGTTCTACCGCGGCGGGTGTTGCATGCAAGCAGGAGATGCTTACTCTTCCATATCGGGAGTTCGCTTCTTTTCATGTGGTGAATGTTTTTGTTTGTTTTCAATGGTTCCTGTTTTCTCCTGATTTTGTACATGTATGCCTTCGGTTTCTGATTTTCTAAATTATCGATTTTTTGCTGTATATAGGGATATGGTCATTATCGATATTTGTCATTGAAAAAGTAACAGTTATTCAGTCTCAAAGTTGAGAAGCCAAGGCAAAATCATAAGAAAATCCACCGGAACAGCTGCGAACCTCGGAATAGATAACATTCCGAAATGAGACCAGTTGCTTGGGAATGTCAGCGTCTCCTGATTGCATGCAACATACATGTCCGTTTCACCGCACTTAGAACTGTTTCTGGTAGCAGAATTAGATGCTTCGGGTTCAATAACATTAAAATTGTTTATAGTAATGTATCAATATCATTTTTGAAAGTCTAAAATTCTTATTTAAAAATGAGGAAGTGACTTATCAATGAAAGCATTTTATCGGGTTTGTGTTTTTCGTGCTGATTGGTCAACAAATATGTCCACTGATTGGCTGACACATTTTGAACTTCTCCTCTTTTACGGCTGCACAGAATTCCTCGAATACTTACAGGAAGCACCTACTCAAGGCCCTTTACAGTGTTTTATTTTTTGGTCGATCGGTAATCAAATATGGCCATCGAGGGCTATGATTGGCTGAAAGATTCTCCACTTCTCCTGCACCTGTGCAACCGCTACAAGTACTCAATAATGCGGCAGGGTTCCAAGTCTTTACCTTCTTCAAGAAAATCTTAAACCAATTTATTATGCACATGACACGTTTTACAAACATTAAATTCTCATCACTGTTGCTTCCAAAATTCATTTCAATAACGCCCTCTGGCTTTAATTTTAGAATTCAAATTTGTGTCTTTACTTTACAGAGAGTAAAATTACATTAAAGAAGCATCAAACACTGATGACGAGTAAACCAATCGGCAATCGGTGCCAACTTAGGGCGGCCATCTGCCATGACCTTACAATCAAACGGCATCACGCAATGACCCAAAGAAACACACAGATATGTAAATGGATATATAAAGATTGCGAACTAAACACATTCCATTCATGGTATCACCCGAAGAGTCCGACCGACATTAAGAGATGACAGGTGGTCGGGTCCTAGTCTTCTTATAAGAGTTGTTGAGTCATAGAGTCCAGACGTCACAGTCACTCAGGGTGCAATTCTTAAGAATGCGCTGGTGCACAGCTGTACAAGTACTAAGTCAAGTATCCGTCTGGTGAGAGCAGGATTATATCCACAGTATAAAAGGCGTTTGATGATTCTAATACAATTTTTATGGTAATTCTGTCTATCTATGATCCTTCTTATTTGGTTTATTAGGTCATCATATCAGGCAGGTGGTGAAATACTCATAGTAATATACTACAAGTTATTCTCAGACACAGCCAAATGTACTTTAGTTATGCCCTTTGGTTTAATTTTTTTTAGCATTAAGATTTGTGTATCTTCTTTGCAAAGATTGCGTGGTTTCCAATTTCGTATAGGATCGATTAAGTAACATAGTTAGATAAAATCTATTACCAAAATAACATTTGATGGATGGTGCTAGGATGTTAATCGCCTTTAATATCGAACATATTTCAGGATGAAATGACAAGTTGCTAGAAAATCAAAGTCATAAAAGATGTCAAATGAACAAAGGATTCAAACAAACCTTCATTCAGACGACACAGCTTGAATGAAAACTAATTGATACAAGTGAAACATTCATTCATATGGAACATTTTTGACTGAAAAAGAAAAAAAAAGTATTGATAAATAAATGCTTCTTTCCATGTAAAAAATATTCATTTAAAATGTATACCTTACAACTAGCTTAGTTGGTATGTAAGAACAGCTGCCCCAACATACGTCTTTATATATTTCACGACTTAATGATGTAAGAAAATGCAACACATTCAATTTCAAGAGTTTCATCTTACTGAGAAACATATGTTTGCCTGAGATGCCTGATCCCATCCATGCTACGTTTTCGGTACATTTTTGGACAAAATATTTTCACACTCTTTGGCCATATTTCATTGTTTAGATTGAGGATCACTGACGAGGGTTAAGTACCCGAAACGTGCATGTCTGGTCCATGCTGAAATTTTACTTGTTCTTAAATGATGCTATTGAATTTGAAGACGTTTAACGTTTGAACCACTTGGTGAGTGTCACTACTGGTCGACCAGGAGTCCCCGAGGGCATCCGAAAATTTCTGTTATTAAAAACTCTTGAAATTTCTAAAACGTGGGTCCTGTAGCATCATATCCCACCCATCTTGCTACGTTTTCGGTACATTTTTGGACAAACTATTTTTCACTCTTTGGCCATATTTCATTGTTTAGACTGAGGATCACTGACGAGGGTTAAGTACCCGAAACGTGAATGTCTGGTCCATGCTGAAATTTTACCTGTTCTTAAATAATGCTATTGAATTTGTAGACTTTTAACATTTTATGGTTTTCGCGCGGATTCAAAACTGAAGTAATTCAATAAAATGTATTCGCAATGAATATACAACTACTTTGTCAATTTCCGAGATAAATGTACTTGTTAACCCTCCTGTTGTCTTTATTTGGACAAAAGTTTCTAATGGTACAGCCCTGTGTCATTAAAAGAACTAAAATAGACGTAGTGTTATTCGATATTAATATATTAATATTTGGTATAGTATCAGAGTATGTTGTTCAAAGAATTGTTATTTACTTGAAGCAAATTTCCTTTTTTCTCTTTTATTTTACTTTATAGTGTTGTCCTTCGTGTTTTAATTTATTTCTATTTTCTAGGCTACACATCTCGTTTTACAATTGTCACTTGACGACAAGTGATTTCAACAGAAAACAAAATCGTAACTTTGTATATCCAAATCAACAAAAATATAATAAATCATTGGAAATTTTCAAATTTTTATGTTTCCTTTTCTCATAGAAGGAAGGAAAAATATAATCAAATTAATCTTGAAACATATATTTTCCGTTTTATCAACAAGGGAGGACGGACTTCCTTTATTTAAGATTATTAAAAATGATAACAAGCGGAGGTCAAGAGGTCCTTTTAGTACCTGAGAAAATTTTCCTTTGATAGAATAATAGTACAAACTGAAGCTGTCTTTTAAACGAAATGAAAAATTAATAAGCATCCTTCTCTAAAACTTTCATTGACGATGTTGCGTCAATTATTTTACTAATTTGCCTCTATAAGATCATTCAATGCTTAAATATATAAATAAACATAAAAGAAGTAGCTGATAGTTATTCAGTCTCAAATTCAAGAAGGCAAGGCCAAATCTTGAGAATTTCCATCGGAGGGTCCGCGTCTTCTTATTGCATGCAACATGCATGTCTGTTTCACCGCAGTTAAGTGCTGTTGAGATTATCGTCAGGATCTTCTTTAACTCATTTGTGTCACACTTATACCCTTTGCCGTGTGGAGCTCGTAAAAAAGCTCCCCGCGAGGGGTTTGACAGTAATGTTTTGAATATTTTTCCCTGACATTGTCGCCATAGCACTTTCTATATAGACAGAACTATAGACAGTGCATGTATTTAATATATTTTCATTTTTGTGCGTGAACATCGACGGCGGGTGCGGCTAGCCAACAGGGGATGGTTACTCCTCCCGGGCACCTGATCCCACCTCTGGCTTGCTAGGGGTCCGTCGATGCTCCATTTGGTACTCTATTGTGAGTGCTGTTGAGATTATTGTCAGGATCTTCTTTAACTCATTTATGTCACACTTATGCCCTTTGCCGTGTGGAGCTCGTAAAAAAGTTCCCCGCGAGGGGTTTGACAGTAAGTGTTTTGAATATTTTTCCCTGACATTGTCGCCATAGCACTTTCCATATAGACAGAATTATAGACAGTGCATGTATTTAATATATTTTCATTTTTGTGCGTGAACATCGACGGCGGGTGCGGCTAGCCAACAGGGGATGCTTACTCCTCCCGGGCACCTGGTCCCACCCCTGGCTTGCTAGGGGTCCGTCGATGCTCCATTTGGTGCTCTATTGTGAGTGCTGTTGAGATTATCGTCAGGATCTCCTTTAACTCATTTGTGTCACACTTATGCCCTTTGCCGTGTGGAGCTCGTAAAAAAATTCCCCGCGAGGGGTTTGACAGTAAGTGTTTTGAATATTTTCCCTGACATTGTCGCCATAGCACTTTCTAAATAGACAGAACTATAGACAGTGCATGTATTTAATATACTTTCTTTTTTGTGCGTGAACATCGACGGCGGATGCGGCTAGCCAACAGGGGATGCTTACTCCTCCCGGGCACCTGGTCCCACCTCTGGCTTGCTAGGGGTCCGTCGATGCTCCATTTGGTGCTCTATTGTGAGTGCTGTTGAGATTATCGTCAGGATCTTCTTTATCTCATTTGTGTCACACTTATGCCCTTTGCCGTGTGGAGCTCGTAAAAAAGATTTAGACGCTTCGTGTTCATTAAGATTGAACTTGTATATACTTATATTATAAATATTATTTTTGAAAGTCTAAAATTCTATTTAAAAATGAGGAAGTGACTTATAAATGAAAGCATTTTTTCGGGTTTGTGTTTTTCGTGCTGATTGGTCAACAAATATGTCCACTGATTGGTTGACACATTTTCGACTTCTCCTCTTTAACGGCTACACAGAATTCCACGATAACTTACAGTAAGCACCTACTCAAGTCCCTTTACAGGTTTTGTTTTGGTCTATCGGTAATCAAATATGGCCATCGAGGGCTATGATTGGCTAAATCATTCTCCCTTTCTCCTGCGCCCGCGCAGCCACTACAAGTACTCAGTAATGCGGAAGGGTTCCAACTCTATACATTCTTAAGAAATTTTCAAACCAATTTATTATGCACATGACACGTTTTTTCGAATATTAAATTATCATCCTCGTGTTTCCAAAATTCATTTTACTAACGCCCTCTGGTTTAATCTCAGAATTGAAATTTGTGTCTTTACTTCACAGATAGTATGCGGTTCCAAATCTTCTGTAGGGTAGATTCAGAAGCATAATCATCCAAATAAAATCTATGTTTAAAATAGCATTTGAGGATGTCAAATTTCCGGTTTAGCTAAATCAAATATATAATGTCAAATAGATAAAGTGAAAAATCAAAGCTTCTTTCAGGCGACAGAGCTGGAAAGAAGTATATTGTAATCAATACATTTCAAAACATCCAATGTCACAGGGAACGAGTTTAACTACTCCAAACTAAAACAGGAAATACGTTTTTACATTAATAATGCCGAAGGGTTCCAACTCTATACCTTCTTGAAGATAATTTCAAACCAATTTATTATACACCAGACACGTGTTTCGAATATTAAATTGTCATCAGTGATGCTTCAAAATTTCATTTCATTAAAGACTTTTGGTTTTATTTTATTTAGAATTCAAATTTGTATCTTACTCTACAGAGAGTATGCGGTTTCAAATAACCTGTAGGGTCGATTCAGTGGCATATCCAATAGAATCTATGTTCAAAATAGCATTGGAGGGATGGTACTAAGATGTTAACCATCGTTTAATTTCGATAACATTTTTGTATGAAATGACAAGTTTCCGAAATAGATAAATAAAGTGACACTACCAAGATTGGGTTTCTTTTCCACCGCAAAATACAAATCATACATGTGATGACCTGTGTATTGCCTTGTCCTTTCTTTTGGACAACATTTATGTAAGATTTGGTGAGAAACTCCACAAGCATGTTGTACGTATTCCTATGGGTACTAATTGTACGCCTCTCGTTGCAGATTTATTTTTATACACGAAAAAGAATGTTTCCAAATTCTTCAAAAGCAAAGAAAACATGATGATGTGAAATGTATCATTGTTACTTCTAGGCACCTAGATGATATACTCACTATCGACAATCCTGTTTTTGAAAAGTATGAAAATATTATTTATCCACAAGAATTGATTAAAAACAAGACATCTACATCTACGGCGGGTGAGGCTAGCCAACTGGGGATGCTTACTCCTCCCGGGCACCTGGTTCCACCTCTAGCTTGCAAGGGGTCCGTCGATGCTTAATTTTGTGCTTTATTGTGAGTGCTGTTGACATTATAGTCAGGATCTTCTTTAACTCATTTGGGTATTACATAACCTGCCTTTTATGGTGATATGATAAACAAAATAAGAGGGATCAAAGGTGGACAGCATGACCATCGAAAATGCGTCAGAATTATCAAGCGCCTTTTATACCATGGATATGATCCTAATGCCACCAGACAGACACTAGGCTTGGTACTTGACCGATCTACAGTCTTGTACCAGCGCATGACTGTGACGACGGGACTCCGTGACGGATCCTTCCAAACCTCTTTAGAGAAGACAGGGCCCCGACAACATGTCCTCTCTGAATGTCATTCGGACTCCTCGGTTGATAACAGACATGAGCTCCCACAGCCGACAGAACACGAATTGTATAACGTACGCCCTCTTTTTATATCCATTAACATATTTATCTTTGGCCCCTGCTTTTTGCAATCTTATTTGTGTGTGGTAATCTGACAGTGAGGAGGTTGTTTTACACCACAATTATACGTTCTTCGAGACCTCTGGATAATCGGAAAAGTGGGAGGGTTTCTGTGCATGTAAACCAGGATAACCATACCTTCTGCTTTTTTTTTCGTGGCAGATGTCCGTCCAAGGTCGGCACCGGTTGCCCATAGGTCTCGTTGGTTTATGTGTAGTCCTTTGTGTTTGATGTTTCTGTGTTATGCGTTGGTGTTCCTTGTCCCTTTTGCGTCTCTTTCAGTGCTTGTCTGCTCTGTGTTTTTGCGATGGGTGTTTTGGGATTTTGCTGTGGGTGCTGCAACCTGGCATTGTTGGAGATCCACTCCTTTGTTCTATGCCGATCGATCAATAAATATAACCTCCGAGAACTCTGATGGGATGACAAATTTTCAACTTTTCTTCCGCAACCGCTGCACAGAACTCTGATGGGATGACAAATTTTCAACTTTTCTTCCGCAACCGCTGCACAGAATTTAACGTAACCTTACAGGAAGTAAGTGACAAAGGACCAAGTTTTGTGCCAATCGGTCAACAAATATGGCTGTTAAGGTCAGGGTAGCGACTTTTGAGGTAGAAGAAAGATGGATAGGTTCATATGAAGAGGAACATCTCCTCGAACTATTCAGACCAAATAATCAAAATCTGCCCGTTTCGTTTTTTGGCTATAAACGTCCATTTTTGGCCTATTTTAACATTTTTGTCATTTTAGAGAGTACCACATTATAACTTTACATACCTCTGAAATGCATGAAATTTCAAAAAGTCATATATATCCTTATTTGTCAAGATTCTTATAGCTTGTTGATGAATTAAAGGCTATTTTGAGAAATTCTGATGTAATAATCAGTTTTAAGGATAGTATTTATAACAACTATATTGCTGGTTGCCATGGCAACAACTCATGATTTTTATTAATAGCTAGAAGGTCACCAGCTACACAATTTTTTTCTACATATATATCTATGGTATGGCTTTATCCTAAAGCAGTCAAATCAATATGTACCCGAATTAGTTTTTGAGCAAAATTACTGTTTCTATAAATAGCTCAATAATTTATGCAAAAAATCAACATTGAACATAGAGTTTAAATTGAAGTTCGAATTTCTAATTATCTCATTTTTAAAGAGTATTATGGATAGTAAATATTCTGATGTTTGAATCTTTGGTATCAGAATTCATGCGAAAATAACAAATTTTTTCCTATTTTCGGCGATTTTTCATTGAAAAATATGCATTTTTCCTAAAAATATCAATTCAGCATTGAAAGTTTCAAGGATTATTATTTTTTTCTAAAATGATGTAACAATCTGAGCTTATACCATGTATCGTAAATGCCGGTTTCAAATATTATGTGATATGAAAATAGAGTTATCTCCCTGTAGTTGCAACCCTAACCTTAAATCATTTTGGTCACTTTTAGCCCTTCGTCTGCAACTCAGGTTGGCGATGTTGACATTTAAGCGATTTTCAGAGTGCACCAAATTCTAAATCATTCTTCGCTTAATCATATACCAGTGGGCAAAATAATTATGAACTTGCACGCTAGTTCATTTTTTGCACCCATCCTTCTTTGCAGATACTTCAACATGCATACTACAATCATGTAGGGGGTACCTTACTGAGTCGAAATCCACATTTTTCTTACCTGGTGTACATAGAATTTGTGTTACAAAGTTCCGATGCATTTAACAGTGTTGCTTGTGACGTCATTTTACAGTGAGAAGTTTTATGTTTATACAACTATTGAGCGTCTAAGTGAATCCGGATAAGTGGGAGGGTTGTGCGCACGCAATCCGATCCGGACAACCACACCATTTGCTTATAGCACTCAGCGCCGGGTACACATTGGTCTCGTTCCTTTTATCTGTTATCATGATTGTTTGATGTGTTTGTAAGTCTGTTTCGAATGTTTTGTATGATGTTCTAGTGGTTTAATTTTCGCGTATTTTTTTCTGGTTTGTTGTTTCGTCTGATGCCATTTACGTATCACTTTCTTGTGGGTTTGTTTCGCTGGGTTTGTGCAGGTGGTCATACTGGAGATCATCCCCTTTTCTCTAAGTGATCAAGAGGGACGTAAATCCAAGTTAATAAAATTTCACATTAACCAATTTACTGAATTGTGATATATTTTTGTCGCTTCTTCGCCCTTGGAAATTCTGTGCTATATATTGATGATCTATTGCCTAAGTATACGATTTGATTGAAATAAATAATATCAGTGTATGGTGTCGTAATTACATATGATGAGTTCAACCATTATAATTTTGGTGGATGTTTTAGCAATGAACCAATTATAAAGGCGCCTACATTTCCAACGCCCAATTTGACAGAATTCGCCGAAATTTCCCGACGCCAAAAGAACCCGATATACGGTATTTCCTTTGTTGTCACACACGTTTAAAGAGTGTGTTTGTTTTGATTATTTTTTGGACCATTCTGGTCTTTCCTGTCGGCTTTTTTAGGTTGTTTAACTGGTGTTCTGTAGTGATCATTGCCTGTTGAAGTCTTGGTGTGTTTACTCTACATGCTTTGTTTTCGGTATGTAGAAATTGTACACACAAGTTTCAGTGTCTGCATAATTCGCCAGACTGCTTTACTGGCCAAACAAATTTTCAACATGTTTAATCAGTCCAGTAAGTGTCATTTTGAATCGGAAATGATTGTCTGACATAGTTTTAGGAGCTTTATATCTCATTATTATGTAACAATAAAACAATTGCTTATATATTCAAAATCTTTTTTAAAGAAATTTGTTAAAACTGAAGGGATCTCATTTGTTATTGTTCTTCATCTTCTTCCATGTGAATGACAAATATGGATAATGACCATATCCCTGTATACAGCACAAAATCGATAATTCAGAAAATCAGAAACCGAAGGCATACAAAATCAGGACAAAACAGGAAGTATAGGGCCTATGTAGGCATACAAAATGCAGTCTGTATGACAAACAATACAACTGGCTGGTAGCATATCTGTGGATAAGTAGATCTAGGATTTCCTCATGATGTTGGGCTTAATGTTTGAGGCAAATGGATTTATATCTATAAATTATGTTTGCATACCGTATTATGACGTTTCAGTTTTGAACGTACGGAGAATTTACTAACGTTCATACACTTTTGACGCTATGATATCACGCTCATGATTAATGCCAAAACGGTATCTGATATCGTATTCATTTGCACATATTTTATGAAAAATTATGATTATATTACTCATTCTTAGAAACATTTCTGTGATCATACATTATTACAACATATCCTCAATTTAAGCAATTAATGCTTAAATATGGGTTTTTAAAATTTAGATTGTAAGAGTTACCTTTTTTGATATCCATATCTCGTAAACTAGGTACTTTACATCTGGTGATTTTTTTTCATATTTTGTTGAGGACATTCCTGCGTTCCTTAATTGCTATATGTGTCAATTAGTGTCGATCGAGGAAGAATAGATTTTAAATGTCTTGAAAATCTGTTGTTTGTATAGAATTGGCAGAGCAAAATAGAGTTTTTCAATCCAAGCCCAGGTAGACTGAATAAAAAAACAAAAAGAAAAAAAAGGAAAGAAAACAAAACAAACAAACAGACAAACGACCAAAAAAAAACCCAAACAAAAAACAAAACGAAACAAACAAACAAAAAAGAAATTCAAAACCGATGCATGAATTTTAATTTCCTTTCACACAAATGTTAGAGATCATAGACAAGCAACAAATGTGAAAAGAATCTGAGGACCTCGATGTATCACCCTTATATAGGGTTTCACATGATTCTTACGAAGACTGGTACTTTTAAAATAGCAATTCTCTGTAAGGACCAAAAGAATTTCAATAGCACGTGGAAATAGCATGTCTCCAACTTTGATGATTTTTGGTATGGAAGGTGTATATGATGTACTGAGACAAGAATAAACTTCCTTTTCACAAATTAAGTTTCCGTTGCCATGGAAACTATTTTTGAAATTTTACGCATCAGTAGAATTACATGGCATTTTCACAAGGCTCGTATCCATGAAACAGCTATTATAGTTAACTGAAATTTCATTAATTTTTTTCTTCATGTCTTTCATTGTATAAATACTACAGAAGAAGTATGCTTCCATCCGCTATTCTTTTTGTCAATTTGCTCAAAATGTAGACAAAAACCTGTTTTGAAGAGGCTCTATTTAAGACCGAAAAGCTCCTTATTTAACATGATTTTGCTCTATTTTAAGGGCAAATAATCTGAAATGTCAGCCTAACTTGATTTCTACTGCCAATTAACATGTTAGTTTAATCCTCGATCTTGAAGAAAATGTGGGAACTCTTCACAAATTTATTCAAAAGGGTGTAAAAATGGTTACCATGGTGACATTCTGTTCAGTGCCATTACACATAGAGTAATTCATTGCTAAATTTTCGTCCGTTATATATCATTAAGCATTTTTTATCAGTGCATATAAAAGAGCATTATTGATTAAAAAGAACCTTAAATTTTTTTCAAGGTCACAGGACACAATGTCAAGGTCATTTTGATTGCAATTCACAAAATTAAATTTGACAAAATTCTGTGATTTTTCAAAATATGAGACGCAGATACTCAAAAATCATGTGGTACTGAGTAAAACAAAAACATACATAGTGTTTTTGGATGTATCCCCCTATTTATTAACCAAAGTCGCACAAATCTCAAAATCAATGACATCCTTGATTTGTAGCCAGAATTTTATACATACATATAAAAATGTGAGATTATCATGATTTTTGTCTGGGCTGTTCTGAACTAAAAATTGTAATGTTTTCCACCTATGGGTCCTAATTTGATAAAGAAGTATTTTTGATACAAATATATATGACAGTCAAGCCTAAAACGAGTAACAATAGATAACAACAAAAATGTAAATTTTATTGAAATTGGAACCAATATTTTAAAATTGACATCGAACATTAGAGTCAATTACCTTGACAAATTTTGGAAGTGCTCAAACAAAGTATACATTCTTCTGTTGTACCTACATGAATGGCATATCACACGCGTTTCAGTAGCCTCCCTTAGGCGAAAATTTTAAAGAAATATCCACGCTGAAGATTTCCGATTTTCATAACTGAAAATTTCTTCATGTTCAGTCCTTGTAATAATCACCCAATCAGTATGTCGATCTAGTGGCACAAAGGTAGAGCGCTAGTCTATCATGCGGGAGGACCGTGGTTCGAGTCCGCATGAGAGGTGACGTTTCAGTCCGTCTTCCGCCGCAACGTCATAGGTTCCTTCCACTACTTTCCACTCTCAATATGACCTTGCCTTCACCCCTTAGGTCCCATGTATTTTTCAAATTAATTAAAAAGGAAATTACATAAATTCAGATTGAAGATAGGGATAAAGTTAGAATAACTGCTCTAAATTATGGCGCCAAAAATTAAAAGTATTCGCATTTGTTGTTTTCCGACGTCATTAAACTACAATGACGTGACGTCATAATAGGGCCGCCGACAGAAATCCTGTCGAAACTGGGGACCCCTGAATCCAAGGGTACTTTGTAATGAAGCGTCTGGCGGAATGCGATGAAACCCTTGGTGCACCAAGATGGTTTCAGTCATCATTAGAATGTAGGCATCAACTTTATTTTCTTCGCAAAGTAATGGTAAGCCTAGAGTGACCAAAAATACTCGAATCATTACTGGAATTACAGCTCACTTTGAACTTATTTGAAAATTTTGTTCCGACTTTTTTACCTTCATACATATGTCATAGCTATTCAGAAATAATTATATCTATCCGGATTTTTGAGAAGTGTTCGAATGTAGAGAAATGTTATCTTTCACACTATTCATATGAATGTATCTATATGCATATGTTCATATCATCACACAAAACTTTGATATATACATATTACATATTGTAATCAATGTGATTATTGGAGTGCTGTTGTGATATTTTATGAAAGTTAAAAAATCTTTATGTCTGTAGAGTGTTTGAATGTAGAGAAACTAACAATATATCTTACCTATACGGTAATATAATTACACATGTGCATATACTGTCCCATTATTTTAAAATGCACAAAATCGGTTTTCGGCTCTATTTATATTTAAAAAGGTTGTTTCTTTTATCTTTGTTCATATAGTAAAGAAAGATAACTCTAAGTGCATTTTAATTTTTTTTACATGATGAAATACACATTCAGTCAGATTTTGCAACATATGACGTGGTCATTGAATGATTTCTTTCTATAAGAATCTGCACAATATAATGAAGGAATCAAATGTGAAGTTTCTTTTGAAAATCTTGGGCTGAAAAGAAAATATAGCCAAGAAATGAACATTTCTATTACAATCAATGGATGGCTAAAAAATCTTATCATTTTCAAACTCTCAAAATTTTGGATGGTGACCTCCTAATATTGTCTCTTACATCTGAATTATATTAGGAAATAAGAATTATACTTTTTTGCTAAAAAAAAATCTTGTAAGACATGAAACGTGTGATATCACCTTAAGCAATATAAATTATTTAAACCATGCTAAAAATCAAGTTGAAAAGATATAGTCATCATGTGTCAAATGTAAAGTTGTCATGGCAACCATTTTTGGCCTCAAAATGTATGAAAACAAAAAAAAAAAAGGTTCCACTTATGTTTTTCAGTGATGATATTTTTCACCTGAAATCTATTTAATTCTGGCAACAATGATGGTGTTATCAGCCTGACATTATGTGCTTTTTTTTCTTAAAAATGGTAAAAATTGGACCAAAAGGCCTTAATTTTGAACTTATTTAATTTATGGCAATTTTTGACTGAATTTGATTTGATATGATTTGGCTAATTGAAGGAAATTAAAAAAAATGTTAATTTTCCTAAAATTAAAGGTTTTAAAGATTATAAGTTGCTAATACCAATAAGCTCTGACAATGGTTTCCATGGCAACATAATAATCAAAGATGACTTATTTGACATTTTTAGTACAATGAATATACAGACCTCGTTTTCATGGCAACCGGAATACTTATTTTCAAAAAATTGTTATTTTTGTATTCAGTGCATTATACATACCACTTATAGAGAAAAATCATAAAAATCCACAACATGCTATTTCCAATATTTTGGTCCTTACAGATAATTGATATTAATTATTATTACATGAATAGATTTCGTCTCAAACACCGATAGTGTTGTCATTAATATTTGTTGCTTCTTATTTCATGTTGAAAAATGTAGCTATCCGTTTTTTTCTTTTTTCATTTATCTCAAGAAGAGATTTGAAATAAAATACTTCATCAGAAGCAACACTTCTTTCACAATGTTCAAACGATATGAGTGCATTCCGAAAATCTCCAAAAATTTCTTGGCATCTTCCGAGTATCTCCCATGATATGGGTAGAGTTAATGACGGGATATGGCAGTGACTACTGTGTTGAATAAAATATCCAAGGTCTTTTAAATGCTGACAAGCCAGTGTAATATTTCCAATCCAAAAACTGCAAAGGAAAAGCAGAACCTTTTTCAGCACTAACGGAGTTACCAAATGAGGTATTATACCATTTAGGGTGATGTTGCATTCCTCTGAAATCTCGGTTATACATGAAACCATGTCGAGAGGGACAAGGGAAGTAGTATGTCTGTATAAGCCACTTGATACTGACATTGAATCTCCTCCGAGTGACGAATATTTATTGACGTCAAAATCCCAAGGATGAAGTGTCCTAATGTTGCGTATCATTTTCTTGAGTACGCCAACACATTGTTCGTATCTCTCACGCGCGTAAAAATGAGCCGCCAAAAGTATTTTGCTTCGATTACGGTCCGAAGAAGATGCTTTGAGAAGACGAAACAAAGCCTTCTCATTCTTATATTTGATTCGATTTGAACAGCTAGTCTGTTTGGAAAGTCGGTTGTTACACTCTTCATTCATCTTGCACAACCTAAAATAATGACTTAACTCCAAAACGATGTCTGAATGTGACATCTCTAGACGGTCAAGCAGGTCCTTTTCTTGTAAAATCAATATTCTATTCTGCAATATCTTCTGTATCACTCTTGATTTATTAAATCCCGCGTTAGTACATTGTCGTGGGACATGTACCCATTTATCTACTTCATATCGAATGGAGTTGATCTTCAAAGGCATAAAATATCCTTCTCTGTAAAGCTTACATAAATAGTTTTGTAACGCTTTTCTGTTGCGACCCTGAATTTTGCCATCGAACATATTGTTTTCTGGTATGAAAAAGTTTGGACAGTAACCATTCTTTACCCAACAAAGGAGCCTTCGAAAGCAATTCCAGAAATGATGAAGTAAGAACGATGGGCTCCATGGAATACCTGTGTCCATAATCTCCCAGAAAACTAATGTTTTCATGAAATATGAACAAAGTAGACCACAAACACTAGTTTCTTTCTCAATAACTTCCTTCAAGAATAATTTTAGGAGGCCGTATGTCAGGAATTGTGTGTGGTTCATAGACAGAACCAACCTTTTCTCTGCGAGCGAAAATGACATCCTCCATTCTATATCTTCATCTTGAGATGCCTTGCATCCTATTGGGACAAAAAGGCAACCGTCGTTGACCATTTCCTTAATAACACCATCTGAAGGCCACCCATGCTTAAAAAGGCGATGCACACATCCAAGTGCCTCTGACGGCCATGTGTGCAATGGTAGTGCCATTGCATGATCATATGTTTCATCTTGTTTGCTCATACATGGACCATGTGGTACCAGCGCTAATCCCGCTTTATTTGAAATTACACCGCCGATAACTTTTACCATGCTAGATGAAAGATAATATCCCTGATTATTTCGATCTTTTGTACATCGTTTTCAGCATCAGAGAGATATCGTTGTTGTTGATTGCTTCTGTGTGACATGTAGGGAGCCTTAGTCTCACAAATCCTGGGAGGACATTCTCTTTTAGATAAGTACTTGGATACATTTCAAATGAATCGATTTCTTGAACCGAATTTACAACTTTAGAATCCATCAGAATTTGCATCACGTCAAGATCTGATGATTGAAAGTCAAAGCCTTCCGCACGACTTCCACTTACACAAAAATAGCTTGTGTCCTTGGGATGAGGTATACATACTTCTAAAACATGTTGAAGATTGGGGGATATATCTATATTGAGACTCCGGAGGTGATTCATGAGTAAGGGGATAAAATAATTCTTATCAGACTTGCTGAGGGTAATTTGCATACCTATTTCAACCAGTTGACTATCTAATCTATTAGCTTCGATTACTTCCTCAGTTCCGACAATATCACACAGCGACCAATAGATATTTTCCGATAGCCATTTGATCTGAAACGTAAAGAAAACATGCTTCTTTGAAGTATTTTCTTCATGACGTTAAATTCGAACATGTACTCGTATCTCTCTGGGATGGGCCTTGTCTTCCCCTTTCATAAACATATATTCTATTAAGAAGTGATAAAAGATATGAAAATATAGTATTACATGTTTTATTACATTCTTATACGATAGTGAAATACATTAAAATGTATTGTATACCATTAAAGTATCGAAGCAAGCACGGAGAACATTTAAATGAGAAATGGTTATATGTGTATGTATTTTAGGAGAGTGCAAAAGAAAAGAGGGAATCTTCAACAACACTCGTTTGCAGCAACCACAGCAAAACGTCCAATGTAAAACCACAGAGCAGACATGCACATCTAGAACCGCAGAAGAGAAAGGATAGAAAAGAAACATCAAACACAAAAACTACACATAAACCAACGAGTCTTTAAAATGCGCTGATACAAGTCTGAAGATTGGTCAAGTACCAAGCCAGATAACAACAGGATCATATCAACGAAATAGCCATAGTAATTTACTATTTTAATGCTTGTATGGTTCCCAATTTCAAAATTTTTTTTAAATGTCTTCAACTTCTATAGCACCATTTAAGGTATCCGTTGTACAATAGAGTCATTTTACAAAGCGTTTTAATCATATCCATAGTAAACTATGGTAAATTTTATGCCTGGTAAGGTACTATAAACTATATATTTTCTGAAAGGTAATGGTGCCATGAGTACAGATATAAGACCCCCTGCTCTTAAAAATCAAAGGGGAAAAACTCTTGTACAACTTCATTATTTTGCATATGTTATATAGAGAGAAGAAACAATTTAAATGCTTCATCAGTTATTCCCCTTTGTTTTTCTGGCCCCAAAATTATTATTTCTGAACAGTGGGTATCATAAACTTTCAGAAAATATAAAGTTTATAGTACCTTACCAGGCATCGAAAAATGCCCAATTGTACATCGGATACCTTAAGATCAGATAAATTTGCAGCATGGACCAGACATGCACGTTTCGGGTTAGCCAATAGGGGATGCTTACTCCTCCTGGGCACATGGTCCCACCTCTTTCTTGCTAGGACTCCTTCAAAACGAAATTATGTGGTCTATTGTGAGTGCTATTGAGCTTATCGTCAGGATATTCTTTAACTCATTTGTGTCACAGTTATGCCCTTTGCCGTGTGGAGCTCGTACAAAAGTTCCCCGCGAGGGGTTGGACAGTAAGTGTTTTGAATATTTTCCCTGATCGCCATAACACTCTCCATATAGACATAACCACAAACTGTGCATGCATTTTATATAATGTTTTAATTTCCGTGCATAAACATCGACGGCGGGTGCGGCTAGCCAACAGGGGATGCTTACTCCTTCCGGGCACCTGGCCCCACCTCTAGCTTGCTAGGGGTCCGTCGAAGCTCAATTTTGTGCTCTATTGTGGGTGTTATTGAAATTATCGTCAGGATCTCCTTTAACTCATTTATGAAGCTACTTAAGAAGCTGACAAATCATATTTCATTTCAATAAATTCCCACAACGCCTTAACGAGTTTGTGAAATCGGAAACCCTCATCTAAAACTTTCTTGGTAATTTGTAAATTTCGACTTTGAAAATCCAAAACATAAGTACATGTTCTGGCGTAACAGATGAGCTTAGAAATGTAAATACCGTATAACGGTAGTCTACGAAAATCTACGTCAAGCCAGGGAAAATTTACAAGCAACAGAGTATATTAATTTGGGTATTTCACAACCTGCCTTTTATGGTGACATAATATATCAAAGATAGACAAAATTACCATCGAAATAGTGTTAGAATCATCAAACGCCTTTTATACCTTATATATAATCTTACCTCGGAATCCATTTTGTCCACATAAAAAAAACTTTCAAAACATTATTGTCATGTCAATCTAGCCTAAACCTGTACTTTGAATTAGATCCGATAATGCAGTCGATGAATATATATGCTAACACCAGGAAGAAAAATGTTGAAACCAATACTTGGAAATATTGAAGATGTAGTGAGTAATGGAATTCTTTGGTCCTTGTCCCTTTTACGTTCCTTGTCCCTTTTACGTCTCTTTCTGTGCTAGCCTGCTCTTTGTTTTTGCATTGAGTGTTTTTGGTTTTAGCTGTGGGTGCTGCAACCGGGTTATGGTCACTTCGTACCATAACCAACTCGTACCTTGGTCACTTCGTACCCAAAATTTACCAACTCGTACCATAACCATTTCGTACCATGACAAACTCGTACCAAAATAAAAAGTCATTTCTTACCCATTGCGAATTCATGGGTACAACTCGTACCCAATTTTATTCCAACTCGTACCATAACATACTCGTACCATAACATACTCATACCACACAGAATATCGTACCCATAGACATTAATATGATAACCAACTCGAATCACCTAGGATATCGTACCCATCAGCATTTACTCAAATAAGAACCAACTCGTACCAAACATAATCTCGTACCCATTGACATGAACTCTTATCAAAACCAACTCGAAGCACCCAGAATATCGTACCCATTAACATTTACTCGAATCATAGCCAACTTGAATCACCCATCGATGTACCGTATATATACAACATCTTTAAAATTACCTATGAATTATTAGTTAAACTCTTTACAATGTATGATAAGTTTCCACTAATGCGGATTAAATATTCGAAATATGCATGTCTGGTGACGCTTAATCATGCAATAAAAATAAATGCATAAAGGATCCCGGACCTTAAGGAAAGGCTATAATAATCGGATTTTTGAATTTTCAAAATTTACTGAAATAATCATGTATATTGTTTGATCTATTTCTGAACAACAACTTTCATATTCCTTTCTGCTAAGATATAACCCTAAGCGCTTGCAAAATTTACTAAAACACACCCACCCTTCGTGAGCTTTTTTTGAACACTGCACAAAAAATCCAGGTTGTTATGATAAATTTCACATTAATTAGGTATGGGCGCAAAATAGAATGGCTAATTCAGACAAACTAGTGAAAGATAGATATACGACAAATTCTCCTTCAAAAGGAATTAGCCATTCTTTTTTGCGCCCATGTTGAAATTAGAGAAAATCAGAGAAAAAATACAGTCCACAAAGTACAAATTAGCATGTAAAACGCCTTTTACATATATCGATCTATGTATCTGCATTGATTTTTACCTGAGCGAGGGCGATTTTTCCGGATATTTCGGTTACCCCTCTTAACTGTATAGACGTTACATAATTTGTGATGAGATTACAAACGAAATTTTCATAATTGTTCTTAATCATAAAATGTTAAATTTTCTTCTGGTTTAAAAACGGACACTAAATCTTTGTAATCAATCGATATATAGATGATCCAAAAAGGGGCCTTTAAGTCCGGGATCCTTTGTCAAGGTCCGAAAAAAAGTTATTTCAGGTAGGAGTTTACAGAGTACAATTTACTGAGTACCACTGTACGAGTTGGTAGGGGTGGGAATTTATGCATGGTACGAGTGTATGGTACGAGTGTTGGTACCATGGTATGAGTTTATGGATGGCACGAATTTATGCATGGTACGAGTTTATGGTACGTGTATTGGTACCATGGTAAGAGTATTGGTACCATGGTACGAGTTGGTAATGGTACAAGTTTATGTATGGTACGAGTTGGTAGAATTTATGGTACGAGTTGGTCATGGTACGAAATGGTTTTGGTACGAGTTGGTAGTAAGGAAAGGAGGGGATCTCCAACAACACTAGGTTGCAGCACCCACAGCAAAATCCCAAAACACCCATGCAAAAAACACAGAACAGATACCCACAGAAAGAGACGCAAAAGGGACAAGGAACACCAACTCACAACATAGAAACATGAAACATAAAAGACTACACATAAACCAACGAGACCAATGGGCAACCGGTGCCGACTTAGGACGGCCATCTGCCACGTAAATAGCAGACGGTGTGGTTATCCTGGATTACGTGCGCACAACCCTCCCACTATTCCGATTTCCCAGAGGTCTCGAAGAACGCACAATTATGGTGTAAAGTAAGGTATGGTACGAATGAGTTAAAGAAGATCCTGACGATAATATCAACAGCACTCACAATAGACCACCAAAATGAGCATCGACGGACCCCTAGCAAGCTAGAGGTGGGATCAGGTGCCCGGGAGGAGTAAGCATCCTCTGTTGGCTAGCCGCACCCGCCGTCGATGTTCATGCACGAATTCAAAATGAAAATATATAAAATGCGTGCGCTGTTTGAGGCCGTCTATAGAAAGTGCTATGGCGACAATGTCAGGGAAAAATATTCAAAACACTTTCTGTCAAACC
Source organism: Pinctada fucata (assembly GCA_028142955.1). Classification (NCBI taxonomy): domain Eukaryota; kingdom Metazoa; phylum Mollusca; class Bivalvia; order Pterioida; family Pteriidae; genus Pinctada; species Pinctada fucata. Next base: position 41,531,023 of record AP027111.1, on the reverse strand, counting down.
CCTCGCGGGGAACCTGTTTTACAAGCTCCACACGGCAAAGGGCATAAGTGTGACATAAATGAGTTAAAGAAGATCCTGACGATAATCTCAACAGCACTCACAATAGACCACCAAATTGAGCATCGACGGACCCCTAGCAAGCTAGAGGTGGGATCAGGTGCCCGGGAGGAGTAAGCATCCCCTGTTGGCTAGCCGCACCCGCCGTCGATGTTCATGCACGAATTCAAAATGAAAATATATAAAATGCAAGCGCTGTCTGAGGCCGTCTATAGAAAGTGCTATGGCGACAATGTCAGGGAAAAATATTCAAAACACTTACTGTCAAACCCCTCGCGGGGAACTTTTTTACGAGCTCCACACGGCAAAGGGCATAACTGTGACACAAATGAGTTTAAGAAGATCCTGACGATAATCTCAACAGCACTCACAATAGACCACCAAATTGAGCATTGACGGACCCCTAGCAAGCTAGAGGTGGGATCAGGTGGCAGGTACGAGTTGGTTATGGTACGAATTGACCATACCCGATGCAACCTAGTATTGTTTGAGATCCCCTCCTTCGCTTCATATCGATAGGGGAAAATATGAACCTTGAAACTGAATATGATATCTTTTAATTTATCTAAAATCTTAAATCCAGATAAAATGATATTAAACTCGGTCCTTACATTCCAGAAACAAAGGCTTTTTGCAAAAGAAAAGTGCTTTTTGACATGTGAGATTTGATTTTACATTGGCAGTAAGTGTTTTGAATATTTTCCCTGACATGGTCGCCATATAGCACTTTCTATGTAGACATAACCTCAGACAGTGGTGCATGCATTCTATATATTGTTTTCATTTTCGTGCGTGAAAATCGACGGCAGGTGCGGCTAGCCAATAGGGGATGGTTACTTCTCATCGGCACCAGGTCCCACCTCTAGCTAGCTTGCTGGGGGTCCGTTGATGCTAAATTTGGTGCTCTATTGAAGGGCTGTTGAGATTGTCGACAGGATCTTCTTTAACTTATGTAATATATGGATATAAAGGGAATGAAATAAACTAGAAATTATCATAAGTACGCAATGCAATGTAGGTTTATCGTGTAAAAAAGCAGTTTGCTCAATGAATTTATTATATCCTCGCTGGCATTTCGTCCATATTTACCAGCTGAAAATTTTGTAAACACGAATAACCCCGCTGGCATTGTTGTCAGCAAAACAGCTGTAATGAAAAAAAGTGATACTCCAATGTCAAATTTTGTAAACACGAATGACCCGCTGCCATTGTTGTCAACAAAACAGCTGTAATGAAAAAAAAGTGATACTCCAATGTCAAGGTCACACTGTAAGAACTTTGGTATCATTGGAAGCGTCTTGTTACAAGAAACAAGCATGTAAATCATGAAAGCCTTTTCACTTACTCTTCAAACCTTATTTCCAAGGTTAAAGCTTTGCGAACAAACAGAAAACGAGACCGATCAAAAATAAATGCCCCGGATCTTGGATTACGGGGGCATCAAAAGTCAAAGACAAATCTAATAGAGACATTTAACCTTTATTCTTTCATTATAAGTAATATATATAATTCAATATTTTTGTGGAACAATTTCAATCAAGATCACAACCATATATGAACTTTAGTTAAGCATGATATGCAATTATTTTTAAAAATACTATTCAGCGAGAGGTAACGTTAGCTAATACTAGTATACAATTTAGGCACATGTACATTGTGGAAGGCCAGAAGGGACCCAACTCTGCAGCAGGATAACAACCAGTCAGACATTAAAATTCCCAATGTGGTGTTTGAGCAATGCATGTTTCCAATATTGAATCCTCATCAGTGGTACTTCAGGCCAACATTATTCAAAGAAGTAAAATTTAGTGTTACGTTTATTTTATAAATTCAGATATCTACTGTATTTTCTTGAGAGCTAGCGGAATGTTGGTGTGTTCAGAATCGTAATTAAATGATAAATGGGTCCAAAAACACTTGGTGGTCTCGCCTCTTATTGTAATTATATTTAAGAATAACATGGAAATTCTTAGAGAAGGGTTCCAACTCTATACCTTCTCGAATAAAAATCCCAAACCAATTTTCATGTACCAAATCCTCAGGTTTATTAAGATATTTCAGTGTCTATCTATACTTTGTAATATGCATGATCCACAAATAAACTTTTTTATGATTTCTATCGAGATTAAAGATGTGTTTATTTTGCTGTTAATTTATTATGTGGTGAAATTTTACAGAGGCTTTTAGTTTAGAAAAAATACCAGTCGATTTAGAATATATAGCTACATGTACGTATGCCTCTGGCGGAACGTAGTTCTTCATATTCACCTGTCATTTAGAGATAATGAATTAATTCCACTACCTCATGTCCCTGTATCTCTATTATTATATCATTTCTCAAGGAATGAAAAAAAAAGAAGAATTTTAGACATCAAATTTTCCAACATAAATCCACCAAAATATCGACTACAAGGGCTGCTGTGAACTCCAACACTTCAAATGATATACTATGTTATAAGAAACTATAAATACTTTCAATAACAGCTTGATACTTTTTCAAAATGGACAACGTTCAATCCTGTCTACATTCTTTTCAATAACGCCATCGGACGGTTCTATCCGGTGTTCAGATTGAATTGAGTATCTCCTGCCTCTTATCGGGCGTATCGTCCGAAGAGGTAGGCTGTATGTCGGAATTTTGACCTGTGCAACGGACCTACCAGAAGCAGTGAGGGGTATTCAATGTGCCTATGCCAATCATATACATATGACCTATTTAAAGTTCCTTCCGATGGACTAGGCTAGTTTGTTATATCATGTATATATACAAGGTGTATGGGCCGACACCGTGTATTCCTAGCCTAATATATGCTTCGTGCCTCGGATTTGCGTAGGCACGTTCAAGATCCCTTATTACTTCGGGTAGGTCCAACACACAGCTTACGTCTTCGAATGGTACGCCGTATAGATGTAAGAGGCGGGATATTCAATTCAATAGAAACGTCCGATGGCGTTATCGAAAAGACTGTAATCAGGGGGAACAGTATCTGCCGCTGTTATCTTTAGTACTATTCGTTGATTTTGTTGCAAATCATATCATTTTAAGTGTTAGAAGTCACAATTCGTACGTTGTAGCCAAAATGTCAAAAACGTTCATTTAAGTTAATCATGAAAATAATTGGGGAAAACCTGTCAAAAAGACATTTAATTTACTTCACAATTGCGTAAACAAACACTATTCAACATTTACATGTAAGATTGCACTTCTGAAAATTAAATTTATCTAGTTCGGATGAACGTTGAGCACTTAATTGAATAAAGAGTCCGATGTCATAATTTCACAACCAATGTGTACTGGCTTAAAATTCATTTTCTTTAAAGAAAATACAGATGGAAGATACATAACCTCCATGTAAACTATGAAAATGAATACAAGTAATTGTCGAACTTCCTTGATTCATCTGCCGATAGCAATACATAACGTCATCTTTACATCACTTTGGATTGACGCTTCCTTTACGAACCAAAGGACCGCCATCGCAACGATACAGCGCTGGCCAAACGCAAAATTTTACTTTCGTGCCGTTTTTCTCGTAATACGTAAATGCGTCCGTATGGAAAACACCACCCACTTTCGGAGCACTAAGAAACATGGGTGGGTCTTGAACACACATCTGCCAAGTGAGAAACAGACATTTGTCTATATATTTGTCCACTCTTGCATCAACTTTCTTCTCCTTCGTTAATTTCTTGTACGTATCGCTTTTTTGTCTGTAAGCCTGTAATCGAAATAAACAAAAGAATTAACAAATTAGGCAAATAACTATGATTACTATTGCTCGGAGAAGTGCGAATGACATTTGTGTCCAACATTCTCATTTATTTATATGTAGTCATTACTTGCATTACTTGTCATTACTTGTTTTATGTGTAGTCCTTTGTTTTTGACGTTGTGCGTTGACGTTCCTTGTCCCTTATGGGTCTCTTTCTGTGCTTGTCTGCTTTGTGTTTTTGCATTGAGTGTTTTGGGGTTTTGCTGTTGGTGCTGCAACCTGGTGTTGTTGGAGATCCCCCCTTTGCAATGCATACATCGTCTTTTTCATTTATTTCTATTTAGGAGAAGGGAGAGGATCTTCCACTAGACCCGGTTGTAGCAAAACACCAGATGCGTAAACTTTTCACAGCAAGAGACCAATATGCTTAACACATGCTTTAACTTTGTGCAGTTCTTTTTCTATTATGTCGTCTTGTCTTAAACATAGATATTACTGAGAAGGGTTCATTATTTGCAACAAGTAGTACACGGTGTCTGTTGCACTTCGTTTAGAAATTTACAAAAAATGTAGATCCATATTCCTTTCTCTGGCATCAAAGTTTTTCTTTTACACGAACCTGTACTGTTCGATTCTTATATTCCGAATTAATGTTTTCGATCATTAAAATTGATACGTACATATACCGATACATTATCAGTGTATTTGAAATTGCATGTACCTTGCAAATGGTTGGCATAAGACTATGAGCAGATGACTTTAACAGATCTTTGGCGGATTTCGTTACCAATGTCTTCATGTTGTTTGCACTGGAAGTGTCCGTCTGAATGAAGTATAATATATTGTAAACATCAGAATTACAAGAAAATTTAAACATGCTGATCATGATGAAATCAATTATTTGTTACAGTACTAGTTTAATGAACGGATACAATTTGTTTAAGTATAGATGAACGAGGGAGTATGAAAATCTAAAGATTTCTTTCCTGTTTCATCGTTACTTTATGAGGAATAAGTTACAAACAAACAAATTATAAATCGTTTCTATAAAGAGAATAAAATTGAATCTTTCCCATTATCATATGAGCTTGCTTACCTTTACTGGTACGGATTCTATAGTAATAAGAGTCTCTAACATTGAACTCTCAAGTTGTTGTTGTTTCGAACGGGAAACTTGCAAGCAGAAATCGTATGTGCCCTAAAATAGTAAAAGGTAAAATTCAAATGTTAGTATAATTAAAACTTTTAAAATAATTTATTGACGGAATGTTTGCAAAAAGAAGAAGATTGCATTGGGAGAGCAAGTATAGAATAATGACTACTATTCTCACCACCCCTTCTAAATAAGATTATTTTTTCTCGTGCGTATCAATGTTCTCATGTACATTTCCAACGATTTATTTATTGATAAAATGTGGACATGACATTGTCCAGTTGTCTTTAAAACTTTGAGCCTCGAATTCGCAATTTGAAACAAGAGTGTCATCAAATTTATCGCTACGAAAATGTGTATATTAACTATATTCCTATTAAAACTTCAAGTAAATTTGATTTTAAATTCGAAGTCAATTGAAAGATATTTTATAAATCACATCTAATTACCATGACAACATCAAACAAAATTTGAAGTATTTCTCCTTCGTTTCTTTTTTCCGCTTTCATAGCTTCGAAAGCTTCCGACCATTCTTCCTCATTCAAAGACTCAAAATATTCCCCCAGCTGCGTAGCCGCTTCTGAATCATCGGTGTCCGTAGTAAATGAATTTGCGGTGTGTATCGATAACTGGTCATCTGGGATGTTTCTAGATTTTAAACAAGAAAAACGTACTTTGTCTTAAAAAGTACGAGGGCTGATTAATATGTTGTGAGCCTCGTATTGATGGATTTGAATTTTATCAAACATTTTGCATTATTTTTTTACATAATCCATTTAAGTCTCTATACAACTTTGCCAACGAAGTGTAAGAGCCTAAAAGAAGAGAGGGGATCTCCTAAATACCACTGATAAAGAATTTCTTATCTTGACTGGTCAGAAAGCCATCCACTGCAAGTATGTCGTCATCATCGAACTGAAAGTTGGTGTCAGAAAAAGCTGCGTTCAGTTTTGGGGAATAGATGAAAGTCTGATGGAGCAAGAATAAGGCGGATGCTCAATCAAATTCAAGCTGCAATTATTAAAGGCAGCAATGGCAGTGACAGACTTGTGAACAGGAGCATTGTCCTGATGGAACAACGCACCTTTAACTAGTGAGCATTCCGCGGCGCTTTTAAAGTTTAATATTTTCCTATAACTGTGTCAGAAGGGAAGCATAGTATGTGCCATTGATTGTTTGTCCTTTTTGGAAAAAAAATCTATCGGCGGAATACCTTCTGCATCCCAGAAAACCGAGGCTCACAACATATCAATCAGCCGTTGTATGAGCTAGATATAGGTTAGACTAATGATGGCAAATGAAGATGCCAAAAAGAAAAAAAAAATGCAATGAATTTGAAGACGTACATTTGTAACACTTGCTGGTGGACTAGGAGTCCCCGAGGTCACATGTAGCCAAGTTCGAACTCGATCAACTTAGATTCGGTTGATTGTGTCTTCAAACGCATTCGAAAATTTCTGTTCACAAAATGTTCACAAAATGTTCTCAAAAATTCTGAATAGTGGGCCTTTTAGCATCATATCTCACATATCCTGCTACAATGTACATGTACGTCTTTCGGTATGTCTTTGACATAAATTTCAGTCTTTCACCATATTTTTCGTCAAGCATTTCATTCGTCGCTATGCGCAGCGAGTGGATTCCGGGATGACATTTTAGCTGCTCAAAATTTTTCGACCTCTTGGATTAATGTGATCTATGCGTAATTAACGTAGTTTTGACGCAGCTCTTACGCAATTAATCTACATGTATAATTCATACGCGTATGTGCGCAATGAGTACGATATTCTTACGCAAAGTTGGCGATTTTCACGTCCGTTCCACGTATGTCTGCATATGATAAACGAACATTTCACGCATAAAACACGCACATATTGCGAATGCATCACTCAAATATTGCACATACCGCTAAGAACTACATACAAAATTTGCTTTTCCGTAGATATTTCTTTGCGCAATTTATTCGTTTTTCATGCGTAGTTTCTACGTCGTTCTTGAGAGATTTATCTGTCAAAATTCAACGCATTACAACCAACTTTTTCCACGTGTTCTAGCGTATAAAATCAGTTTTTTAAGTTTCATTCGTAAATTATTCGTAATTTATAGGTAAATGGCTGTGTGACAGGGCCTTAAGACTGCGAGCAATGTATCATTCTTTTCAAGACCATATAACATATGCCTTACAAAGTTTGCTTCAAACATTCAAATATTGTGATTTGCGTACGTGCTTACTAGTCTTACGGTATCTTACGACATTTGTATCAATTTGAAAAAAAAGATTCGATCACATTTGTTTATCAAGTTAACGAAAATGGATTTCTAAGTTTAAAACGCATACCAATACCTTCTGTCATGTTCAGAGGCCGGTCTATTTTTTGTTTTCTTCAAAGAACCTGAATCTCTGGGTTTCCTCTGTAACTGTTTTTCTTTTCCTTTCTGTTTTTCGTCATTCGTATCTGTCTTAGACTCATTTCTACGATAAAGATTATTATTAGTGTGCGTTCCATTTACTGTGGCCGTCTTTTTTGGGTTTCCATGGTTACTTGTACCGTCGCCAGTTTGGTTGCTAGGCAACTCACGCCAGCGGTTGTCGGAAGCGTTTGGAAGAGAGTTCCTTTTAACGTTGCTATGGATACCACTGTAACCTTGATTTTTATAACCATTGTATTGGCTGTCATCTTGAGATTTTATCACTCCTTTATCCTTTTCCTTGACTTTAGAGGGTTCCCGGGTATTGACTTCACTTGTGCTCGATTCCTGCGTAAACGTACACATGTATGATAAATGTATCTTTATCTTAGCTTGAAAGTTCATGTAGTTGCAAATAGATTCAGTGCAAATTCATCATTTCAGTGAGCATAATGAAGGAAAGTAAAACATTATGACCCATTTATAATCTTCATCTTTTGAACTGTGTATCGGTTTATTCCCGGAATGCTTACATTCTTTGGTGTACCGACAAGTAGACCAGAATTGTGGTCATTCAAGGAATACATTCACTTATCAAAACAACACTTTATGGCAATTAATGGCATTCCGGGAATGTATTTCATTTAAAATGTTGGCATTCTGGGAAGACACCCAAAGTTTGGTTAGAGAATAATGGGATACTGAGGTCAATAACAGATCAATAATTGTATAATTGTTGCTCAGATACGTTCAGGTATTGATATTGCAGATAATCAGTCAGACAACAAAAGTGTCTGAAAATGCATAAATAATGTAAGATATTTTAGAGAGATGGAACATACGGTATATGTTGAAATGTCTATCTGATCAAAGAATGTCTTCAATGACGTCATATACGTATACTTCCGCCATAGTGCAATTTTTGTTGGATAATCCAGCCTCCCGTCCATTGTTTTCAAGAACATGAACAGATTAGGCCATTTTTCTGCGTGCAGTGCATTCTGGGAAGAACCGTTAGATTCTCTAGTCTGGTCTTTGATTCTTTTGACCTTCAAAAAAAGGAAGAATCGTAAATAATATTTTACATTATTTTTCTTTTATTTTTTCAAAATTCAAACAATATAAACTTCTACATAAAAACATATTCTGGTACATGTAATTTTAAATTAATGTTATAGACTAAATCGAGAAAAAGTGTTCGATTTTCTAATTTTAGACAAGTAATGAAGATTTTGTACCTCTACTTGGAATCTAGGATCTTTCTCGTACAGCTGACAGTTTTTGACAAGAGAATCGTACTCTCGAGTTGCCTGGTAGTAAATGTCTGACGTCACAGAATCCTTCTGGCTCTCTAATGCCTGCTTGATCGTCACTTCCTGTGGAGAAAAACGTGTTATATGATGAAAAAGAAAAATTCACTTTACGTATTCCAGAAAGCGGGGACCTTCGTGTATTTAGATTTTCTTGAGTTCACATGTACTTTGAGTTCACCTTTGTTTTTTTCCTACAAAACATCTACCAGTGATAGTTTCCTAAAAACCAATCGTGAACTGATAATAGTCCGTAATGTTTCATATGGGAGATGTGTCTTTCAGGTAGGAGCTCGACTGTGGAGTTTGTTGCTACAAATCACTTCTCGGTGTAAAAATTGGTAAATAAAGAAGTCTTTACACCCAAAACAGAAATACTCAAAATAGGGTGGGGCAGAAAAAAACCAGCTCTTTGTTTGTCGTTTAAAAATCATTTCGCCTAAAAATAATCAAACTACCAAATAAATGCATGGAAGGATCCCCCCCCCGCTTACAAAGTCGGATGATATATAATTGAGGATTTCAAAATTTATAGCTGTAGCTAGTGCATTGTACCTGTATAAAGTTATGATTGAATAGAATACAAGTTTAATTAAAAAAGTTTGTCAACAGTCTTGTTTTCATTTATAGCGCCATGACACAATTTGTTCATACTATCTTATTGTACATCTAACATTTGTTACGAAGAAATAGAAAAAGTTACCGTTATGGAGCATAAAAAGTTACCATAATGGAGCATAAAAACTTACCGTTAGGAAGGGTAAAAAGTTGCCGTTATGAAGAATAAAAAAGTTACCGTTGTAGAGGATGGAAAAGTTACTGTTTTCATGGTAACATGTATTGACGATAAAAAGTTACCCTTGTGAGAATAAAAAAAGCTTACCGTTATGGAAGTTTCCTTTTTCCTTGCCGTCGTCAAAGCCATCTCTTTGTCCCATTCTCTAGATTTATTCGGTTATTTGCCATATTTTACACCCTCAGCGTATAGATTTTCAATCCATTCTTCAACATAACCTACATATTGGTGTACTTTTTGCCATCTTTTAAATACATGTGGCTATAAAACAAAGGAATTTAATTTGATATTCAAAGGATGGCTGCCTTTAAATGGGACCTGTGTGTGATGTAGCACATTGCTATAATAAATAAACGGATGTCAATAGAGACAATTAAAAATATCCTATTTCGGATCATTGATACATGACGTCACCGAAATCAGACAAAACTAATGACCAAAACCAGCCCTTTACAGCTACATGTATTTGGGCGGTTGGGGCTACATCGAAAACCGTAGATTCCAGTGACCCTCCAAAGAGTCGCACGTTCGCCTACGACTATATTGACACATTACAATCGCCAGATGAATTATTTATTCACTGACCTATGTTGTATGTTCGGTCATGTTACAATGTATGTCATAATCAGGATAAATCATTATACATGTTGCTGCTTAACTAGCATATTTTCAGCAGCATCACATCTGATTAAGGCAAGGTTGATAAATCATTCATATGGCGATTGTGATGTGACAATAGTCGAGAAGATGTTTTAATCTTACATAGAGTTATCGTTCCTTACCATGCAAGCGAAAATTGGAAGGAGAGGGGAGGTTAAGGACTTCACTTTCGCTGTATATAAAAAAATATAATACTCGGCCGGTCCGGAGGGACCATAAAACTTTTTTCGGCTCTGAAAAATGTCAAGCAAAATTTTCCGGTTGGCAATAACCCCCCCCCCCTCATGCAAAAGATCAAATGGTTGCTCCCTAAACACATCAAAGCTCGAAATCCAAACGTCATGTTTTGAATTTGAAAATATTGATACAAATGAATGTACTCATTTCAATTGTAAGAATCTAAACAAACATTGAACAAACAAATAAACATATACGAAACGGACAAAAAAAAAAAAGAGAAAAAATCGAGTTTATTCCAAGTTTCTTCTGAATTTACATTGTACTAAGTGGCAAAGAGATTAAGGGAAAAAGAATATATGTGCCATTCAAATATTACGTAGATATTTAAAGTCAAATAGGTTCATATTCATATCACATGCAAGTTATTACATAGTGAATAGCGCATACCCATCTTTATTCAAAAGAGCAAAGCTTAAACTGAAATGAAATTATTCAATGAATTCAAATAAAAATCTATCTTTTAAAACTTCCATATTTAAGTCCATCATAAACATAACACCGATTGCATTCATGTTTAAAAATGGCGGAGTTGTTAGAAAATGTAAGGTTTGTTAAACAAGTTTTCTTTTTGGTAAAGATACAATAATCTTATATAAAAAGCTGTATCGGAGTTGGCGATTTTTATAATCAATTTTTATAAAATCATATTCAACTTATGATAATAGTATCATTTCTGTGCTAACTACAATGTATACATGTACATGTATATAGCAGTGCATGATGGTCTTTACTGTATATACAAAAGGAGCTGTTAAGATAAGGCGTAAAATCAGCCCTGAAAAGTGGAATTTTGAAAATTGAAATTTCAAGAACCTTTTTTGGTAAAATGTATACCTATAAGGCATCCCATCAGAATATGAAGTTATTTTTTATCTGTTTTGCATAATATTGCTAATTTTGGGGTCAAAACTTATCTTTTTCTCATAGAAATCAATAGAAAACGGAAAAATTTTATTGAACATTGTTCCCCCCGGATATACAGAAAGCCACTTTTACTGGAGATGTGTATCCATGATACAAATTTTTTGGCAAAGTGGGGTTCTGTATCTCCGGGGGGAACACTACCCCAGAGACGAAAAACTAAAAATGGAAAGGGGGTGCATTTTTTAAGAATCGATCTTTTTGACCATTAAATATAGCACATTTGACTATTTTTCCTCTTTAATCCATCAAACATTGTGTACTCAATATGATTGAATGAAAGATACAAGAATTAGGAACGAAATAAGCAAGAGTGATGTTCATTTCTCCGTCAATGTGTATTTCGCGCTAAAAGGCTTACATTGTAGCCATTGAATGAAGAATAAGACCGTATTTTAAGTTCCGGATTTCATTATTTACCGATTAAAGGAGGTAGAACGTTCGAAATCTATTTCTGATACACAATGTAGACATATTTCATGTCTTTTAGCTTATATTTATCCATTTTAGACAAAATATTCAAAAATGTATACGTTTTTTGACGATATTATCGAATTTTCTATCCGAGCTTCCCTACCTCTTTCGACCTTAATTTTACAACCTTAAGAGTTCCTTAACATAATGTAAAACATGTAAAAGTTCTGCAAATACATTATATTTCAATAATGATTCATGTTTTTCTGTATACGATTCGCCATGCGCAAGAAATTAGTCACGGGATTCAGGGCTAAATACGGCCCTTATCTTAACAGCTCCTTCAATATAAAATTATAAACTTAGAGTTTTATTATTCTGTTTGTATTTAACAAAAATTTGATATTTTTTTTATTTCTGTCAGATGCCAGACGAGGATGATGACGTCATCGATGTCGTGCTAGGGGAAGTCAAAAAGTTCGTAGGGTCAAAGATGGTGGAGCAAGCACTCAAGGAGTATAACGACTTAAAACAACGGTTTCTTCATGTCCAAAAACATGTACACAAAGCAATAGAAATTTCTGAAAAAAATCTTGCCCAAGCATACAAAAAAATGTTATCCTAATTTGAAAAATGAAAATACAATGATCAATGTACAAAATTTACATGTATTTATTCTAATATGAATCAAGGCAAAGCCTTTTTGTACGAGCGGAGAGAAAATAGATATGATTATATAAAATAAAAAAAGATCTTTCTTTTTTATTCTGACGATGATGGTTTATCTTACCTTACAATTTTTTCTGTTTGATGATTACCAAAAAAGGTAGAATAAGGCGAGTGGAAATACGGAAGCATTTGTAAAATTGATCTAGACCAGCAGATGAACATTTTAAGGGGGGGGGGGGGGGGCTTAAAATATGGTTCTTTAAAAATATGGTTCTTTATAATTCATTTTTATTTTGTAAGAATAATGCTTAGGCTAGCTGAAAATAAATTACTTAAGAACAAAAGAAAAAAACAAACATATTCCGACTTTTGACAGTACGAAACCATCCGAGACGAGAAAAGCAATCAGAGCGAAACGTCTCGTTTAAAACCGGAAATGTCGGATTTCCCGTGGTTACGCCGCCTTGTTGATGCTTTATCGTTACCTGATTAACGAAAAATATTTTCAATAAATTTAACTTATAAACAAAAATTGAGTATAACATATACGTCTACTTGGAGTCGAAAAAAAAATTTAAATGGCAATATCCAGCATCTCCGCAGCAACTCTGTCTGCGAGTGGACGAAAGTTTTTGAAAGCATAGTAGTACATTCTCATTCTTTGATTCAGCATATTTTCTCAATAAGATATGTGTATACGCGTTACCATAAGGGCGAGCTTCGCGGGCCTTTGCAGCGAGCTCCGCTCGCTATAATTGAATCCCCAAATCGAAAAAGATGTTCTTTTCACTTGCGCCATCTACATGTACAATAAATTTCATTTTTTAAAAAGAAATTATGTGCGAGTTATTCATATACATGTATATTAGTATATGGTAACAGCTGTCGTAAGATACCGGTATACTCGTACCCTTTAAAAGCTAAATCCACTTGGCGATTATGTTTAATTATATTCTGCAATCTTTAAACTTTCTTTTTGCATCATTTTATGTATACCAAACTGCATTCTAATGTTGATATTGCAGGACAAGAATAAATGGGACAAAATGACGGCAGACGACAAGATGGCCGTCATCAGTAATGTAAACCATGTAAATTCGGACTACGGAACTATCACAGATATTTTGCAGAGGGCAAGGTCCTATGGAATGCACAAAAGTACATCTGCCACGCTGACAGTCGCAAGATATTTATACTTTTCACAAGACCAGGTACGAACATCACTGTAGAATATTCTTTGACATCATGTAATGTACCAGTCTGCTTTAACATACAAAGTTAAAGAATTTCAGGAAATAAGTTTGTAACTTAAGATAAAATTATCAGTTTCTTGCGTACTGTATACGTGTTTTAAGACTTGTTTACGACTTTTTGAGACGATATTTTGAAAAAAAAATTAACATTAACATAGCTTAATGTTATTTTTTTTTATCTCCAATACTTACATTGATAACGCTTCAAATTTCATTCTTTTTCAGAGTTCCAATGACAAACATGCAAATCTAAAATTGGAAATCGACGACTCGACCACAATAGATTCAAATCCCCCTACCTCGAATTCCAATAATCATTCTGATGGTTTCCATAAAAATCAAAAACCGATTACGTCACGTTTTGATGACGATATCAACGAAGAAACAATAGAGAGACTGTCACCAGTTCTTGGTGAAAATCTTGACACCGGGTTCCCATCTAACGCAAGAACCAGCACACCAGCCACGTTCTTCATGCAGAATGGCGTCCGAACGCAGTCGTCTGTTGATCGAGGCAACAACGCCATCTATGAAGCAAAGCTTTTTGCATTGACGGAACAGATAAGGGTACTGAATGAGAAGAATGCAGATCTAACAAGGGAGAATTTACAGCAGAAAAATTCAATTGATGACATGCAATCAAGGTAGTCATTCATATAACATGAAAGCACATGTATTTCTTTGACTTTAAAAACATAATTGAATGTGACAAACATGAATTTCATCTCTTGAAATTTTATGAAATTCTTTTACAATTTATGTATAGGAATATACGAGCATTTTTCATTAAGTTATTTTACTGTTCAAAGCAAGTTTATGGCATTTATTCAAAAGTTTTAAAATGCAATTTACTGATCATTCTCGATCATCGAGGGCTGCAGACGACAGTAACTTCATAACACCGTCATATGTTGCCCGGATGATGGAGGATATCAAAGACAAGGAATGGAAGGATGCATTTTATGCAATGAAGGATGACGTCACTCCAACATTGGCAATGGAAAAACTGACGTCCATTATTGATGTAAGCAAACGCGTTTTGAAACACGATCTCTTTTGCCATGTTTCAGACATTTTGATTTTTTTCATCGTGGAAGTCTAGATCTGTCTGCCATTTTTAAGTATATAAACCAGGGTCTGAATTATATCTCTATTCAAAACATAAAAGAATTGTTATTTCAGTGAAATATTATGACCTTATGTGTGATTATGTCACTTTTTGACGACTATTTTACACTGTCTTGAATTCAACCCTGCATAACTTCTTGACGGAAAGGAAATACGTTTAACTTGACACTATAACAGTAGATTTTCGATTGCACATTACTGGTATTTAAAAGGCTCCAAATTTGTATTTTGTTTCTATATTTTACAGAGGATTTATGCGTTTTGCCAAGAAGTCGCCATCACACAGCTTATCAAACTAGAGCAACATATGACAAAATGTGTTTTATCAGCCTCAGCAACGTACACGGGAAAGGTATCGACATGTAGCTGCTTTGAACATTCATAATTTCTATCTGTTTAGTCCTCTGTAATTGGTAAAACTCATGGGGTCTTAAATTGTCCTTTATGTTTACCCATTCATTCGCCGATTGTCTGTATGTGCTTCGATTTCCGTTTTTCTGCCTTTTCATGCAGTAGATCTATATTCAAAATAACTCTGTCATGGAATGTAACAATTCAAGTTCAAGTATTTGACTGTTTTGACTTGTAGAAAAAAAAAAACCACACACACAATCTTCCTCATCGTCATAATTAAGGAGTAGATATTATACATTAGATGTCCCCACTTTCTTGTAACGAAAAAGTCGAGTACAATACTGATGCTATTTTCCAAAACACGAATCAGCTATTTTCTTTTTTTCAATTTTTTTCTCTCTTAATTCTATCCTGATGTAGGAGGTTACGGAAGAAGCTAGAGAGGACACACGTTTATCCACGATTACAACCAAAACTGCCAAGGAGTACAGAAAATCAGTAGCAAAGTCCTGTGTACCTGCTGTTCAAAAAGTAAATTTAGTCTCTATGCATTCGGTTTTTTTTTCTTTGTTGACAATGTCTCTTTTTTTTTACCTTGTTTTTGTTTTGTTTTGTTTTGTTTTCATTTTCTTTTCATTTTGAATTTTCTTTATTGATGAATATGCATGACTGTCCCATTTAATCAAAACAAAACAAAATTTGCATCTTTTAAAGTTAGTACAACGTTGGTAAATAACTTCAATTATTATGTACATAAAATATCCTCCACGAAAAGTTTATTGAGCAACCAATCTCAAGAACAATATCGTTAATGACTTTCAAAAAGAAAATCGGTCCTAAAATAGATCCCCGAGGTACATGTACCCCCGAGATAATCTTTAATATAGTAGATTCTTTTCCATATAATTACCAGTACATGGATATTTTGTTTCGTATCAAATTAGTGATTTTGAATCCAAGCAAATTTGCTGACTCTGGAAGAAAAATTTCAATATGCCTCTCAATTTGTTTTAGATTGTTTTTCTTCTCAATTCTCAGTTGTACCAAAGCACTCAGGAACACTCTCTGCAGACAATTCGAGAGAGAAACAATCCGATCGTAGTGTCAAAAGTGGATCCTTACATTAACAAGTGTGTAGAATTTTGTTGGTACATTTGTGTACAGGATCCGCCACTGAAACTGAAATTCACAAGACCAGGCGATAGAATAAACAAGGAAACATTCTCAACATATGAAAATGACGGAGAGGTTACGAAAGTCTGTGTATGGCCGGCATTGTTGAATAGTGAAGACGAAGCTACAATCCAGAAAGGTCTTGTACTTCCGGTTTGATAAGTAAAAAAAAAAAAAAAACTAGCAGCGGATTTTATTCTTATAACTTGTTTGGCCCGTGTTATGTTATATATCCGGCATTCTGCGTTGTGTACAAAGTGATTTTGTTTTTTTTTTTTCACTTTAATCAAAAGACGAATAGTTTCCATTAACATGATGAACGTTTTAGTTGAAGTTTCAAAGTCTATTAACTGCATGTACATTCGCATTGAATGAGCAATGAGGATCAATACACAAAACAGAAAGCAACTGTCAAGTCAGAACATTTGGTTGGTAAAATTGTCATCCCTTAAGTTCGATGTATCGATTTATCTAATTTATGGATGTTTTTCTTGGTATTGTTTTTGATGTAGTGGCATAAAAATAATTAAATTACCTTCTTTTGGTAGAATTATGCCCTTTGCCATCTTCTCGAGACAAGTGTACAAATACGTACGAGATGGCCCTTTGCTAACTTCTTTGTGCATAAGAGGGAACTCTTGTTGTACCTTGCTATGAAGAAAATACCACTTTGTTCAATAATCAGAACAGAGAATTGTGGTACTTTACTTAAATCAAAGTTTACAGAAAAAGAAAGAATAATTACATAAGGTCGATAGAAAATATATATATCCACAGAATAAACAACGAACTAAAGAAGATACAGGATTTTAAATTCAATAACCGAAAGATATACGGTTTATAAAAAAATGATCGAAGAGCGCGTTCAGTCATTGTAAGCAAGATCGTAGTTTGTGCATAATATATGATAGAGGTATTGGATATTTCTGCATTGAGACGTCATTTAATAGGTTTTAAATTTACCTAGATGAGCGAGATAAAAGGATAGCGGCGCTCTATTGATGTTAGGTATACACATGTAAAGGGTGATGGTTGAATGGTTATAGTACAATAACATGGGAAACGTACATCTCCTTTTGACACCTAAACGTAAAGGATGACACAAACAGGCGACTTTGTAATAGTGTGTATGTGGTCAGGGGATATTAGGTGCGAAGTACAAAAAATAACCTTGAACTGAAGATTAAGAGGTAAGAATATGTGTAAATATAGATCTACATGAAGATAAATTGTGTATAATGTCATATGTATACAGAAAAAAATATTTTCTAAGGTCATAGACGAATACATTAATTTTGTCTATAGAAGTACAATCACCTCTCACCAGCGACGTGAAGGTTGAGATTTGAAAGACGTGTATTGTGTCTCCTTTATTTATTACCATAGGAGAGAGAGAGAGAGAGAGAGAGAGAGAGAGAGAGAGAGAGAGAGAGAGAACACGGAAGAAAACTAAGATCACTGTACATGCACAATGTACATGTATTCGAGATTGCCCCTTGGAGAAGGTTTTATTATAGCAGAGTACTTGATGACCCACGCTTTTATAAATACTTTACCCTGTTAATTCGTGAATTTCTTCGTAAAAGCTGAAATAATATTTCAATAACTCAACGTAAATTTACGCTTCGCGAGAGCTTAAAAATTCTTTTAAGGGGAATAACTCTTATTCATTCGTAAATCTATTCAATAGTTTATAATATATTGAATAAATGTCCGTCCTATTGGCATGATTTGACAGTTTACTTCCATTCTCACAAACAACTCTTTGTCGTATAGATTCAAACATATTTTCTTTTACCTATCCCAATCACGTTGTGTACTTAACCTTTTCTTATCTGAAATTCAAATTAATGCTTGATTTATTGAAATGAAATAAGGATGTTTTAAATCACGAAAATCGATTTAGATATCATACCATTTCTTCTAATCCCAAGAGAAAATATTTTGACTGCTTACGATACGTTTTTGTGAGGGCGTTATATCTCTCTTTAAACACTACTTATATGATAATCGGTGAGTGACCAAAGCAGTTTACCAAGGCCTGGTCAACTCGACAAATTCATTACATTGCAATGAGTTCGTAGTTCGAAAAGATACGAACTCCTTCATTTTGATGGACTCATATAATATCAGTTATAATATGGATTAATGCTACATGCACATTGAATAAATGTATAAATTTGCTATACGTAAATTGGTTTAATTATTATTTTTTCGACGGTATACAGTTGGAACAGTTCCATAGTATGTGTACACATGTATTTCAATCATCCTTCGATATAAAGAATTCTATCTTATCATTTCAAATTTTTAGATTGATTTTTGCGAAATAAAAGTCTTTGGTGTGATTTATTAAGTATTTGTAAATGTACATGACCCCTTTTCAACAATTCCTCAGTCTACTTATGTTCATACCTACATATTGTATCTAAAGGGATAAAGAAAAGAACGAATGCGACCCCTCCCTTTCTCTTCCAACGTGTGCAGTGACCATTTTGTTTTTTGTAACGGGATGTGTGTGTGTGTCCTGACCCCCCCCCCCCTCCTCCCTTCTCAGTCTACTTACGTTCATACCTATCTAGGGATAAAGAAAAGAACGAGTGCGACCCCCTCCCTTTCTCTTCCAACGTCTGCAATGACCATTTTGTTTTTTGTTTTTTGTAACGAGTTGAATGTGCGTTCTGACCCCCCCCCTTCCTCCCCGATGTATCATAGACCTCTTGCATGGGTAATGACGTTTAGCTGAGATTATACATATTGATCTTTTCCTATCATAAGAACAGATACGTTACCTGTTCAGTCAATAATCACCGATCACGTAGCTTACCTTCAGTAATCCCAATCACCCAGGCAAATTGATCATATCGATTTTACGACAGGTAGATTCTCTGATGCAGGTGAGAGCTCTACATTTCTTATTTCAATTAAGATGAATAACTGTTCTGTATTGTACCGTCAGTGTTGTTGAAGTCATACATGTATCTAACATTTATCAAATCAATTTGATTATGAAATTATATGAACATGATCAACGAGGCTAAGCTGACGTACATGTATTACGTTCAATACTTCTAATTCGATTGCATGCATATATGTTTGTTGGAAATGGGAAAGGGGGGGGGGGTGAAAAAATGTTTCCTTTAGTTTGATTTTCTATCAGTATGTGGAAGTTGACATTTTTTAAATCAAAGAGTGAATAAATTATTACATGACATTCACTTTGATCGAAAGATGGAAGAAAAGGGGTTATACTTTGATTAAGAGTTTAATATATTAAGAGCCAATCCGGCATAAAACCATGCAAAATCGTAAAAATCGTCCAAAAGGGTGGTCAAAGTTTTACATTTTTATGTATATTTCTGTATTCTATGATGAAAAACATTCGAGAAAAAAATTATTTTAAAATTCATATATGTCCCGTTTTATAGTAATGGGCCAATTTTGTTTGTATGGCATAACGCCATTAACAGGGCTCAAAAACAACACTAAAATAGCCCTATTTTCATCGTTGAATAAGATTTGATTTTGATATGCAGTAATTCTTTTCATGATAAAATCAGATACTTACTCAATTCATCTTCATTATAGTACTCGCAAAGTTAAGATATACGAATTGACTTGCCACCAGGGGGCGCTCTAATACGACTTATATTGGGATTTGACAAAAGCGTCCCTATTTCGAACATGAATAACATCTATAAGAGAGAAAATTTTCCCACAAAATTTCAGTATAATAAAGTAAACGTATCATACTTTAATATATAAAAAAAACTGTCGCTGCCAAATGTATCTAAGATATGCAAATTTTATCAAGAATATTCATTATTTTGCGGAATATGATTAAAAGATTTAATGGAAAAATGTTCAAAAGATAAGCATCTTTGATCATAATCTAGAAAAAAAATTTAAGATATTAACAAAATATGTTCTAAAAATGATGGAAATCATTTCAGATCTTTTTCAATTTCCCTTATATAAGCCCCATCATTAATCTAGACGATTTTCGAGATAGCCCGGAACGACGCCACCGAGTCAGACTTTTAGTGATGACGTCACGAGGTTAGGTTCCTTGGTAGCATGTAAACAATGACGATAAAATAAGAACTTGACACGGATAAACTATCGCATTAGATTATAACATTGATAGAGTTTAGCTCAAGATTGCATAGCAAATCTCGTTCCCTCGTTTCTAGATGTGATTAGATGTACCCATCCCAAATCTTTTGAAATAATCTTCACAGATGTAAAAGAACGAGTCTCTAAAATAGTCGGTGCTACTACCAGTAAGTACTGGTTAGAGCGTCGAACCAATTACGGAAAGGTTCCTGGTTCGAGTCTCCCTGGAGCAGGGGCACTTAATCTCACTTCTATTGAATTTGAAGACGTTTAACTTCTGAAAGCTCATCATAAAAGGATCACTATGCCACTGCTAGTTTCGTGTCATCAGATTTGTTACATGTAGATCTATTGTCCTGTAGACAACGGGTCGTTCGATGTACTCTTCTATGATCTATCATTCTCTGTTATATGAACAAATTGTCCTGTCTGTGTATTGTTGACATGACTGTGGTATTTTCTTTAAAAAATGTTGAAAATCGGAAAGAAAAGTTTTCTTTACAGTCTACTCGCTGCTCTTTTCATCGATTTTCCAAATTCATTGTTTCATAGGAAATTGTGTTTAAAAAGTTCTTTCCTTTTGAAAACGATCTGTTGAATAGACCATTTTTGAGTTACCGATCACGTTCGGATATTATACTCCGCTTCGACGTTTTGTCAAGATGCCCTACTTCCGGTTTACATTTGAGTCTAAAAATAACATGATCACGATTAAGAAATAAACTGTTTACGCAACCAAATGGCATTGTAGCGTCATAAATGTGCACCATTTACATGATTTGGGGTTGGAAAAATTCAAGCAAAAGGTATCAGTCAAAGGGGATGCTCTATGTAGAAGTTGAATGGGCAGGAAAAGAGGGGGTGTTTACGAGGAGACATTTATAATAACAAGAGACTTTGGACACGTGTCCAGGTGTATGTGAATGAATTTATTGTTTGTGACAGTTAGATGGGGATAGGCATTTGACACGACAGGTGTTTAAATGTTTGATTTTGACCTGTACATCTACCCAGTACCCCGGCAACCGGCCAACGACGTGACGCCGGGTAAAGCTTAAATGAAGGTGAGGGGATGGACAGGATGAAAGGGAGGGGGAGAAGGAAGAGAGGGGGAGGGAGAAAGGAGGGCGGTAAGGGAAGGTTGAAAAGGAGGGGGAGGGGGAGGTAAGGGAAGGTTGAAAAGGAGGGGGAGGGGGGAGGTAAGGGAAGGGAAGGTTGAAAAGGAGGGGGAGAGAGACCTGTACCCCTCCCCGAAGGTGTACCCTGCTGACGATCAAATACCATGATAGTATTGATTTACACAGGACATTGTATCTGCGACTCTGTAATCGGAAAAAAAATCATGCAGAATCTAAAAGAATGAAGAATGAAAAAAAAAAATGTCTGAAATAATTATCTTCTCGGACTCGGGACTGATATACTTTCCTTACCTGGCTGACACCCCCCCCCCCTTTCCTCCTATCGGCTTTCCCTTCCTCGTTTGTGAAATATTGATCAGGCCATGGGCGTGACTGGGGTGAACTCTGTCCCCCAGAGATTCACGAGAACAATTTTCATTTTAAAGCTTGCAGGCCAGATGTATGACTGTATTGAAATGTATGTTCAAGGATCATGACTAAATAGATACAAGAAAGTCTATCTAAGAATACGGCAAATAAAACGTTTGCTTGAACTTTGAGTCTCATAGGATTTACATCTTATTTTGCGTGAAGTTTGCACTCGCGCGGGTGTTGCGGCTCTGAACTCCCCTCCCCCTCAAGATGTCATTATTCTATTTCTACGAACCCCATCCTTTGAAAAATGTCTTCTAAGATCCATGCCTTATTTTTTATCTATATACAAGTTGTTTTTTTCATTATTCCAAGGTACCGTTTTTCAGATTTTTTTTTCTTCAATTTTAAACATTTTTTTAATGCACAGGTGTACAGGGACATATCTTTCGTATCTTTCTTATTTTCTCAAGTTACCAATAACACACACTGCCATTTATCAAAATAGTTTTAACCCCCCCAATAAAAAAAAACCCTGTTAGTACCGATTTTTATACTGAATTGATGCATTCAGAAGAGAAAGCGGCCTATATTACTTCAGAAATACTTAGTGTCATTAAAATCTTAGAGCCTTTTATTTAATGCCAATTTCTTAGGGATATATTTGCACAAAAAGGCAATGGCGTTAAAAGGGGGGGGGGGGGGTTAAATCACAATTATTGTTATGTTTTAAAAAAAGAAATTCAGCTGGGTTACCATTTTCTAATTTTTTTTATGTAAGACATTTAAATTTTCCGTTCAAAGAATTTCCTGTTTTTCACTTTTTCAATATTCATTAGAATAATTTATCTCTATATGATATTACTGGAAAAAAAAGTAAAATCCGATGACTTATAATTTACATTGTCATTGATGACATAAACAAATTAATGGTCAATACAAACAAAAGCAGCGATTATAATAATTTCCATATTCAAAGAAAAGTAGTTTTTCAATTTTGAGTAGATTAGATCGGTTTTACACCGTTGATGTCACAATATGTGACGTTGCTAAGGTAGACCGGAAGTAACCCTACTTGACGTAACTAAGCAGGTGCGTCATAGCAGTGACTAAACTGAAGGTTTATAACGGTCATTAGTTGTAACTCGAAAATGGTCTATTGATAAAATAAACGTGTTTTTTTTCTTAAAATGTTAGGTTGATCTTTTCTATAAACATAACAATTTATTCGTATTTCAGAGAAAAAATAGACAGGTTGCACGAATTATCCTCACTTAAAGTAAATCAATGAATTAACTATATATCCAGTCCTTATTTTTTTTCGAGAAAACCTCAATCATTCTGTTATTTTCGTGCATAAAACAAGAAAAAAAAAAATTGTTTGATATGACTGTCTCTTTCTTGATTTCAACTCAACGTCAAATTGCGCTTTCAACCAAATCGGTCATCTATGGTTATGATGAGAAAAGTCTTTGTTTATTCAAGGTCAAAATAATTTGGGGCAAATTTCAGGGGCCCTGACAACCTCTCCGTCATATTTCTTAACCTCCACCTGCCCCCGGCCCCCCTCCCGCGTTAAAAAAGAAAATCGTACTAGAAAAAGCACTCTTTTCCCCGGACCCCCCCCCCCCCCATCGCTCTAAATCCTTGCGTTTGTATAAGCTGTTTTGCTCCGTATTCATCCGCTCCGGTCCGTATGCGCGTAAATTATGAGAGTAATCACTTTCTTTTATAAAACCTCAATTCTTTCATAAAAGTTTATCTCCTTCATATCCTTAATTCAAGGTATTTCTCCTTCGAAGAATTGATATTATCTTGTACTAAAGCAGAGCGGTCTTCGTTCTATAAAAAAGTACTTTTATTGGAAAGAAAAAAAAAAAGAGTTCATGATACTCCATCTTTCAAAAAAAAAATAATATTGAAAAACAAAACAAAACACGAAACGAAACGAAACGAAAAAAAAAAAAAACAAAAACGACACCCTCCCCTCCGAAAAAAAAAAAACAAAAACAAAAACAAAAACAAAATTATACAGAAAAGAAAGAGAAAAACGATCTACATGTATACATTATACGCCTTTCAAACATCAAAGAGATATATAATTTCATTTTATATATAACTTCTTTTCTGCAAAAGCGTAATTCTGACATTGTTAGTTCGTGTACTGAATATGAAAAGAAACGAAGAAATGATGTGAAGAAACAAAATACGGAATGATACGGAGAAGCGAAAAAGAGATAATTTCTTCGCTTCTTCGCATCATTTCCTCACTTCAATTTTAAAGGGACGGTGTCCCTGAAAATTAATTAATTTTACAATATTTTGGAATGCAAAATTTTTCTTTTCAAATGAAAATATACATTCTCATTTGTATAAATTCAAATTTTCAGGCGAATCTAACGCAAACATTCGCAATTATAAACCTTTAAAAACGTGATTTTGAATTTGGGGTGCGCAGCTCTAACAAATTTCACTGGCGCCACCTACAATGTATTGAGTTTTTACAATAGAAGTATACGGAGATTTATTTAATAAAGAATCGACAATATTAGGGTCGTTACTGCATATTTTCAAATAAAACTTTTTATGGCTCCTTTTTCCTCTTTCTAGACCCTTTGGAATATATTTTACGTTTTCGATAAAATTTATTTTTATTCCCAACTATCGATTGCACAATTTTGAACAAAGAGTTTGACCTTGACCTGCGTGTGAAAAGACATGATCAAATCAGCTGTGGTCACAACTCGCCGCACATGTATGCGTATTTCTACGTGTGCAATGATTGAATCTTTGGGATTCCGTATTTTTCGTTCGCATTTTTACACCGCAAAAATTCACTTTGATGCAAATTTTAACTGTCTATATCTCAATACGTAATTATTTGGCATTGGTGGATTTTTGAGATATTTATAAGATCAAAGCAAAGAGTTAAAAGATGAAATTTGAAAAAAATCAAACTTCTCTTACAAAAGATATTGGTGCGTGAAAACGTATAAAACGTCATTTTCTCGTTAAGCTGATTTTTAATGCATATTTTAACTGTCTATATCTCGATACGTAATTATTTGGCATCGGTAGATTTTTGATATATTCAAAAGATTAAAGCAAAGAGTTGAAAGATGAAATTTGAAAAAAAATCAAATTTCTCTTTCAGAAGATATTGTTGCTTGAAAAACGTCTAAAACGTCGTTTTTTCCTTAAGCTGATCTTTAATGCATATTTTAACTCTCTACATCTCGATACGTAATTATTTGGCATCGATGGATTTTTGATATATTTATAAGATTAAAGCAAAGAGTTAAAAGATGAAATTTGATAAAAATCAAACTTCTCTTACAGAAGATATTGGTGCGTGAAAAACGTATAAAACGTCGTTTTCTCACTTAGCCGATTTTTGCCTCTTTTCAAGTTACGTTGTGGCTGTCTTTGGAAAAAAAATTTTCATACATAATATTATCCTAAGATAGAATAAAATGTTATATTTCAATATATCAATAACAATATTTACTCCAATTCAATTTATACTTAAAATTTTAGAGAAGTACATCAGCGAAAATAGGGATATTTCTACGTCCTTTTTGTAAATTTGGCGGGAAAAATGATGGGGTGGTATATCTCTGTAACCATGGATATTTGAACAAAATTATTTGACAGAATTATTCCTATATAGTCATGTATCTATTAAAATAACTAGAAATCATTAAATTTGGTTACTGCCGGATTAACTCTTTAAAATTGAGAATATTTCACAAATGTAGGATGTAGATACAAAAAATGTAGTTTTTAGTTTTTTAATCATGACGAAGGTGTTGTTGGTCGGTGCATGGGTAAGATTTCACCTTCATTCAAGCTAAATTGCTCTTTTTTTTACTCATGGATTCACTAAAGTCAAGTACGAAGAATATTTTAAAATTGCTTGAAACTGTCCAGATGAGAGCTTCAGTTACATGTATGGAGTTTATACATGTATATTTCCTTGGTGCAACTCAATTTTCAGTGCAAAATTTCAAATTCATGATAATACATATTTGTAAGATTCACAGGTATAGAATCGGTCTCTCTGTCGTTGATAATGACCCAGGTCAGTGGTCAGTGATCATCCCTCCTTTGTCTGACCAGCTTAGATTTGTAATTCCCCCTTAATCCCTTCCCCATGATAAGCTTTACAGTACTTCAAATACGCCCAAAGCCCCGGGCTCTAGTGTTTACACCTTTGATAACGAGGAATGATCTCTTATAATTTTATGACCTCTAGCGTAGAAACAAGGTGTGGGTCTATTGATAATACATGTACAAATAATTTTGCACTCTAGCTTCTTTTGTTTTACCAATAATAGAGTGAAAATTTAAAGGTACGGTGTCCCTGAAAATTAATTAATTTTATAAAATTTTATTATGCAAAATATTTGTTTACATTCTCATTTGTATAGATTCAAATTTTCAGGCGAATCTAAGGCATACATTCGCAGCTATAGCCGTTTGAAGTCATTTTGAATTTCAGGTGCGCAGCTCTAATTCATTCCACTGGCGCCACCTACAATAAACTAAAAGTGAAAAAAGGGATGGGGGATGAAAAGCAACGTATAACAATATGATGACCTTTAAACAGAATTAATCTTCAAGTTGGTAGAAATTAAGCAAAATGATTCCAAATTGAGTCAAAACTTTCTAAAGTTACGGTTACACGTACACATACTACATACTTGTGACGGAAATAAAAATCACATTTCCCCTGCTCATCGAGTACCAGGTGAAAAATTTGACCCCATAATTACATTTCTGAGCACCTTATAAAATGAGCCTTTTCAAATCTAATTGCTTCACATGCCCGCGTCAAAGGAGTACAATAAAACTCGAGTCTGACACGTATTGAAAACTTCAACTTTTATAATCGAAATAAAGGAAAATTTAAAAGAATTTATCAAATGGGAATATAATATATAAGTACTCGAACGGCATCGTCCATAAATTAGGCTTTAGCATGAGAGATTCGATAAATCATTATTCTATATGCAGGAATACGGTACGGTACATGGATCCCTTTTCCCAAGAGAACGGAGCTTGGCAAGGGCGTAGCAACTTTCCTAGAGCATGTTAATGACTACATGTATAAAGCGGCTCTGAACGAACATCCCTTCATAATTTCAAAATGAAAAATGTAAAAGATACCTACATGTAGGCTACACATGATCATAACAAGATTTTTTTTTCTTCAATCGGTGTCAACACCCCCCCCCCCCCTTCTTTATTTCCCATCCCTCTTTTGACTCCTTTTGAAAGAATGTACATTCCTGTTCTGATCGAAATCCGTATGGTGGAAATATAACCCTCTCTGTTTTATTTCTTGACCAATCCATCTGAAAATGTTGGAATTCGCATAACATGCGACCTTATACTGTGTCGCATGTTGACCAAAAATGACTAAAATAGATTGAAGTGAAATCCGAACCGTTGTGATTCATACCCTAGCTACGCTCCTTGGGTACGGTGTTGGGGAAAAGTCTTGATGTCCCAAACATCGTATTAAAAAGTTTTGCGTGCTCTATTTGTGGCTAGGTGATGGATTAACCGGTGGAATGCAATCTGACCCCGACTTTTTCTTCTCTACATGGATGAAAACCCACATTTCTTTTTATTATCACCACGTATTTCTTACTACATAACGTGGGCGGATCCAGTATTTTTTTTTCGGGGGAGGGGTCAAATTAAACCGTCGGGGAAGGGGAGGGTTGTCCAGTTCCAGCATATTGTTTTGAAAAAAATACGTGAAAAAGAGAAGTAGAAAAAAAAACCAATTTTTGACAAATTCAATGGGGTCCTGTCCCCCTAGCCCTACCGCTATATCCGCGCTTTCACCACGAGGTGTTTTCAATATCCTTTGGGCCTTTTAAATGTCACAAAGAGGAATCGAATAATTAACAGTCAGGGAGGGGGATTTTTAGAAAAAAGGCAACCCTGATCCATTTAATGGTGAAATGATTAGATCAGGAGATATTCTTGACATCGTGATTTGAAGAAAAAGCTAGCAAGTTCGCCCTCTTTCTGTACGCGCTGACGCTGTGTTACTTATGCGTTAACCTGTCGACGGTGACCGTGTTACTTGTACATAATGTATACGTTTTGTGACATCTTCCGTCATTTCACCACAAGTTACGTTTGTCAAATACGATCGTTCGTAACCTCATTCATTTTAAAGTCCCAAGGAATTTAAAGTTATGAAGGATTAGAAATTAAAAGTAAACTTTACTAATTGGATTTTAATAAGTCGTGATATGGGACGACACATGCGGTATTGCTGATATATTTGCGAAAGAAATGTCGTGTCAGACTGATTTTTGGAATTCAAAATTTTGTCGTCTGCGAGGAAATTCTAGAACATTTTGAAGGAAAATATCTGAAAATTTGAAGGAGGAACAGTGAAGAAAAATGTGTGATGTCATTTTATGATTTATGTTGTGATTTTTCCTACACTTGAAACACTGTGAAAGCAAACGACATACATGTAGTACATATTGAACTTCTTTAAAGTGAAAGAATATAAAATAAAATTTTGAAAGAAGGAGGAACAATTTAGTGATGTCATTTGTTGATTTTATTCTGTGATGTGCACCAGATTTTTGCGATATTTAAAAGCAGACGACACTCATGGTTTGCCTCTTTTTGGAGGTAGGAAGAACAGTGCCTGTGGTTCTTCCTTAGATCAATATTGGTAAGGATCGAATAAGACCGAATGGTTTGGTCATGACAGGTACAGGAATGGAAAATTCAATGCAAACGGGGTGTAATACATTAAAGGAAAGTAATGATGTCTATCGATCAAGACGCGATCAAGATATACGAATTTTGATAAGACTTTTCTATTTTGCTCATATTCCGTTTCTAAAAAATCCACACTTCTTTATTTGTATGTAAATTACACTGCCGTTTTAACTTTGAATATCAATATATATTCGAAAGTCGTACATGTAACCCTTCACGGGTTACATTCTTTATTTCATCGTTGACATAATATACATTGTACATGTTTTTAAGTACATAATTTCAAAATTTTACGTCAAAACTATACATATCTGCTACATTTATTCCATATTTGCATAATGCTGGCGTCACACTGTCCCGATTTAAGCAGCCGATGGCCACACGATAAAGGAATTTTTCAAATTCGGGTGTGATCGTTATATCATCGGGCTATTCGTAATGCCATCTTGAAAACCGCCGGCTTGATTTGTCAAACTTCGGGAACAACTTCGGGAGTGCTGTCAAAATCTTTGGCATGCCAAAAAATTCCCGATGGCACTCCCGAAGGACCATCTTCGAAACAGGTTCGTGTAATCATCTTGCCCTTCGTAAGATCATCGAGAAGGCATCTTGCGTATTCGTAACATCTTCGTTTCTCCTTCGAATTACCATCGGGACCATCGGGGAAATATTGACATACGAAGGCATAACGAACGTGTCAAGAACCTCCCGATGGAGTTAGGAAGGCTAAACGACTTCGTGACAACTTCTTAATTCCATTGAAATGACATCGTAATGTCATCGTACTCTAGTACGATGACGTTAAGATGGGATCCCGATACAAAAGATGACAGACACAATATTAAACAAAACGTTTCAAATCCATAATATTCAAAGCCATTTTAAAGTATTTTTCGAAGTTAATCCAAATTTATCGAAATAAAAACTTTTCTGTCTTCTTCAAATTTGCAAGTTCAATTTGCAAGTTCACAATCAATGCATTATAAAGCAAAATGACGTGCCTTGATAACGTTACGATAAGGAAAAATAAGGCAGAAGCATTGCTTCTTTAAATGAATCTAAGAGAGCATGTACAGACCAGACTCAGTATTTTCTATAATTACTGGTAATACTAGGATCTTGTTGTGATATATATCCATTTTCACCTTTCTTACATTGAATCATCACGTCTTTCACTTGTTTCCACCAATGATGTTTATAAATGAAATTCGTGATATTTTAAGACGATTTTTGGTCACTGATAACTGAACCCGTTGTCTATTTGTCCGTCTGGTAGTCACACTTTCACATAAAGAACTGTAATGGTATGCTTTGTAAAATCAAACTTTCAAAGATGGTCGAGCATGACAAGTAAGGGTTATTCTACTGTCTCCGAGGGCGTAGCCCGAGGAGCAGTTGAATAACCCACTTGTTGCACGGCAATTGTTAGGCCATCAAACAATTATCACCAATGATTGAGTAATTATAAGTCGTCATTCCTAGTACGTAACGGTAAGAGAAAACTACTCATGGTCAGTAAACAATAACAAAGACAAATGTACAATATCGTACAGAGATCAGAATTTCACGCATTTTAAAACTTGATTTGAAAGAAAATTACTTTAAAGAAATTAAAAGAATTATTTCCAAAATTTGAATTGAATGAGAGAAAATAAAAGAAACTAATACGATATTCAAGCTAAAGATACTATACCTAACAAGCGAATTTTAGGAGGTGGGGTCGGGGATTTTCTGTACAATTTTCCATAAAATATTCGAAACTGTTGGAATCTTTCGCTATTATTTGTGTTCTGTTCAAAGCTATTCAATGCTTCCGGTCAGTACAAAATTATTCGATCGAAATCTTACTTTTGTCTGGCTCCGTTTATAGCGGATCCTAATCATTCAAGTAGTAATCTAGAGGGCGCAAGGGGATTCAGGATCCCGCCCCTCCCTAGAATTTGCCGTTTTTCAAATAATTTTTTTTCCACAAACATAGGTTAACTGGACCCCCCCCCCCCCCCCAATTCACTGTGGGAAAAAAAATCTAGATCCGCCCATGACTTTGATGAAAGTAATTCAAATCTGAAAGTCGCGGGGTGTCCTTCTCATTCCTTAGAAATGCGCTTATAGTGATGTTTCTAATAATTCTAAAGGAAAAATGCGTTTCCATTTTTCAAAACGGAAGACAGTTGACTTCGGGTCAGTTAAGGACAATAAACGGTTCAGTCGATTGTTCAATGATTGGTTCAATCATTGCTTCACAATGAAAAATATTGCACCGTCTGGAAAGGTGTTAATTACCGTCTACAACGTATACCGTGCAACAAGAATCAACATTCATATGTCTTGGCTAACCATGCTACATAGACGGTGCGATTCAGATATTCGATAACATATGTTTGAATTGCTAACTTTTGGGTATTTTTCTGAGATATAAAATATCTGAAATATTTTTTTCTGAAATAATAAAAGGCGGAGCAGGAAACTATTGATACTGTGCTACTGATTAAACAAGAAATTTTAAACATCCGAAATGCAATGCATTCCTGGTTAAAATCCGATGCATCGCATTCTAGATACGACGTCGTGAAGCAATCTAAAAGCCTTCGTTAATACATCGTAGGCCTACGTATGACCTTCGAATATGTTTTAAGATAAAATTCGTCCCGTCGTGTTGTCATCGGCAGCGGTTCGGATACAATCGTGTAGTCATCTTTTAGCATCGTGTAATCATCTTTTAGCATCGTAAAAACATCGGTTGCTGGGCGGATCTTCACCATATTCGGGAGTAACTTCGCACGAAATTGAAAATTTCATATTCGTGTGTCCATCGGATATCAAGATCGGGACAGTGTGAGGCCTACATAAATGCGATAACGATACAAGTCATCTGTCGAGAATTCCTGATTAAATTTCATCTTTTAAGAATCAAAATTTGAGAAAAAGAAAGAAAATCTGAAAAAAAAAACCGCTGTAATTTTAATTTACGTTTGGTTGATCAAAGGTCCGTCATAGGCTATTAGATGCTTTTTTGGTTTCTTTTCAACTTTAGGACCTACCTACATTCATTTTGCACCTATATTTAGTTATTGTTCAGTAGTTTTGGCGCCTATGATTAGAAAATAACAGATGATTTTGTTTACTTCAAAAGTAAATATTTATTGCTTGTACATATAAACTGCTTGAACTAATACTACATGTACATTAAATAAATTCGTATTTTCAAGAAGGAAGAGAGAGAGAGAAAGAGAGAGAGATTCTCCTCCTACTAGTACTACATGTACATTTCGCTATGATAAGCACTTTGTTTAAGTTTCCTGTTTGCCTTAAGGCATTAGGGGTATAATACTCTACTTCCGGTTGTTTTGATATGACAGAAAAAAATACCACGAAGTTGGCCGAAGACGCACGACTTCGACAATGTTCGGGAACATATGTTTTCATGGCAAGTTGAATGAAACATTAAAAAAAATATCAAATATCTGAAAGTATGTAAGATATGGAAGTACATAATCAAATTCTAGCTTTTCCACGATATTGATATTATACCCCTAATACCTTAAAGTTATACTTTATGAGAAAAAATTGTACATACACTTCCAAAAGTATCTTCATTTCAGTGTGCTTCATACGTCATTATCAAGTAGAAGTTCAGCTACGCCGCTGGACGGCAGCATGGAGACACTATTGCAACCCTACGCGCCTGATATAATGTCAGACCAGGGCTATACTGCGGAAGAAAATCCCGAAGCTATGTTTGGTAAGTGACACTGTAAATTCTACTTAAGTAGCAAGCAAAATGTACCGTTTGGGGGGGGGGGGGGGGGTTAGGTTCAAGCTAAACTGATTTTCGGATGAGGACTTGGCGAAGAATCGCACTTCAATTATTGTACATGTAACCTCTCCCCCCCCCCCCTCTACTAAAATATAAGAGGGAAGGCTTAAGGTGGGGGTGGAGGGCGTTCAAAGCCCAAGGCTGGAACCATACTACCGGTTAATACAGGTGAATAAGTGGAATCAAAATTTTAAAAAAGGATATGTGTGAGAAGAACAATTTCAGTATTTTGGAACACGTTACAAAATCAGATCTCTAAACTTGATAAATAATTCATGGTATACCTGTTAGGGGAACTGAGGAATAAATCAATTGATTTCAATTGCTATCTGTACTGCCGATACAGAATTCAACGGACGATCAAATTGAAATGATGAATTGAACGATGAATAAAGCACTCGACCTCGATAAAAAGTTAATATTCATATTTAATTTTCATGACGGTATCATATTCCATATTTATCAAACTTTAAAAGAGGTAATTAAAAACTTGCTGCATACTGTAACTTAAATTAAAATACAATAAACGATAATGATCGAAAGGCATTACATATGTGCCAAGTAATGCATGTCGATCGACAGGAATTCGTAATTAAGATACATTTGTTGATTGAATACATGTAAAAAAAGATATAGTCTAAACTAAACCATGGAGAGAATACTCATATTACAAACTTTCAAAAATTCTGAAAAATTAAATGTAGGAAATTGTAATAAGAAAAATAAAGAAGAGAGAAGAAAGGAAAAAAAAAACAGACAAACGAAGAGGAAAGAGAAATATCTAACTTTCATTTCTGTTGTCGAAAAAGGACTTACATTTGCTCATACATGTATGATACTCTTTTTGATGAAGTTACGAAGAAATTTCATTGCATTGTTGTATTTAGATATGCTGACGATACAGACCTTGAGGGAGAGGTACCAAGGGGCCGAGCAGGTGGAGATGACAGACGGGCGACCCCTCATAAACGATCAGGAGTTTGAAATATTTGTCAGGGAATTTCCTATTGACGACAGCATTTCAGAATGTTTCTCCTCACCGGACAATCCAGTACGCAAGAGTGCTGCATTACCGGTATGTACATTGATGATTATTTACAATACATGATGGAAATAGTAAATTAGAGCATATGGAATCATTTTTTATAAGGATGCTGATCTGTATAAACTTAGGTCTTTTTTGCATGATTTATTCCACGGGAATAGTTTGACAATGGTTTATTTTTTGCCTCTGATTTGGGACGTGTTTTGACTTCATTTTTGTTCTGTCAAACTTAAATAGGTTTTGATCATGCAGTATCGTATTAATTTTGGTCTCTCATTCTTATTACATGTCCAGATATGGATATACTGCACATTTTGTAAATTTTGCTAGTGAGACAAACTTAAAAATATGACGTTACATTGTATGATGCAAGGCATATTTCAAGAAATACGATCGAACAGAAACTCTTAAAATCATTATAATGTATTGGAATTTGTAATAGTTACAATGATTTTATACCTGCATGTATTTGTCTACTTAAGCACAAAGGAAGATACTTTTGTGTGCTGATACATGTACTTGTCGTGTGTTCATTTCTTATATGATCATAAATTTCAGACACCAAAAAGCAACAACAGCACACCAGTGAAGCAGAACAAACTAAAGAAAAAGTTACAACAGAGGACTGTACAAGAGGACAATGTCCTCAGCGATGAGGATACGAAGTCCAGTGATTCTAAAAGGTCAAAGCTAACAGGCATCTCAAGTCTGTTTGGTAAGAAAAACAAGAATAAGGAGGGATATAGACCGCTGGAATCGGGGGAGGAACGGGAAAGTCCAGATATTACAAACGCTATTATTAACGCATGCGCAAATATCACAAATGACTACACTAGCAACGGTTCAAAGCGAAACGCGCAAGACTCTGTTTCGAAAGGCGAAACCTCTTCTAGAACAAGAAGGGAAACTAAAGCCTCTGGAAGGAGAAAGGATGGAAGTGTGATTTTGGAAGAGGACAAGGATAAAGAGACAAGAAAAGGCAGCATTGAAAATGGGTTGACAGATTTATTGACTGTTAGGGGTCTTCCTCCTGTCCCAAGTACGTCGTCTGCAAAACTGAATGACAGAGACTTGTACAATCACGATAGAGATACAAGCGATTTGGATAATTTTAGGTCGGGTGTATCTAAGAAAGAATCTCCTGTAGTAAGGAGGAAGCAGACGACAAGCAAATCGGGAACAAATCCTGACCCGGAAGTTGAGGAAATAGAACGCTTGTTGGCACTTACAGACGATGCCATGGTAACTACTTTTTAAAAAACTAAATTTATCTTTCTTCCATTTATGATGTAAATCAATTTATAAATTTCAATTTTAATGAATGTTTTCCATTTGCTTCAGATAAAATCCCTCCGTCTGCTGTCTGTTGATGACATACACGAGCTCGTGGAGATTTCTGACGGGCTCTTCATGAGACGTTGTATACACGATGGTAAAGTCGATGTAGTTGCTTTCCTGACAGAAGAATTTCCTGATGCTTTGAGCAAAAATCACATCAAAACCGCCATCCAGGTATAGAAACCTGAAATGAAGTCTTATCGTTTGCTTTTCTATTTTGTTTTAGTTCAAATCTTATAGAAAGTTTTATAGAAATTATCTTTCTAATAATTAATTAATTGTATCATAACAATATCCAAAATTTTATAAGAAAAAAAGAAAACTATTTAAAAATGTCCCGTATTTCCATTCGCAAATACTAAACAAGGTAAAAATTTCAATCAATATACAGATTGGTCAGACGGAATGTGTAAGGTGTTTCATGGAACAGATGAGTCTACATGGAACTGTGGAAAAAACTCTTATGTCAGAACTCTTTGCAATGGCTGTGCAATACAATAAGGTACGCGTACATCTGTATATCTGTACCGGGTATAACAGAATCAAATTATGGTAGTTTTTGCGTTATTATGATACATTGTATAAATGGAAGTTTCAATTGTTATAATGGTAGTTTATGTTTACTTAGGATAATTTGTTATAATGGTAGTATGTACAGTATAATGGTAGCTTGAGCGAGTAGTGTTCAATGTAATATCAGTGCATCACATGATAATTTGATAAATACTTGGAATCCATTGGTTTAGCACCCGGGGACTATGAGACAAATAGTGCTTGGCGACTGGGCACTATTGCTTTTTTGCTTTACAGGGTAACGTTGCTTAGAGAGTAATGCGCTACATGTACATATAGGTGTCGCCTCATCCTTGTCAAATACTTAATAGCTATACTCTATCCTTGTAAAATTACTGTCGAGGACATGTGATGCACTAAACCTATTAATGCCCGTTTATGTGGGTACTGTTCTCTCATACTGTTGCTGTTAGAAGATAAATAGGACCCTCGCTGACGCTCATTTGATGATCACTGTGATCGTCCTATCCTTGGAACCGAAGAGGATTATTTCAGACGGCTTTGAAATATCTAGTTGCGAACGCAACAAGAAAGAAGTTTTGATATGCGTCAAACATAAAGCACTATGCTATAAAAGGAGCTGTTAAGATAAGGGCCCTATTTAGCCCTGAATCTCGTGCCGTATTTCTTCCGCATGACGATTCACATGTTGAAAAAAATTAATCATACTTGAAATATGATGTATATGACTTTTTATATGTTTTACATTTTGGTAAAGTACTCTTAAGATTACAAAATTAAGGTCGAAAGAAGAAGGGTACTCGGATAGGAGAACTGATAAAATCGACGAAAAAACGTGTAAATTTGTTAAATTTTTACATAAAATGTAAAAATATTTACTAAAAGACATCAAATATATGTACATTGTATATCAAAGATAGATTTCGAACGTTAGATCTACTTTAATTGGCAAATAATGAAATCCGGAACTCAAAATACGGTCTCATTTTGTATTCAAGCCCTACAATGTACATGTAAGCCTTTTTGTGCGAAATACTCACTGACGAAGAAATAAACATCGCTCTTGCTTATTTCGTTCCCAATTCTTGTATATTTCATTCCATCATATTTTGAATACATTTTTTGCTGGATTAAAGAGGAAAAATAGTCAAATTTGTCAAATTTTATGGTCTAAAAGGTCGATATTTTCGAAAATGCACCCCTTCCCTTTATGGTTTTTCGTCTCTGGGGTAGTGTTCCCCCCGGAGATACAGAACCCCACTTTTCCAGAAAATTTGTATCATGGATATACACCTCCAGTAAAAGTGGCATTCTGTATATCCGGGGGAACCAATGTTCAATAAAACTTTTCCGCTTTCTATTGATTTCTATAGGAAAAATACAAGTTTTGACCAAAATATTAGCAAACTTATATAAAACAGATCAAAAATTACTTCAGATTCTGATGGGATACCGTATAGGTATAAATTTTACGATGAATGTTTCTTGAAATTTCCATTTTCAAAATCCCACTTTTCAGGGCTGCAGATTTTACGCCTTATCTTAACAGCTCCTTTAAAGCAGTATAGTTTGACAAAATGGATTCTTTTTCATTTTCCCGTATCTTTTCCTGGTTTTCAACGAAAAGATTAAGGTCGTTCGGTACAGGCGTCATATCGAAGTTACGTTTTCCGTAAAACGAGTATATTTTGTTATAATTTAAACACATTCTAAAAGCTAGCTTTCAATACATTATATTGTGCTAACTATATACATTCATGAAGTTGGTGTTCTTGAGTAATTAAGACACAAATATAATAAATGAGTAACAATATTAATTTTAATGACGTAATTTACACAAAAAAATTCCAGGATTTCTTTAACCTAGTATCTGACTCATTGTGCTTTTCTCTATTGTATTTCCCTATAGGCAGATTCCCTCGCTGAAATCATCCCGTATTATGATGCCGACCCTCCGTCACAACTTCCACGTGACCAACATGGCGACACGGCAGCGCATCTTGCGGCAAAAGAAGGAAAATTAGAATGTCTGCAGGTACTAAACAGATCTATATTGCTTCATTCATTGAAAATATAATTTTGATAAAGACAAATAAACGAAAGTTTAATGTCGGAATGATAGAAAGATGTATATACTGCGCATGCATTGGATTCATTCGTCAATTAATCCATGATAATTGTATCTCAGACATGTGTTAAAGAGGACTAATTACCAGAGGCTAATCTGAACCATTTTGAGTAAGTGTTCGATTGTTACTTGAACCCTTTTGGAGTAAGTGTTCGTCTGGTTAAAATCTTTTTGCACTGGTAAGAATGGGCAATCTTTGACATGTGACGTCCTTCTATTAGGGAATTGATATTTTTCTTGCACCTGGTGAACATGGTTTAAAAATGAGCAACAATACTTTTGCATTTCTTTACATGTACATGTATATGTTCTCTTATTGCACAC
This sequence comes from Pinctada fucata, assembly GCA_028142955.1. Classification (NCBI taxonomy): domain Eukaryota; kingdom Metazoa; phylum Mollusca; class Bivalvia; order Pterioida; family Pteriidae; genus Pinctada; species Pinctada fucata. The sequence continues at coordinate 41,493,222 of AP027111.1, read as the reverse complement.
GGGGTTTCTGGTATTTTGACAATGACTTTCCTTTTCATTAAGATTCGAAGAATCGATGATATAGTTCTTACTGATGGTATATAACTATTGGATTGAGGGTTTTTGATTAAAACCGAATGTTTCGGAGTTTAGTTAAATGGAAGTAAATGAATAGGATATTGCAAACGAAGAATTTAAACGGTTAACAGGGCCAATGTAGGCGCAAAATTTGTCATCTAGTGAACCGCAAAGCGGTTCTCGACAGACTTACGCCTGTAGAACCAGAGTCTAAAAGCTATGAACGCAAAAAATAAGACACTCATTCCTTAAAGTACATTCAGAAACATTGTGATGTAAAATGCCTTTGAAACATCCTCGAAATTTTGTGCAAATTGAGTGAAAATTAAGGTCTAAATGTTTCACGTGTGTCAATTCTCCCTGGTAAGACAAGAAATACTCCATTGCAAAGGACCAAAATATACGGTTTGATTTTAAAATAATTGCTGAATAATTTTTATTTTCAAAATGTTTTCACGATATGTCTCAATTTTCTATGAACAATTTGAAGAAAAATTCAATTCGGTAGCGCCATCTACATTGAAGAACATTTGAACTCTGTGCAAGTTTACATTTTCAAATGTTACTTCGTTTTCACAATGTAAATATCAGTTGTAAGTATCTGCTTAAACGTTTTCTTGATTAATTTTGATTTTTTGTAAACAATTTGAAGAAAATAAAGCCTTGTTTATAATAAGATTAGTCAGCGCTGCATAAATAAAGGTAGCGCCATCTATATTGAAGTACACATAAACTCTGTGGAAACTGCATATATACGCATACATAGAGTTGTTTTACATATTTCAGGGGTTTGAATGATTTTTTTTATTTGGTTGTGCCCGTCTGTTTCTTCTCTTTTATATTAATTGTCTCATTCCCCGGAGACATGTTTGGGATCTCCTGCTCGCAAATTAAGCATCAGTATGCCCCGTCCACCGTTAGAAATTCTTGCGCGCACTTATGTGATTTGGGCCAATCTGTGTTCATCGAGAAATGAACGTCAAAATTGAATAGTCGTTTAACACAGGAAATCAACTTGCAAAGTAAATATTTGAAGTTGAATGCGTCGTTCTTTCGAATAAGCAATGCGTTAACTGGTAAAGAGACATATTCCATGACGGCTGTTGTAATTTGCAGACAGAACCCTCAATGAACTAAAAGTAAACATATTTTTACATGAAAAGTGGCGATTTAAAAAAAAAAAAAACAAGAATGAAGCTGACAACCATGATACATGCATTGAATAGATGTTATGGTTTGTATTTATAATGAGTATGCAACACAAAGAAAGTGCGCTTATTGTATTAAATCGATATCGCAAACTGTCAAAATGTCTATAAGATAATCTTTACCTTGGATTTTCAGGTTTTACTGGAGAATGGATTTGACGTATGGACAGCTAACAATGACGGACAGACAGTGTTACAGACGGCTCTGAATCATAGACAGCAGACTGTGTATAAATACCTCATACTTTACCAGACTTGTCAGTGTCTTCTACAGCAGACGACACTCAGCAGGCAACGTCACCAGAGGTAATTAATATCATTGACAAATTCATGAGCAGATATAGTCTAAGAGATTTTGGAAGTCCAATCCCTCTTGGGGGTTGGGGAGGGTTATTGCCTATGATTAAGAAAGGAAGATTTTTTACATTCTCGATAAACAGAAAAAAATACAGGGAAAATAGATAATCAACCTATACCCTCCTTTAGATCCGCCCTTGAAGTTTTATTTAATGTATTTCATTGAGGAGAATGTAAGAACTACAGAAAATACATGCAACAACATCGAAATTCTTGTACTTTTTACACCGTTGATATGATTGTTTAATATTGACATCACCTACATCTTAATTCACAGTACGCAGTGAGTCCTAACGCATGTTTATCTCCTTACAAACCAAATATATTGTGTTTCAGCAATTTAATGCAGAATGTGTTTGGAATGTATATCGCTCATGAAAAATTATTCCTTTTTGCAGTTCCAGAAATCAGCGGCTGGCAACTCATACGGCGTTAGAGCAGGTAATCTCCTAAAGTATATTGTATCATGGTCCATGTTCTTACAATCATTAAGTTAGCTTTTTATAAACTGAAGAGATTGGAAGAATCGAATGTCTAAAGATATATAATCAAATGATATTGCATACAATTCTAGATCCAAGAGCAGTTGTTAAAGTGCCAAGAACAGTTCAATGACGTCATGCGTGAACTAATAGCCAATCAGGAGGCGATATTACAGACGCTGGATGTTGTCTACAAAGATTCCGCTTATGTGGTCAATAAATCAGATAGCAATCCGAAACTCAGGTAAAAATCTTCTGCAGTTTATGTTTTTTTATTCGTGTTTCATCAGATTGTGTGCCTGGTTTAATTGTTTTTGTAAGATTCGTTTTTGTGATAATCATTAAAGAATTCGGTATCAAAGTCGAGAAGGCAAAGCAAAATCATAAGATTTTCCATAGGAACGGTTGCGAACCTCGGAATGAATAAAATCCATTCAAAGTTTTGTGTTTATATTGTTTTATGTTGTCCCTTGTATTCCCATCTTGCTGAAGATCCCTTTCATACATATTTGTAGACATTCATTTATGTTTACTAATGCCTCATATATTTGAGCAGTTCCATGAACTTTATTCGTGGCTTTAAGCAAAGCTCTTTGTGTGAATGACCAACTTTTATCTGCCAGTCATTTCTCGATGCTCTATAGTGTGATATTCAATTTGATGTCCTTTACTTGTTCCAGTGAATTTGCTTATTTTTTTTCTTTTACAGCAACGTTGTCTTGTTGAAGCTTTCTTTGCTTTTTCCCTTGACATTTTCATTTTAGAGAAGGTAAAAATATGTGTATTGAGAAACATTTATTCTCTTCCAGGAGCAGGCTGGAAACTTTGAAATCCGAAGTGGACCAGCTACAAGATTTGTTTGATTTCTCCCCTATCGTCACTTCTACAGACTGGATGAGCAAAGTTATAAAAGAATTCCAGAATGTCATAGAGCATGACTTAACTGATGATCCATCTGGTGGAATAACACCCAGCTTCAACAACAATGATGTGCAACTTGCCCTTAGGTAATGTTAAAAGACGAACCAAAGTATTAAGATTACTTGTTTTCCTCTACTTATTTGTTAATAAAGGCCATTCACAAGTACGCATACCTTTACGTCCTTCCTTCTTTCAATTCATCCATCCATCCTTTCATCCATCCATCCATCTTTAAAAGCGATAAGATGACAAATATGTATAATGACCATATCCCAATACACAGTGACAGTAGAAAATCGATAATTCAGGAAATCACAAACCAAAGGCATACGAAATCCAGGAACCAAAGCAAACGAACAAAAACCTCCACTACATGAAACGAAGCGAACTCCCAATGAGGACTGAGATCAGGTGCCTAGGAAGAGTCAGCATCTCTTGCTTGCATACAACACCCGTCGCTTCAAATTGGCAGAAATATCGCATCCGGTTACTATCATTTCGGAAGATATAAGTATAGTCTGTAATTGGATGGTCTAAGACAGAATATCATTCACCATTCTGGACAATGGGATGTCATAGTGTATGACACGAGAGATAATTCAATATAAAGGAGGGGATTTCCAACAACATTAGGTTGTACATATGTAGCACCCAGAGCAAAATTCCAAAACACCCATGCAAAAACACGGAGCAAACACGCATAGAAAGAGACCTAATAGGGACATGGAACACTAACTCACATTTATTTATTGAAACATCAAACACAAACGATCACTCATAAAAACGAGGCCAATGGGCAACCGGTGCCGACATACGACGGCGATCTGCCACGCAAGTAGCAGACGGTGTGGTCCAAAACCAAATGCTTCATCAGAGATTAACAACATATTGTCAGCAATCAAAGTGATCTTAAGGCATAACCATTTCCATCTCTTGAGTTATAATGAGTTCTAGGTCTGTTCACAATGTGCGCATACCCTTTGACATTGAATTGTTGTTTTCAAAATCGTTGATTTGTTTTTATTTCAGTTCAGCTGTACGCAACGCAAGCACATGTAACAGGCAGCATATCTGTGATATAGATCAGTGCATTCGTACTCAAGTTGATGGTGCTATAAATACATTAATGACCAAGAAACCGAGTTCTAGCAGTGTAAGCCCTGCAAGTTCTAAGTCTGGATATGACACCAGATTTATTCATAGACCAAGTGTCTTGCCGACCGTTGGTGTGTCAAATGCACCAAGCTCTGGTTGTTTGAACGGGCTTGGTGATATACCAGCGGGGCAGTCTGTAAAATCAGTACCTCAACATTTACATAATGACCTTAGTCATTCCCCACAAGGTGGTGCTACAGCAATGGGTACATCACCGTCACGCGGACGACCAACTTCACTACAAATAGGACCTTCAATGCCTCAGCCACTTGGCAATTCCAACACACTTGCAATGGAAGAACGAATATATGTAAATGAGGTTGCGCGAGTGCTGCCATCGCAGCATGTGTCTGACACTTGGGGAGCATGGCATGGTAATTCAGATATTAAATCTGTATCAACAGTTTCTGAACATTTCCTAGAAAGTCCCTCTAACACTGAATCTGTTTGCTCAACATTAGTTACATCGGGTGTACTTGAAAGTGATAACACTTCTAATTGGACGTCTCGATTTGGTACTCTTACATGTGATACCAGCGAATCAGGTTCTGATTGGTGGGAAAAACCACGTGATCAGCTACGTGTACATTCTCGTCCTTCGAGAGGCATCGGGAGTTTCTCAGAGGATGACGAAGAAAGTGTAATAAATGTAAGACTTAATCTGGAGCACGAGGATCTTCCGGATGAAGAATTAATGAAACATAGACTTCAGCAACATTTGAAATCCGTAGACAAAATGCATAATGCTAGAAGTGAGTTTGTAGAACGAGTTGTGACTGCAACAGGGAGGAGAGTAGGTAAGAATTTGGATCCGTCTTACGTTAAGAAGGAAAGAAAACCCCAAAATGGCAGACAGTTAAGTCGTAAAAAGAATACTGGAGAAAAGCGGAGAAGAGGTATCAAATTATTCAGTGCCAGTGATGTGGAGAGTGATGATGAATCAGAGCGCCATGGAGTTGTTTCCAAGTCAAAACCAAACAACAAAAGATGGGAGGACATTTCTATTACGGTAAATATCAAAGAATATATACGAAATTTATAAAGAAAAATCTACACTGTAAATTTTAATCTTTTGTGCTAAGATTTTGGCCCTTTGGATATAGCATAATATTCTTCTTATGATATGGCCACTTCAATCTTAACTCAAAAACATTATCAATAATGTTCAGCTAAATTTTCTTGTTTGATAAACCAATGAATATATTCATCATCAACTAATTTTCTATTTCAACGATTACAGGACTATGGAAACGGTGAAGAAGTCAAACCATGGTGAGCATGAATTAAATTATGGTCCTTTATGTTATAATTCTATTAGAAGGATTATTTTAGATGCCTTCTAATATAATTTAAAGTTGTGCTAAATGTTTTGAAGAGCAATTTGTATGAAAAAGTAGAATATTTCGTGTGTTGCACGCAATCAAATGACGCTGACATTCCCGGGGCATCTGTTCTCACTTCGGAATATTATTCATTCCGATGTTCACAACCGCTCCAATTGAAATTCTAATGATTTTACATTTATTTGGCTTCTTGACTTTGAGACTAAATAACTGATAGGTACTTCTTTGATGTTTATGGTAACATTTTACAAGGAATTCGATGAGAAAGGACGGGTCAGCGCAGTGGTAGCGCAATCGCTTCTCGACTCTTAGGTCGTGGGATCGAATCCCAGATTCGAAACGGGGCTTATATGAGAGGGTTTGGCGGTCGCCCAGCCAGTAATAGGAGGTTTTCCCCGGGTAACCCAGATTTCTCCTGCTCCATGGACCCCCTTACGCCAACATCTGAGCCAACATGAGACATTGATATACGTTTAACTTCTTTGTTAATAGTTTGAAAAAAAAGATTTCGAAATATTTTTATTATTGATAAAATGATACAATTTTGAATATAATTATGTTCAAATGAGATAAAGAAGATCCTGACGACAATCTCAACAGTACTCACAATAGAGCACCAAATTGAGCATCGACGGACCCCTAGCAAGCTAGAGGTACCCGAGAGGAGTAAGCATCTCCTGTTTGGCTAGCCGCACCTGTAAAAAAAAGTGAAAAAAATATTTACCCTTTTCCTGGGTACAGTATTTTCTTCTGAAAACTTGATAAAATTTACTTAACTAATTTTTTACAGGTATGAAATGTCAGAAGATGAAGAGAGTATAATTCAGTCCCTGAAGAGTGAAGAAGAAGATGATGCTTCCCTTGTGTGCCATATATGACTTTCTTCACTAATTGTCAACTCTGAAGATATTTTAAAAAATAAAATATCGAGTAAAGAATGGTAATGACAATTGAATAATATTGAGGGAACTTACTGTAGGAAGGAAATAGTACCGAAAAAGTACAGCAATTTCAAAATGTTTTAAATGTTACAATTTTGTTTCATGACATAATACTTACTTATCAGACGTAACATTTATTGTCATTAATGAAGCTGACCGCATACTCTTTCGTTATTGTTATTTAATTAAGGATTGTTTTTCATCTTTTGCGCTTTAGTAGGGAATTGAAACAAAATAGGTAAATTACCAAGTGCTTTCCATGAATTTTGTTCCCACTCACTACCGCCAATACACACTGATAAAGTGCAAAGCTGAAAAACAATTTTACGCGTTAAGTTAATTGTTTCTGACGTTTATTAATCCCGTTTCTTTAAATTTGAAATATCATTGTGAAGGCAGAATGTCACTTAACGTAGCAGCATATGAACGTTTTCACAAGCTTCGAAGTACTAACATGTAGTGCCTTCTGTACGGAAACTTTGTAAAAAGATAAGAGACTAAATTTTGTCGTATTGATGTATTTTGAACATTTCAATGATTTAAAACTGAAAAAAAACTGAATCGTAAAATTTTGCGATGTTTGTCCAATATAAATCAAATCAAGCGGAGGGTTAAACTTACTTTAACACACTGTTAAACGTTTAAGACCTATGAAATCAATCGGTAAGATTTTTAAATCTTCTGCAAATTTACCCTGTTTCTTCTTGAAGTAAAAAGAAGGAAATGCTCACTCTTCCTGGGCACCTGGTCTCACTCCCATATTGGGAGTTCGCTTCTTTTCATATGGTGGATGTTTTTGTTTGTTTGCTTTGGTTCATGTTTTATCCTGATTTTGTATGCCTTCAGTTTCTGATTTTCTGAATTATCGATTTTGTGCTATATACAGGGATATGGTCATTAACCATATTGGTCATAATGCAGAAGTCGAGTACAGACGTGGAAAAAGATACAAAAAACCGGCGAAAACTTAATCGATATTTTTATAACTGCAATTTACCTCGACATTGCTCAAGGTTCGCTGATATATACTCGAAATATTTCCTGATATTATGATTCCATAAGAAACAAAGAATTGTTCACTGTGGATAAATGACACAAGTGGATCAAACCCTCATCCTAAATATCGAATATTTGATCCACTAATGTCTGAATTCGCTCATCCAAACATGGCATCTTTCTGTAGACGGCAGAGCAGGTCGTCCTTGTACTTCGTCTAGTGTGACGCGTGATCGACTTACTTTGTCACACTTCTTGGAAGTGTACAAGTGGATGACCTAGATTTTAACACATTTTTAATCACTGAGAGCAGACGGCGTTGATCGATAATGGAATATACATGTTTTGAATCTGTGTAAAGCAATAAATAAAATGGACATTTTATGAGAAATTAATCCGCGTATGTTCTAAAGCCATGTGATAGGCTCTTGCGTTTATCGAGAATTAAAGCAACAGTTGGTTTGATACCTTTATATAAGGGAAACGCTGTAGGAATGTAAATATTAAATGATATAAAGATATAACACCCGTATACGGAAATGATAGTAAAGACTATATGATAAATTTAAATCAAAGTGACATAATGACGATTTAAATTCAAGTTTGATTTTATTTCAATGTTTCAATTGTGTTTAATGTAATCAAAATCAAACTGACAAAATGACGGTTTTATTTCAATGTTTAATATGGAAAATAATATCAACGATTCCATTGAATTGCTCACTTGTATGCGCACGACATTTACTTTACTGGCATTGTCTGCAAAACTAAAAGAATAAGAAATATGTGTAACGGGGTATTCCATCAGCATGATAAGGAAGATCCGTATTAGTGAATGAGAGAAGAGAACAAAATCCAGCAGAATGCCAAACGCATTATCAGTGGACGTACAAATTCATGAAAAATTTAAAACGAAAGATTGTGTCAACTAAAGTACAACGTAAATGAGCAACAGGGAATTCCCAAGGGAAATAGGATGTTGTGTCCGGTAAGGATTATTCTTAAAGAGAATAATACGGAGGTGTTCCAACTATTTACCTTCTTGAAGATCGCCTTTAATGCACAAGACACGTGTTCCGGAAATTTCTAAAACGTGGATCCTGTAACATCATATCCCACCCATCCTGCTACGTCTCTCGGTACTTTTTTGGACATACAACTTTCACACTTTTTGGCCATATTACATTCTTTAGATTTAGGATCAATGACGAGGCTTCAATACCCGAAACATGCATGTCTCGTCCATGCTAAAATTATCTATTCTTAAATGATAATATAGAATTTGAAGACGTTCAATTTAGTAAAGTTATGCATCCTGCCAAAGAAAGGAGGTGATCTTCAACAACACTCGGTTGCAGCACAAACAGCAATACCCCAAAACACCGAATGCAAAAACACAAAGCAGACACGCGAAGAATGAGACACAAATGGTACAAGGAACGCAAAATCACAACGAAACATCAAACACAATTGACTACATATAAACCAACGAAAACAATGGGCAATCGGTGCCGACTTAGGACGGCCATCTGTCATGCCAGTAGCAGACGGTGTCACTATCCGGATACGGTGCGCACAATCCTCCCTCTTTTCCGATTACACAGAGCTATCGAAGAACGTACTATTGTGGTGTAAAATAACCTCACTGTAATAAAGCCATACAAACACAGCATGGTGCAGGATCCCAAGAAAAACATAGATGGACATGTGAATAAATATAAAACAGAAGGCATAAGAAATACAGTCCGTGCTCTGCCGGCTGTAGCGAGCTCATGTATGTTATAATTCAAGGAGTGCGACTGGCAATAAGAGAGAACTTGGTTGGGGTCATGTCTTCTCTAAAGAGGTTTAGACAGGACCCGCCATGAATTCCTGTCCTCACAGTCAGAGTGCAATTATTAAGAATGCGCTGGCACAAGGCTGTAGATTGGTCAAAATACTCTGTTGCTTGTATGGATCCGTATTTCATAAGATATCATTTTTGCAAAATTTCCAGAAAGTCTTTACTAGTTTGTGAATGAGAAAACCTTCAGCTAAAGGTTTCTTTGTAACTTGTAAATTTCTACGAAAATCCACAAAAATCGGTACATACAGGATGAGCTGTTAAATATATTACAGTATGATGGTAATCTAGGAACATCACAAAATTTACAATGTTGAATAACAGTAATATCAAAAATGAGGTATTTCCAGTCAATCAGAGAATGTCATTCGAATCCTTCCGATTAACACCATTGTTTCGTATAGTTATCTCAGGCTTCCTTTAGTATTTCGCGACATTAAATAAAATCTGTCTTGGGTAGGATTCTATACTTGGGTCCTTTTTTAGAAGAGTGCGCAGCATCCTGTCCTGGATAAATGAAAAGTCACCTGTAACAATATGACCAGCTGTTTTACTATAAACGTGGACATTTTCGCGTTTGGGTAATCAAGGGATTTCGCGAAAATTTCCCCCATGCGAAAATATCTCTGCTGCATTCGTGCACTGGAAAAAACATGTTTATCTCGAAAATTTCCCCCACGCGCGACGTCTTGATTTTATGATCGCGAAATTTTTCCCAAGCAAAAATATCCGTGTTTACAGTATATAGATATTCAGAAGTTACACATTCTCAAGAAGCAGGACTAGATTCAAGTATCATATGATCTGATGTTACTTTTATTGTAGTTAAATACTTCGATAATAATAATAATAGTAATTTCGAATAGGTTTTTTATACTTGTAACAGATAAGAGGAGGTTCTAAATTCTCAAAATATTGAGGAATATTATTTTGTAAGCAACAATTCCGAAAATGCTTAGAAGATCGAAACCGTTGTTAATAAATGGAATCTTTATGAATAGTCTTTTAGAGGAGATGTTTTAATAACAGGATTAAGCTTATTCTGTGCGAATGCGACAATAATATTAAGTCTGAATCAATCAGTATTTCTTCAGAATGCAACCCCTGCTTCATCCAATTTTAATGTTAAACGTCTTCAAATTCAATAGCATCATTTAAGAACAGATGAATTTGCAGCATGGACCAGACATGCACGTTTCGGGTACTCAACCCTCGTCAGTGATCCTTAATCTAAACAATATTATATAGCAAAAGAGTATGAAAATTATGATGTCCAAAAATGAACCGAAAGATGTAGCAGGATGGGTTGAATATGATGCTACAGGAGCACGTTTTAGAAATTTCAAGACATTTGGTAACAGAAATTTTCGAATGATAGTTTTTAATTGAACCGCTGGATCTGATGAAAGAGCATGAAGTAGTTCGTGTCCACCGTTGCGTGCTATTATTAGTAGTTCTCTGAGGGTACAATGTATTCATGCTCTGTTTATAAGTTTTTTGTTTTGTCTTTTCCTGTGTGACCTAAATTTTCGTTTAGTGACAAATATGGATAATGACCATATCCCTGTCTACAGTACAAAATCGATAATTCAGAAAATCAGAAACCGAAGGCATACAAAATCAGGATAAAACAGGAACCAAAGCAAACAAAAACAAAAACCTCCACCATATGAAAAGAAGCGAACTCCCGATATGAGAGTGAGACCAGGTGCCCAGGAAGAGTAAGCATCTCCTGCTTGCATGCAACACTGTCGCTTCAATTCGGTAGAACTGTCACATCCGGTTACTTCCATTTTGGAAGATATAGAGTACAATCTTTGGTTGGATGGTTCAAATGGTCTATGACAGAATATCATCCACCATTCTGGATAGTGGGACATCATAGTGTATGACGAGTTCCCCATATCGACCGTAGAACTTCCTCAGTGACGATGTTAGTCGGTCACAAACATATCCCTGACTGAGAAGCTTATCTGAAAGACGCCTAGCTCTCAGAACAAAATCCGTATATTTGGTACTTGCTCTGGCATAGCGTATCAACTGAGATATGAACACGCCATAAGCAGGCGATGAAGGGATGTTGCTACTCAGAAAAGGAAAGTTCGTAAAGTTCGTAGTGTTAGGGCGGATTGAAAAGACATTGGTCTTTTCGGAGGCTAAGGAAATGTTTCCTTGTCCATAAATTTGTTCATTTTATCAAGGGGGTACGCAGTTTATACATTGTAATTTAGTGATCCAGGCAAGTTAAGCTTGTAGTCGGCGTTTTTATTTTTATTTCAGTTTTACTTCGATTTTTGGGTTTTGGAAAAGACTGAACCGGAGTAATTACTGCGTGATCAAAAGCGATTTTCAGATACAGCCAAAATTCGTTTAGTAGATTTTTCAAATTTAAAGTGCAATAATAAAATATTCCCGCGTTTCGATAGTATAGCGGGAACTATTTTTCTTCGAAAAACATCGGCTCTCATCTGACCTGTTGATCATTAGTGACCTTGCCGTGATCGTTGTTGCCTTCTCAGCAATTCTTAGATTTGACGAGTTAGCAAATTTGCATTGTATTGATATTGTGATTGATGACTTTTCCATTCCAATTCGTAAAAGTGAAACTGATCAGTACAGATTAGGTAAAAGTGTGGTTGTAAGTAAAGGTACCTCTCTTGCATGTCCTTACACGATTTAGATTTAGGAGAGGTCAATTTGAAGAGTGAAGATTTTTTATTCAAGCCAATTTTTAGATCAAATGAAAAATATTCCTTGATTAAGAAAAGTAAAAGTCTGAGTTATACAAGGGTTAGAGAATGTTTGGTCAGAAGATTGAAGGAAGTTTCTGGAGAATTGAACATAGGTGTTCATTCTCTGAGAGCTGGGGGCGCCATAGCGGCGGCAAAGTCCCTGGTGAATGAGAGATGTTGGAAACGTCACGGTCGGTGGAAGTCCGACAGTGCCAAGGATGGCTACGTGGCGGACTCATTAGAATCAAGATTGTCTGTTTCTAAATCTCTTAATCTATGAGGCATAATTATGTGAAATGTTTTTGTTTATAACCGATACTTTTCTTTCGACAAGTTTCACCCCAACTTTTTGAATGTTCTAAGTACGCACATCGGCCAAATTCATATATTTGTCTTTCTTACAATAATTTAAATGAATGAATGAATGAATGAATGAATGAATGAATGATGATGATGATGATGATGATGATGATGATTAAAACAGTATAATGAAGCGGAGAATAAAATATTCCCGCGTTTCGATCGTATAGCGGGAATTATTTTTCTTCGAGATATGCTAATTGTTTTCAGAGTTGAGTCACGTGACTGTGGTCACTCTAGTGAGGTATACTGGTCATTCTAGGCTCGTGCGCCAATCTACAGTCTACTCTCGATAACTCGAACTTCAAGGGACCATCAGTAAAAGTTCGACTTATCAGGAGTTCGACTTACTGAGTACATGACCAGCAATCGCTTTTTATAAGACTGGTGTAGTTTTCTCTATCACCGTTCACAAACGTTTGTGTTGTCTTCTCTTAACGATCAAGCAAACTTTAATGTTAAATTAATGCAACTCTACAGCAAGAAAGTGTCAGTTATCTGGCCAACGATCTTCTTGCAATTAGTTGATTTTTGTTTAACAATTAAAATTTAGTCGTGGTTCGACTGTTCGATGTGATTTTTCAATGTAAAATTAGTTATGGGACCTGAAAAGTTTTCAACGGAAAGTTCGAATTATCGAAATTCGAGTTATCAGGAGTAAAAATGTATAGAAACAAATGGTACAGAAACGGGACTTTTAAGAATAGTTCGACTTAAACGGAAATTCGAGTTATCCGAGTTTGAGTAAACGAGAGTTATGTATATACACCTAATTTTCATACATTAGAATTTTTAAACGAAAATAGATTTTATCAATTTCATAACATATCTTTTAAGAAAGTCATTATCAATTATTCAAATGAGGAAGAAAATGTTTTAAAAAGGGAGCGAAGTCTGACGCTTTTAAAGCAGCTCTGGTGACATGACACTTGCTACAGACACAGGTTTCCATAGTGAATTTTTCAATTTTATCTTTGGTCTTTCCTGGGCGGTCATGAATACCCGCGAGGAGTTGCTTATTGGTTCATTTTGATACAGAATTAAGTAAAGTTCTATTTAATTGACTCATGACGGAAGTGTGTTTTTCTGATTTGCTTTGTATGAATGATAAAATATGTGATATATTATAAATATATATGTAATACTGCTTGTAAATATATGCCGGCGACAACGCACATCGGTCAAATTCATATATTTGTCTTTCTTAAAATAATTTAAATGAATGATGATGATGATGATGATGATGATGATGATGATGATGATGATGATGATGATGATGATTAAAACAATATAGTGAACTTTGCAAAGATTGCACGACTCCAAACTTCCTGTCGATTCAGAAGCATAGTTAAATGAAATCGATGAGCAAAATAGCATTGGTGAGATGTTGCTCAGATGTTTACCTCCTTTTATTTCGATGTTTGTTTTAGACGAAATAACAAGTTTTCGAAAGAGCAATTTAATATATATTATATCAAATTGATAAGGCCCAAAACAACACAGCTTTAAGGTGACAGAGCGGGAAAGAAGTGATTATGACACTTCAAACATAGACAATGGTAACAAGAAGTAAGTGTTTATAATAATAACACGGAAGTGTTCCATTTTTCTACCCTCTTGAATAAGAATAAGATACATGTTTCGGATAATAAAAGTGATGTTTTCTGCCATTATGATTTTCAGACACAGTAAAAATTCATCTCAGTTGCGCCTTCGTGCTTGATATTTAGAATTTAAATTTGTGCAATTACTTTTCGAGACAATCACCGAATTTGACAAGTTTCCATTGAGCAGTTGCGGTGGATATTGCATGCAATCGGGAGACGCTGACTTTCCTCGGGTACCTGCAACTGTTCCAATAGAAATTCTAATGATTTTGCCTTGCTTTCTCGACTTTGAGACTGAATCACTGATAGGAACTTCTTTGACGTTTATTTCAGTGCATCTCAAACGCTTCTGTAAAGTTGATTCGGTAGCGTAGTTAGGGATCAGGTGTTAACCTCCTTAAATTTGGATGATATTTTTGGATAGAATGACAAGTTTCCGAGATTATAGCAAAATAATATATATGATGTCAAATTGAAAAGTAGGCGAAACAAAGCTTCTTTCATGCGACATAGCTGGAAAGAAAAGAAGGGAGGGGATCTGCAACGAGACGTACGTATTACACTTCAAACATCAAGCCATGGGAAACGAGTTTAACTGCTCCGCACTGCAACAAGAAATAATCGTTTATAATGATAATGCGGAAATGTTCAAACTCTTAACCCTCTTGAAGTAAATTGTAAATCGATTTCAATGCACCAGACATGTGATTCGGATTGAAAATCCTCATCCGTGATGTTTCCTCCCAAAGTGATTTTCAGACACGGTGAAGATTCATTCAGTAGTGCCCGTTCGTTTTATTTTTGTAATTCAAATTTGTGAAATTACTTTGCAGAGAATATTATTTTTGGATGAAATAAAAATCAAGGATTCGACTTGCACGAATCGGCAGGCTTTCAGAGGATTACTGACTATGTGTAATTATAATAAAGCAAATCTAAACGATTAGCAATTGCATATTTTACCTTGTTAAGTTTAAATATCAATAGTACGACCGGAATATCACTTGTCCCGCTTTTTCCCTTCGAATAACAAATAAGGATAATAACCATATCCCCGTTCACAGCACAAAATCGACATTTCAGAAAATCAGAAACCGAAGGCATACAAAATCAGGATAAAACAAGAACCAAAGCAAACAAAAACCATCATATGAAAAAAAAGCGGAATCCCGATATGAAAGCGAGACCAGGTGCCCAGAAAGAGTATGCATCTCCTTCTTGCATGCAACACCCGCCGCTTCAATTTGGTAGAACTGTCACACCCGGTTACTTCCATTTCAGAAGACATAGAACAAAGGAGGGGATCTCCAACAACACCAAGTTGTAGCATCCACAGCAAAACCCCAAAACACCCAATGCAAAAACACAAAGCAGACAAGCACAAAAAGAGACGCACAAGGGACAAGGAACGTCAACGCACAACACAGAAACATCAAACACGAAGGACTACACATAAACCAACGAGGCCAATGGGCAACCGGTGCCGACTTAGGACGGCCATCTGCCACGGAACTAGCAGAAGGTGTGGTTATCCATGATGACATGCGCACAACCCTCCCATTTTTCCGATCACCCAGAGGTCTCGAAGAACGTACAATTGTGGTGTAAAACAACCTCCTCACTGTCAGATGACCACACACAAACAAGACCGCAAAACGCAGGGGCCCAAGCAACACAGATGAATATGTAAATGGATATAAAAAGAGGTCCTACGTAATACAATCCGTGCTCTGCCGCCGCGAGCTCACGTATGTTATCACCCGAGGAGTCCGACTGACATTCAGATAGGACAGGTGGTCGGGGCCCTGTCTTCTCTAAAGAGGTTTGGACAGGGCCCGTCATGGAGTCCCGTCGTCACAGTCAGTCAGAGTGCAAGTTTTAAGAATGCGCTTGTACAAGACTGTAGATTGGTCAAGTACCAAGCCTAGTGTCCGTCTGGTGACATTAGGATCATACCCACGGTATAAAAGGCGTTTGATGATTCTGACGCATTTTCAATAATGATGATGTCTATCTTTGATCCTTCTTATTTTGTTAATAATGTCACTATAAAATGCAGGTTGTGAAATACCCAAAGTAATATACTCTGTTGCCCGTATTGGTCCGAATTTCAGAAGAAGTTGACAATAATTTTTGTAAAATTTCCAGAAAGTCCATAGAGTACAATCTTTGGTTGGATGGTTCAAATGGTCTATGACAGAATATCATCCACCATTCTGGAGAGTGGGACATCATAGTGTATGACGAATTCCCCATATCGACCGTAGAACTTCCTCAGTGACGATGTTAGTCGATAACAAACACATACCTGTCTCAGTATTATTTGGCACTTGCTCTGGCATAACGAAAAGGGAAGGACCTCCAGCATTACAACCCTACACACGGCGAAACAGACTCACAAAAAACTGACACAGATTGACATCAAACAAACTACAAACCGCACAAGGACGCTAGAACATGATACAAAGTAATCGAAACAGACGCACAGAAACATCAAAGACAACACATACACAGAGGTCTCCATAGACACACAATTGTTGTATAAACATTAAACTTCTCACTCTAAGGTGACATCAAAACGAGAAAAGTAAACGCAGTGGCCTCTAGTAACACATATTCTATGTAAATGTATCTTAAAAAGTATATGGCATGCGTCTAACAGTCTGTGCTCTGCTGGCTGAAGCAAGCTCAAGATCAATCACCCGAAAAGTCTGACCAACTTTCAGATAGGACAGACAATCAGGACCCAGTCTTCTCTGATGAGATTTAAACAAGGTCCGTCTTGTTGTTCGGTCGTCACGGTTAGCCAGTGTGCACCGTTGGAAAAGACACTGGTACAAAACTGTCCAGTACCATGCCCAGTGTTCTTTTGATGACGTTAGGATCATATCCTCGGTAAACTAGGCGACCGACTATTTATTTTACATTTTTGCTTGAAGTTTGATCTGCCTTTGATCCTTCTGATTTTCTTTATCAAGTCACCGTAAAATGAAGGCAATGAAATTCCTAATGATACATACTCTGATGCTGGAGTTGTCCCAAATTTTGAAAGAAGTTCAGAATAGTTATTGTAAAATTTCCAAAAAGATTTAACAAGTTTGTGATATCTAAATCCTTGAGTACACGCCATAAGCAGGCGATGAAATGACGTTGTTACAAAAGGAAAGCTTGTAATTCTGAAATTGAAGTCGCCACGTTTGCCATAGAGTGAGGTGTTCATGTGACCATCAGTGTCGTAGGACAACATATGTCCAATGGAATGCTGAATTATTTGTCACTGTAGTTTCTTTGACTTCAAGCTCCGAAGGATAGATACTGCTGAGGTAATCCGCGAATTTTGGATTATTGATTGACAACACATCATCTATGCATCTGTTACTGAAGTTGAAGTCAGAAGCTAAGTAACTTTTCCCTTCAGAGACCAAAGACTGAATGGAATCAGCTTCGTACGAGTAAAGGAAAATGTAGGCAAGGAGTGGGGCACAATTGGTCCCCATTGGATTTCTGACAATTTGCTGGAAGACCTTTCCTCCTAACACAACAAAAATGTTGTCGATCAGAAAGTTTAACATCTGAATAATATCTGTTTTAGTGTACTTATTTTCAGAATCGGACTTCTCTTTTAAAAAGTAGGTTTCGTAATAGTTAACAATAAATTTGTATTTGCGATTGCCGTTCTTGCTTGAAAACGCATTACTTATAATTTTTGCTAGTCTTTCTTTCAATTTAGAATGTGGGATTATAGTGTAAAGTGTCGAAAAATCAAAGGCTTTGATCGAATGAACTCTACTAAAATTCATGCGCCATGTTACAAGTGTCGTTGGCCGTTTCTGCAGCTGTAGATTTTCGTGTCGCAATTTGTTTTCAATGTTTTAATCTCATTATTACCTGATGTCCTCAAAGTGATTAATTTGGTTTTTTTAGCATAATTATACTCAATTCTTATAGGTATCTAAGATAAGATATGATACCCTCAAAATCATTGTAAACGAAGAGTCACATATATTATATGGATTGTCTGTGCTTTTTTTCAAAAGACTTGAAATAACATAATTAAGTGTATGATGTAAATATTCATTCAGTATTCACTGGGAGCGTGTAAGACAGTTGATGCATACCCAACCCGATAAATTCCGTTAATCATAAATTTCATCATACCTGTGAATATGTTTAAACTTCCTTGTAATAAATAAATTTCCCCATACACACCTTTATTCTTATTTTTACCTCCATGTAATAACTTACTTATTCTGTTAAACGTGTTGACAATGAGTGAAAGGAGCCGTTATGTATTAATTTCTCTTCTTGCTGTCTATATGGGTAAGCAAATTGATTGTGATAATATAAGATTTTAGAATAAAGAACCAATGTTTCTGTATAACTTTTTTCATCCAAGAGCATTCCCTAAAGCGTGTTCAATCAAGCTCCTAATCGAGTAGAAGGTTTTGCTGTTTCATTTTGTAATTGTAAAAATTGTTTGTTCTGACATTGTAGCCAGCCGATGTGTTTCGTTGTCCTCAGTGCAAGGTTATTTTACTAGAGACACTTTTTTATTTGATCCTCTTCTTATCTTTTTGCAATTTACATGAAACACTATGTAGCATGACGTGACTTGAGGTGGTGAAACCACGAACACAAAATGCAGGCATACCGCTAGTTTGGAGGGTAGAAAACGGGTACTGTGATGGTTATTTTGATTCAATGTTACCTTTTCATAGCCGATGTCCTTGTAGAAAATGACATTTTGATGATTCCTTGTTTGTCAATCAAGAAATCAATGTAGTTTTTACAAACATTCTGACGAAAGGAATGTCGATGTCGAAATTTGTTAAATACAATATTCTAGTGGTTTCCACGCACAAATGTACATATTTTGTCACAATGTTTGTAAAAATAACGGCGTTTTACTTACTAAGGAGTCCATGATTGTAAAAGTATCAGTTTAGACAAGGATATAGGCTATGAAAAGATAAAATTAATCAAAGCAAGTATTGCAGTTCCTTTTTTTCTTTCCTCCAATTGAGCTTTTTATTTATTCATGGTTTCACCAACTTTAATCACACGACGCTAAACAGTGATAAAGTAAACAAATATTTTTTTTAAAAAGAGAACAATCAAAATTATTTGGCATAAAGTAGCAAATAAATATGGGGAGTTACCACATTACAAAGTACACATTATATTTTTCTCTTTCGTTCATCCCTACGTCTTCTAAACTAGTCTCTGGCATGAATGACATATTTGAATGTTTTAAGCTCAGTGTCCATTCAAGGGATATAATTTATTTCGGTATTGTTATCATTCTTTGTATTTCTGAAAAGAATTCTATTATTCACAAAATGTATATTTCAAATGTAAAACTTCTTCAAATCCACCAGCATCATTAAAGAACAGATATATTTGCAGCATGGACCAGACATGCACGACTCATGCAGGTACTTAACCCCAAAAAATTAATTCGGTTGATATTTGTTGAAAATGTGTCTCTGATTATATCGTAACCTCTTCCGAAATGGAATGAACCAGATGTGACAATTCTACCGAACTGAAGCGGCGGGTGTAGCATGCTAGCAGGAGATGCTTGCTCTTCCTGGGCACCTGGTCTCACTCTCATATCGGGAGTTCGCTTCTTTTCAGATGGTGGAGGGTTTTGTTTGTTTGCTTTTGTTCCTGTTTTATCCTGATTTTGTATGATTTAAATTTCTGAATTATCGATTTTGTGCTGTATACAGGGATATGGTCATTTTCCATATTAGTCACTTGTTTCACTTTAATCTGTACTGCTTTGAAGTGTTTTCAATTTTTCGAAACTGATGCAAGATTTGGAAAATTATATAAAACATATTATGGGTATTTTTATAGCCTTAATATTGATAAGTGTATGGTCGGAGCATTTATATTCTTCCATAAATCACAAAAATAATGCACCCGCAAACATGTCCTTAAGTATCTCCTAAAACCATTTGAAAATAAGGGAATAAAATAGTAAAATAATTTAAAAGACGTCAATGAAGAAGCCATAAATAAGTAGATAACAATATTGATAGGAGGGCTAATTGATATTTTGTGAGCCTCATATTTAAGGATTTGAATTTTATCAGACATTTTGCATGTTTTTCTAAATAATTGTCACCGGTGGTTAAGGGCCTGTGGATCACTTTTAAAGAACTCCTCATCTGGACTAGTCAGAAAGCCATCCAATACAAGTATGACGTCATATTTGGACTGAAAGTGGGTACATGAAAGAGCTGCTTTCAGTTTTGAGAATAGATGAAAGTCTAATGAAGCACAATCAGGTGAATAAGGCAGATGTTCAATCAAATTAAAGCCACAATCATGAATGGCAGCCATGGCAGTGAAAGACCTGTAGACATGAGCATTGTCTTGATGGAACAACATGCCTTTAAGTAGTGAGCTTAAATGACAAATATGGACAATGACCATATCCCAGTACACAGTACAAAATCGATAATTCAGGAAATCATAAACCGAAGGCATACAAAATCAGTATAAAACAGGAACCAAAGCAAATGAGTTCAAGAAGATCCTGACGATAATCTCAAACAAACAAAAACTTCCTTCATATGAAAAGAAGCGAACTCCCAATTTAGGAGTGAGACCACGTGCCCAGGAAGAGTCAGCATCTCCTTCTTGCATGTAACACCCGTCGCAGAAATTCGGCAGAAATATCACGTCCGGTTACCTCCATTTTTGGAAGACACAAGTATAGTCTGTGGTTGGATGGTTCAAATGGTCTTAGACCGAATATCATTCCCCATTCTGGACAATGGAGCATCATAGTGTATGACGAGTTCCCCGTATCGACCATAGAACTTCCTCAGTAACGATGTTAGTCGATCACAAACGTATCCCTAACTGAGAAGCTTATCCGAAAGATGCCTAGCTCTCAAACAAAATCCGTATATTTGCTACTTGGTCTGGCATAACGTATCAATGAGGATATGGACACGCCATAAGCGGGCGATGAAGGGATGTTGCTACTCAGAAAAAGAAAGTTTGTGATGATGAAATTGAATTCGTCACTTTTGTCATAGAGTGTTCATGTGATCATAAGTGTCATAAGACAACATTGTGTCCAACTATGATGATGAATTATTTGTCTCAGAAGTGTCTTTGACTTCAAGCTTTGACTGATATATTCTGCAAAGGTAATCCGCGAATTTTTGATTATTGATGGACAGCATATCGTCTATTTATCTGTAAGTGAAGTTAAAGTTGAGTATCTTTTCCCTTCAGAGACCAAAGATTGAATGTATTCAGCTTCGTACGAGTAATGAAAATGTAGACAAGGAGTAGGACACAATTGGTCCCCATTGGAATTCCGAAAGTGTTGAAAGACCTTTCCTCCAAACACCACAAAGATTCTTTTGATAAGGACGTTTAAACGTCTTCAAATTCAATAGAATCTTTTAAGAACAGATAAATATCTGTCATTTAAGAACAGATAGATATCTCTCGCTACAGCCGGTAGAGCGATGATCGTATTTCGTATGCCTTCTGTTTTTTATATCCATTTACATATAAATCTGTGTGATTCTTGAGACTCCTGCGTCATGCTGTATGTTCATCTTACGATGAGGTCATTTTACACTACTATTGTGCGCTCTTCGAGACCTCTGTTGAATCGAAAAAAATGGAGGGTTGTGGGGACGTAATCAGGATAACTACACCGTCTGCCACTTGCGTGGCAGGCCGTCCTAAGTCGGCACCGGTTGCCCTTTGGTATTGTTGGTTTGTGCAATCTTTTGTGTTTGATGTTTCTATGGTGTGAGTTGGGATTCCTTTTCCCTTTTGCGTCTCTGTGATTGTCTGCTCGGTGTTTTTGCATTTGCTGTCGATGCTACAAGCTAGTATTGTTGGAGATGCCCTCCTTTGCTTTATTCTCTGTTTTTACATGGTGCTTTTAAGTTTATTGCTATAAGTACTTAAATGGAGTTACTGTACTGTTAGAGACTGTCTTCTCTCATTTGTTGTCACATAATGTTTGGTCAAGTTATTGTGTCTATGTTGTATGCAGTGTGAGTAATTGCTCATACCAGTGAAGGAGGTTTTTAAGGGGTATGGACAAAATGCCATTCGCCATATTGACTTTTATGTAGCGTATTACTGAACATCCTCCCTTACATTGAGTAAAGGTTCTAATTTTAACTATTTTCACCCCCAAGTAATTTCTACCTCAATAGCTACATTTTCCATCTTTTCTGCGAAAAAAATTACACTTATATTTTAACAATAGGACACTAAGTCTTTCAAATTGGTGTACCGAACTGCACAGCTGCACATCAGAAGAATTCATGAATGTAATTATAGCTACCTTTAACATTACATTCATTGTATGTTTACAACCATTTGTCCTTCAATTTTGAAAGAAAGGAGGGGATTTCCAACAACACCTAGTTGCAGCACCAACAGCAACCTCCCAAAACACCCACTGTAAAACACAAAGAAGACACGCACAGAAAGAGACGCAGTGGTACAAGGAATGTCAATAATGTCGAAAGGTTCCAACTCTCTACCTTCTTGACGATTTTAACTGCTCCACACTGCAACGTAAAATAAGTGTCTATATTAATAATGTCGAAGGGTTCCAACTCTCTACCTTCTTGAAGAAAATTCCAAACCAATTTACATGCACCAGACACTTGTTTCGAATATTAAATTCTCATCAGTGATGTTTTGGAGCCACCAAAAATAATTCCATCAGCGCCCTCTTTAAATTTTTGAAGTTAGATTTTTACATTTACATTACAGAGAGCACGCGGCTCTAAATTTCCTGTAGGGTCGATTCAGTAGCATATCCAAATAGGATAGCATTTGAGGGATGGTGCTAAGATGTTAAACTCCTTTAATTTCGATGATATTTATCGGTAAAAGGGCTAGTTTCCGAAATAGCAAAAAATATGTATGATGTCACATTGATAAAAGCTTCTTTCGGGTGCAGAGCTGGAAAGAAGTAATTAATACACTTGACAAACATCAGGCCACGGGGAACGATTTAACTGCTCCAATCTGCAACGTGAAATAAGTGCCTATATTAATAATGTCGAAGGGTTTCAACTACCTTCTTGAAGAAAATTCCAAACCAATTTACATGCACCATACACGTGTTTCGAATATTAAATTCTCATCAGTGATGCTTTCAGCGGAGCCACCAAAAATAATTCCTTTAGCGCCCTCTTTAAATTTTTGAAGTTAGTTTTTTAACATTTACATAACAGAGAGCTCCAAATTTCCTGTAGGGTCGATTCAGTAGCATATTCAAACAAAATCTATGTTCAAAATAGCATTGGAGGGATGGTGCTAAGATGTTAAACTCGTTTAATTTCGATGATATTTATCGGTGAAATGCTAGTTTCCGAAATAGCACCAAAAATATATATGATGTCACATTTATAAAAGGCCAAAACAAAGCTTCTTTCAGGTGACAGAGCTGGAAAGAAGTAATTAATGCACTTGACAAACATTAGGCGACGGGGAACGATTTTAACTGCTCCTCACTACAACGTGAAATCAGTGTCTATATTGATAATGTCGAAGGGTTCCAAATCAAAGAAAAACATAAAACACAAATGACTACACATAAACCAACGAGACCAATGTGCAAACGGTGCCGACTTAGGACGACCATCTGCCATGTCAGCAGCAGGCGGTGTGGTTATTCTGGATTATGTGCGCACGACCCTCCCACTTTTCCGATTACTCAGAGGTCTCGAAGAACGTACAACTGTGGTGTAAAACAACCTCCTCACTGTCAGTTGACCACACACAAACACGACCGCAAAACACACGTGCCAAAGCAACACAGATGAAAATGTAAATGGATATAAAAAGAGGGCATGCGTAAAACAATCTTTGCTCTGCCGGCTGTAGCGAGCCAATGTATGTTATCACCCGAGGAGTCCGACTGACATTCAGAGAGGACAGGTGGTCGGGGCCCTGTCTTCTCTAAAGAGGTTTGGACAGCACCCGTCATGGAGTCCTGTCGTCACAGTCAGTCAGAGTGCAAGTATTAAGGATGCGCTGGTACGAGACTGTAGGTTGGTCAAGAACAAAGCCCAGTGTTCGTTTGGTGACATTAGGATCATATCCACGGGATAAAAGTACACGATCTCAATATCTTAAAAATCCCATTACACAATACGGAGTCTCTACGAACACGAATTTTACAGGTAGCCATTTTCACGTGCAGATCCGCCCCAACATAGGTAGAAAAAAATAAAAGATTCTAAACATCCTTGGGTAATTAACTAGAATTTCGACTGTTCGTTATTAATTTATTAATTATTTACATTATATATCTTAGATAAGTGGGATAATCTTGTTAATTATTGGTAACCAATTAAAAGTGTGCAACATCCCAAGGATGCGCCTCTGGATTCCTCTTTGTGTCAATATGACCACTAGCTCCACGCGTGTAAAGTTGATATAGCTGTCATTTTGAGAAAGCTTGATCAAAATTGGTGGACAAATGTTTGTAGACATATGATCATAGTAATGTTTAAGGTAGGTTTTAGTACTACATGTAATCATGAATTTTGCAGAGCTGCGCTTTTCAGTGCATTAAGTTCAAATAGTAGTCGTAAAAAATGTTGATGCAGTTTTTACTCAGAAAGATGGGAAAATGAAGATTTTGAGGTACAGAAAAGATTGGAGTCTTTATTCTACAAAACGGCAGATTTCCAAGAATGCTTCACGTCAAATTCATTATGGCCGGTAAACTTTCGTCCATGATATGATACGAGAAAACGAGAAAAAATAAACAGACACGGTCTTTGTTCGGTTCATGTTAAATCAATAACAATTTTCAATGTTTGATATTCTGATGAGAACATAATGTAGAATCTATCTTTTTTTGTAATACTTTTCTGATTTTGTATTTTCTATTTTAGAAACGGTACAATCACAGAACGAACTGAACATAGCAGTCACTAATCCTGTAAGACTAGGACAAGATGACCTCAGGATAACTTGTTCTGCCAGTGGATCATATACTAGCATAACGTCCTACTCTATATTTAGAAATGATAGTTCTCCAACATTGAAAGCCCTAGTTACTAGAACGTACAATGTAATTAGCCAATCAATAACAACAACATGGCCCAATGATGATCATAATGTACAAGGAAGAGCTGTCTTGTCTGGCAATCCCCTACCATTTCCAAATTCTACTTTCATTTTGACCATACCAAAAGACGAAGTGATTAGTCCAGAAGACTCAGGAGGATTCCAGTGCCAGTTTTCTGCTACTGTTAGTCCCGGGGGTCAGGCGCCTGCTCCCGCTAGTACACAAGAATTCATTGAGATCGATAGTAAGTATGCAATGTGATAAAAATCGGTCAATTTATTCGAACGTTTGTGGAATAAAGTGAAGTGAACTTAGATGCGTAATGCAGGGATTAAGAAGAATATCATATCAATCATCTTGTTTTTATCCCTTTTTTTCGGAAAGATTCCCCATCAAGATAGGTTTGCAAAAAAAATTAAATACTTTATAAAGGCGTATATTATACAAAACTAATTAATTGAAAAGAAATAATGATTCTAAACTTAAATTTCTTCCGACATTGGAAACAAAGACACATTAGAATGATTTATATTTCCATACTACTGAGAGTTTTGCAATGAAAATCAGTCGCGCACAAATATACCATTGGTTGAGTAGTTCGCCTTGCCCTAAAACGAAGTCGTTTTTTTTAGCTTACTCTGGGTAGGACTGAGCGGTTTTATCGCGGTAACGGTATATTGCGATACGAGGCTTCACAATACGTACCACGGTATTCGTTTAAAAAAACCGGTTTTGGCAATATTTTTTATCTTCATATTTTCAATTTGTTTCTTTGAACATTACAAGAGAACGTGAATTCCTACTCAAAATGCAACAGTAGGGTGATTCAAATTACCAAAGTAGGATATATTTCTTATCTCCGTGTCATTATGATAAATACACGTATGACCTATGTTTGAACGTGGTGAATTACATCGTGCGCATTCCACCTCTTATTTTAATATTTCGTCCGATAACAGCGGTAATTAAATTTACAATTATCTGACTAGCCACTTTAAACACGACTTATTCCAAAAGAAGCTTCAGTACTTTGCTTCACACAATTGATACCAAGGAATTTGTCCGACTTTTAAAATGCGAACGTCAACACACATGTCAAAGAGAAAAGTAAATCTTTCAACCGGATATCCATGGATGTATTTTTGACTTCGACTGTCTAATTTGTCTGCACGCCATGTCTATCACACAATTTCATATCTTTAAATAACATTTTGAAAGCAAAATTGAGATTGGAAAATGAAAATCATCAGGAATATGTATGTTATAAAATATTGCAATAATCGCGATATTATTTCCAAATATCGCAATTTATCGCAATACAAATTTGACCCGCAATACTCAGCCCAGGGATAATGTAGCAACTACTATATCCATGCAAATTAGGTAGGAAACGAAGAATTGTAGCTGCTGTTGGAAAAAAATCATATTTTTAAACTTGAAGTCGTCACGTTTGTCATACATTTGATAATACGGAAATGTTCCAACTCTTTTCCTTCTTGAAGAAATTTTCAAACCAATTCCAAAGGACCAGAGACGTTTTTAAGTGGTACTTATTAAATGCCGATGTGAATTTCTGAGAGCCAAATGTCATTCACTAGCGCCTTCTGGTCTTATGGTCTAGAATTTAAAATTACTTTGATATAAATCTTGTGTAGGGGCGATCCAGTAGCATTGTTAAATGAAATGTATGACAAAAATAGTATTGGAGGGATGGTGCTGAGATGTTAACCTCCTTTAATTTCAATGATTTTTTGGATAAAATGACAAGTTTCCAAAATAGTAAAATATTTATATATATGATGTCAAATTGATAAAGGGCGAAAACAATACTTCTTTCAGGCGACAGAGCTAGAACGAGTTATTACACTCTAAACAAGTTAAAGAAGATCCTGACGATAATCTCAACAGCACTCACAATAGAACACAAAATTGAGCATCGACGGACCCCTAGCAAGCTAGAGGTGGGACCAGGTGCCCGGGAGGAGTAACCATCCCCTTTTGGCTAGCCGCACCCACCGTCGATGTTCACGCACGAAAATGAAAATATATAAAACACATGCACTGTCTGAGTTTATCACTATATAGAAAGTGCTATGGCGACAAAGTCCATGTCTAAATGTCTAAGAGTTAAAGAAAATTCTGACGACAATCTCAACAACACTCATAATAGAACACTATTTTGAGCATCGACTGACCCAGGCACGGGGAACAACATTACCTGCTTCAAACTGCAAATGGAAATAAGTGTTTCTACTTTAATAAGATACGGAAGTGTTCCAACTCGTAACCCTCTTGAAGAAAATTTCAAGCCAATTTTAATGCATCAGACACATGTTTCGGATAGTAAAATTTAAGTAAGAAGGCGACGATTGTCGTCAAAAGATAATATTGGATCTAAATATGAAGCGTAATTACTGCATCCAGTGGTATTGTTTACCTCAAGTTCACACGGATTGATTGTACCAATGTAAGGGGACATTTTTGATTATTAATGGCGACGGTGTCATCAATATATATGGATTTCTTGGTGCTTCTTTCTATGACAGAGTAATGACTGAAGGAACTCGACTTTATATGAGTAAAGTACAATATCAACAAAAAGAAGAGCAACATGATTTATACGATGTTACACGTTGCATATTACATATATAGGTTCATGTGCATATTTATCAATTATCTGATTTCGTCATTGATTGAGTAGGTAGTATATATAGAGACAATATACCAGAATTTCGATTATGCTCTGTTGTAGTTCAATTTGATTTTTGTTTTGTGTTTGGGATAAATTATGTCTGAGAATGTCTTTTATTCACAACATATTTGTTTTGCTTATGCCATTTTGTATCAAGATTAATTTCCTAGACGATAATAAGCTAAAACGATTTTCATCGTTTCAGTTCCAGTAACGTCAACAATCGTAGGTGAGTAGTTTTTTACATGTATAACTCTTTTCTTACTATTAAAAAGTACATAAATTTACTGTTATTGATTGTTCGTAAGGCATTAGACTAACTTTTAAGGGTTATCCACCTACTTTCGTCGGTGTCCTCGCTCTGTATGTGTGCTGAATCTCTTTTTAATGTTCTCTTTTGTCTTATAATTAGAATGACTGTGTGGTTGTTTTCTGTGGAATCTAAATAAATATTTCTTCATCACTGTTCGCTCTACGAGTCAACCGGTTGGTCTTCTGTGTCCCTTCGTATCTCTTGGTGTGTTTTTCTTTTCTATGTTTTGGAATTTGCCTTTTCTATTTTGGTGTTATCTTCCCCCACTTTCGCGAAAGTGCGGGAACATTAAAACCGGTTCGTCTGTCTGTCTTTCCGTCCGTCAGTCCTTCAGTCACAAAAACTTTTAACCCTGTCCATAACTTTTGAATGGTGGGGCTTTGTTATTTTTTATGTGTATTCCTTTCGACAAGACCTTTCCATGGATACCAAAGTTTTTTACCCTATGACCATGACCTTGGAGTTTGACCTACTTTTCAGAAACCTTAACATTGTCCATAACTGTTGAATGGTAAGTGATGGGGCTTTGATATTTCATATGTGTATTTCTTGCGACAAGACCATTCCATAGTTACCAAAATCTTTGACCTTGTGAGCTTGACCTTGGAGTTTGACCTACTTTTCAAAACTTAAATCATGACCTTTACTTTTGAATGGTAAGTTCAAGGGCTTTCATATTTCACCTGTGTATTCATTGTGAATACTGTTGGTAACAACATTCTGACCCTGTAACTTCGTCCTTTGAGGTTGACCCACCCTTAAAAGCTTCAATCTCGACAATAACCTTTGGATGATAATTTAAACGATAGGACTTTTATATTTCACATGTGCAATCCATTGCACAAGCCCTTTCCCTTGGTAACAAAACAAAATTTGGACCGTTTTACTTTTTCTTGGATTTAAATCTTTGATATTCAGAATTTTGATGATACAAGAAATATACATATTACGAAAACTTAAGAATGGAAGGGGGGGGGGGGGTCTGTTAGCATTTGAACTACTTGGTGAGTGTCACTGCTGGTGGACCAAGAGTCCCCGAGGGCACATGTAGCCAAGTTCGATCAACTTTGGTTGATCGTTTGTCTCTTCAACGCATTTAATATTTTCTGTTACAAAATTTCTTGAAATTTCTAAAACGTGGGTCCTGTAGCATCATATCCCACCCATTCTGCTACGTCTTTTGGTACATTTTTGGACATAATAGTTTTCATACTTTTTGGCCATATATCATTGTTTAGACTAAGGATCACTGACGAGGGTTTAGTACCCGAAACGTGCATGTCTGGTCCATGCTGTAAATTTATCAGGTTTTAAATGATGCTATTGAATTAAAAGTCGTTTAACATTTCAACTACTTGGTGAGTGTCACTGCTGGTGGACCAAGAGTCCCCGAGGGCACATGTAGCCAAGTTCGATCAACTTTGGTTGATCGTTTGTCTCTTCAACGCATTTAATTTTCTGTTACAAAATTTCTTGAAATTTCTAATACGTGGGTCCTGTAGCATCATATCCCACCTATTCTGCTACGTCTTTTTGTACATTTTTGGACATAATAATTTTCATACTTTTTGACCATATATCATTGTTTAGACTAAGGATCAATGACGAGGGTTTAGTACCCGAAACGTGCATGTCTGGTCCATGCTGTAAATTTATCAGGTTTTAAATGATGCTATTGAATTTAAAGAGTTTAACATTCCTTTAAAGACAAACACTCAAAAGCGAGGGACCACAATTCCTTGAATTCGATTTTGCTGCCAGTGCTGCAACCGAGTCCTTTTGAAGAACCTTTCTGCCATTACATTGTCATTACATCAATTTATTTCTGTTTACCTTCATATTTTAACAGCATACAATATATAATTGTTGTATGATCATAATTAGGTTAATATTCTTGGTCGATGCTACAAATTAATCTGTTCTTAAATGTTGCTAATGAATTTGAAGACGTTTAGCATTCAGCCATTTATGGTTGTCAGGGAACCCTTATCAGAAAATGATTACCCCCTCAATACTGCCCGCAAAACAAAGGTTATCTTTCTATTTAAGAGCAATTCTCTGTAAGAACCAAAAAAAAAATTCAATGGCACGTTAGCACAGCATGTCATAAATTCTAGCAATTTTTGGTTTGGAAGTTCAATATGGAGTGCTAAGGAAATTTCACGAGACTTAGCGTGTTTGTGACCTTTGTTGCCATGGAAACGGGTACATTTATGAATTGCAATAACCACAGTTTTTTTCTTTCAATCCTCTTTGTTATGAATATCTGAAATATCTTTCACACTTTATTGCTATGTCTCTTGTATAAGGAGTCAAAAAGAGTGCCTATATAAGTTTTTAAACTCGTTATTTTGTGACTCAAAAGAGCCCCTATTTTGCTTGTTTTTGTGTATTTTTACGGTGTAAAATTTAGTAAAAGCAGAAGTTTTTGGATTTTTTCTTTTATATATACAATATGCTTAGTACCTTAACTACAAGAAAATGTAAAAAGTTGGCTGGGATCTTGTATCTATTTTGCTGGAAATTGTATTTGATATGGTAACCATGGCAACATTTAGGACGACGTTTTACTATGATGGGTATGTTATGAGTCTATTTTGAAATGTCCATTTATGATATAAAAACAAAATCACGTTCATATATCTACTAGAGAAAAATCAATGTAGAGATGACCTTGATACTTGTTAAAGGTCATGCGTTGTATTTTCAAGGTTATTGAATTGTAATTGTGCAGATTTTACCAAAAATGTGATTTTTCGTAGAAAAAAAATGATCAAAATTAGAATAAGCCTTTTGAGACAAATTAAACAGCTATTTGCATCAAAATAATGGGTATTATAAATCATTTCTTGGAATAACTTTAAGAGTTCAATCAGCTCTTTGACCTTCTGAAATTGAGGTGTGGATATCAAAAATAGAGAGCATGAAATTTAAAATTCTTAGTTTTTTCGCCTTACAAAAATATTATACTCGAATAAAAAAAAGGCAACAAAATCAGGGAATTCCTTTTTAATTCCATCAGTTTTCAAAATGTATTTGAGTTATTGGAAAATTCAGAAAGAAAATACTACAAATTTATAACAAAAATTTGAAAATTCATATAAATATCGAATTTTTATAGTCTATGTTAAGAAATGACTTTGAATTTCCTTGGAAATTTTCAATTTTATAAGATCAAATAAAAGAGTCTTATCAGTTCATTTTTTATATTTTCACGGTTATATGTAGTATTTATTAGGAGTTAAATCAATTTAAAAAGGTACTATATTCAAGCCCTAATGCTTAAAGTTGCCATAGCAACGGTTTTTGACGTCAAAATTGAGATACAGAGCTCAAAGACTCCAAATTCGATTTTCTTTCATTATATTTTAGAGGGACATTTCTTATCATAATAACCCATCATAGACCTCTTAGAAGTCTGCTTTAAGTGATAATTGACACTAAAAACGGTAAAAATCACATAAAAATGACCCCTAAGTTTACCTTCATTTTTGACTTGACTGATTTTGGATGGGCACAGTAAGAGTCCTATAATATCTATCATAAAACTGAATGCATTTTGCAAGAAAAGAGGTAACGATGCCCAAAAGGTACGAACATGAAATATCTGCTACAATTGTATCCATGACAACGAAGTATCTAAAAGTAGGTTACTTCAGTCTTTAAAGTAGCACAAAAAGACTTATCTCGTTGCCATGGCAACCGGAACTCACGTTGACCAGAAACCTTAATTTTTGCAAGTAGGACATGATGTATACCCAATATGCAGAAAATCCATGACATGCCGTGGTGCCAGAATTTTGGTGATAACAGAAAATTGGTCTTAATAAGTCCATTTATGTCTTTTGCTGTGCTTGTATGCTCTGTGTTTCACATCTGGTGATTTGTTGTTTTTGCTGTGGGTACTGCAACAGAGTCTGGTTGTGGTATATCCCCTCCTTTTTCAAATACTAGTTTATCGACGAAAACACTCCGGAAACTCGCAATTTTGTTTTACGAAAATCGCTTCTAATGTAAACAATTTCAACCAAATCCATATGTCCTACCTTTAGCTTGTTTAGGCCTCGAAAATCATTTAACATGGCTTTTTACATATTGCAAAGTATGTTATTGATACAGATTTATATAATAATTACTACTAATCAATCCGTTTTCCAATTTTTGGTCTGGCGATTATTCGAGGATAAGGACTATTTTCCCCGTTCTTTATCATTTAAACTTTCTTTATTTTACAACGTTTGACAAACATGTAACAAACTTATATCAATGCCTCACACTGGCATAAATGTTGGTGTGAGGGGGTCATGGGAGCAGGAGGAAATCGGAGTACCCGGATTACCAGTACCCTGTTACGTAATAATGCGGAAGGGCTCCAACTCTATTCCTTCGTGAAGAAAATTTCAAATTTTCATGCATCAGACACGTTTATCGAATATTAAATTCTCATCAGTGATTTTCATACGCAGCCCAAATTAATTTTACTAGTGCCCTCTGGTGTTGTTTTAGAATTCAATTTCTGTATTTACTTTATAAGAGAGTGCGCGGCTTAAAATTTCCTATAGGTCGATTCAGTAGCGTATCCAAATATAATCTATGTACAAAATAGCATTGGAGATTTTAACATCCTTTAATTTCGATGATATTTTTCGGTTAAATGGCAAGTTTCCGAAATAGCAAAAGATATATATGATGTCACATTGATAAAGGGCCAAAACAAAGCTTCTGTCATGCGACAGAGCTGGAACGAAGTAATGAATATACTGTATAAAAATATTAAAAGGAAGGGAGGAGATCTCCAACAAGACCCCGTTGCAGCATCAACAGTAAAACACCAAAACACCCGATGCAAAAACACAAAAGACGAGTACAGCACGAGACGGAAAAGAGACACACGACATGTAAACATCAAACGCAAAAGACTACACATAAACCGACGAGACCAATGGGTAACCGGTGCCGACTTTGGACGGCCATCTGTCACGCAAGTAGCAAATGGTGTGGTTATCCTGGATTACGTGCGCACAACCCTCTCACTTCTCCAATTACCCAGAGGTCTCGAAGAACGTACAATTGTGGTGTAAAACAACCTCCTCACTGTATTAAGTCACGGGGAACGATTTGAACAGCTCCTCAGCTAAGACCCCTTTGCTGAATCTAGGATTCATGGTTGTTTATCATTTACTTTCTCACATATTACTTTTTATATTCCTTCCTGTATAACTCTATGCTTTAAAACATAGGTTTACATGAGAGGAGAAATGAAACAAATTTTAAAAGCTAAAAGCTTCCATTTTGGTCCTGCTCACATGGATTCAATAATTGTATGATCATATGTGCAGCATGATTCATGTAATATTTTGATATGTTGAAACTGTACTAATTAGCAAGACACTGTGTTTTTAGGACAATCTACAATGCACTTCTACTGGACTCTGGAGTTTGTTAATTAGATTAAGTTGTCCGTCATGTTTCTTTGGGTCTGCGTTAAGGTTTAATTTTTTAGTTTAAACATATTTTATTCCCAAAAACATGATATGGGAATTAGGCACTAGTTATAGAAACATTATTTCAGCCGTTTTCCGACGTTAATGTCTCCATCTGTTTGTCCTATTTTCTTCTCTCGTCAGTGTATGTTCTCAAACATTTGTACGCCTTTTGATTGTGATTTTAGGGAACTGATTTCGGGCATTGTGTTTTACTTCATTCACTAATTTTTCGAGAGATGAGTACATTTATCATACCTCAATGAACAATCGTGGTCTGCGATATTTTGATCAGAAAACATCATAAAATTTGCTGCGATGCTTTTTCCTCGTGAGAATTTGATAAAGTTATTTCATTTTTAATTTTAGTTTCATCTACGACAAGGGATGTAGGTGAGCATTTCATAATATACCATATTTTTTATTATTATTTTGGGATGTAAATTGGATGATACGAAAACACTAAAGATGCCTAAATACTGAGTATACAAAATATTCAAGCATTATGACAGCTAAACGGTTATAATTCATGATCTACATAGATATCAAAATATGCTTAAGATAATGCATTACAATGTACGCCTTCTACAATGAAAGCAGGGATCCCAACAGGACTCGGTCGCAGCACCAATGGCATAATGATAGTAAAAACCAAAAACAAAACAAAACAAACAAACAAACAAAAACAAAACAAAAAACGAACACAAAGAATTGAAAAACACAAGAAGAGACCTCGGAGGATCAAGGACCATGAAGGCGAAACACAAAATATGAAATCAAAAAATTGATAGCTATTCTCTTTAAGCATTTGCACTTTTATTAAAGACGCATGTCACGGCATGTCTCGGATTTCGATAAAATTTATACATAAGGTTGGGTCTGACCCAAAAGTAAAAAAAAAAAAATTCAATACCACATCCGGTTGCCATGGAAACGGACATTAAACATTAAAGAACTGCATTTTTGAGGTCGCCAATATAGTATATATCCACTACATCCACTTCCTTGCGAATGTTCTTCATCGGATTTCAACTACTCTCCTTGTGGACACGTTATTACTGGTGACTTTAGTATAGTCAAGAACGACAAGTTGAGAGAATTGTTAAAAAAGGGTCCCAAATACAGAGAAAGTATGTCCTTTACATGGAACCAAATTTAAAAATTATCATGGACTCTTGTGAGGAATATGCAAGACGTTGGGCAAAGAAAGAGGATGTACTGCTCGAAACCCTTTCCGAATGGATAAAATCCATCAGAGGGTTACTTTTATCTAGAATTAAGCGATTAAAATCAACTGTGAACACCAGATTCGAGTCTATATTTAAAGACCCTGATGTTATCACAGAGCTTACCTACCTCCAAGAACATTATGTCATCACACCAGCGGACAAAGCCTCAAATAATTACACATTTACTTGCAAAAGGTACTATTTCGACAGTCTAGTTAAAGAGTTGGGTTTAAATTCGACACCTGGAAATCCCACTTACATCCCAACAAACCTTTCTGCCTCTGAAATAATAGACAACCACAAATCAGCTCTTGCTTCCTTTGGCTTCCACACTAACAATTTAGATTTAGATTTACCATACTTATACTTCATACCTCTGTGATTACCTCAGGATCTTTAAAGATAGACTCGAATCTGGTGTTTACAGTTGATTTAAATCGGTAAATTCTAGATGAAAATGAGTTAAAGAAGATCCTGTCGAAAGTCTCAACAGCACTCACAATAGAGCACAAAATTAAGCATCGACGGACCTCTAGCAAGCCAGAGGTGGGACCAGGTGTCCGGGAGGAGTAAGCATCCCCTGTTGGCTAGCCGCACCCGCCGTCGATGTTAAAGCACAAACTTGAAAACAATATATAAAATCCATGCACTGTCTGACGTTATGTCTATGTAGAAAGTGCTATGGCGATAATGTCAGGGAAATATATTCAAAACACTTACTGTCAAATCCTTCGCGGGGAACTTTTTTACGAGCTCCACATGGCAAAGGGCATAAGTGTGACACAAATGAGTTAAAGAATATCCGGACGAAAATCTCAATTGCACTCACAATAGAGCACAAAATTAAGCATCGAGGGACCCCTAGCAAGCCAGAGGTGGGACATAAGTGTGACACAAATGAGTTAAAGAATAAAGTAACCCTCTGATGGATTTTATCTATTCGGAAAGGGTGTCGATCTGTATATACAACTTTTGAATTTTATACTATAAATACTGATTAAGTCAACTATATAATAAAACAAATGTGAACTTTCAATCGGTGAATATGTTGTGATATTTTCTGAATTTGAAAATATTGACCGAGGCGATAGAAAATATCACACTATATCCACCGATTGAAAAGTCCACAATTGTTTTATTATATAGTTGACTTCATCAGTATTTATAAAGGTACCTTTTCGAGATGTCTGACGTCGACTTTTCTATAAAAATATTTCAAGACGTGTTGATATCAGCTTTCTCTGTCGCTGAATTATCTTGAACGTAAATTAGTTTTAGCGGTAGTGTTTTTTTTTTTTTTAATGAAATCGCCTTCACAGGTCAATATGATGAGACAATGACTCGTCAAATGACAGTTCTCAGCCAATGAGAGTGGGAGTATAAACGGACTATATGTAATGATATTCATTAAAGGACTTATTACGAAGTGAATATAGTGTGAAATTGTCTTATTGAAAATGTTGACCGAGGCGACAGCCGAAGTCAATATTTTTGAATTAAGAAAATATCACACCATATTCACCGAGTGAAAAGTCCACAATTGTTTTATTATATATTGGACTTTGAAATAAATTTTTTATAAAAGTTACTTTTTGATAATGGCTGACATCGACTTTTCAATTAAAAACAAACATTCCAAGACTTGATTTAAGCATAATTTGGTCCCACCTCTAGCTTGCTAGGGGTCCGTCGATGCTCAATTTGGTGCTCCATTGTGAGTGCTATTGAGATTATCGTCAGGATCTTCTTTAACTCATTGTTGCTGAATTGTTCTGAATCTATTTAGCAAACATTCAATGAGTCAATTGAAGATTGTTTCAGTTTAAACATCCGTTGTAATTCTAAGACTAGTTCAAAATTCAAGAATTCTATAGTTCAGCTTCAGCCTCATTAAAGTTGTTTACGAATGGACGCTCATCATGACATTACAAATATAAAGGGGTAGATTCACTAGCACCAAAAATCGGCCCTTAATTTTTTGCAAAAAATCATTTTGTGAAAATTATGCTTAAGAATATCTTATATTTATCTCCAATACCTGTCGCAATAGATAGTAAATATTTTTCAATGTCAAAACGTCACATGTCTAGTTATGACGTCACATTTTGACATCATTTGCTCTGCGTGACGGAAAATGGAGGAATATCGCCATATTTTTTGCATTAATCTTTCAAACAAGTGAAGGCGCCAATCCTCACCTAACATAAATTTTATGTAGATCGAAAGATAAATTGGAAATTTAACTTTTTATATGAAAATTAGTTTGGTTGAGGGCTAACGCCCTACTTATTTTCATAAATTTTGAACAATATTATGCCAATTTATTACAATTTTTCAGCAATTTACGACTTTAAGCCGATTTGGAAGCCATATATTTCGGGTGTTCTGCACGTGAATTACTATATTTAATAGGTATTTCAAACAAGCACACATTTAACTTCCTTGATACGAAATACAATGATCGAAATCTAAAACATTCTAAAATTAGGGCCGATTAACCTTGTTACTCAACCTGCTCCTTTCGCGCGTTTTCGATATTCCACGGTTAATGGGAAGCAAGAGTATTCGCGGTAGTATTATTTTATGAAATCGCCCCTCACAGGTCAATATGATGTTTCAATGACTTGTCACATGACCTTTTTCAGCCAATGAGAGTGGGGATATAAACAGACTATATAATAATCAAATTAATTTCAAATCATTTTCCTAAGAATGTAGCAGTATAGAAAGAAGAATCTTGTTTACAGGACAGGCCAACGAAAAAGACTCGTCGTCTATTGAACTCAGGGGAAACATAATGTTTGGAATTGGAGTGACTATGTTGCTGTTGGCGATTTCTTTATTTGCAGCTACTATGATTATTATATGTAAGTATAGACGTTACTCTCGAAAAAATTATTGTCCTTGTATATTTACGAAAAATGAGTATAAGTATTTTCTGAATTATATTTGTACATATTCTAGTTCATCTTTATTTTATCGAAAGAAAGTATATCGAGATTTAATGAACAAATGATAAACGTCTCCAAATTGAATAGAATTATTCAAGAACAGCATGGACAGACATGCAAGTTTCGGGTACTTAACCCTCGTCAGTGATCCTCAATCTAAACGTTGCGTTAAGGCCAAAGGGTGAGAAAGTTGTAATGTCCAAAAATGTATAGCAAGACGTAGCAGGATTGGTGGGATGTTTTATTATTGAATAGTATTTTTCTTTTTAGATAAACAGAAAATAAAAAGATTAAGGTAAGAATTACAAATAACAGTCTTTTTAAAAATTGTAATATTTTGACAGAGACTCTTACCGTCTGAGCTACGCGAGCCCATACCCGCTCAAGGCACCTAGAGCTATCACACACTTTGAGCTCGTGAAAGAGTTCCCCGGGAATATTTTTCCCTGCCATGGTCACCATAGCACTTTCTATATAGACATAACCTCAGACAGTCTATGCATTTTATTTGTTTCATTTTCGTGCATGAACATCGACATCGGGTGCGGCTAGGCAACAGAGGATGCTTACTCCTTCGGGCACCTGTTCTCACCCCTAGCTTGCTAGGGGTCCGTCGATGCTCAATTTGATGCTCTTTGTAAGTGCTGTTGATATTATCTCCAGGGTTTTCTTTAACTAATTTGAAATCAAATCAGAATGGCGATCGAACCCGAAATAAATGTTCTGCTGTCTTAACATACACCGTATTGCCGTATCCTTTTAGTATTGTAGAATATTCCTGTTCTGTTGAAGATATATACTTGCATACACAATATTTTCAAGGTTGATACTTAAAGAAAATCATCCTTGGGATACATAAAGAATGAAAGACAAAAAATAAACTATCAGTTAGAGTTTTGATAACTTTCTCGTAAGCTTAATAACAGATGAAATATCTAATAAATAGATATCGTAAAATACGGCAAAAGGTATACAGATTTAGTAAAATTGTTTAAAACCAGCGGAACTCAATGTCATGCGCAATATGAATAAGATTAAATGCCCTGGAGAGTAAGCATCTCCAGATTGCTAACAATATCCTCCACCATGTTCAGTGAAGATGTCAATCCAGTGACTTCTTAAATGGAATATCTCAATTCGATATTTTGCTATTTTGCGGTTCAAGATGAAACACCCAAGAATGTCTTTCGGCATTCTAGATATCAATAATGTTTATTACGATACATATGTGTCATAACGACGATTCATGTAGAACTCTTGACACATCTGAATAACATTTCTCTGAAAGCACTCTCTTGCAAAGCGACTCAGCACGTTCGTGGCATATAAAGAAATAGGTACAACTTAGACATGCGAGGATGATGTAATGCTGTCAATATGTTGGAAGATTATCCAAATTGACCCTTTTTTAAGTAAAATAACATTTTAGTGAACTACATAAAGGAATACCAATAAAGAAGTGTCAATCGTAGTTAAGGAGTCACAGATCCAGGGGAATATGCCATATTAGTAATTATGTACGTCTCTATTTACAAGGCAATAGGGATTGGAGCAGGAGCAGGTGTCCAGGAGGAGTGAGCATTCTCTGACTGCATGCAACACTCGCGGCGAAGGCCAGGAAGAAACGTTACACGTCTTCAAATTCAAAAACATCATTTTTGAATACTACAAAATACTACCTTGTCTCTTTCAAGTCAAGGTAGTATTTTGTAGATTTTGTATTTTTAAATACTACAAAATACTACCTTGTCTCTTTCAAGTACTATGAGCGGGTTTTGGAGTTAAAATTTGATAATAGCTTGAATGTGTAGAAAATATGCGATTTAACATGGTTTTCTCGAAGACTTGCACTTAAGAGATGACATTTTTAGATAATTTTTTATTTGTAGTCATGAAATAAAAAGTATATATATTGTTCTTATCAGCAGATTACATGACGGTAACCAGATGTTGGGCAATCAATAATATGTTCAACAGAACCGAAGGATCTTGAAATCCAATCCTTTCCTCTCTCATCACTAACTTGTCGTCTCGTAGAACAAAAGACAAAATACTTGTGTGACTGTAATATGTACGCCCTCTTTTTATATCCATTAACATAGTCATCTGCGTTGCTTCGGGCCCTGTGTTTTGCGGTCTTCTAACAGTGAGGAATTTTTACACCACAACTGTACATTCGTCGAGACCTCCGGTTAATCGGAACAGTGGGAGGGTTGTGCGCACGTATTCCAGGATAACCATACCGTTTGCTACTTGCGTGGCAGATGGCAGTCCTAAGTCGGCACCGGTTGCCCATTGGTCTCGTTGGTTTATGTGTGGTCTCTTGTGTTTCATGTTTCTATGGTGTATGTTGTTGTTCCTTGTCCCTTTTGCGTCTCTTTCTGTGCATGTCTGTTCTGTGTTTTTGCATTGGGTGCTGCAACCGAGTGTTGTTTGAAGTCCCCTATTTTCTTGCATTGTGTCTCCATCATATTCAAACGTTCTGCTCAGGGCAAAATCAGAATCATTCAATTACAATTGAACTATTATAAACTTTGTTATGTTTCTTTAATCAATTTCTATCGTACATCATTGGTTGATGTAAGGCACAATGTTGATAAAGATCCATCAATCATTGTATCACCTGAATAATTACTTTTATTTTTGAATAATGTTCAAACTTGTTATGTTTCTTTCATTTTTGAATGTATGTCAATCATTAAAGCACTGTTATGTTTATGTAACTTATTTGAATTGATCATAAAAATAAAAATGTCAAATCTTAAGCAAGAAAATTAAATAAAAGCAAACGTTTGTCTTTAGAGGGTTCTTTATCACAAGACGATCTTTCAATTTTTTTTCAATATATTATAATATATTCAAAGTGATTAAACAGACGATGAATATTTTTATTCGCCATTTTGAAATTTTATTATTTTGGCAAATTTCAGTTGTCAACACGCTTAAACATGAGATAAAATTGTTATGAAATTCCTTAATTTTGCGGTCTCTTTTCAAAGCATTCGTACGAGTAAGAAGATCTCTAGCTGAAATGAATACCTTACTCTATGCCAGACGTAACGACTTCAGTTTCAGCATCACAAACTTTCTTTTTCTGAGTATTAACATCCCTTTATCGCCTGCTTATGGCATGTTCAAATCTCATTTAATACGCTATGCCGGCGCAAGTACCAAATAGAAAGATTTTGTTCTGAGAGCTAGGCGTCTTACAGATGAGCATCTTCTCTTGTCAAAGCATTTATAAGATGATCTCTATCTCACATGAACACCTTACTCTATGACAAACGTAACGACTTCAGTTTCAGCATCACAAACTTTATTTTTCTGAGTATTAACATCCCTTTATCGCCTGTTTATGGCATTGTCACATCTCAATTGATACGCTATGCCAGCGCAAGTACCAAATAAAAAGATTTTGTTCTGATAGCTAGGCGTCTTACAGATGAGCTTCCCAGTCAGGGATGCGTTTGTGACCGATAAAATCGTCACTGATGAAATTCTACGGTCGATACAGGGAACTCGTCGTACACTATGATGACTAACTGTCCTGAATGGTGGATGATATTCTGCCGTAGACCATTTGAACCACCCAAACACTGAATGTACTTATATCTTCCGAAATGGATGTAACCAGATGTGTTCATTCTACAGAATTGAAGCGACGGGTGTTGCATACAAGCAAGAAATGCTGACTCTTAGTGGGCACCTGGTCTCACTCCTTTATTGGGAGTTCGCTTCTTTTCATGTGGTGGAGGTTTTTGTTTGTTTGCTTTGGTTGCTGTTTTTCCTGATTTGATATGCGTTTGAAAAAAAAAATGCAAATGGAGTTTCATTGTAACAAACCCATGGCAGTGCAGATTTTATGACAAAAAATATTCTTATGATTGTCTGAAGCTTTATTTTCCTATCGAAAAAACAAAAACAAACACAAGGTGTAACGTGACCATGCAGACTGGCATATATCTAGTCGGATGAGATCTACATTTATACATGGCAATAAAATTATCTATCCTTTGATCGCCCATTCAACGACATGGGATAACTTATCAAAGTAGATTTTATTGGTGCTCGATACACTTCCTCATATGAATCCATATTCATACATGTATTATGTATAGGATAAAGACCGAGTTGAGGTCTGTATGAAAGTTAGATGCCCGAGGAGAGAACAGGGTGGTGTTTAAAGACCGAGGCCGAAGGCCGAGAAACACCACCCTGTTCTCTCCGAGGGCATACAACCTTCATACAGACCTCAACGAGGTCTTTATCCGACTTACAAACCGCAGATTTTCTTAAATTTTCCGAAAAATAAAAATCTAAATATTTAGTACGCCCCTGCTTTTCAAAATGAAATCGTCCATGCAAATAATCGGATGGAAATATACAACGGTAACGATTATCAGGCTATAGAAGTATAATAATTTGTTATTATATAATACATCCCGATAATTTTCTGAAAGGTACATGTACCATGTATTCGGTCAAAGAAGAAAATAATAGTGTAACAATGAGTTCTATTTCCATTAAAGTTATTTAATATGTGATCATTACATTATGGCAAATAGAGATAAGGAAAGATTTACTTATCAAGTAAAGATAACATTTCTTTATTTTGTTCATCAAGTTCCTCAATATACATGTATTTGAAAAGCATTTAGAATAATTGATCTTCAAGAATCGCTAAAGGGATCTAGATTGATTTTGAAATGGCATTTTGGAGTTTTCGAATAGAATGATCTATTCTTCTTCTGTTAACATTTCTTATAAAAGGATGTCTTTAGCGGACTTGAAACACAATATTTTCTATACTATGGCCGAATACTCATAATAATCAAAACAATTCACACCCGCGACTGAAATAATTTTCTTTTCTCCGCCCCTCATTGTTTTTTATTGACCTCCACACTTCACTGAACGTTCATAAAACTTCGTATATTTAGAATCGTCCGCGGTCTTTATGAAATAAAATGACCCATGAATAACAAAAGAATCACATTTGAAGGTTTGTAAGTATAGGATAAAGACCGAGTTGAGGTCTGTATGAAGGTTAGATGCCCGAGGAGAGAACAGGGTGGTGTTTAAAGACCAAGGCCGAAGGTAGAGGTCTTTAAACACCACCCTGTTCTCTCCGAGGGTATCTAACCTTCATACAGACCTCAACGAGGTCTTTATCCGACTTACAAACCGCAGATTTTCTTCCATTTTCCGAAAAATAAAAATCTAAACATTTAGTACACCCCTGCTTTTCAAAATGAAATCGACCATGCAAATTATCGGGTGGAAATATGCAACGGCAATGATTATTAGGCCATAGAATTAAAATTATTTGTTATTCATCCCGATAATTTTCTGAAAGGTATCCTGTATTCGGTCAAAGAAAAAAAAATAATAGTGTAACAATGAGTTCTATTTCAATTTTTTAGTTTTTAAACATGTTGAATATGTGATTACATTATTGAAAATAGAGAAAAAGAAATATTTTCTAATCAACATGATCAAGTGAGGATAATATTTCTTTATTTTGTCCATCGAGTTCCTCAATATACATGTATTTGAAAGGCATTTAGAATAATTGGTCTTCAAGAATCGCTTAAGGATCTAAATTGATTTGAAATGGCATTTTGGGGTTTTGGGGATAGGAGAATCTATCCTTCTCTTGTTAACATTTCTTATAAAAGGATGTCTTTTGCGGACTTGAAACACAACATTTTCTATGCTATGGCCGAATACTCATTAGAATAAAAGCAATTCACACCCGTGACTGAAATAATTGTCTTTTCTCCGCCCCTCATTGTTTTTTATTGACCTCCACACTTCATTGAACGTTCATAAAACCTCGTTCATTTAGAATCGTCCGCGGTCTTTATGAAATAAAATGACCGATGAATAACAAAAGAATCACATTTGAAGGTTTGTAATTTGAAATATTGTGCTTGAATAAAATGATTTGGTTTCTTCATAAATTTCTGATGCGTTTTCACTAATAAATCGGTTTCTACATGCTATGGACGTGTAACGTAAACTCAGACATGCATGAAAGGAAGAGCAATTTTCAATACCTCCTAAGGAGAAATGTTAAGGCATGGTCCATTTGATATTCTGGGGGGGGGGGGGGGGGGCTTGGGTTTTTTGTCGGAGCAAGATTATTTTTTTCGCCACGTACCGG
The DNA here is from genome assembly GCA_028142955.1 of Pinctada fucata. Classification (NCBI taxonomy): domain Eukaryota; kingdom Metazoa; phylum Mollusca; class Bivalvia; order Pterioida; family Pteriidae; genus Pinctada; species Pinctada fucata. The sequence continues at coordinate 41,449,300 of AP027111.1, read as the reverse complement.
GGCAAATTTTTTTTTCTTGCAAAGTTGGAGCAAGGAAAGTTTTTTTACAACAATTGATGTGAATAATAAGAATGTTTGTGTTTTTTCAATAGAAATTCTTTATTTTTACTTAAATTACTCTTAACTTTATTTTTATGTAAAACTTGTATTCACTTCTAAACTGAGAGAGATAAAAGATTTTTGCAATATGCTATATATTAAATTTTCAGTGAACAATATGTATATATTAGGTCATGTAACATGCAAGAGGGCCTGAGGGGAGGGTCTTCTAGACAAGATTTTACATGTAGAAATGAAAACTTATGAAAAACTTAATTAAATTCTCCTTCCAAATTAGACACTATGGTGATACATGTATCTAATAATAGTAATAAATTATATTGAAAATGTATTTAAGCATTTAAGGAAGCCCCTTGTTTCAGTCACATGCATACTTTTGATATTTTCAAATATCAATTTGCCATTAATTACAGAAGAAAACCATGGCGAGCGAAAAATTTTTCATAGAAAGTTAAAACTGCGGCGAGCGAAGCGAGCCGAAAAATTTTCAGGAATTTTAAGCGAATTTTATGGTTATTCTTTAAATTCAGATTACTTGTAAGAGCAAGATTATTTTTTTCTGTCACACCATAAGCAAATTAATTTTTTTCATCAAAATTCAGAGCAAAATTATTTTTTTCGAAAAAAAAAACCCAAGGCCCCCCCCCCCCCCCCCCCCCAGAATATCAAATGGACCATGCCTAAACGTCTTCAAATTCATTAGCATCATTTAAAAGCAGGTAAATTAACAGCATGGACCAGATATACATTAACCCTCGTCAGTGATGCTCAATCCAAAACAATAAAATATGACCAAAGTCTGTGAAAACCATGTCCATAATATAGCGAAAGACGTAGATAGATGGCTCACAAAGGCGCAAAAGAGCTTTAATAGCCCACTGTTTGAGCAGCTAGGTAAGAGGAGAACAACTATCTCTTGCTTCCTATTGTGCTCATTGGATAATATAAATTCATTGAATTCCAGCAGAACAGATCGTTAAATCAGGAATTGTACAGATCACAATTAAACACGTGCCACTCTATGATGTTTTTTTTTTAGTATCTTAATGAAGGCAAAAGAAAGGAGCTAGTTGATCTCCGACAGAATTAAATTGCAACACCTACTGCAGAATATCGAACAGATTTCGCTGCAAAGCGAAAATGAAGATTAGAGAAGCAGGACAAGAGCCACAATAGGACGAAAAGTAAGAAAAAGACGTAAAATCTGCCCTGAAAAAGTCGAAATCTCAAATTGGGAAATTTGAAGAAATTTTTCAGTAAAAATATCAACTAACTTAATGCGTATCTGAATCTAATGTCCGGTTGAATAAATTATCAATAACACTACCGATATTTGGGTTAAAATGTGCGTTTTTTCTATAAAAATCAATGGAAAAGGGAAAAGTTTTCTACAACATTGTTCCACCCCGAGTTACAGAATGCCACTTTTACCAAAGGTGTATTTTATTGATACCTATTTGCTGACCAAATGAGTTAAAGAAGATCCTGACGATAATCTCAACAGCACTCACAATAGAGCACCAAATTAAGCATCGACGGACCCCTAGCAAGCTAGAGGTGGGACCAGGTGCCTGGGAGGAGTAAGCATCCCCTGTTGGCTAGCCGCAAGTGTGGTTCTGTAACTCGGATTGGAACGATATCCCACAGGCGAAAAACGAAAAAAAGGGGGGGATTGGCTATTTTTTAAGAATCTGACTTAAAAGCGGATAGATATATAAAAAAATTGTCCATTTCTTCTTCTTATACAATGGAAAAATCTATTCTGAGTGGATTCCGATGAAATATACAACATACACGAATGAAATAAACGATATAAAGATGTCTGTTTCTACACGGTGTGTATTTCGCGTCTGAAAGCTTACAATATGGCTGTTTAGTATAAAATAAAACGGTTTTCAGTTTCCGCATTGCGTATTTTAACGATTACATTGACATACTGGTTTCGAAGTTATTTTTTTCTTTTTCATTTTTAAAATAAGAGGGGATCAAATCAGAAAACACTTAATTTTATGTAAAAAATGCATTTTTTGGTATATTCTAGTTCGCTATTTGACATTTCAGACACTGTTCCCCCTACCTTTCAAGCCGCAATTATCAAACCTTACATCATTTTTTTAAAATATGATGTAAAATACTTATGAAAAATCTTCTAATACATCATATTTTTACCCTAACAACCTTTGTCGTCAAAGGAAAGACAGCGCACAAGAAATAATCATATGATTTCAGAGCTAAATGAAGCCCTTATTCTTACAGCTCCTTAACAAACGAAACGTACGTAATTCGAAGTTATATGGTAATCAATATGTTTTTCCTCGGTGACATTAGTAGAAATCAGTGAGTAAAAGTCAAACGCAAAGTCTGAAACTATATTCCAAAAACAACAGTCAAAAATCTTACGAATTTTCGAAAAGGAAAATGCAGAACAGAACTTCCACACGCAAAAAGAAAATAGGACAAACAGACGGATTCAACGACACAAGCCGAAAAAAAAAAAAAACACGAATGAAAACTTATTTAATTAATTTTCTCCAGTGCAAAAGAAGGAAGGGATCTCCAACAAGTGCGGAATGCAAGGTGGCGCTGTTAAAAGACGTGGTGCTAATTATTCTCAAATTTCACGTGAATTATGTAATAATCGTATTCAAGCACAGTATCAAAACAGGAAGTGCCAAAAAAGGAAATCATAATCCATCCCAACTTTATGGTTTAGTGTTACCCCCAGTTTTGCTGTTTGGTTACGAAATGACAAAAATTAATATCCATCCCGAATGAAATTAAATAAAGTAATAGATGTACACTTGACACTTGGTCCCATCTCTAGCTTGCTAGGGTCGGTCGATGCTAAATTTGGTGTTCTATTGTGAGTGCTGTTGAGATTATCTCGGGATCTTCTTAAACTTTTTAATAGATAAACGCAATATTATTGATCCCTAAGCCAACCAAGCATGATAATTCGTTGTGGCATTTGCCATAACAATAAATAATTAATTATACAACCAACTTAAATATTTTGCAAAGAAGCAAAAGTGAATCTCCAAAGGAGATTAGGTTAGTTGCATAGGGAGAGTAAGCATATCCTGTTTGCTAGCTTCATCCGTCAATTTAAAAATTCGTTTCCAGTACCTAAATTGTTAAATCCGGTGTATCAATTGCTCTTAAAGTGGGAGGGTTGTGTTCATGCAATCTGGATAATTGCATCATTTATTACTAATGACAAATATGGATAATGACCATATCCTTGTCTACAGTACAAAATCGATAATTCAGAAAATCAGAAACCAAAGGCATACAAAATCAGGATAAAACAGGAACCAAAGCATACAAAAACAAAAACCTCCACCATATGAAAAGAAGCGAACTCCCGATATGAGAGTGAGACCAGGTGCCCAGGAAGAGTAAGCATCTCCTGCTTGCATGCAACACCCGTCGCTTCAATTCGGTAGAACTGTCACATCCGGTTACTTCCATTTTGGAAGATATAGAGTACAAATTTTGGTTTGATGGTTCAAATGGTCTATGACAGAATATCATCCACCATTCTGGATAGTGGGACATCATAGTGTATGACGAGTTCCCCATATCGACCGTAGAACTTCCTCAGTGACGATGTTAGTCGGTCACAAACATATCCCTGACTGAAAAGCTTATCTGAAAGACGCCTAGCTCTCAGAACAAAATCCGTATATTTGGTACTTGCTCTGGCATAGCGTATCAACTGAGATATGAACACGCCATAAGCAGGCGATAAAGGGATGTTGCTACTCAGAAAAGGAACGTTCGTAATGCTGAAATTGAAGTCGTCACGTTTGTCATAGAGTGAGGTGTTCATGTGACCATCAGTGTCGTAGGACAACATTATGTCCAAATAGGATGCTGAATTATTTGTCTCTGTAGTTTCTTTGACTTCAAGCTCCCTAAGATAGATACTGCTCAGGTAATCCGCGAATTGCCGTATTAAGTCAGCACCGGTTGCTCATTGGTCTCGTTCGTTTATGTGCAGTGTTTTGTGTGTGGTATCTTAATGTCGTATTTGGTGTTCCATGTCCCTTTTGGGTCTCTTGCTTTGTATGTCCTGTCTGTCATTTGACATTGGGTATGTTTGGTGTTTTGCTGTGGATACTGCAACCGAGTTTCTTTCTTTCATTTGACGTAAAATACCTTCTTTCTGCAAGTGCAGTCTATTCAATTAATCTAACTGAATGGAATACAGATACAACATTTGAGCACAACGAGATGTTAGAATGTTTAATAGCAGTTCTCTGTAAGGACCAACAGAATATCTATAGCACATGGAAATGGCATGTCACCAATTTTGAAAATTTTTTAGTATAGAAGGTGTTTAAGATGTACTGAGACGAAAATAAACTTCCTTTTTATTAATAAAGCTTTCGTTGCCATGGAAACCATGTTTGAAATTTTAGGTATCAGTAGAGTACTTGTAACATGGTATTTTCACAAGGCTCGTTTCCATGGTGACAGGTATTCAAATCAACTGAAATTTCCTATATTTTTTCTTTATATCTTTCATGGTATAGATACTACACAAATAGCATACTTCCACCCGCTATCCTTTTTGTCAATATTCACTGTAGCATATAACATGATATGCAAATAATGTCTAGCCCGGGGATTCCCTTCAATTAAACAATGTAAATACTGTCTGAATCTACTTCACATGAAAGTATTTCAGATCTATCATATGAGCATCGTTATCATTTATACGATGGAAATCTTTTCTGGTCAATAATCGAGGTGTATAAAGAGAACACTTCAACATAATTTATTTTGATTTTGTTTACGTGTTATGATAAGTGAACGTAAAAAAAACCCAAAATTTTCTGTTGGAGTGTTATCTGAATATAACTCTATACTTGACCAGAAAAGATTACATCATATAAATGATAATGATACTCGTATGATTGGCCTAAAATAGATTCTTCCAAAGTAGATTTAGACGGTATTTACCTTGATTAATCGAAGGGAATATCAAGGCTAGAGATTTTTTGCCTGTCACGTGATATTCTACCATGATATTAGGGCTGAGCGGTTTTATCGCGGTACCGGTATGTTGCGAAACAAAGTTTCGAAATACGTACCACGGTGTTCAATTTTCAAAAACCGATTTTTGACGATATCTTTTTATGTTCATATCTTTAACTTGTTTCTTTGAAATTATAAGAGAACACGAATTTCTACTCAAAATACAACAACAGGTTAATTCAAATTGCAAAAGGTGAATATAATCCTTATCTCCTTGTTTGGTATTAATAACATAATATGCATTCCACCTCTAATCTTTAATATTTGTTCGGTAACAGCGGTGATAAATTCTACAATTTTCTTAAAAGAAACTTTTAAACACTACTATTTCAAAAAAAAAAAATAATAATAATAAATAGATAAATAAAAAAAAAAGAAGAAGCTTCAGTACGTTGATGCACAGCCTAATGCTATTATGATAAAATTTTTGGTTAAGCCCGTAGTTGAATAATAATTGTACAAAAAATGTAATACTTTTTTTCGTTCTTAAAATGCCTAGATCAAGGAGAAAAGTAAATCTTTTAACCAGATATTTATGCATTTATGATTGACTTCGAATAATATAGAAGAACTGTCAAATTTGTTTGCAATTCAAATCAATCAAACATTTTCAGATTTTTAAAATATCTTGGAAGCAAATTTGAGGTTAGAAAATTAAAGTCATAAGGAATCTCCATGTTATAGAATATTGCATTTTTTTTCCAAATATCGCATTACTCAGCCCTTGTCAATATGCTCAAAATGTAGGCTAAAATCTGATTTGAAGAGGCCTTATTTTAGACGGAAAAACCTTCTCATTTTACATGATTTTTATCAATTTTAAGGTCGAATATTTTGAAATGTCAGGTTAACTTGATTTCTAATGCCAATTATTTTTATAGTATAATCCTCGATCATTAAGAAATTGTTAAAAATTTTGTCGGGCCTCTTCAAAATTTTATTCAAAAGGGTATAAAAGGGTTGCCATGGTGACATTCTGTTCAGAACTATTACACATAGAGTAATTTAATCGTAAATTTTAGCTGCCCCTTATATATTTTTAAGGAATTTTTTATCAGTGCTTATAAAAGAGCATTTTTTGATAAAAAAATCACTTATATTTTTTAAAGGTCACAGGACCTAATGTCAAGGTCATCTTGAATGCGATTCACGAAATTTGACAATATTATGTGATTTTTCAAAAATATGAGAGGCAGTTACTTAGAAACCATGTGGTATTGAGTTAAATAAACACATACATATTGATTTGGGATGTATCCCCTATTAATTGACCAAAGTGGCAAAACTCTCATAATAAATGACCTCCTTCATTTGTAACTAGTATTTCATACATAAAATGTAAGATAATCATGATTTTTGCCCAGGGTTTGTTTTGTTTAGAAGAAATGATCTAAACTAAAATTTGTAATGTTATTCCTCCTATCGACCCTAATTTTAGAATGAAGTATTTTCGATAAAAATATATGACTGTCAAGCCTTAAATTAGGAACAATGAATAACACCAAAAATGCAAATTTTATTGAAATTGGCACCTATATTTTGAATTGACCTTGAACTTTAGGTCAATGACATTGACAAATTTTGGAAAGTGCTCAGACAAAGAATATTTTCTTTTGTTGTCCCTACATAAAGCTTAAAGGTATAAAAGGTCTCGACAAGATCAAACCATGAATCAATTATTTTTGTCCAAATTTTAACGCAAACGAGTCTATCATGCTTAGAAATTAGAATCTGGCTGGTTACAATAGTCACATGTGCCGTCACTACCGAGCTATGATCAATTATTGCTTATGAAATGGGTACCCTAGACATTTTTCACCAAGACGAAGTTCGCACTTCGTACTTTGAACTTCGCACTTTAATTCTATGAATGGGTTGTCAAAAAACGCGCCAGTAGTACAGGAAATGCAATATACCAATTCAACTGAGTATACTAATCAATGGGTAGATGACTCTGCTTATGAGTTTATACGTAAATGGCAGCTACTCGCCTGATTCTTTAATGTTCGAAGTGCGAAGTACGAAGTTCGAAGTGAAAAGTTCGTCACGATGAAAAAAGTCTATCAATATAACCTACTTTTCTCCGTAGAGGACCGATTGCGAACACGTGTAAGCACTAATTTGCATATTAAGCCTAGTACTGTATCCAAACAAAACAACATGGCTGACGGATAACACGTGGGACGAAAATGAATCGACAATCGGTGTTATCAAAATCTGAAAAGAGGAATGTAATGAACAAATAGTATTGACTTAATTTGGTATTGGTAAGTAATAAAGACCTAGCTTAGAGGACGACCGAGAAGTTAAAACTCTGACAAGTCTGAAGGAAAATTAGATAAAGGGATCTACAGTGTACATATGCATGTATAGTGCTCGTTTATTTTTATCTATGAGAAGTATATATATAAGTTTGACGTGTGTATATATCCACAGTAATTTTGATATGTGTATATATATAATATATATCTAAAGTCTAAATCAAATATTAAAAAACGAACTAAAAATCATAACTAAATAAAGGTTAATTTTCATTCAGGATTTGGTACAAAAAAACGCACATGTGTAAAGCAGACCACACCTGCCTTCCATTCAAGCCGTCTCGAACACTTTCAAATCGAACACTTTCAAATGACTAACAACGTGTAATAGTGTATGTACACGTTGTTAGTCATTTGAAAGTGTTCGATTATCCAAGTTCAAAATGGTGATTTGTGTGGAACATGATATCTATACATGATATCAACCTTGTATTTGCAATAAATGAAATATTAGTGAGTTAGTTTTAGAGAGAATTTCAAAAAGACTGTATACATGGTTTACAACATGTTTCGTAATCCCACGATGTGAAGTTCATTCAAGCGATTGGCTGATCATGGTAGCGTGTTCACTTTGACCTTGGTAAACGTGACATATTTCTACATACTGTATATGCAAATAATAATTTCCGAATTTTACCGAAGTCTTGTGTACTAGAGAGTAAAAACGTCTATAAAACAAAAATGTGAGAGATATTTTATGTGAGTATTATATAGATGTTCAAATGGTAGGACTTAAAAGCTATTTACGGTAAAACTTCATTTTTGACAGTTTAATCCTTGTAAGACTATTTGTACCTTTAAGCAATATAAGTTATTTAAACGATGCTAAAATTCTATTTGAAAAGATTTCATGGATTAAATGAAACGTTGCCATGGCAACAATTTTTGACCTCAAAATGAAGGAAAACAAAACGAGGTCCCACTTATTTTTTTCAATGATGATATATTTATCACATAATATATATATTGTTATGGCAAGAGTAATGGTGTTATAAGCCTGACATTTTGTGTTATTTTTGCTTTTTTGGTAAATATTGGACAAAATAGGCCTTACTTTTGACCTTATTTTATGCCAATTGATGAATGATTTTGATTTGATAGGATCCAGCTAATTGAGAGAAATTAATAAATAATTAATATTTCTAAAATAAGAGGTTTTAAAGATTATAAGTTGTTAATACCAGTAAGCTCTAACAATGGTTTCCATGATAACATAATAACCAAAGATGACTTATTTCAACATTGTGGAAGTCCTATAAATAGACAGACCTCGTTGCCATGGCAACCGACATTTTTAATTTCTAAAAATTCTTATTTTTGTATTCGGTGCATTATACATATTTAACGTCTTTAAATTCAATAGCATCTTTTTAGAGCAGATAAATTCACAGCATGGACCAGGCATGCAGGTTTCGGGTCTGTGATCCTCAATCTAAACAATGTAATATGACCAAATCTGTGAGAATTATGTCCTAAATATACCAAAATATACATACCAATTGTAAATAAAATCATAAAAATCCATGACGTACTATTTCCAAAATATTTTGGTTCTAACAGAGAATCGATATTTATACGTTGAGCGTACTCTGGAATAGCGTATCCATTGCGATATGAATAAACCATAGGCAGGAGACTACTTAGGAAAAAGAGATTAGTAATTTTGAAATTGAAGTCGTCACGTTGACATATATTGAAATATTCGGATTAACATTTTCGTCAAAAGATAAAACGAAATCTAAATATGAAACATAGTTAATGATTTCAGTAGTTCCTTTCACCTCTAGATCACACAGATAAAATATACACTAAATATGCATATCTGATGCACGTATAAAACTCATTTTTTCTTTATTGCCGGTTCATGAAAGGTGGAAAATTATCCTTTCACGATTTGTGTTCGATGTTTTTTGTTATTATATGCGGTCCTGGAAGTGCCAAATATCAGCGTAATGTTTTCACTGATCCTATTCAATTTGAAGACGTTTACCCCATACAAAGTAATGGATGTTACCCTAAAAAACATTCTTAATTAGGAGTCGCATATAATATATGGATCGTCTGTATCTTTTCCCGAAAAAAAATTTTAAAATAACATCTCCAGGTTAATAATGAAAATTCATACATACAATTTTGTCGAAACATGTATGGCAAATGAAACATACATACCTCTGTGGATTGGACCCACATGTTAGTACATAGGAATCAGTTATTTTAACTATCTTGTAACTGTGTTTGTGAGAATTTTGGTATTTTGTTTACCTTTTTGCAATAAAATGCTGACCTATTCTGATTATGAGTCATTAAGCAGTTACTTTTTAAGTATAATATTGACCTTCGGACGTAGAGATGGATAAAATGAGGATTTGTGTATTAGTATTACTAGGCAACAGGGGATGCTTACTCCTCCCTTTAATTTTGAGGATCACTGACGAGGATTTATTACACGAAACGTGCATGTCTGGTCCATGCACTTTTTAACGAGGCCCTGGACAAAACGTGTGCGCATCGTTTCGCGCATTCCCGTAACCGGTTCAATCTTTTATCTCTACATCGCACCTAACGCACTGTCATACTATGACGTCACAATCAAATGACGCGACAAAGCATTTAACGCCGCGCTAAAAATCAATAGGCTAGTAATCTGTGTATGTTCGTAATAAACGAAGATTAATGCAAAGCATGGTTAGATGATGAGATCGTCAGACTAGGATGGACTCAAGGTTTTTAATATCATCATTATTTGGTGCACCTCCTCTCACTAAATAGTTATTTTATTCTATAACGGGGGCCTTTAGAAAAAACGAGAAACAAATAGAAAAATAAATAGAACTTCATCGATCAAAACAATTTTTAATTCATTAATTTTGTAAAAAAAAAAAAAAGAAAAAAAAAAAAAAAAAAAAAACCCAACAACAACAACATGTACTTTCCTGATACTATGTACACATATTTTTTTTGCATCATAAATCATCGTATCATAATCCCAATGCTTTGGGGGAGGGGGGGGGGGGTTGCTAGCTAGTCATATGCACGGCACGGAAACACGTGTTTTCTCATCATTTTTTTTTTTTGGTTCAGAAATGGCTTGATGTTCCTTTTCGTCTCATCGGGAGAATTATCAGCCAAATTGCAGCAAGTAAATCGTCTCACCTTGCTCGCAAATTTCATAAGCAACGACGCTGACGAATCTTCATTTTACTTTAATTTTTTTTTTTTTGTTTTTTTTTTTTTTTGTTTTTTTGTTTTTTTTTTGCTCTCATGAGGTCGGATGGCATTGTTAAACTAGAAAATTTTGCGAGGGACCTGCATACCTCTTATGATCGAGTGGAACATATTCAATTATTAAAGTTTTATATTGAATTATTTAAAGTATATGTTAAATATATCCTCGTAATACGTATGAAGGTAAGCAAATGTATTTTACATAGATTTATGTCATTTTCTTTTTTTCAGGGGAAAAAAGGGGGAAGTACTCAGATTAAAGTCGCTACATGATTTTTTTTTCTCAAGGTTTCACGAGCAATTTATAAATATAACATATTAAATAAAGTACATTAATTCATTGAAACGAGGCGCTCCGGTCCTGCAATCAGAAAAAGTATCTGTATAAATATATAGTATGCATTTTATTTTCAGGGTTTCATACTCTGAAATTGAGCCGGAGCGAAAATTCACATTTACTTATAAGTTTTAGAAGTTTCCGAGATATATACATTTTCCGATTCTTCATTTTGGGGGGTTAATTTCAGTATAGATACATGAGCAAATTTTGAAGGGGGCGCAAAGGGCGCACGCCCCCCCCCCCCCCCCCCTCTGAAATCGTCGAAGTAAGGTATTTTGGGGGCTTAACCTTTATGTGTATACTCATTTTCAGGCTGTTTTGAGTCGAATGTCGGAAAATTTTCGCTGGTTCGCTGCCGCTCGCCACCTAACTCAATTTAGATTAACTTCACACCATTTGCTAAGCATGACCATTTCATGCTAAAATAGCCAGAATTATAAAGTGATACTACGCCCTCCATACCTTTACTTTACTGTGACTATTTGGACGGTCTTTTTCTGACATATGTACTAAGATTTTAGTCAACAAACATGTACTCTTGCAGCAAAGGGGATGCCATTTGGGTTGTGTACCCCAACCCTCTCTAAAACAATATTAGAAAGTTCGCTGGTTCGCTTCGCTCGCCAGATATATTCAATAATACATAGTTTCAACGTTTTTGTATGAATTATACATTTTCCATTCTGGTGGTCAAAGGAACCAAAAACATGACTTCGTCCTGGACCCACTGGGGGAGGGAGGAAGCGGTCCCCAGACCCTTTGCCTTTTTTATATTCATGACGCCCCCCTAAACTCAAATCTTGTATCCGCCCCTGAGATAACTCTTACCAATATATAGTGCGGTTCAACCAGAGAATACTTTGTCCTACAGCATACTCCATTCCATAAATGATTATTACCACGATGATGGACGTATCATTGTCTTCAACGTACATTTTAGCTCAGCGGTCGGATGAAATCGCATGGAATAGAAATATATCAGAGAGGGGGAGAGGTGGTCCAGCTCGGTCATTGCAACTCATTTGGTCCATTTTATGAATTTAAAAATATTATGCGCAATAATCGGGAAAAGGGGAAATAGGAGTCGCTCATAAACAACTCGACCCAATCTATTCCCGCGCATGGGGGGTAGCCCCTTTCCACTTTCCTTATTCTTTTGAATTTTACTTTACATTTGGTACATGTATCCATCCATGATCTTTAATCGTATTCGAATTATTTTTGCAATTTCGCGTGAGCATGCAATACTATACTTAATCTTGGCAGTGGCGTAGCTAGGGTGATTTCTTTGTGGACGTCTAGAGAAGGATGAATTAAGTACATCAACTCCTCCCTCGGAAGGGGGGGGGGGGGTCACTGATACTAGGGAGGGGGGTCGTTTACGAGAGAGTATGGTTTTGGGTTCGGCCGCCTTTATAGTATAGTTAAAACGCCTATAGAAACGCTTATATAGATCCGAGACCTGTCGAGTACGCGATTCTGCAAGGGGAGCATGCAAAGTTTAAAGATTAATGTGTGATCTGTGAGTAATCCATATAACTTTTCAGACGTTTCCCCCAAAATACGATGTATTGAAGTTTTAGAATAGTGATATAGATAGCGATATTGCTGAATCAAATTGGACAAAAGATAAGGCAATAAGAGAAAAACGCTTTGTTCATTTTATCTTCGAGACTTGCAAGTACAAGTTATATGTTTTAAAATTACACAAATTTGATTTGAGATTGTCCCTTACATACATTTTGTAAATTCTGGCGATAGCATTTGGCTGACTTTCCCGAGAGGGATATGATACGTCGTATTATCTCGCCTCAAACTAATTTCAGCCAATGACGTCGCAGTATTACGGTCACATTGTGTCATACCTTGACGCCGAGTTAGGTCACTAAATTTTCAAACGTTAGAATTACACAGAGTATGTTACGAAATGGTTCTCGGTATGATAAATTCGTTATAGGGTTTGTTCCTGTCACACTTCCTACTCAAAGTACCTTGAGTAGGAAGTATGACAGGAACAAACCCTATAACTATATGAGCACATTCGTTCTTTATTCAAAATTAAGGGAAGATATGTTTAAAAAAATTGATTTTGAGATGTTCCCCGAAGCTCACACAAAACGGCTGGATATCAAACTTGAAAAAAACTTGATATATTCTGTCTTATGTTTCTCTTCATAATATATAAGAATATTCCATCAAATTCTCTGTTTCAGTTTTTTTTTAAATTTCACTTTATATCTGCGAGTACAAGTTATGTGTAAAATTGCAAAAATATGCTTTTAAATGGTCCCTTACATATTTGGCAATATCATTTGGCTGTCTTTTTCTGGATAGATATATGCTAACGAATATGATATGCCATAAACAATAAATATACGAGCACGTTCATACTTTATGAGGCCTTCTTTCATAATAAAGGGCAAATATGCTAAAATATGATTTTGAGATGTTCCCTGAAGCTCAACAAAGCGGTCAAAGTTGTACAGAACTTGATATATTCTGGCTTATGTTTCACTTTTCAATGTATGAGCATGTCATCAAATTCTCTATTTCAGTTTTTTTTATAATTTCAATTGTACTGATAAAGACAGGGTACAAGTCATGTGTAAAATTGCAAAATATGCTTTGAGATCACCCCTGATATATTTTCAGGATTGAATTTTGTTGTCTTTTTCTAGAGAAATATATACTAAGAAACATTATATGCCGTAAACAAGAACTATAAGGACATATTCATCCTTTATGATGTCTTTATTTAAAAAAAAAGGCAAATATGCTAAAAATATGATTTTGAGATGTTCCCTGAGGCTCAACCAAGCGGTCAAAGTTGTACAGAACTTGATATATTCTGGGTTATGTTTCACTTTTCAATGTATGAACATGTCATCAAATTCTCTATTTCAGTTTTTTTTATAATTTCAATTGTACTGATAAAGACAGAGTACAAGTTATGTGTAAAATTGCAAAATATGCTTTGAGATCACCCCTGATATATTTTCAGGATTGAATTTTGTTGTCTTTTTCTAGAGAAATATATACTAACAAATATTATATGCCGTAAACAAGAACTATAAGGACATATTCATCCTTTATGATGTCTTTATTTCAAAATATAAGGCAAATATGTAAAAATATGATTTTGAAAGTTCCCTGAAGCTCACACAGGCGGTCAAACTTCCACAGAACCTGATATATTTTGTCTTATGTTTCTCTTTTCAACATATGATAATCCTATCAAATTTTCTATTTCAGTTTTTTTATAAATTGCAATTATAATGCAAAAAATCTTGTTTTTCTATGAAATCATATGGAGAAAACAAGGAAATTTTTGAGACGGTCCCCCCGAAAAACTAAGCGGTGAAATTGATTCATTTTTCACCAAACTCTTGTATATAAGTAAATGACATTATGATATGAATTTAATCAAAATCTCTATTTCTGTTTTTGAGTTATCTTATTGTCCAGGGCCTCGTTAAGTATAATAAGTATAATGGTCCATGCTGTAAATTTATCTGCTCAAAAATGATGCCAATGAATTGGAAGACATTAAATATTGCTAAGGGTCCGTCGATGCTCAATTTGGTGCTCTTTTGTGAGTGCTGTTGAGATTATAGTCAGGATCTTCTTTAACTCATTTATGTCACATTTATGCCCTTTGCCGTTTGAAGCTCTTAAAAAAGTTCCCAGCAAGTGGTTTGACAGTGTTTTAAATATTTTCCCCTGACATTGTCGCCATAGCAATAACCTCAGACAGTGCATGTATTTAATTTTCGTGCACGAACATCGACGGCGGGTGCGGCTAGCGAACAGGGGATGCCTACTCCTCCCGTGCACCTGGTCCCACCTCTAGCTTGCTAGGGATGCGTCGATGCTCAATTTGGTGCTCTATTGTGAGTGCTGTTGAGATTATAGTTAGGATCTTCTTTAACTCATTTGTGTCACACTTATGCCCCTTGCCGTGTGGAACTGGTAAAAAGTTTCCCGCGAGGGGTTAGGCAGTAAGTGTTTTAAATACTTTCCCCTGACATTGTTGTCAAAGCACCTTCTATATAGACATAACCTCAGACAGTGCATGTATCCTTTATCCATCTGAGATTGATAACGGAATATATACCGCAAAATGTGTATGATCGCTGTTAAAAAATGATGAGTGTATTTCTTCATGAAATGTGCATTTTACATAATGAGAGAAAATTAAAGTCACAGCAGTTGGAAAACGACAACAGCATTAACAATAGCTCTATAAAGGCTTAAAGTGGCGTAGTTAACAAATGAGAAAGGTTGAAAGACGCACATGTTACTCTAATGCAATAGTTCGTTATTCGTAGTTACATGCGCTTTGTTTGAGGTATCAATGCAACTTTTCACATAACAACAGCTAGCAATGTGTTTTGAAGAAACAAACATATATATGTGTTGGTGGTAGAAAACTCCGAAAGTGAAACTGATATATACGCTTTTAAATGATTTATAGTGTTGTTTGCTGCCTCGATGAAAATAAATATGAGGATTATCTTGAAAATTGTCAACGCAGTATTAGTCAGCAAAATGATCTCGAGATCAAGCCCGATGTCTGGAAAAAATATTTCACATATTGATGTATTTTTATCAGCATTTTAAATTACAGGATATATGCGGCTTTCTTCACAAGTAAGACCAACATATTTAGAGCCTTTGAGTTGCCGAGTTTAAAATGTTGCCTTCTAACCACCATAAGAAATGGGGATATAAGAAAAAAAGGAAGGAGAAGATCGGCAACAGCACTCCATTGCAGCATCCACAGCAAAACTCAAAACAAGCAATGCTAAAACAGAGCAGTCACGCACAGAAAGAGACACAGAAGGGACAACGAACACCATATCAAAATATAGAAACATCAATTGCAAACACGAAAGACTACACATAAACCAAGGAGACAAATGGGGAATCGGCGTGTATTCGGAGAACACTTAAACAGAAATTTTTCAATGCTCATCACATGTTATGATATTGTGCAAGGACATATACAAAATTATCTGTTTAAGTGTTCTCCAAATATACGTCTGTTCTTGACCAGAATAAATTACCATGATATAATTAATTATAATGACCATATGATAGGCCTAAAATAAATTCATATAAAGTAGATTTAGACAGTATTTACTTGGTTTAATCGAAGGGGATTCCCGTGGAACATATCATTTGTGTATCACGTGATACGCCACAGTGATACCAATGAAATAACATCTCAGAAATGTATTTGTAAACAATCACAATCACTGTCATGGAATCATATCATAACAAAATTGTAGCTGCTTGGTTTGATTCTTATAATGTAACATTTATACAAATGTATAATAATTTTCACAGATTTTGGCCATATTACATTGTTTTAATTGAGGATCATTGACTAGGGTTAAATACCCGAAACGTGCATGTCTGGCCCATGCCGTCACGGTGAATTTATCTGCTCTAGAATTATGCTAATGAATTTGAAGACGTTCAACACATGATCTAATAATGAATAGTGATTTTTTGCGGAATCTCGTAGTAATATAAGTAAATTGCGTGGGCGAGATAAAGATGGGCAGCGTCTTCTTTTTTTATTGGAATATATAGATTCTAGTTTTGTATGAATAATATTATACAAACGTAAGTAAAAAATGTTGAATGCACTTTTAAGTAGGTTCTGTCATATGTTATGCGGCAAAACACAGTACTGATACTAAAGGATAAAACTATATGGTTTGTTAAACATTGCCGAGTCACGGTGTGGGAACGCTCCTGTTCACGACCAGTAACCTGTATTAGGCATATTTGATTGGTACCATGCGTATACGATAAATACCTTCAAATTTGAATTTTATTGACTAGAATTACCGATCACCTTTAAGTATATTCTCCAGTGTTATAATTATGTCGTTTTATACCCCCTATAATGAAGTTGAGGGACATGTAGCCTAGTTCGATCAATTTCGGTTGATCGTTTCTTCAACGCATTCTAAATTTCTGTTATCAAAATTTCTTGAAATTTCTAAAAAGTGGGTCCTGTGGCATCATATATATATACCACCTATCCTGCTACGTCTTTCGATACGCGTTTTCGACATAGTAACTTTCATACATTTTTGGCATATAACATCGTTTAGATTTGAGGATCACTGACGAGGGTTAAGTACCCGAAACGTGCATGTCTGGTCCACGTTGCCAATTTATCTGTCCTTAAATGATGCTATTCAATTTGAAGACGTTTACATGTACATGTAAGGTGCCAATAAAATATTAAGTACAGAACTCCAACAAAGGATGCATATAACCGCATAGCTCGTGTTAACTAATTTTTCATTATTTAAGCTTTATTTCTATAAATATACAATCAAGTTTGTGTTCATGGAGTTCTAGGTCATGTAGGCTGTCTTTAAATATGGAACTTGTCACAGTGGATGCACCTAGGGACTCAAAAATCACAATCAATTTTAAGGAAATGTTCTATACTGAATCTATAGTAGTATACCTTCTAGTGCTTACGCGATAGATAGATATTAAATTGACACAGTCATGTAAATCTCTCGCTTCGGCAATCGCAAAAAAACTTATTTCGTACAAAAACGTTCCTACACTGTGTGAGTAGAGCATTTATCTCCACATATACACATTCTCCTATCTGAGAGCTATTCATGGGAAAATCCAAATTTCCGTTTTTCAACAAGTACTTATTGTTTGAAGGTTTGGTTTGAGCATAGGTTTTTCCGCAGAGCATACTTAAGATCTCCTAGTTTAACCTCCTTGTCCGACATAATTCATAAATGTAATGTGTATATATTTAAACAAGTAAATGTCATATATTTAACCATAACCCTAGTTTTATCACGGAGCATAAACACTTTGCAATTGAGTAATTGGACAGCAATGAATCAAATAAACAACTTTTCATACATACTGCTTGTTAGTTTCATGATACATGCAGGTAAGTAAAGCATCTCTTTGAAATGAAAGTAATGAACCTCTTAATGTTTCAATTTTCTCTGTGAGAAGAAAATAAATGAGTTTCAATTAAGTGTTTCTTCACTTGAAAACACAACTGACATTAAATGGTAACACAATGTACATTTCATGTTTTATATGGTAAAATAAGTTCAACTAAGTGATTGTGCATCAACTTTATATTTTTGTGTGATTCATTTCGAAGAGTACCTATTGGAGAAGCATAATTCTTTAATGGACTAAAAGAGAACATTAATCATAACATTTCATGAAATGATAACACAACTGACTTTAAGGGGTAACACCAATGACATCTCTTTATGCCAACTTCTGATACTAGTGTGGTAGAAAGGATTAATTTTGTTAACAGTACGCTTAAGGTGACATACCACTTCAGTATAGGGTCCCCGTTCAAAAACATAATAGTAACCTACATGTTAGACTGTGCAAAACACAGATTCCTGGATGAACATTGTGGGCAATGACAAAGAGTTAATCGTAACATAATGGTCATTTGATTAAGACACAACAGAAAACTTTTTCTGAAATATAAGGAAGTGACATGATTGAATGGTGTACAACTGGTCTTCTCAAAAGTGTCTTATTCTTTTCTCAATTTGTGCTTTTCATTTTCAATTTATTGATTGATTATCACTAGTTAATGATTGGTAACACAATTGACATGGTATGATGATTTACAATATTTTGAATTCAGACTTTGTTAGCCTTATGGTATAACATAAGAAAAAAAATGAAGACAAATTAGCTTCCAAAATTTGTAAATGCACTATTTTCGTCGTTTTTGTGATAAAATCAGTTACACTGATACTAGAGAATATTCATTTCGGTTGACTATCATATGCACCAATATCGACAAATGCTCACATCATGAACAGTAAAGTGAAATGGAGACTATATCGTGCTTACACTCTAACAGAGTTTATGAAACTAGCATTTCGGAATCATAGAATATTCTTTGTCATTATTTTCTGATTTGCATGCATAAGTACACTTAAAAAATCACTTTTTGATGAAATATCCAAAGCAAGCAAAAAGCTATATGACAGAGCATGCTAATTCCATGAATGTATTACTCAAAACATCTATAAGTAGAAAAAAAAGTCAGAAAATGATTGTTAAGCTGGGCTAAACAACAAAAGAAATCGAAAAAAAAAAAAAAAAAAATCAGAATATTGATTAGAATTACAAAATCAAGATCATGATATATCATGATAAGATTGCTTATTTTGAAATAACAGGCGTTTGGTACTGTTTTCAAAAGTTAGAGCAGTGTGATTAACAATTTTGTTGCCTTATCATTCTAAAATATTCTTATCTGATTTGAAAAAAAAATCTTAAAATAGATGTGATTCTGATTACATATTTAAAGTGATATTTAAACTGTAAAAAATATAATTATAAAGTGCTTTGATTCAGTTTAAAATTGCTAAAGATTTCTTCAACTTCTTATCGCCTTATTGTATTATTAGTAGTTATAGGTGATCACTATCATGCTACTAAGTGGATATTTTCCCATGTTTTGATTATATAAGATAAAGAAGGAAAAAAAAATGAGAAAGGTAAAAAGCAAGAGTTATCGTTATTGTTACAAAGACCGTGGAAAAAATGAGAAACCAATCAGATGCAAGAACGGAGGTCACATCAGGTCATGGCGTGAGAAGTGGACCTGAACGAACCAATCAGAATACGAGACAAGATGGGAACACAAACCATGAATGAAAGTCCTACTACGACAAATTCACACGGTAGTCAGTGAACTCTATATCAAGAACATGTAGCAATACTAAAGGTGAATGACTTTTTTAAATGGCCTTCTCGTATGAATACGAAGCATTCTATAAAAAATGATTTCTAATATAACAGCTAAGTTTTATACAGACTGAATCACAATACACTAGAGTTAAGGATACCAACACAAGAACGCTCTACCAACCACTCGGTAAGGGAGGGGTTTGAATAAAGCAAGAAACTATATATTGGAATAGCAATTCACGTTTTGCCAAAGCCCCTGATCCATGACAGGTCCTACTTAAACAGAAAACGCAGTTAAATTCCCCTTCACACAGTGACATATATATTCTATTTGAAATACCCACATCGAATAACAAGAGGTCAATCCCATTGAGTTTGCGATGAAGATAGAATACTTTGTTAAAAACTAAAATTACAAGGTCCGTAATGACATACCCATCTTGTTTTTATCAAATAAATACGCACCAATGGTGATTTAAAGTTCGGTATGATTTAAACGAGTGTGACAATCCCTTTGTTTTACCTGTGTTTTATTGCAATGATCCTAACCCATTTAAACCAAGCCGTACATATCATGTCAAAAACAGTGGTACATTTCACGAAAAAGTTTGTAAAAATCAGAGCAGAAGCGTATCTCGGAAATCCCATATCAGAAATTTGAGAGTTTTAATTTAAAGGTCCAATGCATTTCAGAGACGTCGTAAAACATGAAATACGATACAATCGACGTACCGGTGGTGAATATGAAAGGGTTAAATAAAGAATGAAGTCATTTATAGATGCAGCAACTCTAAACGTGTGAAATAATGTTGGAAGTCGTGCAATATCCTACTTAAATTTAAACAGACAAATAGTAATGCCTTTTATCAAATAAAGTCGATGTATTATGATGCGTAAGCTTCATAGATTGTTTAACTCAATTTAAATTAAACTATGTAAGGTATACTCAAATACTTTCTAACACAATACTAGCTGAGAGAGGATGAAATGATAACCGAATGTTTTAAAGGTACATAGACAAACAAAGATAAAAAATACATCAGGCGACACAAATTTAATTTTTAGTTTTACGGAATTATTTTTTCAAAATAGGGTCAATTAGAGTATCAATGGAGTGTCTGTGTAATGCATCATCACAAGTATTTGGACAGTACGTCCTTTGTACATTTGAATAGGTAAAGAGGTAATAAATGTGACAATGCCGCAAGCCAATGTCGTGATGAAACTTTTGAGGTATTGGTGGTAACTCTATGGAATCACACATTCGAGTACCTTTTAATCAATGTTCAAAGTTCATATATGCTCTGTAACATGAGTGCATGTTTTGATAAACGCGAAATAAGAATGATTTTATTTTCAAGATTTTATTGACATTATGTTCGTGTACAAACAGCATATATACAATACTTTGAAATGTATAAAACACTCAGGCAATGTTATATAGTTCAATGTGTATTTTTTGCAGTTCATGAGTTCACACCACGATTCAAAGTCTAGTACGAGATTTCACGAGCCGTCTTCCTGGAGGTCCGATTTCTCGAGGAGCTGTATGTTTCTTTGCTTCGGATTTATTCCTTTTAACAAATAATTTATGTTGACGGCGAGGAGGAGTTGTCTTTGCTTGAACCGAGTTCATTAACCGTTTTAGTTCTGATTTTGCCATTTCTAGGCCTTGAGCTTGAGGAGTAATGAACTCTATTTTGAACTGATCGTTGTACGTGCATGGACCATTCCGTTTAATGTCCATTCGGTGAGGTCCTCCTTTAGAAATATCCATAATTTGCTGCTCAAGTTTCTTAAAATCCGGAACGTAGGGTACCCATGTACCTTTTTTATCGTCGTATATTTGCATAGATCCTATTTTCATTCCAATATTACGGTGGCAGGATCGATTATTTTTATTGAAAGTCTTGTTTGTAATTCCTCTTATAAACTTTTGATGACTTAATTATTTTCCTCGTCTGTTACTCCATCCTCTTCTTCGTCATCAGATTCTGTGTAGTCACTATCATCAATGTCAAACATTTCGCGGAAAAAGTATTCGTTTTTGTGAAGCGCCAAATTGATCGATTTCTGCTTGCTACAACCGTCTTTCATGAATGATTCTGCGTCTTGCATAATCTTCTTGTGTATAGAGCCATTTTTCAATTTGAGCATGACCGTAATGAAGGACTCGTACTTCTTAAGGAAAACATACATGTTTTTTGTTTTCATTTCTAGGTCAGCTCTTTTCTTCGCTTCCCAACGCTGCATCCCCTCCGCAATGTATTTATCGTACAGTTCATTCCATTCCTCTGCATTCTTGTCTCTTGTTTGATCCATTATATTGTCATAGACACTTTGTTCTTCTTCGTTCTTTCTAGATAATAAATCTTCACTATCATATGGGTCTTCAGATGAAATGAGTCGCTTTTTAATGAGAGGTAAATCACTTTTGATGTCATCTTCTTCTTCTCCTGTATCCTCTCGTTTCCTTTTACTGTTTTCGTAACACCAATATTTTACGTGTTTCTGTAAATTGTGGATATCGGCAAACACAAGACCGCAACCATCACAAGCTATCATTTTCTCTGCGCTTATTTTTTGAGTATCGTCCAAATTCAAGATATTACCATTAGTTCCGACTGTAGACTGACCATTTTGATTTTGAATCTCTGTTGTTATTTCAGTCCTGGTTGTCGGTACATCCTTCTGACCAACTTGTTGGTCTCTTATAAGTTCGAAAGCGGTATAGCGCATGCGTAGATGCTCGGGGGTATTTGGTTTCAAATCGATGAGCAAATATCCGTAAGGTTTTGTCGTGGCTTCTCGAAAGTGATTCATAAGATGACTTGGATTTTGGGGATACATTTGACGTGCCAACGTCATCACTTGCTGTTTATCGATTGGATTATTAAACATGATCAAGTAATGGCAATTTCTTCTTTGTGTCGGGTCCTTGTTGTAATACAGATTCTGATTGATGGACAACACCGATAGGTTTCTATGGTGACTTCCCTCTGTAAACAACTCGTTGATGCGAGGGTCCTTGGTTGATGACATCATCAAGTCGTCAAGAATGACCAAATTTCTTTGACTCGGATCGATAAACGAATCATTTTCTATGTTTATCGGTATTCCTTGTATAAATTCAACTTTTGGTAGAACTGAAGCCTGGATTTCATCATACAAAGGTTGCCAGCGTTTATAGAGCCAAATGATTCTCTGAGGAGATGGCGAAATTGATGTTGAACAATTCTGTAGTAACGTTTTGACGAAATGTGTCTTTCCACAGGAAGTTGGTCCCGATACATTGGCTGTAAAGGGGTGTTGAAATGTAAACACATGACTCGGGGCTTGCTTTGATAACATGACATCTTTAGATCCTTGTTTCTGCGCTGATTCCTCCGGTGAAACGGGTATTCCCGGCAGCGGAAAACGCGCCGCGGATACTGATTCCCGGGAGGGCTGCACCGGGTACCTATACTCCGGCAACATTGATTCTCGTGCCGGTGAGGGCGGATACCTCGGTTCTTGAGAGTGAATGGGCCCTTGCGAAGGAAGTAAGTTTCCTGGAGTAAAAGATTGGTGCTGTTGTTCCAGCTGCTGAGAAGCACTTCCGTGTTTATTCCTGATATGTCTCTTTAAACTATCCAGCCGTACGTAAGCACTTGGACATTGCTGACAACGAAACATATTGGAGGATGATATAACGATTCCAAACTCTTTTCTCTCTTATAAACTTGTTGTTGTTGTTGTTGTTGAATATAACTAATTAATGTTCCTGTTATAAATTGGTATGATTTGAGTACATTGGTTATATATGTTGTTGTTGTCGTTCGTTGTTGTTGTTGTTGTTGTTGTCGTCGTCGTCGTCGTTGTTGTTGTTGTTGTTGTTGTTGCTGTTGTTGAATATAACTAATTACGGTTCCTGTTTTAAATTGGCATAATTTGAGTACATTGGTTAGATGTTGTTGTTGTTGTTGTTGCTGTTGTTGTTGTTGAATAAAACAAGTTACTGTGAATACGGATACAAGATTGACAACTCCTATTCTACAATAACAACAACAACAAGACGACAACAAGACGACAACAACCGTGTATCTTATCAATGTAATCAAATCATGCCAAATTGAATCAAGAACGGTAACTTGTTTTATTCAACAACAACAACAGCAACAACAACAACAACAACATCTAACCAATGTACTCAAATTATGCCAATTTAAAACAGGAACCGTAATTAGTTATATTCAACAACAGCAACAACAACAACAACAACAACGACGACGACGACGACAACAACAACAACAACAACAACGAACGACAACAACAACATATATAACCAATGTACTCAAATCATACGTATTTATAACAGGAACATTAATTAGTTATATTCAACAACAACAACAACAACAAAAAGTTTATAAGAGAGAAAAGAGTTTGGAATCGTTATATCATCCTCCAATATGTTTCGTTGTCAGCAATGTCCAAGTGCTTACGTATGGCTGGATAGTTTAAAGAGACATATCAGGAATAAACACGGAAGTGCTTCTCAGCAGCTGGAACAACAGCACCAATCTTTTACTCCAGGAAACTTACTTCCTTCGCAAGGGCCCATTCACTCTCAAGAACCGAGGTATCCGCCCTCACCGGCACGAGAATCAATGTTGCCGGAGTATAGGTACCCGGTGCAGCCCTCCCGGGAATCAGTATCCGCGGCGCGTTTTCCGCTGCCGGGAATACCCGTTTCACCGGAGGAATCAGCGCAGAAACAAGGATCTAAAGATGTCATGTTATCAAAGCAAGCCCCGAGTCATGTGTTTACATTTCAACACCCCTTTACAGCCAATGTATCGGGACCAACTTCCTGTGGAAAGACACATTTCGTCAAAACGTTACTACAGAATTGTTCAACATCAATTTCGCCATCTCCTCAGAGAATCATTTGGCTCTATAAACGCTGGCAACCTTTGTATGATGAAATCCAGGCTTCAGTTCTACCAAAAGTTGAATTTATACAAGGAATACCGATAAACATAGAAAATGATTCGTTTATCGATCCGAGTCAAAGAAATTTGGTCATTCTTGACGACTTGATGATGTCATCAACCAAGGACCCTCGCATCAACGAGTTGTTTACAGAGGGAAGTCACCATAGAAACCTATCGGTGTTGTCCATCAATCAGAATCTGTATTACAACAAGGACCCGACACAAAGAAGAAATTGCCATTACTTGATCATGTTTAATAATCCAATCGATAAACAGCAAGTGATGACGTTGGCACGTCAAATGTATCCCCAAAATCCAAGTCATCTTATGAATCACTTTCGAGAAGCCACGACAAAACCTTACGGATATTTGCTCATCGATTTGAAACCAAATACCCCCGAGCATCTACGCATGCGCTATACCGCTTTCGAACTTATAAGAGACCAACAAGTTGGTCAGAAGGATGTACCGACAACCAGGACTGAAATAACAACAGAGATTCAAAATCAAAATGGTCAGTCTACAGTCGGAACTAATGGTAATATCTTGAATTTGGACGATACTCAAAAAATAAGCGCAGAGAAAATGATAGCTTGTGATGGTTGCGGTCTTGTGTTTGCCGATATCCACAATTTACAGAAACACGTAAAATATTGGTGTTACGAAAACAGTAAAAGGAAACGAGAGGATACAGGAGAAGAAGAAGATGACATCAAAAGTGATTTACCTCTCATTAAAAAGCGACTCATTTCATCTGAAGACCCATATGATAGTGAAGATTTATTATCTAGAAAGAACGAAGAAGAACAAAGTGTCTATGACAATATAATGGATCAAACAAGAGACAAGAATGCAGAGGAATGGAATGAACTGTACGATAAATACATTGCGGAGGGGATGCAGCGTTGGGAAGCGAAGAAAAGAGCTGACCTAGAAATGAAAACAAAAAACATGTATGTTTTCCTTAAGAAGTACGAGTCCTTCATTACGGTCATGCTCAAATTGAAAAATGGCTCTATACACAAGAAGATTATGCAAGACGCAGAATCATTCATGAAAGACGGTTGTAGCAAGCAGAAATCGATCAATTTGGCGCTTCACAAAAACGAATACTTTTTCCGCGAAATGTTTGACATTGATGATAGTGACTACACAGAATCTGATGACGAAGAAGAGGATGGAGTAACAGACGAGGAAAATAATTAAGTCATCAAAAGTTTATAAGAGGAATTACAAACAAGACTTTCAATAAAAATAATCGATCCTGCCACCGTAATATTGGAATGAAAATAGGATCTATGCAAATATACGACGATAAAAAAGGTACATGGGTACCCTACGTTCCGGATTTTAAGAAACTTGAGCAGCAAATTATGGATATTTCTAAAGGAGGACCTCGCCGAATGGACATTAAACGGAATGGTCCATGCACGTACAACGATCAGTTCAAAATAGAGTTCATTACTCCTCAAGCTCAAGGCCTAGAAATGGCGAAATCAGAACTAAAACGGTTAATGAACTCGGTTCAAGCAAAGACAACTCCTCCTCGCCGTCAACATAAATTATTTGTTAAAAGGAATAAATCCGAAGCAAAGAAACATACAGCTCCTCGAGAAATCGGACCTCCAGGAAGACGGCTCGTGAAATCTCGTACTAGACTTTGAATCGTGGTGTGAACTCATGAACTGCAAAAAATACACATTGAACTATATAACATTGCCTGAGTGTTTTATACATTTCAAAGTATTGTATATATGCTGTTTGTACACGAACATAATGTCAATAAAATCTTGAAAATAAAATCATTGTTATTTCGCGTTTATCAAAACATGCACTCATGTTACAGAGCATATATGAACTTTGAACATTGATTAAAAGGTACTCGAATGTGTGATTCCATAGAGTTACCACCAATACCTCAAAAGTTTCATCACGACATTGGCTTGCGGCATTGTCACATTTATTACCTCTTTACCTATTCAAATGTACAAAGGACGTACTGTCCAAATACTTGTGATGATGCATTACACAGACACTCCATTGATACTCTAATTGACCCTATTTTGAAAAAATAATTCCGTAAAACTAAAAATTAAATTTGTGTCGCCTGATGTATTTTTTATCTTTGTTTGTCTATGTACCTTTAAAACATTCGGTTATCATTTCATCCTCTCTCAGCTAGTATTGTGTTAGAAAGTATTTGAGTATACCTTACATAGTTTAATTTAAATTGAGTTAAACAATCTATAAAGCTTACGCATCATAATACATCGACTTTATTTGATAAAAGGCATTACTATTTGTCTGTTTAAATTTAAGTAGGATATTGCACGACTTCCAACATTATTTCACACGTTTAGAGTTGCTACATCTATAAATGACTTCATTCTTTATTTAACCCTTTCATATTCACCACCGGTACGTCGATTGTATCGTATTTCATGTTTTACGACGTCTCTGAAATGCATTGGACCTTTAAATTAAAACTCTCAAATTTCTGATATGGGATTTCCGAGATACGCTTCTGCTCTGATTTTTACAAACTTTTTCGTGAAATGTACCACTGTTTTTGACATGATATGTACGGCTTGGTTTAAATGGGTTAGGATCATTGCAATAAAACACAGGTAAAACAAAGGGATTGTCACACTCGTTTAAATCATACCGAACTTTAAATCACCATTGGTGCGTATTTATTTGATAAAAACAAGATGGGTATGTCATTACGGACCTTGTAATTTTAGTTTTTAACAAAGTATTCTATCTTCATCGCAAACTCAATGGGATTGACCTCTTGTTATTCGATGTGGGTATTTCAAATAGAATATATATGTCACTGTGTGAAGGGGAATTTAACTGCGTTTTCTGTTTAAGTAGGACCTGTCATGGATCAGGGGCTTTGGCAAAACGTGGATTGCTATTCCAATATATAGTTTCTTGCTTTATTCAAACCCCTCCCTTACCGAGTGGTTGGTAGAGCGTTCTTGTGTTGGTATCCTTAACTCTAGTGTATTGTGATTCAGTCTGTATAAAACTTAGCTGTTATATTAGAAATCATTTTTTATAGAATGCTTCGTATTCATACGAGAAGGCCATTTAAAAAAGTCATTCACCTTTAGTATTGCTACATGTTCTTGATATAGAGTTCACTGACTACCGTGTGAATTTGTCGTAGTAGGACTTTCATTCATGGTTTGTGTTCCCATCTTGTCTCGTATTCTGATTGGTTCGTTCAGGTCCACTTCTCACGCCATGACCTGATGTGACCTCCGTTCTTGCATCTGATTGGTTTCTCATTTTTTCCACGGTCTTTGTAACAATAACGATAACTCTTGCTTTTTACCTTTCTCATTTTTTTTCCTTCTTTATCTTATATAATCAAAACATGGAAAAATATCCACTTAGTAGCATGATAGTGATCACCTATAACTACTATTATTTTCCTATTACTTTTGTCTTTGTTCTGTTGAGATGATAAGTGTATTCTTAATTACTACTGTTTTGTATGATCTGAACATAATCTTATGGGGAAAATTTAAAAGAAATTCAAGTGAAGTTGTGAACACTATGATGCATATAATCATAAATGTAATTTGTGTTACAGTTTGTCAATTGTGTTACCATGAATCATCACTACTACGCATAAATCGCTGATCAACAATTCCAAACAGATCAAACGTCTTAGAATTAAGTCATATTAAAATAACTAGCATTTAATTTCCCTTTCATCTTAAAATGAACTTCATTTTGCTTATATAAATCTGTATTTGTTATTTGTGTTACCATTTTGTCCGTCGTGTTACTGCTTAGTCATTTGTGTTACCTTCAATATTTTGGGGGAAAATTAAGGAAGAAGAGCATTTATCCTTTTAAAATTGCTTTAAGTAATTTTGTTTTCTCGCAAATAATTAAGTACATGAAAGAAGTTAAGGGATTTCATATTCAAATTAAATTTAAATGATGATTTCAAATTATCCAAAAACTAACTTTTCGCAAACAATGCTTTATGTTACCATTTATCTTGAGAAAACGGCATCATGTCATAAATTTTCATCAAGAGGCTGATAAAATCAATACATTTTTAGAGAAACAAACATGTAATAAATTCGAAAAAAAATTGTAACTTTTATGACATTTTTTTGTTTGGTAACACAATGGACATTTCAAATCAATGCCATGTATGTATTGACCTCCATCTCAATATCAAAACAAGTTTTAGCTTACATATTCTAGAATTTGGCCCTACAAATTGATATTAGAAAGAAAATTCATTGATATCAAAAATCATTTTCTCAGATTTATGGTTTGCAAAATGTGTACTTTTTTATATCGTGCCATATAATAGTAGCGGCAGTGATATATTTCGTGCCATAAGAGAATACTTATAAATTCCTTACAGCAATGGAAGATATCAAGCTAATCGTTGTATTTTATGATCATACAATAAAACAATAAATTACCTTGTGTTCAGTAGATATAGCAGTATAGCAACCCTCAGCATATGTTATATACATATCCCTCGGGTAGCTATACTGCTATATCTACCCCACACAAGGTAATTAATTGTATAATATAACACTTCATGCACTAAGTACATGTAGCTTGATTTTAGATTCATATAATTATTGAATTACACACTCTATCTAAATTAAATGATATTTTTCTCAAATACTATACAATTTTTTTCCTATCCTTGTAATGATCCTACACAAACCTTTTTATCTATCTAATTAGTTGATATTCTACATTGTTTTCAACGGAACACTAAAAAATGTTAATCTTATTGCCTGAAATAACTAAAATTTCATAAAAGGATGCATATTCGGTACTAGATTTCCACTTATTACACAAATTGTTATTTCATTTTTCAAAAAAGTGTTTTCCTCGACTAAAATGCAAAATCTATTTTATTCTAACAGTTTATTTTATTGATCTTACTGATTTTATAGCTCACCTGAGCGAATTATTCTGGTCAAGAATAGAGTTGTTTTCAGAAAATTTTGTTTATTTACATGCACCATATCATAACATGTTAACAAAATAAAAAAAAAATTCTGTTGAAGTGTTCTCTGAATATACATCGATTCTTGACCAGAAAAGATCACCAGCATAGATGATAGTGATGCTCATATGATAGGCTCAAAATAGTTTCCTATAAAAAAGAATTAGACTGTTTTTACCATGTTTAACCGAAGGGAATTCCCGGCTAGAGATTATTTGCATATCACGTGATACGCTACTGTGTGTACCGTGAATGTCAATTTACAAGGGTGTAGGAGAAGGGGGCAGTGGGGGCACATCCCCCCACCACCACATTTTGAGATTTGGGGGGGGGGGGGGAGGGAGGGGGGCAAACCATGTTTGTGTCCACCCACTTTTCAATCAATATTATGATGCTTTGATATTGTTAAAAATAGCAACATTTTTTACCATAAATTTACAATTTTTGTCAATTTTCAAAATTTTTATTTGGCTCGCTACAGCTCGCCAGGTCTTTAAATACTTTCTGAATAATTTAGCTATTCTGATCCCTCCTGTATCCATATTACTTTATCAATGTACATGAAGACATTAATGTGCTCAATGACAGAGGGTATAGAAAGTACGTTTTAATAAGTCTATGCCCCCCCCCCCCCCCCCCCCCAAAAAAAAAATCCTTTCCCGCTACCACTCGCCAGACAGAACATTTATTCATATACTCATAAAAACAGATCCAAAATCTAGAACTGCACCAGATATATCTAAATCTGAACACACAGAACATGAAGCCCCCTACGTTTACACCCCCCTCGGTTTTTTTTTTTTTTTTTTTTTTTTTTTTTTGCTAGTAAGAAATTTTGGGATGTTGTGCCTCTCCACTTAAATTTACAGGCAGAGCTACAACGTTAAACTCTCTAACTAGTACACATTCACTATTTTGTGTAAAAAATGAGATTAGTGACGGATTTCATTACATATTTAACTGTTTCAGGGTTAATCAGCTTTAAGCCGAAAGGCTCATCAGCATAAACATATATACAATAGACAATTCAAGTATACATAGCAATAATCCAGTGAATTTTTACATTTTATCATTCAAGAGAGGTAGAGATATAATGAAGGAAGGACATTAATGATAGAGTTTTTAATAAAATGAGTATAGAATGATAAATTATTACATATTTCTGCGACTGAATGCTCAACATAAATAGTTAGCTAGTTTACTTACTTTTTCTTATTCTTATTAGAAAATAGTTGTACCAATTTAAACATAGATGGTTTGTTCCAATAATAATTATCAATATTTTTTCTTCACAAATCGTTTCATCAGGACAATCATTATTCCATCTAAATTTGTATAGTTTACACAGTAGTCGTTTCATGGCTATTAGATTATTAATCATTTCAGATTTTTCAAAATTACAACTAATATCAAAAGACGATGGAGCATGGTAAAAAAATCATTAAAATCGTGAACTGTGAAATCATAATAAGTCAATAACAGGTTTTCTCAAAAATTGCATAATCAATCGTGATTAAAGAAAGTGTATCGACCTTGACTATCACCGGCCATTATGCCGTTACATACCCTCATTCCGCTTGATTTGCAAAGTACCAAATGAATTTACAGTTTTATCTTCTGAGATACGCAAAGGCATAGAAACATATTCATCATGAATAAATAGATCTGATAAAACATATTAACCATGAACAACATTTTCACCGCGTGGGATTGACGCGTATGATCAAATTATAGTAAGGCACGGTCCATTTGATATTCAGGGGGGGGATTGTTTTTTTTTTTTTTCGAAAAACTTTAGATCTGAATTTAAAAAGAATAATAAATTTGCTTATGGTGTGACAGAAAGAAAATCTTGCACTTACAAGTATTCTGAATTTGAAGAAAAACCATAAAATTCGCTTAAAATTCCTCGCTTCGCTCGCCAAAATTTTCACTTTATATAATTTTTTTTGGCTCGCTTCGCTAGCAATACTTTTCTTCATTAATAACATGTTGATATTTAACAATATCAAACGTATACATGTGACTGAAAAAATGCTCAAATACATTATCAATATCATTTATTTCTATCAATAGATAGTACGTGTATCACCATAAAGTCTTAAATTTATAAACAATTTTGGAAGGAGAATTTAATTAAGTTTTTCACTAGTTTACATTTCTAGATTTTAAAATTTGTCTAGAAGACCCTACCATCAGACCCTCTACATTTTCTTTACTGAAAATTATATCATATAGACATATTGTAAAAATTCTTTATCTCTCTCAGTTTTGAAGTGAATTATATACAAGTTTACATTAAAATTTAGTAGTGTTTAGAGCAATTTAAGTGAAAACAAAGAACATCTATTGAAAAAACACAAACATTCTAAGACTTAATATACTTGCTCTAACTTTGCAAAAAATATATATTTATATATATTTTGCCCCGGTCCGAGGCAAAAAAAAAATCTTGCTCCGACAAAAAACCCAAGACCCCCCCCCGAATATCAAATTGGCGTACATGCCTTAACATTATTTTCTTGGGGTATATACGCAAAACAAATGTATTTATCTGAATGTGATAGACCAGATATTTTCAACCAGGTAAGTGAGTCACCAACTCATTTCTGAAGAGAAATAACTCGTGCAATATCTTTACGATACAATACTAGAAGTCTCTGACGAGACTGAAGCTCTCCTGGTTGTTTCGTAAAACACAAATAAATGACACAATTACTTTCTAATATTAAAAATTCATTTTCTAATATTAGGAATTTATTTTCTTATATTAGAAATTCATTTTTTGATATTAGAAATTTATTTTCTAATATCTAAAAATTTATTTTCTAATATTAGAAATTCATTTTCTAATATTAGAAATTCCATTTTTAATATTAGAAATTATCGACTATTTTCTAATATCAAGAATTCATTTTCTAATATTTGAAAATAATTTCTAATATTTGAAAATCATTTTGTAATATTAAAGAATAATTTTCAAAAATTAGAAAATGAATATCTAATATAAGAAAATGAATTTCTAATATTAGAAAATGAATTTCTTATATTAGAGAATAAACTGAATTTCTTATATTAGAAAATGAATTTCAAATCCTAGAAAATGAATTTCAAATATTAGAAAATGAATTTCTAATATTAGAAAATGAATTTCAACTATTAGAAAATGAATTTCTCATATAAGAAAATGTTTTTTCAAATATTAGATATTGCCTACGATTTTCTAATATTAGAAAATACTTATAAAATATTAAAAAATATTATAGATTATTAGAAAATCATTTTTAATATAAGAAAATCATTTTCTAATATTAGAAAATCATTTTCTAATATAAGAAAATCATTTCTAATATTAGAAAGTAAATTTCTAATGTAAGAAAATGAATTTCTAATATTAGATAATAAACTGAATTTCTTATTTTAGAAAATGAATTTCTAATAAAAGAAAATGAATTTCTAATATAAAAAAATGATTTTCTAATATTAGAAAATGATTTTCTCGTAGAAAAAATTACCTATGATTTCCTAATATTAGAAAGTCATTTTCTAATATTAGAAAATCATTTTCAAATATTAGAAAATCATTTTCAAATATTAGAAAATCATTTTCAAACATTAGAAAATAAATCTCTAATATTAGAAAATGAATTTCTAATTAAATATTAGAAAATAAACTGAATTTCCAATATAAGAAAATGAATTCCAAATATTAGAAAATGAATTTCAAATATTAGAAAATGAATTTCTAATATTAGGAAATACCTATTTTTGTCCGCTTTGGCTTGCCATATAAGTCTGAACATAATGCAATAATCTGTAATAATAATTTCTAAGTAATTGTGTTCAGAAGATTACATAGAGCTGTATACTAGAACATGGCCACTTACATTTTCCAAGAACCTGGAGGTCAGGGGCTAAAACTAATTATCAAGTGGATAATCAAACCACATACCCTTTATATATGTATTAGGCAAAAAGAAGTTATACTCTATCAACTATGCACTCTGAGAATTGGTTTTCACAAGAATGCATAATATACACAATATATAAAGGAGAAAATGACCACACATTTTCTAAGACCCTGGGGTCAGGGGCTCTAACAAAATACCTTATGCTCAACTCAATCATAGACATATAATAAAGCAAAAACAATTAACTTTGTATTATTTATACTTCCTGAGAAATGGTGACCACATGGTGATTACATTGAGGTCCATAGAAGATAATGATCACACCTATTTCCTGAGACCCCAGGGGTCAGAGGCTCAGATGAAATATCAGGCCAACAGCTAGATCATAGACCTTTAATATTGCAAAAAGAATTAACTGTCTATCATTTATACTTTATGAGAAATGGTGATTACAAGATTACATAGAGTTATATAGGAGAAAAAACCACACCCATTTCCTAAGACTCCAGGGGTCAGGGGCTTAGATGAAATATCAGGAGCACAACTAGATCATAGACCATTAATATTGCAAAAAGAATTTAAAACTTTCTATCATTTATACTTTCTGAGAAATAATGACCACAAGATTGCATATAGTTATATAGGAGAAAATGACCACACCCATTTCCTAAGACCCCAGGGGTCAAGAGCTCAGATGAAATATCAGGTGCACACCTAGATCATAGACCTTTAATATTGCAAAAAGAATTAACTTTCTATCATTTATACTTTCTGAGAAATGGTGACAACAAGATTACATAGAGTTATATAGGAGAAAATGACCACACCCATTTTCTAAGACGCTGGGGGTCAGTGGCTCAAACAAAATATCAGGTGCACAACTAGACCATAGACCAATCATGTTGCAAAGAGAATTAACTTTCCATCACCAACAGTTTCAGAGGACTGGAAACCACAAGAAATGTTTAACGGACGCAGGACGCCGGACACATGGCGATCGCATAAGCTCGACTGGTCATAGACCAGTAGAGCTAAAAATCAACCCTTCCCCTGAACCATGTGATCGGGGGAAACTTAAATGTTCAAAATCACAAAATAATTGCAAATCAAGACGAGTATTAGATTTTACCCAACATTTTGATAGAAATATGAGGTCATGATCAATAAATAATTATGATTAATGAAATCACTGTCACTGATCTTTTGCTCTAGGTTTCTGTTCACTTACTGATAGTGTCATAAATGCAAGCAG
The DNA here is from genome assembly GCA_028142955.1 of Pinctada fucata. Taxonomy (NCBI): domain Eukaryota; kingdom Metazoa; phylum Mollusca; class Bivalvia; order Pterioida; family Pteriidae; genus Pinctada; species Pinctada fucata. Next base: position 41,414,437 of record AP027111.1, on the reverse strand, counting down.
AAATATTTATTTATCTCATTACTATTGTCATAATCCAAATATAATAAAATTTGATAGTTTGTTTAACTCTGATCATAGAAATATAATTCTTCATTTCTCAAAGTTTATACAGAAATTTATAGACCGAGTCAGCTCTCCGGATAAAATATTCACAGCATGTGTACAGTGACATTGTAATTGTACTTAAAGGTACAAATAGTCGAACAGGGATGAAACTGTCAATAATGAAGTTTTACCGTAAATAGCTTTTAAGTACTACCATTTGAACATCTATATATTACTTGCAAAAAACATTTCTCATATTTTTGTTTTATAGACGTTTTTACTCTCTAGTACACACAATTTCAATAAACGTCGGAAATTGTTATTTGCATTTTCAGTATGTAGAAATATGTCACGTTTACTAAGGTCAAAGTGAACACGCTACCACGATCAGCCATTCGCTTGAATGAACTTCACATCGATTACTACGAAACATGTAGTAAACCACGTATACACTAATACAGTCTTTTTGAAATTCTCAAAAAAACTAACTTACTAATACTTCATTAATTGCAAATACAAGGTTGATATCATGTATAGATATCATATTTCATTCAAATATTAACAATTTTTAACGTGGTTAATCGAACACTTTCAAATGACTAACAGCGTGTAATAGAGTATGATGCATAAGTGTATGACGGCTTGAATGGTAGGCAGGTGTACAAAAATGTAGTCTGCTATACACATGTGCGTTTGTTTACCAAATCCTGAATTATTTATTTAGTTATGATTTTATGATCGGTTTTTTATTAATATTTGATTTAGACTGTGAGTATATATATTATATATACAATATCAAAATTACTGTGGATATACATACATGTCAAACTTATATATATACTTCTCATAGTTAAAAATAAACGAGAAATATACATGTACATATAAACTGTAGATCCCTTTAGCTAATTTCCCTCAGACTTGTCAGAGTGGTCTCTATAACTTTCCAATACAAAGCCAATACTATTCGCTTCTCTTTTCAGATTTTGATAACACCGATTGTCGATTCAATTTCATCCCACTTGTTTTCCATCCGCCATGTTGTTTTCATTTGATACAGTACTAGCCTTATGCAAATCAGTGCTTACACGCGTTTGCAATCGGTCTTCTACGGAGAAAAGTAGGTTATATTAGGGTACCAATTCTATAAGCAATCATTGATCGTAGCTCGGTAATGAGGGCATATGTGACTATTGTTACAAGCCAGTTTCTCATTTCTAAGCATGGTAGACTCGTTTGTATTAAAATTTTGACGAAAATGGTTGATTCATGGTTTGATCTTGACGAGACCTAGGGTAACTTTAATATATTTTATTGTAACATTCTCTACACTCTTTGTGTATGAAAAATAAACCATTGTAATGTCACTTTGGCGCTTGGTCGACCCACTTTTTAATTGAAGGTGTTAATCACTAGTTTTGTTAATCATTAAAAAAGGTAATCAAGAAAGTGTAATTGCCTGTTAGAAGAGCAGACATGGGGTTATTTTTGAAATCATGCTACATTATACAATTATTGACTTTTGATGAGGTCTACTCGTGACTATACAGACATGGTCAGGTATTGGTTGACCGAGGCCGAAGGCCGAGGTTAACCAAGCCTGACCAGGACTTTACAGTCACGAGTAGACCGAAATCAAAAGTCAATAACTGCCTTATTAAATTATCAGGATTTTATTAACATTTGCATTGTAATGATAGGCGAAGTCAAAGATCTAACACTACAAAAATCAACGCACGCGCTGGTACCGAACGCGCTAATCTCGAATAGACCGCTTTGGAGAGTTAGCGGTCAACTCACTCTGAGGTACACTCTATGAAACAGCGTCTCCACCAATCAGAAATAAGCAAAATCGGCAATAATTCCTGATCATTTAATAAAGGTTGCTATATGTCGGACCACGGGGCGAAAAATATTTAAAAATTGATCTAACTTTTCTCTTTAAATTTGCCAAAATATTTTTTGTCCTTAGAATACTTACTTCTGTACTGAAGTTGAGATTGAGTAAATAATAAAATTTAAAGATAACTCCAATCACGTTGCATCATCATTTTTTTCTCCAAATTTTCATATTAATTCCCAAAGGAATTGTAGACTTATTTTCCAGTTTTCAGTTTTATATTATTTCTGCTTTATTTAATGGATTTTGCCCTTGAACATAACTTTCGCATCGGTTTTTAGCTCACCTGAGAAAAGTTTTCATAGCGTACCTTCCGTCGTCAGTCCGTCGTTCGTCCGTCCGGCGTAAACTTATTAGATTTTCGACATCTCCTCTACAACCACAGCACACAATTTCACGAAACTTTACAGGAAGCAAGCAGTCAAGGTCTTCTACCAAGTTTGTGTTTTTCGTGCCGATCTGTCAACAAATATGGCCGCTGAGGGTTCTGATTGGCTGACACATTTTCGACATCACCTCTACCTGCACAGAATTTCACGAAGCCTTACAGGAAGCAAGTACATAGGATCTTCTAGCAAGTTTATGTTTTTCGTGCCGATCGGTCAACAAATATGGCCGCCAAGGGCTTTGATTGGCTGAAGCATTTCGACATCTCCTCTATTACGCTTCACAGAATTTCACGAAACCTTACAGGAAAAAAGAACCCAAGGTCCTCTACCAAATTTGTGATTTTCGTGCAGATCGGTCAACAAATATGGCTGCCGAGGGCTGTGATTGGCTGACGCATATTCGACATCTCCATTTCAACCGCTGCACAGAATTCCACAAAAATTTACAGGAACCAAATACTCAATGTCCTCTACCAAGTTTGTGTCAACACATGTGGCAACCGAGGCTTCTGATTGGCTGTCGCATTTTTAACAACTCCTTCGAACCGTTGCACAGTTTTTTTTTTCGTGCCGATCGGTCAACAAATATGGCCGCCAAGGGCTCTGATTGGATGACCAATTTTCGACATCTCCTCTTCAACCACAGCACAGATTTTCATGAAACCTTACAGGAAGCAAGTAATAAAGGTCCTGTACCATGCTTTTGTTTTTTTGTGCTGATCGGTCAACAAATATGGCTGTCAAGGGTTTGATTGGCTGACACATTTGTGACGCCCTCTCTGCAACTGCTCCATTGAATTTCACAAAGTCTTACAGGAAGCATGTTTTCAAGGTCCTCTACCAAGTTTATGGGGATTGTTTTGCCGATCGGTCAACAAATATGGCCATTGAGGGCTCTTATTGGCTGACACATTTTCGACTTCTATACTTCAACCGCTGCACAGAATTTCAGGAAACCTTACAGGAAGCAAATATCAAGGTCCTCCACTATTATTTTATTTTCTGCAACTCAGGTGAGCGATGTGGCCTCCTTGAGCTTCTTGCTTTTTTTTATGATACATTGCTTTTTAAAGAGGAATCTTTAATATTTAATTTGGGATGATTTATAGCCACGTACCTTGAGTGTCAATTAAATTCGAAAACTAGAGGTTTGTTGGTTACTTAGTCACCCTACTAGTAGAAGGTATAGAGAAATATCATTGTGATTCCATTTTTTGCAATATCTTAACAGAGTTTTATCATTTGAAGGGTTATAATACAACGACCCCTTTCCATCACCTTGTTTTTCGTGGAATCTTGAGGAGACCCTATTGACTCATAAACCCGTGGGTCGTTACTCGATGCTATCGATTTTCAATCTTACATCGGCGTTTTTGTGTCGCCTGCGAAGCATAGGGATCACTTTGTCCGTTGTCCGTTGTCCGTCTGTCCGTCAGTCAGTCAGTCCGTCCGTCTGTCTGTCTGTCATATTTTGGGTGTCACACCCCATAACTTTTCATTGATGACTGATAGGGCTTTGATATTTCACATGTGTATTCCTTGTGATGAGACCATTTTACACATACCATAAATGTTGACCTAGTGACCTTGACCTAGATATTTGACCTACTTTTCCAAAAAATTAAGGTAGGGTATATCTTTGGATTGGTAAGTGATAGGGATTTTATATTTCACATGTGTATTCCTTGTCATGAGACCTTTCTACACATACCATACTTTTTTTACCTAGTGACCTTGACCTATCTATTTGACCTACATTTCAAAATAATTAAGAGTGGCTATATCATTTGCTTGATAAGTGATATGGCTTTAATATTTCAAACATGTATTTCTTATGAGGAGTCCTTTCTTTTATTCCCAAAAAAATTGTACCTAATGACCTTCACCTAAATGATTGACCTTATCTTTTAACTGGTAAGTAAGAAGTTTAACATTTCATGTGTGAGTTCATTTGACAAGACTTTCCCACTGATACATTTACAAATATTAAACCAAGTGACCTTGACCTACATATTTGATGAACTTTTTAAAAATAGGCTGCTTCGCAAGCGACACAAGCATTCCTTGGAATGCTATTTTTATACTCCATGGACCTTATTAGTCATAGGGGTATGATACATTTACTTCCTTGTAAGGATTGTGATATGTGTTTTAAACATGTGTAAAGTTTATCCTGATGTAAAAATTCATTGAGTTATTCAGTTGACATGTCTTACTATATCATTTTTACTGTATTAACAGTACATGTACATGTTCATTTAAGGTGTGAATTAAGAGGTAGCAATTAATAAAATGAGACATTTATTAGCTGTTGTAGTTGCTAGTCTTATAGGTAAGTACATTTGTAAACAATACACTTAAGCAAGATAAAAGAGATAAATTTGAAATAATTGAGTACGAGTATCTGAGTATCTCTCTCACGTATTAAATTTCTTATACGTATGTACATCTGTGAGCTGACTCTCTTGTTGGGAAGAGTCCGGTAAAGCAGAGGAAATTCTATTTTTCAATTTTGCGTAGGGTACATGCGAGCCTGTAAATAATTATGTTTGATGTTCTGATCGGACAATAATTACAAAGTTGGTATATTTAGAATAGAAACATTCTTGCTTTACAGTTATACAGAGAAAGTTCCTGAAAACTCATTCATCGATATCTAAAAGCTGTAGAAATTATGCTATTTTAGGGGCAAAAATAATTGTTCTATTTAGTGCAGAATTTAGGGTGACCTTAAACTACACTTCCTGTCTTCTGGTTCTAATGATAAATCTGACATATTTTTGACACGCTAGCATTGACGGTTAATTTCATGTATAGATTGTAAGCATTGAAAATGTATATGTGAAATGCGACAACACTTCGTTAACATTGCGGCCTATGGGAAAATAGACGAAAATGAATAATCATTACTTGACTCTCCCCTTGTTATACGGTTTTTATAATTCCATGGTGATGCTCTATAACATAACATAGCGTAATCTGTACTCCTGTATCAAGACTAATTGATGAGTTATCGATCGCATATTGATGCAAATATAAAAATATAATTATTGTAGAAATTACATTTCAACATGTTCAAAATGCTTATATAATTAAATACGCTTTATACGCTATATATAAATGCTACATGACAGTAAATTGTTCACCTAGGTCCAAGGTGATTCTGTGCTGATTAGATTTTCAGTATCTGGAACTAAATTTGGAAAACTGTTTTCCAAAAATTCTTATAAATATATATTGTTTTCTTTTGTTATTTTGATAAGCCTTTTTCACGTAACTGCGTGACTAGCACTTTGTGGACGGCAAGTACCAACTCACATTACGTCACAATTAAAAAGTGATTGTCCTTTACGTCATATTGCGGGAAAAGTACTCGTTTTGCCGTCCAAAACAACTGGACCGCAGTTATGTGAAAAGGGCCTATAGTCTTAAACCCATAATCACTATATGATCGTTCGATTAAACTTTCCCTCTATGTCCCATGGTTTTCTTCTAAAAATCACAAATGCAGTCAAGCAAACCTCAAATTAAAACAATTTTTTTTTCAATTTGTGATCTGACATATCCATTAATACTAGGAAGATAAGGAAAGGAATCTTAAGATGAGGGACTTTTAAAAACATTAAAAGTAAATAACAAAATTGCTATATAAAGTTAGCAGATGTATATTGTCTTACTCAAGCTCCTCCTATATATTTGGTGAGAGTCTGCAAATTTTATTTTTTCAAAGAATCAAACCCCGATCTTATGAGAACGTCGTTTGTTTTGGCATATCTTCATTCAAATGATAATTATACAAATAAATTGTAAATCGATGAAAATTAGAATAATTTGAATTTCTTTTTATTTAAGGAATTGTAAAACCACAGAATCAACTGAACATAGCTGTTACAAGTCCTATAAGACTAGGACAGGATGACCTTAGGATAACTTGTTCTGCCAGTGGAACAATTTTTACCAGCATCACTTCCTTCTCTATGTTTAGAAATGATAGTTCTCCAACATTGAAACCACTCGTGACTAGAATGTACAATGTAATAACTCAAACAATTACAACAAATTGGCCCAATGATAATCAAAATGCACAAGGAAGAGCTGTCTTGTCTGGGAATCCTCTGCCATTTCCAAATGCTTCTTTCGTCTTGACCATACCCAGAGCTGAAGTTATCTGTCCTGGTGACGATGGAGGATACCAATGCCTATTTTCTGCTACTGTTAGTCCTGGAAGTTCGGCACCTGATCCTTTTAGTACTCAAGAATTTATTGAAATCGAAAGTAAGTATTCTTTGGGATAGAAAGTCAGTAAAAATATTTTCGAATGATTATTTCAATAAAGTGCTGTTCTGCGAGGCTGACAGTTCAGGTGATTTCTGAATTATCTTGACAGGTATATAATCCTTTTTCTCTAGAAAAATTGATCGAACGAAACTGGAGGACATTCCTCTCAGTTAGATAATATTTTTGAAATTAAAAGATGACACTTTCCATAGAAAGTGTCTAACCAAATATTTTTGATTTCATTTTGATAATTAAGTGGTCCATTCATGAATATGTCTATGGTTCAATTATATGTACATGTATAACTGAAATAACTGAAGATATGCAGTGTACCCCTCCCCCTCTTCCGTGAAAAAGATTGATTCCTTTCCAATTTAAAATGATTGCTGATTCCTTAAAAGCTTATACTTGTTGTAAATTATGATATAGTAAAATATAGTTACTGTAATAATTAAGATGCGAGGGCTGATTGATATGTTGTGAGCCTCGTACTGAAGGATTTGAATTTTATCAGACATTTTGCATTATTTTCCCTTTATAATCCCCTTCATCGTCTATACACTTTGGCCACCGGTGATTAAGGGCCTCAATACCACTTTTAAAGAACTCCTTATCTTGCCTGGTCAGAAAGCCATCCACTGCAAATATGACGTCATCATCAAAGATAGCTGCTTTCAGTTTTGGGAATAGAGCAAGACCAGGTTAATTAGGCGGATGTACAATCAAATTAAAGCCACAATCATGAATAGCAGCCATGGCAGTTAAATACTTGCTAACAGGAGCATTGTCCTGATGGATCAACCCACCTTTAACTAGTGAACTTTCTGCGGCGCTTAAGTTTTTTATTTTCCCGTAACTGTATCAGAAGTGAATGTGTGTTCCATTGGTTGTTTGTCCTTTTTATGCCTCCAGAATAACAGATTCGGGGGCATATATTTTTTGGTCTGACCGTCTGTTTGTCTGTCTGTCTGTTTGTTTGTTAGTCTGTTTGTCCAAAAAAACTTTTACATTGGGCATAACTTTTGATTGGAAGGTGATAGAGCTTTCATATTTCACATGTATATTACCTTTCAATTGATACCAAAATTTTTGACCTCGTGACTTTGACCTTGACCTTTGACCTACTTTTCAAAAACTTTAACATTGGGCATAACTTTTGAATGCTTAGTGATAGGACTTTCATATTTCACATGTGTATTCCTAGCGACAAGACCTTTCCATTGATACCAAAATTGTTTACCTTGACCTTTCACATACTTAACATAAATTGAAGTTTATACTAACAAAGATGCTACCGGGGGCATTCGTGTTTCAAAACACAGGCTTAATTGGAGATAATCTATCAGCAGAATACCTTCTGCATCTTAGAAAACCTCACAGCATATCAATCAGCCCTCTTATTTGGAACACTGTAAAGGTGTGTATCTTAATCATGAAGATACTTTATAATACTCTACTTATCATAAGTTTTAAATTCATCTACATGTTAATTATAGCAACACCGTCTCAAATGAATCCGATGTCGGTGCTTTCCAACAACGGTAACGGAAATGTACTCGTCACTAATTATGGATTTTCTATTCGCACTGTTCTTACTCTACAATGCACAGGTACAGTTGGTAATCCTATCCAGGTAAGGGTTTTATTTCTTTTACTTGCAAATATAGCCTAATTTAGTCTGGTACAATTATGCCACGAGAATTACATTGCTCTCCTTAAGTTCTTTCGGCATATCATAATATGTTGTTGTTTAATTAATTATTGATGTTGAAGTCGTTGTGCTATTGTTAAAAAGAGTTCCGTCTTATATCCGTTAGGAGCATAGTAGCTACGTAGTTCTAGGTGAACCCTACGTAGCGCTACGTGGCGTAAAAATCTATACTTCATTGTAACTGTTGCTTTTCATACAGTATAATCTGTGTAAACCGGCTTTCATTGGTTCCGATTGAATCGGCCGCTTTCGGCAAGATCCGGTGTACAGAAAATCGATATATTTGACCCAAATAAATTGAAATAATATACACAAGAATGCTCACTGCTATACCTTTACTGATGAATAGAATAATTGATCATCATATCAATACAAAATACAAACAGATTTAATCATATATAAACAGAAATCAAACAGATTTCATATCTTTGTCTACGTTTTGCGGAAAAATCTGTCAAGGATGAGTTTTTAATGATTTGCATTTAACAATTTCATTCTCTGTTAAAATGCGTAAAGTCTGCAAATAAGGTAACATCCGATCATTTTATGGACGAAACCATACACAAGTACTGTTACATAGATAAGATACGTAAGTGGACGTTGTAATTTTAAATCTCAGGCGCAGAACGAGGAAAAAAAGAATGTCAGGGAAAAATCAATACTGTATTGTATCATTGCATTAATTGTCGGTCAACAGAAGATTTTTGTGCTTCTAAATGGCCATGTACAGTAAGCTGTAATCATACTATACTTCTACTGGTGTAGATCTACGTTACAACGTAACTTTTAGATAGATTTAAAAACCAAAATGGGACACGAAGAATAATGCGCACCAGGACATAGTGAGTTGTAAATGTTATGGGCCATTTTTTTTATCAGAATGGGACTATGGCACAGGACGCGTGGCCTTCCCAATCACTGAAAGATGTTATTATGTCACTAACAGTAGTTGCTATGATGCCATACTTCTGTGACTTTTGGAACTAATCATAGATATTTTTTCTTCCAAGTTTAATTCATTTCTTTGTCTTTTATTAGATGGATATGCATTATCAACATTATTTCCTTTTCTCGGCGTAATCGCCATGATAAACCTGTACACTAAATAGATTTAAATTCTTTGTTATCAAAAATACGCTGCCGAAGGTATAATTACCGTTGACCAAATCACACCTGAGTAGATGAATATACAAGGCCGGTATACAGGTGATCAATTAACCCTAATTAGTGTGATCGGTACCCTAATTCTAATTCATTCTGTTTGTTTCACGCATTCTGATTGGTTCACAGGATTTCTACAAGCATGTATAACGACGATAAACATGCCGCAAACCGACTCACTTCACATACTGTAAAATGTATTCCTACGTAAATTTGCACGTTACAAGCTTTAGCGCACTTTTTACGTATGACGTCACGATTCCCTGTGCAATTTGTTCCAGTGACGTCATACTGTGACGTAAAACTACAAGTAATGAGCTTGTAAACGGCGTTCTCCACTTATAAACAACAGAGCAAGTAAGTTTATTCTTGATAACACCTTGATTTTTCGCCAATGTAATGAACACGAAACAGTTGTGTTTTATATTTTGCAGCGCAATAGTTTTGTTGGTCGTTGTTAGTCCTCCGTAGCAACGTCACCTCTAAAGCGATATGTGAGACCCTCTGAGGGGTATAAAGAGTTAAAATATGTCACATGAATTAGAATAGGGATAAACGTACTGTGTTTTGTGGTTCCGACAGGTATATGTTGGATATACTATTGGAAACATACGTGTAACTGCGTTTCCAACAGTATATCCAACATTTACCTGTCGGAACCACAAAACACAGTACGTTTATCCCCTAATTGACGGCCGGAGCACGGAATGGACAAGATACGGAATACATAAAAGATTTTACTATTAAACGTTACGGAGAATCGTTCGGGACCGTAAGAAAGAACCGATGTAGACAAGATTCCGGAATACAGAAGATCCGGTGATGTAGCATAGATCATCCCCCCGCATAGGCCATCCCCCCGGATTAACTGACCCAGTATAGGTCATCCCCCCGGATGAACTGACCCAGTATAGATCATCCCCCCCCGGATAAACCGGCCCAGTATAGAACATCCCCCACGGATAAATCGGCCTAGTACAGATTATCCCCCACGGATGAAACGTCCCAGCATAACTTATCCCCTCTAAACACAATACGCTTCATCCCCCCTCAAGATGGAAATCCGTTTTGCTTTGAATATTAGAATATACCAAGTTGATTTTTCTTTAGTTTAGGTTTTCTTTATTGTGTGTAGTTTTTTTTCCCTCTCGTTTACACTTCTATGGGTTTTTTTTCCTTTTTACATTAACGAAATATAAAAGTACCAGAATGCAAAGGAATCTGTTAATTTATTTTCAATAATTTGTGCAACATTTGATAATTCTTTAAAACGTCTTTTCTTTATAATTTAGCAAGTTTTATTTCTTATTTTTAAAAGTGGCTTAATATTCTTTGTGTATTTATTTATCAAACAAGTTAATAAAACATAGGAGGGGATCTGCTTGGCAATTTCGATTATCTTTGGCAATACATGTACATGTATTGCCAAAAATGATTTAGAATGTCTACAAATCAGGGATTACCCACGAAGAAGTGTTTTAGTCGGGGAGCTAGTGGGGACCCCCATGCACCCCCTTGAGTCACGGGTACAATAATGTTCCTTAGGGTCTACAAAATCGGTTCAGGATGTACTCAAAAATAAACTCATTTAGGCTATGTGTTTTTCGACCGTTTCCATGGCAACCCCCTGCTAAAGTCACGAAAGCACTATTGGTTAAGTAAAATAGCCATATCTTGGCCAAATGTTGAGCTTAAAGGCCGACGGGGGACTATATAAGGGGACAGGTAAATTTTCTGTCATTTCCTCACTGACCGCTATAGGGTTAATATCTCTCATTGGTATCTGATTGGTTCCTTTTAATCCTTTTACCCCTATCAATTTTTGATTGACAGCTTAAAACAGATGAGACTCGGGTATCTCATTAGCATAATAAAGGATTACCTGTCGGTTTGTCTTTGGTGTAACACGCCGCTCGCAGACGGCGATGTCTTCAAAGACGGTATGCCACGCCTATCAAGCTTATGTCACTCAGGTAAACCTATTAACAACCGGGTGGTTCCCAACGTCGGCCTTTAACATCTGTAACTGGTATCAATATAACGAGGAAAGGTTGTTCTATTAATCACGTGATCATATGCAAAATAACTATTTTGCATATTCATGAATATTCATGAATTGAAATAAAAATGTTTGAAATAAATATAAAAATCGACACTTTTCATTTAGTTTTTGCTCCTAAGCTCTATAGTTTTATCTATGATCGTTATTAGATTATATAATAAATACATACAAAGTCTTCTCTCTCCAATGACATTATATTTGGCTCAAAATTTTAGTTCAATGGCTTCTAAATTGATGTTTTTACAGAAAAATGGCTATTTTAAGTAAGATAAGCTGATTTTTGTATACTAATTATAAGATATTTACTACTTATAAAATCGAATATCTGAACCTGTTTTCTTGTGTATTTTCATGTTTTTCTCATGTTATAATTTTTACAAAACATGATATATGTAATTTTGGTAATTTGGGGGCAAAAAAACGTAATTTTCAGTGAAAAACAACAGATATCTGAATATTATCTATAAAAGGCAAACAGTTCCTGTAATCTATAAATGAAACGTATATACTGATGCAATTTCATGGTTCTAAGATCGGTTTTTGTGTTAGAAGTTAAAAGTGTTACTTTTTCTGCTTTTTTTAAAATTTCGGTTTTTCATACTAAATTTACAAATTTCTGAGAAATATTCTAAATATGATTTACAATTCAATTATACAGTATAATCAACCGATAATATAGCAAAGCCACTCAATAACATGGTCTTTCAACCTTTACCACTTAATAATTCAGTATCACCGTCCAATAACGTAGCAAAACCACTCAAAAACATACTAATTTGACCCTTTATAACATAAAAAACACATCTCAATACAGTGTAAACACCCAATGACATAGCAAAACCACTCAATAAAGACATTGTTTGACCCTTAACTATATGAAAATCACTAAATAATACAGCATAACCAACCAATAACATAAAAAAAACCACCCAATAACGTGATCGTTTGACCCTTTGTTATAAAAAAACCACTTACATTTGTAATAACACTGCATATCCACCTTATTACTTAGCATTACTACATAATAACGTGATGATTTGATCCTTTATTGTAACAAAACTACTCAATAACACAGAATTACTTCCACAAAACATAGCATTACTAATCCATAGCGTGACGATTTGACACTTTATTTTAACAAAACCGCCAAATAACTTAGCATAACTACTTAATAAGGTGGTCGTTTGACCCTTAATTATATCAAAACCACTCAATTACACAGCATGAGCACCCAATAACATAGCATTACCACTCAAAAACGTGATGGTTTGACACTTTATTGTTACAAAACCACTTAATAACACTGCATAATCACCCAATAACTTAGCATTACCACTCAATAACAATCTTTCCTCGTTCTCTCTATGGAATCAGGACTGTTTTAATGTGGATTTAAGCAATATAAAGGGTCAAACAGACATGCTAATAAGTGATTCGATACAATAAAGGGTAAAACCATCACGTTATTTGGTGGTTTTTTTTATGTTATTGGGTACTCATGCTTTGTTCTTGAGTGGTTTCATTATAAAATAGAGGCAAACGACCACGTTATTGAGAAGTTATTTGGTGGTTATGGTGTAATATTAAGTGGTTTTGTAATAATAAAGTGTCAAATCATCACATTATTGAGTAAGAATGCTAAGTTATTTGGTAGCTATACTATGTTATTGAGTGGTTTTGTTATAATAAAAGATCAAACAATCACGTTATTGAGTGGTAATGCTAAGTTATTGGGTAGCTATGCTGTGTTATTGAGCGGTTTTGCTAAGATAAGGATCAAATCATCACGTTATTTTGTGGTAATACTAAGTTATTGGGTAGCTATGCGGTGTTATTTTAAATTTTTCTTATAGCAAATGTTCAAACCATCACGTTATTGGTTGGTTATGTTGTATTGTTAAGTGATTTTGATATATTAAAGGGTCTAACAACCACTTTATTGAGGGGTTTTGCTATGTCATTGAGTGTTTACACTGTATAATTAAGTGGTTCCTATGTGATAAAGGAACGAAACGACTATGTTATTCAGTGGTTTTGCTATGTTATCAAGTGATTATACTGTATTATTAATTTGTGTATATATAATAAAGGGTTAAAAGACCATAATTTGAGTGGCTTTGCTATGTTATTGGTTGGTTATACTTTTTTTTATTGAGTTGCTCTGTTACGTTATTTGGTGGTAATACCGTGTTATTCACGATTCATTGAGTGTTTTTGCAATGTTATTCTGTGGTTATGGTATGAATTTCTATATTTCTTACTATTTTATTTTTCTAATTTGATACTCTCATGATATGTACAAATAAATTTAGTTTCATATCCTATATTACAACAAATATAAATTATATTTGAAATATTTCTCAGAAATCTGTAATTTTTAGTATAAAAAAACCGACATTTTTACCCAAAATAGCAGAAAAAAGTAGTATTTTTGCTTCTAATACAAGAATCGATCTTAGAACCATGAAATTACATCAGCATATACGTTTCATTTATAGATTACAGGAACTGTTTGCCTTTTATAGATAATATCCAGATATCTGTTGTTTTTCACTGAAAAATACGGTTTTTGCCCCAAAATTACCAAAATTATGTATATCATGTTTTGTAAACATTTATTACATGAGAAAAACATGAAAATACACTAGAAAACAGGTTCAGATATTCGATTTTATAAGTAGTAAATATCTTATAATTAGTATACAAAAATCAGCTTATCTTACTTAAAATAGCCATTTTTCTGTAAAAAACATCAATTTAGAAGCAATTGAACTAAAATATTGAGCCAAATGTTATGTCATTGGAGAGAGAAGACTTTGTATGTATTTATTATATAATCTAATAACGATCATAGATAAAACTATAGAGTTTAGGAGCCAAAACAAAATGATAAGTGTCAATTTTTATGTATTTTGCAAGCATTTTTATTTCAATTCTTGAATATTCATGAATATGCAAAATAGTTATTTTGCATATGATCACGTGATTAATAGAACAACCTTTCCTCGTTATATTGATACCAGTTACAGATGTTAAGCTCAACATTTGGCCAAGATATGGCTATTTTACTTAACCAATAGTGCTTTCGTGATCTTAGCAGGGGGTTGCCATGGAAACGGTCGAAAAACACATAGCCTAAATGAGTTTATTTTTGAGTACATCCTGAAAACCGATTCTGTAGACCAAAAGGAACATTATGGTACCCGTGAAAAAAAGTACTCAAGGGGGTGCATGGGGGTCCCCACTGGCTCCCCGACTATTTTTTTTTCAAAGAATATAAGATATTAGTATTTCCGATTAAATTTACACTGAAATTTTTTTTCATAAAGTTTTAATAATTTTTATATTTATATGAGGCGCCGTTTTCTTATTCATTCCTTATTTTTTTGATATCACAAATTTATTTTTTTATCAAAATCTGAATTTTTATATCCAAAAATAAAATTGTGATATTAAAAATTTCATTTTCTTATTTCAAAAATTTAATTTTCTTATTTCAAAAATTTCATTTTCTTATTTAAAAAATTTCAATTTCTTATTTCAAAAAATCCATTACTTGATATAAAAAAATCCATTACTTGATATAAAAAAAATCAAAGTTGTGACATCAAAAATTCAATAAGATTTTATGATATCAAGAATTACAATGTTTGATATCACAAAATTGATTTTTTTTATATGAAGTAATCGTATTTACAAAGTCGATTATTTTATATCACAAAATCGATTTTTATATGAAATAATCGATTATTTGTGATATCAAAGAATCAATGTATGTGCGCTGTTATACTATTTATTTCCTTTTTTATGTCAAGAAATAGAATTGGTGATATCACAAATTCGATTTATTGATATTACAAATTTAGTAATATTTTGTGTTATCATAAAATCAATTTTCTTAATATCACAAATTCGATTTTTTGATATCACAAAATGTAAATTGTGATATCGTAAATTCGAATTTGTGATATGAAAAAATCGATTTTGTGATACATTGTATCACAAAATTGTGTTATGGAAGACCGGATTTTTTTTATATCAGAAAATATGACGGAATTTTTTATATCAAAAATTGATTTTTAGATCAAAAATTTTATTTGTTGATATCCAAAAATGGGGAATAAATAACAAAACGACATCCCTTATATTTATTACCCTATTGAATGGTACATACAAGGCGCGGTGTGACTGTATCGAGTAATTATCAGAGTTCACTGACCCTTTTAGGTATTGAATGCTTCAAAGTGTATAAATTGACTTGTTTACTTGGGACATCTTGACATGCATAAAACAAAAGAAAAATGGGTAAATGGGAAATTCATACCCATATTCAACTGAACCACACTATATTTTATGATAATACTAAGACAGTTTACGGTTTGAAATTTCCGTTTAAGAATGGAAATCCGGAATTAGACAGGGGGAAGGTTGGACCCGGGCCGCTTTATCCCCCAGGGGGATGTTCTATGCTGAAACTCTACAGGGGGGATAAACCGTGCGGATAGAATATCCCCCTTAGAGGGCCAGTTCATCCGGGGGGATGATCTGTGCGGGGGATGATCTATGCTACAACACCGGTATTCACAAAATATACTGTAGTTTATTTCTGTGTCACAGTACAATACAAATGAAACATCACAATATCGAATAACACTATATTGAACTCGGGCCATAATTGACCTATGAGACTCAATACAATCATAACGTTAAGATTTCTTGGTTTATCAACTTAGAATAAAATCTGCTATTTAATTTGTACACTTTGTCAGATAAAAAACCATATTAAAACGGAGAAAATACAAGCTACATGTACTTAATATTTCAGTACTATTGAAATACTTGTACATCACCATATTTTCACATAATGTCAAATTTATGCAAAAAATCAGTTTTAGACACTGTCAAACATATTTCATCTGTTTAACTTGAATAAAAAATATGCAGGTTCTAAAAAAAATCTATATAATCCTGAAGCTTCAGTTATAAGTTTACCAAAGAAAAAGGACATTTTTATAAGTTAAAGAGAGTTTTGACCTCTAAACAATTTTAAAATTTACACATGTTCAATAGATACAGATAGCTACGAGCTTTCTTGATATCTATAATTATGCATATAGATAATTCACATTAGGCAATTAACGCATATACATGTATATCTTTGTTTGTCTCTTACGCTTCAGGAGCGTAGCAGTCACTTCAACAAAGCTTAACACACTGCTGACCGAGCACCTACGTATAGTAGCGCTACATGTACTTAGCGTAAAAATCTATGCTACATTATTACTTATTTGGTCAGTTCCTGACTGTACACGGAAAAATGTCGAGGCGAAGCCGAGCCTTCCATAGATTGTACCAACCCGACATTTTTCCGTGTACAGTCAGGAACTGACCAAACAAGTGTTTTATTTCGTCGAGGACCTTTTCTTTCTTCTGCAGTGTTCTCGGCAAAACGTTTCGCCATCTTGCCGTTTGTTTACTTGCATAGAGTTATCTGCTGTTTCTAACTGGGTCACTTTGCAAAATATCAATTTCCCTCCGCTGTAGAGAGCACCCCTAGAACACCAGAGCTACCGTAGACCAGACCAAGCGCAGTCACGATAAAAAAAATAATGCAGTGTTCTCTTTTTTCAATATGAGTCGTCATAGCAACAACTCTGTATCCGCCATCTTGGTTTTCTAACTTTTTATTCTAAAACAGGAAGTCGTACATGAAATTTTACTGACCGTACATAGCCTCATGTACGGTCACCATGTGACCGGTCTTATCCAATCGTTGTCCTGGATTTTTGTCCGAGGCGAAATAAGATGAATTTGTAACTCTCGCTACGTGCCATGTCGTCTGCTATTGCAACGAGGTTCATAAATGTATTACTCCTAAATGTTTGATACAATTTTCATTAGAATATCTTTATTTTATATAAGTTTGTAACTTTGAATATATTTACTCGAACAATTTACGGTCTTCCTGTACTTAAAATTTATTAGCAACAAGGATTTAAGATAGAAGTTAGCTTAGCATTCAGGTAGGGTTTAGCCTCTAAAAGTTAGCCACTCGTTGATCGACTACGCTCCCGAACGCACACCTGTTGTTTGAAACGGGTTTTTTTTATAATCGCTCTCCTTAGACCATACCAAATTGATTTAATGTTCTTTGGATTTCCCCCACCATGATTTTTTACAAAATTCAAAAAATGATATTTTTAAAATAATTTACTCGCCCGCACCACAAAATTTCTGGCTCAATTTTTTTAGAGTCGGATCTGGTTTCTGCAAATTTTAAAGCTTCTAGGAGACCGTGATTGTGCCGATTTAAAAGAAAATTATACTTCTTGTGTGTGAAAAATTTTGTTTGGAGCAATTTTGTGGTCCCATACATGACACTGAAAGTCAAGGAGGGAGGAAATGTTTGAATATATTTTCTTACTGCTATTTGCAAGACTTCCTTCTCACCAGATCCCTATGGGGATTCCTTTTTGAGTACAGAAAACATCGGAAAAGTACAGTATTCATGGGATAATTACAATAAGGTTATTTCACTCGCTCGCACCTTAAAAACTTCAATATTTACAAAGATAATAATAACTATATTTTCGCTTGTTCGCACCCTTATTTCACAAGAGAATCGGAAGACCATTCGATTAATTTGTATGACCTTATCACTAGATTTTCTTTTGTGACAAACATATTATCTATACACCTAAAAACATGTCAATACATATTATTTCAAATTACACTCTAAATATAGGAGAGTTTATGACTACTTTGCACTGATCCTCGAAGGATGCCGTAAATCTAACAATCGGCGTCATGTCATCTTAGATTCAGCCTGCCTTAGACAGATCGATTTTTCACTATGGCGTATCACGTGATACACAAATGATGTGTTCCACGGGAATCCCCTTTGATTAAATCAAGTAAATACTGTTTCAATCTCCTTAATTATATGATTTTACTCAGATGAAATGTAAAAAGAAACCTACATACGTATATTCATTTATCTGTGTTCAAAGGGGGTAATTGTTCACGAGGTTGAAAAAATCATACAAATGTTCGTTCACGATAGAAAATATAGATACGTTTAAGATCAATTCCGCGCATTTATAAATGTGCAATTTCAATCAAATGGTGAAACAGAAACTTTATTGTAGAGTACCACTGTTTTTAAAAGATTATCTAAACATGGAATTCAAGTTTGAAAGGTTATGTCCATGCTGATCTCTGACAGTAAACTGGACTTTTTTTTCCTCTTCAATCATTGCAATGAGCTTTGCTGTGTTTATTGCATATATGTTGTGCAAGAGATCCTTTCCTATCCTTAATAAGTTTGCCGCCTTTG
This sequence comes from Pinctada fucata, assembly GCA_028142955.1. Lineage (NCBI taxonomy): Eukaryota > Metazoa > Mollusca > Bivalvia > Pterioida > Pteriidae > Pinctada > Pinctada fucata. The sequence goes on along the minus strand of AP027111.1, from coordinate 41,395,558 downwards.
AAACACAATCACTCCTAAAGACCCGTTTACACTATCAAAGTTTTCTTGTACAAGAAAACTTGGTCAAAGTTTTTGACGCTAACTTTGATAGTGTAAACGATCCAAGAAAACTTTGATCAAAGTCCGTCAAAGAACTTGGATGGACTTTGACGGAATAGAACTCCATCCTATTTTTCTTGAAACTTTGACGGACTTTGACGGGAATCGACCAATCAGAATACAGATTCAAAATTATTTCAGACGTATTTAAAGTATCAAAGAAAGAAATATATGTAATTTAGGGCGTTAAAAGTACAGAATATAGCGACAAAGACAAGACGTTATGCAGTGAATTCCATCAACGTTTTTTTGTTTTAAAAATCCTTGAACTCGTGCTTAAAGGTTCCATATAAATCAATGAACAACTACAAACATAAAGTATTAATTTTCATGAAAAATTTTAACAGCATTTACAGGAACCATATCTGTTTTGGTGCAAATTTACCACGATTTCTTGTACAAGTCGTTCAAAGAACTTTGATAGTGTAAACAGACAACTTTTGTCCAAGAAAACTTTGACCAAGTTTTCTTTGACGGACTTTGACCAAGAAAACTTTGATAGTGTAAACGCGGCTTAAGGATCTATCATCCATAACGTACAGTTCTTAAGAGGGGCATTTCGAGAAAAAAAAAAGAATAACCCCCCAGAAAAAAAACCCAAAGAAGAACTGCTCCCTGAGAACAGACGTTGGAGACTTTGTTTTTTATTTCTAGTTCTTTATATTTCATTACTTTTTTTATATCTAACGTTAGACAGAAATGACTAACACATCAAATGAGAAGACAGCTACATGTATATAGATTGTGAATAGAAACAGTTCCACTGGTTAGGCATTTTAAAGACGTTGTTACCTCACCGTTTGTCACATATTTGTATTGTCACTATTGAAATTTATGACAGAAACTGAGTAAACACGATTTTGACTACTTTATGATACAAACATTTAAATGAAGTTGATAACCAGCTGGCCATGTTGTTACAGGTGACTTTTCAATTATCCAAGACAGACAACTCCGTGGTCTTCTTTAAAAAAGGATCTAAGTATAGAATCCCATCCAAGGTAGATTTTGTCAAATGCCATGAGGTGCTTACGGAAGCCTAAGATAATTATACGAAAAGATGGTGTAAATCAGAAGGAGTCGAACCGCATGCTCTGAATGACTGGAAAAACCTCATTTGAGATATAACTGATATTCGAATAGATAAGTTCCATAAAAAACCCTCATCTTTTTCAAAATCCACGTTCCAAATCAGAAAGATATTTCAATTCCAAACTAAGTAAATTACATGAAAAATATGTCTTTGCACCAGTTGATAAAGCTGCCAACAACACCATTATCATTTGAAAACGTTACTACATATCAACTTTGATTTCGGAACTTTCGACTATTAATACATATATCAAAAGCAATGAAAGTGATCTAACATTTTAAGCAAGCATAACAGTAAACTGTCTTCATTCAATATTTCTATTTCTAAATTGGATCTCCCAACACTATATTGCATACCGAAACTGCACAAGTCTCCTTACAAATTTCGATTTAATGCTAATTCTAGTAACTGCTCCACTACACTTTTGTCTAGAAATCTGACGTCAGCACTTACTGCTATTAAAGAAATCATAACTAGATATTGTGAAACGGTTCTAAACAGGAACGATGTAAATTTATTTTGGTCTATTTTAAAAGAATTCAGGGGATGTGATTGACTAAATGAAATCTGGAAATTTCCAAGCCAATACGATTTCTTCATACGACAGTCACTTCTCTAATATGTATACCACACTTCCTCATGACAAAATTAATGATCGATTATCTAATCTCATTAAATGGTGTTTTGATCGAGAGCGGAAAACTTACATTTGTTCATCTGAATCGAAGGGTTTCTTTTCCCAAACATCAAAATTGTAAACGGAAAGATTCATACAAGTGTACAAAATGTATATGACAAAAGTGGTGATTTTGGATTCAACATAGTAAATTTCCCCTGGCTTGACGGTGATGTTCCAAGATTACCGTCATACGGTATTTTCATATCACAGCTCATCCGGTACGCTAGAGCATGTACTGATATTTTGGATTTTCACAGAAGAAATTTACAAATTACCCAAAAACGTTTAGGTCAAGGTTTCCGCTTTCATAAAATAGTTAAGACTTTCTGGAAATTTTACAAAAATTACAGTCAACTTCTTTTAAATTTCGGATCTATACACGCAACAGAGTACATTACTTTGGGTTTTACACAACCTATCTTGTATGGTGATATGATAAACAAAATTAGAAGGATCAAAGGTAGGCAGCATAACCATCGAAAATGCGTCAGAATCATCAAACGCCTTACATACCGTGGATATGATCCTAATGTCGCCAGACTGACACTAGGCTTGGTACTTGAACAATCTACAGTCTTGTACAAGCGCATCCTTGAGACTTGTACTCTGACTGACTGTGACGACGGGACTCCCTGACAGGCCCTGTCCAAACCTCTTTAGAGAAGACAGGGCCCGACCGCCTGTCCTCTCTGAATGTCAGTCGGACTCCTCGGGCGATTGCATACATGAGCTCGCTACAGCCGGCAGAGCACGGACTGTATTACGCATGCCCTCTTTTCATATCCATTTACATATCCATCTGTGTTTCTAGGGCCTCTACGTTTCGCGGTCTTGTTTGTGTGAGATCATCTTACAGTGAGGAGGTTGTTTTACCCCACAATTGTACGTTCTTCGAGACCTCTGGGTAATTGGAGAAGTGAGAGGGTTGTGCGCATGTAATCCAGGATAACCACACCATTTGCTACTTGCATGACAAATGGCCGTCCAAAGTCGGCACCGGTTGCCCATTGGTCTCGTCGGTTTATGTGTAGTCTTTTGTCTTTGATGCTTACATGTCATGTGCCTCTTTTCCGTCTCGTGCTGTACATGTACTCGTCTTTTGTGTTTTTGCATCGGGTGTTTTTGGTGTTTTGCTGTTGATGCTGCAACGAGGTCTTGTTGGAGATCTCCTCCCTCCACTCAATAGATCTCGCTTTGCCGTAAATTTTGGTATATGTTATATGATAGTGAGTAAACCCAATCAAACTATTTTGACAAAACAAGTTTTAGATGGGCCATTTCCCATGCAAATTTTTCCGGTGACAGCGTGACGCTCTCCATAGGCTCAATGTTAAAGTCACCAACGTCATGCTAATATTAAATATTCTAAACGCCTTATCTAAATCCTATTTTGTCTGTATAATATGATTGCATAAACCCTCGACCATGTAACACATACCAAAATTTACGACTATGCGAGATCCATTCAATGATTTAGATTTTATTTCAATTGTTGCATGACAAAAATATCAAAATCTCATTTATCCAGTTTCCGAAGTGAGCCGCGCGGACAGTAATGATTTTGCCTTACCCTCTCGCCTTTGAGACTATATAACTGATGGGTAATTATTCGATGCTTCTTCAATTATCAATAACAGTGTACCATATGCGTACTTCAGCCAGTCATGTATCATCAGTGACGCTAAATGCCAAAAAGAGGAAACATCATATGTTAAACACAAAGTAAAACGAGACAAACGACATAAAAAGATGAAACACAAAACACTACACATAAACCAACGAGACCGATGAGCAGTCAGTGCCGACTTAGGACGGCCATCTACCAAGCAAGTAGAAATTGTGTGGTTATCCAGATTACGTGCGCATAATCCTCACACTTTTCCAGTTACCAAAAGGTATCGAAGAACATATCATTATAGTGTAGAATTGAATAAACACTAAAGAAGTACCTATCGGTTATTCAGTCTCAAAATTTCCATTGGAACTATCATCCTCACTGTAAGATAAACAAACAAACATGACAACGAAACGCACGGGCCCAAACATCACAGATTTATATGTAAATGGATATAAAAGGGGGCGTAGGAAATACAGTCCGTGCTCTGCCGGCTGTAGCGAGCTCTTGCATGTTATCACAGTAGAAGTCCGGCCGACATTCAGAGAAGACACGTGGTCGGGGCCCTGCCTTCTCTAAAGAGGTTTAGACAGGGCATGTCATAGAGTCCCGTCGTCACAGTCAGTCAAAGTGCTTGTCTTAAGAATGTACTGGTACAAGACTGTAGATTAGTCAAGTATCATGCCGAGTGTCCGTCTGGTGACATTAGGATCATATCCACGTATAAAAAAGTGTTTGGTGATTCTGATGCATTTTCGATAGTTATGCTGTCTACCTTTGATCCTTGACATTTTGTTTATTATGTCACCATAATAGGCAGGTTGTGAAATACCCAAAGTTATATACTCTTGTATAGGTCCGTATTCTAAAACTGACAGTAATTTTTTCAATATTTCCAGAAAGTCTTAACTAATTTGTGATAGCGGTTACTTGACCAAATAATTTCTTTGTAATTTGTAAATTTCTTCTATGAAGATCCGAAACATTTGTACATGATCTAGCCTGCCGAATGCGTTGTGATATGTAAACACCGTATGACGGTAGTCATAGTACATCTCCGTCAAGCCAGGAGAAATTCACCATGATGATTTTAAATAAAAAATAATCTTTTTTTGTCATACACACTTGTATGAATATTTCCGTTCATAATTTGATATTTAGGTCCAAAAATGGTGTTTCTGTGTTCGTAATGTTTGCCTTCTTGAGTGTCAGTTTGTGTATCATGGTATTGTCAATATTGAAATATATTGTGCTATGAAATATATTTCAACTCATTTACCGAAATACTAAGAAACTAGGCGAACGATGTTCTCGGGGACTAAACAATTAACCAGCAGATATACCAACCCAGTGGTTGTAAAAGTCAATATTTACTAGATAAATGTTCTATTTTTAATTTTTAGTGCACCATATCTATACTTCATCAGAGATGATCGATGTAAAATAAGAGAAATATTTACAAATGCGTGAAAAAGAAATTATTCATTTGATATTCCAGTATCCCCGTTGGTGTCACAAAAAGACCAGTGACTTTGAATGGCAATCACCTGATTCTGGAGTTTTCACAGATGCACCTGTTGCAGTAGGCTGTCAGAACTCCATAACGACGACGTATATTCACAACGTAACTACGAATGATAACGATCGTATGTTTCTTTGCGAAGCGGGGTCTAATCCTCAGTGTGGATTTGGAGTAATAAGCTCCAACATTACAATGTTTTTATGTAAGTCTTTGTTGTAGTAAGATTCTATTTAACCTGTTCTTATTTTCTCGTCTATTTATTAAATATTCCGCAAATAATACTCTAATTTCTAATTATTACGAAGTGTAACCTTATTATCCCCTCGCAGTATAGTTGCAGGGGGATACATGTACAATGTAAAGTATCACCGCCATCCGTATTTAATGTAATCCACTATACAAATCGAATTCTACGAACTCGTAATTATTGTGTTTGGCGAGTTTTCGGGTCGGTCGGGTTGCGTTTTTGAATTGTGGTGTGTATTTCGTTTTCAATTTTTTCAGGATGGCGCCGCTTGCAGTGATTTATTTCGTGGTTTTACATTACGACGAATATTTTTGCATGTGATTGTTCAAAATATTAAAAGATGAAAATGCAATCAATGGCAGTTAATTTGGTTTATTATGGTCCGAAATATGAAAATAACAATGTTCTCACTCTTGCACTCGCATTCACACATAAAATTAAATGCATGTTACTTTTATCTAGAATTAACCGATTAAAATCAACTGTGAACACCAGATTCGTGTCTATATTTAAAGACCCTGATGTTATCACAGAACTTACCTACCTCCAAGAACATTATGTCATCACACCAGCGGACAAAGCCTCAAATAATTACACATTTACTTGCAAAAAGTACTATTTCGACAGTCTTGTTAAAGAGTTGGGTTTAAATTCGACACCTGGAAATCCCACTTACACCCCAACGAACCTTTCTGCCTCTGAAATAATAGATAACCACAAATCAGCTCTTGCTTCCTTTGGCTTCGACACTACCAATTTAGATTAAGATTTACCATACTTATACTGCATACCTAAAATGCATAAGAATCCGTACAAACAACGTTTCATCGCTGGTTCCTCAAAATGTTCTACCAAATCTGTGTCGATCTTACTCACCAAAGTTTTATCTGAAATCAAATCTGGGCTACAAAAATATTGTTCGACAGTATATTCTCGCAGTGGTATCAACCAGATGTGGATTTTAAAGAATTCGAAGGAACTTTTAGAACATCTGAAATCCACTCATTTTAGTTGAGTCCATTCGATCAAAGCCTTTGATTTTTCGACACTTTACACTACAATGCCACATCCTAGATTGAAAGGAAGACTCGCAAAAATTATAAGTAATGCGTTTACAAGTAAGAACGGTAATCGCAAATACAAATTTATTGTTGTTAACTATGACAAAACCTACTTTGTAAAAGAAAAGTCAGATTCTGAAAATAAGTACACTGAAACAGACATTATTCAGATGTTAAACTTTCTGATCGACAACATTTTTGTGGTGTTTGGAGGAAAGGTCTTCCAGCAAATTGTCGGAATTCCAATGGGGACCAATTGTGCCCCACTCCTTGCCGACATTTTCCTTTACTCGTACGAAGCTGAATTCATTCAATCTTTGGTCTCTGAAGGGAAAAGATACTTAGCTTCTGACTTCAACTTCACTTACAGATACATAGACGATGTGTTGTCCATCAATAATCCAAAATTCGCGGATTACCTGAGCAGTATCTATCCTTCGGAGCTTGAAGTCAAAGAAACTACAGAGACAAATAATTCAGCATCCTATTTGGACATAATGTTGTCCTACGACACTGATGGTCACATGAACACCTCACTCTATGACAAACGTGACGACTTCAATTTCAGCATTACGAACTTTCCTTTTCTGAGTAGCAACATCCCTTCATCGCCTGCTTATGGCGTGTTCATATCTCAGTTGATACGCTATGCCAGAGCAAGCACCAAATATACGGATTTTGTTCTGAGAGCAAGGCGTCTTTCAGATAAACTCCTCAGTCAGGGATATGTTTGTGACCGACTAACATCGTCACTGAGGAAATTCTACGGTCGATATGGGGAACTCGTCATACACTATGATGTCCCGCTATCCAGAATGGTGGATGATATTCTGTCATAGACCATTTGAACCATCCAACCAAAGATTGTACTCTATATCTTCCAAAATGGAAGTAACCGGATGTGACAGTTCTACCGAATTGAAGCGACGGGTGTTGCATGCAAGCAGGAGATGCTGACTCTTCCTGGGCACCTGGTCTCACTCTCATATCGGGAGTTCGCTTCTTTTCATATGGTGAAGGTTTTTGTTTTTGTTTGCTTTGGTTCCTGTTTTTATCCTGATTTTGCATGCCTTCGGTTTCTGATTTTCTGAATTATCGATTTTGTACTGTAGACAGGGATATGGTCATTATCCATATTTGTCATTTTATGGTACTTGGAAAGTCTGCAGTACGTAAAAACAGTTAATTTACAGAGGTCGGAAATTCCGGAACAACTGCAAATCACGCGCGGTCAGCTCCGTGGCGGCCAACTTACTCTCGAGATCTCCCATTCTTTCACACGACTCACTTTCACTGAATGCGACGCATACAAGAACAAAGAAAGTTTCAATACAAAAATTACAAATAAAGTAGGAGAAGACATGCGGCATTATACAGAAAATGACATCAATGTAAGATTTGCTTGAGGATATCATTTAACAAAGAGTTAAAGCTAAATGTAGACCAAAAGATTACCCTTGACGAAAATTAAAGTGTCTGATAAAAGTTCGAATTGTCCCATTCCTATGAAAACTATGAATTAATGGAGTTTTAGAAATAAATGAAATACAAATCAGCGCCACCTTCCGTATTTGCGCGAAGGTTATGTTTTATTTTTTGCAAGGGTTTGCTGTCCCTTCAGATGTTAAACGTCTTCAAATTCAATAAATCATTTAAGAACAGCTAAATTTGCAGCATGGATCAGACATGGTTTTTGGGGTCCGGTTTAGGGTTTTGTGTTGGAATTTAATTCACTAATTGATTACATATTGATATGTCGAACGCATATTGATATATTCCAGCAATACCAATATAATTTACTTTCTAGGAAACCAAATTGTAGTACCCATAACCCCTTAGATATCAAATGTTAAACGTCTTCAAATTCATAAGCATCATTTATATTTGAATAAATATCAAACTATAATGATAATTTCTGAAAATTATATCTCGCTTACCATATTTACATCAAGGAAAACCCGAATAACCTCGATAAAACCACCTCACTAACACAAAATAAATCAACAGACATACGAATAGCGGATCAAGAAAAATGACAGAATAAGTGCATTAAAGTCAAATACAAAAGCCGAAACCAGATTCCAAAAATCACAATCGAAAGCCTTATGAATTTTGAGAAAAAATACAAAACAGAACTTCTGACGCGGAAAGAAGAATTGGACAAACAGAAGGAAACAATGACACAACCGCAGAGAAACACGAAGGACAACTTACATGTACATGTACCTAATAATCTCCAGTGCAAGTCCGGAAGTTACTGTAGGATGTATTGTAGGTGGCACTGTCCAAAATTCGAAAACAAACAAACTTAAGGATCCAAATCTAACTATCTTTGGTACACCATGTTTAGACCTCGATATCAAATTCGTACGCTCAGAAATTCATGCAAAGGTATTTAGCAAACATTATTTTTATGGCAACAGCAAAGTAAATAAGTCAGAGCCTGAGGGCGATGTTTCTCAAATTCCCTCCGACACTTTTTACATAACTCGACTTTTCATGTAATCTGGAGCAATGAACAATTTAATGAATTATTCTGCATTGCTTTCGAAATGTGTAACAGCTGTAGCATTTGAATCTACAACAAATCTTTTGAATGATATGAAGGCGGACATCGGACTTATTGAAATGCATACTAGGCACTTATTACATGTATATCGAAAAATTATTCTGAATTATGTACTGTGCTTTCAAAAACGTTCGTCATCCAGGCTCGCGGTTACGTTAGATGGCATTGATCATTCTTAAAAGTATTTACTAACCTTATCTCAAATAAATTTTCATGAAGACAAAAACAAAGCAAAACATATATGTTTACTGTGATGAAAGAGTCCGATGTTAATGTCATTACCAGCCAGATAACTCTGCTGCATAAAAACCGCTAATTTTGTCAGATTTGTCGTGTAATTCTAAACAGAAAGACACGCACGGATTATTCTTTTCCGTCACGGGGATTTTCGTTTGGTAAGAAGTCGAAATAGATTTCTTTCTTGATATTCGATAACAAATTTCTATTCATTCAATATTCTTTAATATACAAAATTAATGTAGCGAATGTGGAACATTTTACAATGAAGTAAATAGATGTATGTGTTACAATGAAGTAAATAGATGTATGTATTCAGTTCGAACAGCGTGAGGTTTTTTTTCGTAAAACAAGGTCATGCAGAGATGCCTTTGCTGTCCAATAGTATTTTCATTGAAATTTGATGTTTTCTTTTTGTTCTGTTAAGACAATTGTCAGTTTTATTCTTGTTTTCTGAAATCGCCTTTTCTGCGTTAAAAGATGACGGCGGGATCAGTTAAAAAAAGTTAAAATAGCCATTGCTGTATGTTTTTGTGGAGCTTATTCATTGTGACATCAAAAACAACGTGCAACACGAACTACTTTAGTAGTGCCATCCCAGGGAATTACATTGGTGGAATGTGCTTATATATTCATGACAAATATGGACAATATCCCTATTTACAACACAAAATCGATAATTCAGTAAATCATAAACCGAAGGCATACAAAATCAGGATAAAACAGGAACCAAAGCAAACAAAGAAAAACCTCCATCACATGAAAAGAAGCGAACCCCCGATATGGGAGTGAGATCATGTGTCCAGGGGAAGTCAGCAACTCCTGCTTGCATGCAATTCGGTAGAATTGTCGCATCTGGTTACTTTCATTTTAAAAAGCACAACCCCTGGCCGGATGGCACAAATGGCCCACGACAGAACATCATCCACCACCACGGAGAGCGGGACACCACAGTGCACGACGAGCCCCTACACCAACCGCAGAACCTCCCCAGCGACAACTTTGGGTCTGTCGATGCTCAATTTGGTGTTCTATTGTGAGTGGTGAGATTATCGTCAGGATCTTCTATAACTCATTTAGTCGGCCACAAACGCGTTCCCGAGCGAGAAGCCCATCCGAAAGACGCCAAGCTCTCACAACAAAATCTGCTCTGGCATAGCGTACCAACTGAGACATAAAAACGCCATATACAGGCTATGATGGGACGTCACCAAGAAAAGGAAAGTTCGTGATGCTGAAATTGAAGTCATCACGCCTGTCACAGAGCGAGGCGCTCATTCGATCACCAGTACCGCAGGACAACAACATGTCCAAACGGAACACCGACTCACCTGTCCCCGCAGCCTCCGTGATAGTCGGGGAGCCAGTGGGGACCCCCATGCACCCCCTTGAGTACTTTTTTTCACGGGTACCATAATGTTCCTTAGGGTCTACAGAATCGGTTTTCAGGATGTACTCAAAAATAAACTCATTTAGGCTATGTGTTTTTTGACCGTTTCCATGGCAACCCCCTGCTAAAGTCACGAAAGCCTTATTGGTTAAGTAAAATAGCCATATCTTGGCCAAATGTTGAGCTAAACATCTGTAACTGGTATCAATATAACGAGGAAAGGTTGTTCTATTAATCACGTGATCATATGTAAAATAACTATTTTGCATATTCATGAATATTCATGAATTGAATTTAAATGGCTTGCAAAATACATAAAAATTGACAATTTTCATTTAGTTTTTGCTCCTAAGCTCTATAGTTTTATCTATGATCGTTATTAGATTATATAAGAAATACCTACAAAGTCTTCTTCCTGGAATGACATAATATTTGGCTCAATATTTTAGTTCAATGGCTTCTAAATTGATGTTTTTTACAGAAAAATGGTTATTTTAAGTAAGATAAGCTGATTTTTGTATACTAATTATAAGATATTTACTACTTATAAAATCGAATATCTGAACCTGTTTTCTAATGTATTTTCATGTTTTTCTCATCATGTAATAAATGTTTACAAAACATGATATACGTAATTTTGGTAATTTTGGGGCAAAAACCGTATTTTTCAGTAAAAAACAACAGATATCTGGATATGATCTATAAAAGGTACAGTTCCTGTAATCTATTAATGAAACGTATATGCTGATGTAATTTTATGGTTCTAAGATCGATGTTTGTATTAGAAGCAAAAATACTACTTTTTTCTGCTATTTTGGGTAAAAATGTCGATTTTTTTTATACTAAAATTACAGATTTCTGAGAAATATTTCAAATATAATTTATATTTGTTGTAATATAGGATATGAAACTGAATTTATTTGTACACATCATAAGAGTATCAAATTAGAAAAATAAAAAAAAGTAAGAAATATAGAAATTCATACCATAACCACAGAATAACATTGCAAAAACACTCAGTGAATCGTGAATAACACGGTATGACCACCCAATAACGTAACAGAGCAACTCAATAAAAAGGATAAGCAACCAATAACATTGCAAAGCCACTCAAATTATGGTCTTTTAACCCTTCATTATATATACACAAATTAATAATACAGTATAATCACTTGATAACGTAGCAAAACCACTGAATAACATAGTCGTTTGATCCTAAATTACATAGGAACCACTTAATTATACAGTGTAAACACTCAATGACATAGCAAAACCCCTCAATAAAGTGGTTGTTAGACCCTTTACAATATCAAAATCACTTAATAATACAGCACAACCAACCAATAACGTGATGGTTTGAACTTTTGCTATAACAAAAATTTAAAATAACACCACATAGCTACCCAATAACTTAGCATTACCACAAAATAACGTGATGATTTGATCCTTATCTTAGCAAAACCGCTCAATAACACAGCATAGCAACCCAATAAAATAGCATTACCACTCAATAACGTGATTGTTTGATAATTTATTATAACAAAACCATTCAATAACATAGTATAGCCACCAAATAACTTAGCATTCCCACTCAATAACGTGATGATTTGACACTTTATTATTACAAAACTACTTAATATCACACCATAACCACCAAATAACTTCTCAATAACGTGGTCGTTTGCCTCTTTTTTATAATGAAACCACTCAAGAACAAAGCATGAGTACCCAATAATATTACAAAACCACCAAATAACGTGATGGTTTAACCCTTTATTGTATCAAATCACTGATTAGCATGTCTGTTTGACCCTTTATATTGCTAAAATCCACATTAAAACAGTCCTGGTTCCATAGAGAGAACGAGGAAAGATTGTTATTGAGTGGTAATGCTATGCTATTGGATGATTATGCAGTGTTATAAAGTGGTTTTGTTACAATAAAGTGTCAAACCATCACGTTTTTGAGTGATGGTGCTGTGCTAATGCTGTGTAATTGAGTGGTTTTGATATAATTAAGGTTCAAACGACTACCTTATTAAGTAGTTATGCTAAGTTATTAGGCGGTTTTGTTATAATAAAGTGTCAAATCGTCACGCTATGGATTAGTAATGCTATGTTTTGGGATGGTTATTCTGTGTTATTGAGCGGTTTTGTTATAATGAAGGATCAAATCATCACGTTATTATGTAGTAATGCTAAGTAATAAGGTCGATATGCTGTGTTATTACAAATGTAAGTGGTTTTGTTATAACAAAGGGTCAAACCATCACGTTATTGGGTGTTTTTTATGTTATTGGTTGGTTATGCTGTATTATTTAGTGATTTTCATATAGTTAAGTGTCAAACAGTGTCTTTATTGAGTGATTTTGCTTTGTCATATGGGTGTTTACACTGTATTGAGATGTGTTTTTATGTTATAAAGGGTCAAATTACTTACTTGTTATAGAGTGATTTTGCTATGTTATTGTGCGGTTATACTGAATTATTAAGTGGTAAGGGTTGAAAGACCATGTTATTGAGTGGCTTTGCTTATTATTGATTATACTGTATTATTGAATTGTAAATTATATTTAGAATATTTCTCAGAAATTTGTAAATAGTATGAAAAACCGACATTTTAACCAAAAATAGCAGAAAAAGTAACATCTTTTACAACTTACACAAAAACTGATCTTAGAACCATGAAATTACATCAGTGCATACGTATCATTTATAGATTACAGGAACTGTTTGCCTTTTATAGATAATATCCAGATATCTGTTGTTTTTTTACTGAAAAATACGGTTTCTGCCCCAAAATTACCAAAAATACATATATATCATGTTTTGTAAACATTTATTACATGAAAAAATACATGAAAATACACCAGAAAACAGGTTCAGATAATCGATTTTATAAGTAGTAAATATCTTTTAATAAGTATACAAAAATCAGCTTATCTTACTTAAAATAGCCATTTTCTGTAAAAACATCAATTTAGAAGTCATTGAACTAAAATATTAAGCCAAATATCACGTCATTGGAGAGAGAAGACTTTTTATGTATTTACTTTATAATCTAATAACGATCATAGATAAAACTATAGAGTTTAGGAGCAAAAACTAAATAAAGTGTCGATTTTTATATATTTTTCAAGCATTTGTATTTCAATTCATGAATATTCATGAATATGCAAATTAATTATTTTGCATATGATCACGTGATTAATAGAACAACATTTTCTCGTTATATTGATACCAGTTACAGATGTTTAGCTCAACATTTGGCCAAGATATGGCTATTTTACTTAACCAATAGTGCTTTCATGACTTTAGCAGGGGGTTGCCATGGAAACGGTCGAAAAACACATAGCCTAAATGAGTTTATTTTTGAGTACAAATTCATGATAAACCGCCATCGTGTAAGATTCAAGAATATAGATATAGAGATATTTTTTTTTCAATTTCAAAACATACCTTTTTTCCTCTCTCACAAAAGGCTATACCTTGATTTATATCAAAAATAGACGAAAAGTAGAAAGAGATGCAAGGATATGACCCCGATGCCTACAACATGGTATTTATGATACTACTGGTACTTGTTATAGTTTTGAACAAGCATCTTCTTCAAGAATCTAGTGAGGAAATCCCTATTCGTCCTTGATAGGTTTGAAAACAGTGAAAAAGCCCAGTGCCTTTTCTTTGTAATAATTTTTCCGTATAACAAAAGCACACTCCATGCATCGCCGATAAAAAAAATATTTCGTTTAGAACCTTTTCATGTGATTATAAGCTGATACCCTTTTATTTTTTTGTTTCAGTATCCAGAACAACTGTACTAAGGTACAGTACTGTAGGTAAGGTTGAATAATTCACCATCATCAATAATTTGTTTTCTTTTGAATGACATAAAAGCGTATGTAAGTTTGAATAATTCACCACCAGAAACAATCTCTGTGTCTGGTTAAAAAAAAACAAAGGAGGGGATCTCCAACAACACCAAGTTGCAGTACCCACAACAAACCCCCAAAACACCCAATGCAAAAACACAAAGCAGACAAGCACAAAAAGAGACGCGCAAGGGCCAAGGAACGTCAACGCACAACTCAGAAACATCAAACACAAAGGACTACACATAAACCAACGAGACCAATGGGCATCTGCCACGGAAATAGCAGAAGGTATGGTTATCCTGGATTACGTGCGCACAACCCTCCCATTTTTCCGATTACCAAGAGGGCTCGAAGAACGTACACTTGTGGTGTAAAACAACCTCCTCACTGTCAGAAAAAAAAACATTTCAATGAATTAAACAATTACTATCAAGCGTCCAGAAGTTACTTTAAATAGCATGTATTTGCACTCACGAGTGGTGCTGTCAAAATGTGAAATATACAAATTAAATGATCCAAAGTTAACTAAAAAAAATTTCTCTCTTTTGGTTGACACTCGATAAGAAAGTTCGAATTATTCAACCATATCCTTTAATATACATTAATTTAGCAAATGTGTAACAAAATGTAATTAATATGTATTCAGATCGAACAGGGTGATTTTCTTCGTAAAACGAGGTCAAGGAAAGGTGACTTTGCAGTTTAAAAGTGTTTTCTTTGAAACTTGATCTTTTCTTTTATTCTTATAAGAAATTTATTTTATGTATATCTGCCACGATTTTCAGTTTCATTCTTGTTTTCTGAAATCTCCTTTATCTACGTAAAAGGTAACCGCGGGTTCAACTTTTAAAAATGTTAAAACAGCCACTTCTGTATGTTTTATGGAATTTATGCATTGTGACGACGCGTACCACTTTAGTAGTGCAATACAGGGAATTACATTAGTTGTGCATATATTAAGTTATGATAAACCGCCCTCGTGTAAAACAAAGGAGGGGAGTAGTATTAGGGTTACTGTCAGCAAATTCTATTGTTCTTCTATTGTTTTGAAATGTAATAATACTCCTGGGAAAAATAGGGGGTTTATATCATTAATAAATGATGGCGAATGATGTAGTAACAATGGTGATGTATGTAAGTGATTATTTGTGAAGAACAACGGATTTAAAATGATAAATGTAGAGTGTACGTTGTCCCACGGTATCTGAATAGGATAAATGTCTAATGTAATAAAAAGACGGAAGTTGAATGGAATTGAATTGTAATGAAATTATGATGAATCATGATGAATCATGGTAATGTAAAAGTGTAGAGTTCGGATCACGAGTACATAACATACCCTGGTACGCAAGAAAAGTCACAACCGTACATAGGAGTACTCTGAATGGATGACGTGGACTTTGGGTCTGTATGATATAGTTCTGTAAATCAATGCGCGGCGTCTCCTCCCCCACCCTCCCCTTGATCTGGGGGGATGGTTAAGGGTTGGAGAAGAATATAAGATAAGCAGTCTATTTGTAAATTCTCATTTCGATGCAAAATGTCGGTTCGAATGGTTGTCGTTCGACGGACTGTATGGATATATTTCCTACCAATACTCCTTCCGATTTCAGAATAACCGGACACCTGGCGATCGTTTTACATAGATATCGTAAGTCGTAAGTCCTTTGTCGTAACTTTCATAACTTAAGACTTTTCTTAGGACGTTTTACAAAAGAGGTCGTAAGTCGTAAGCGTAAGTCGTAAGTCGTAAAGTAACCCTCCCGTTAATAAAGGACGTATTTGTTTGTTCACAAATTCCGGGAAATAAAACGCATAAGTTTTCTTCCGTTAAGATAAATACATTTTAAAATGAATTAGAAGATACTATTAAACTGTAAATTTCCAGTCGATTTTAAAAAGCGTAGACAAAAGTAATCATGTGATCATTTTAGAGCTGAAACGAATTTTATGAATATTTGTAATAGTTATCACCAAATTCTCCAAAGAAAAATTTTATTCGAAAATTTTATACAGCACTGTAATCATGAAGCAATACGTGCTATTTCTGACCCCTCCCAACCGGCGTTCCAGGCTGATCAACGCATATATGATTGTTTTTCATGTACACTATGCTAACTTTAAATAAGAATTACTTCCAATTCTAACGTCATTTATAGAAGTCATGTACTTATAACTACTTAGTTTTAGCGTACATATTAAACGTACCTGTTAGTTTTAAACCGACAGCTTTGGTATTTCTCATTTATGAGATTGGACGTATAGATGGCGCTTGTAATCGAATATCATTATTAGAGTCCGGTACTATTTACGTTACGTTATCCCGTGCGTGATATGGAGCTGGACGTCGATTACGACCAATGATTGAATCACTCAACGTAAATAATACCTCATGTAAACTACTATTAGCACAACGATTTTCATTGTGGATAGGAAACAAAAAATACGACGAAGAAATGTATTTTAACTTACATGTATTTCATACAGATTAACTTGAGGTTTTTGTATAGCACAAACGGACCGTTTTAAAAATTGTCCGCGGCTTTTCGCTGTTACAGTGGCAATAAAAAATCTTCTGAGTATATGTAAGAGAAGTGAATACAATTATGTCACAAGTATGCTGTCACCAATACCCCCAGATTAGACAGTGCCGTAAACTTTACTCGTCATAATACGAACAACGTTACGCTTGAGATTAAAATATGAGACACGCAACGTCCGGACAAGTTTATGACAGTTTTATAGGACAGTATAATTAAAAAATATATATATTATCAGTAAAAATCATCAAATAAATAGATATCTCATATTTAACCAATGATGATCAAAACTAAGCCACGGGGATACTCGTTAGTATTTTTTTTTTATTAATTTGTCATAGGCGCCACATTTCAGTGCGCAACCGCATCTAAAAAATAAGAAATTAAACAAGACATTGTAACATAAAATAAAAACACAAGCGGTCAGATAAAATTTTGATGACGACACATCTCAAAAGAATAAAATTAATTTGAGGGGATCTATAGTTAATAAACTTATTAAACTGACAAGTCTAAGACGTCACATCGCAATATAGCGCTAGCACATTTGATTCCCTTCCTTATTTTCTATGGTAACAACGACGATTTGAGGCTTATGACTTACGACTTAGGGTCGCCCCCTGGCAGTCGTAGGTTTTCGTCGTAGGTCGCAAGTCGTAACTTTTTGTAAAATGCTCGTAAGTCGTAAAATATGACTTACAACCAAACTTACGACCAAAGTTAAGGCTCTGTAAAACGGCCGCCTGGTCCCAACTCTTGCTAGCTAGGGGTCTGTCGATGCTCAATTTGGTGCTCAATTGTGAGTGCTGTTGAGATTGTTGTCAGGATCTTCTTGATCTCATTTGTACCCCTGGGACTCTTGTTAATTATGCCTCCGAATCAAAAAAGCATATTCAATGCATTTCTGGTTTTCTGAATTATCGATTTTGTGGTCATTATCCATATTTGTCATTCCTGATAAAAGTTTGTTTCGCTAAGATTTTTTTCACGTGATAATAAGCTGATGTCATTTTATTTTTTGTTTCAGTTTCCACAACAACTGCACCAAACGTAGGTAAGTTCGATTAATTAACCACCATAAACAATCTCCGACTGTATCTGGTTGAAAAAAACACTAAAGAATTTTATCAAGCGTCCTGAAGTCACTTTGAATAACATGTATTTGCACTTATGGTGCTGTCAAAATGCGAAAACATACAAACTAAAGGATCCAAAGCTTACTAACTTGGGTACATGTACACAATGTTTAGAGCTCGATATCAAATTCGTACGCGCAAAAGAAATCATTCAAATGTATATAGCAAACGTGATGTTTATGGCAACAACAAATTAAATATGTCATAGCCTGAGGGCGATGTTCCCAAATTTCCTGAGACTTTTTTTTACACTTCTCGACTAATAATAAAATCTAAAGCAATTAACAATTTCATAGGAATCATTCTGCATTCCTTTCGAAATTTTTAACGGCTGTAGCATTTGAATATACGTGTACGTCAATTTATTTTTTTCTTTTGAATGATATAAAAGCGAACATCGCAACGCATAGGCACTAATTATATCGAAAACCTATTCTGAATTACGTAATGTGCTTTCAAAAATTTTCGTCATCCAGGATCACATGTACGTTAGGATGGCATTGGTCTTTCTAAGATCCATTTACTAAAACTATATCAATAAACGTTTCATGTAGTTAAAAATAAAGGAAAACATATGTGTTTACTGGAATGACGAAATCTGATGTTAAGGTCTTTATCAGACAGATAATTTTAACTCTGTTGCATAAAAACGGCATTTTTGTAAGATTTGTCATGTCATTCTAAACCGGACTGTTCGTTCGGAATGTTTATTTTTTCCGTCCCGGGGAGTTTCGTTTTCTAAGAAGTCGAAATAGTTTCTTTCCCTTTTGGTTGATATTCGATAGGAAATGTCTATTCATTCAACTATATCCTTTAATATATAAAATTAATGTAGCAAACATGGAACAAAGTCCAATGTAAGACATATAGTTTCAGTTCGAACATGGTGATTTTCTTCGTAAAAAGAGGTCAAGCAAAGATGACTTTGCTGTCTATGTCTATAAGAAATTTACTACACATATATACCACAAATTTCAGTTTCATTCTTGTTTTACGAAATTGCCTTTTCCTACGCAAAAAGGTGACAACGGGTTCAGTTAAAAAGTTAAAACAGCCGCTGCTATATGTTTTTGTGGTACAAGTACAAGCTTATGCATTGTGGCGTCACGTACAACATGCCTCACATACCATTTTAGGAGATGTGACAGCTGTATAAGATTTTATGCATGATTTCAACCAATTTATAAGTGACATTTATACACAAACATTGTGGACACTTTCACTTATCTAGTATTGAAGTCTGATCTTAACCCTTTATTTTAAAAACAAAAAAGTATACCTTGTGTTTATAAATCGAAAAATCATAACACATAATGTACACAATCCTCTATTTACGTACATGCGTGCATGATTACCTCTTAGGGACCCCATGGTCAGAATCGTGTAGAATTTGATATATAGAATGATTTCAGGAGACGCTCCCCGGTCACCTGGTCTCACTTCGGAATTACCTCTTAGGGACCCCATGGTCAGAATCGTATAGAATTTGATATATAGAATGATTTCAGGAGACGCTCCCCGGTCACCTGGTCTCACTTCGGAATGTTATTCATTCCGAGATTTGCAACCGTTCCTATGGAAAATCTAATGATTTTACCTTGCCTTCTCGACTTTGAGGCTGAATAACTGATTGGTACCTCTTTAATGTTTATTCACATATGTATTATTTTCTGAAATGCTTTCGTCTATCCTCAAAGATTATACTAATACCAAATTCAAGTTTACAATCTTCATTGTCAACATTTCATGGTAAACACGTGGTAGCTCTGACATCATTTTTCGTGACCTGAGGCGTGTTACAAATTTGAGTGGCTTACACAGCCATGTTACCTTAATTAGTAGTGCCATCTCCGGGAATAACATTGGTTGAATGTACATTTATTAATTTATGGTAAACCGTCCTTGTGTAATATACAAGAATATAGAAAATTAAGCTTTTTTTCTATTTTTACACATATCTTCTTTTTCTCTCCTGTCACACAAAGGGCTTTATCTTGATTCATATCAAAATTAGAAGAAAAGTAGGTAGAGATACATGGGTATGACCCCGAGGCCTATAACAAGGTATTCATGATACTTCTGGTATTTTCTATAGTTTTAAACCAGCGAATTTTTCAGGAATCGCATTAGAAAATCCCTGTTCGTCCTTGATTTCATTGAAAGCAGTACTATAAGACCTGGGGCTTCTTTTTCTTTTTAATCTTGCTTCCGAATCAAGAAAGCACAGTCCATACATTGGTAATAAAAGTTTATATCGCTCAGATTTTTTTCACGTGATTATAAGCTGATGCCATTTAATTTTTTGTTTCAGTTTCCACAACAACTGTACCAAACGTAGGTAAGTTTGAATAATTCACCATCGTAAACATTCTAAGACTGTGTTTGGTTGAAAATAAAACACTTCATGAATTGATTAATTTTTATCAAGTGTTCAGAAGTTACTTTGAATAACATGTATTTGCACTAACGAGATCATATAATTGTTACTGTATGTGTATGTTTTTATTCTAATAAAGGATGAAGGAATAGAAACAATTCGATTTTTGTGGTAATCTGGTTCAAATGTTTGTTTTAGATATGACTGGTCAACTTGACCATTCCAAGGCTACTCATATCAATAAAAGAAAATTCAATGCTTATTGTAGATCAGTGCAAGGAAAAGGATACTTCATTTGTCGAAACTAGAGGAAATATTATGTTTGGAATAGGATTGACTACATTCCTGCTAGCTCTTGCAATGTTTACAGCGATGTTTATCCTATGTAGGTATACATGTAGTGTGTGCTCTTAAATTATTTCAGATTCATCAAGATTGATAAGATAACGTTTAAAAAGTTATCTTCGGTATGATTTCTTTTCTTTGGTTAAATTATTGGTAATTTTTTTCCTACAGTTATGGTTTATATTTCTTCTCAAAAAGTGCACACTCTTTTTAGATAAAAAGAAATTCAAAGGAGAGAGGTAAGTTTTACAAAATATAACATGAAACATTATTTAGTTTGCCTTGTAATTTCAATACCGTATACCTTGTAGTTTCAATACTTGAATAACAAGTTCAAGTTCAAAGTTATGCCTACTGTCCTGACCCGACATAACAATTTAAACGTAACTTTTCATTATGACGTCATCGATTCGTTGAAGGTTGAAAGTTACGTCAAATGTTGTCATGTTGGGTCTTTGTCTGTATGAAATTCAAGTCTACTGCGTTAATGTGACAATCGTCTATTCATGATAATAAATCACTATGTACTTGTTAAATACTTGCAAGTTGTGTGTGTAAACATTTGGATTTTCGTCCTACAATTATGCAGATATACAGGAAAAATTACGATCATACTATGTCCTTTATTCCACAGAAATGAACTGTATGGTATGTATAAACATCATTATTTTATTATATGCTCTTTATCTTATCTAAGCCATCATAGATATGTATATAGAATGATCTACTTCCGGCATGTTTTGACTATAAACAATCTATATTTCTGATGTCGACGTAATTTCGCCAATGCTTGAGGAAGGTTTGGCCACACGTCTTTTATGCCGAGTTGAATGGCAGTTGGAAAAAATTGAAAAAATAAGACAAACAAGGAAATACTTCATATATATATGCGAACTTGGTCAATAAAAGTACTGGTTTTCCACTATAATTCATACCTTAAAGTAGATTCCTACTTCACCGCTTACAAGTTTTCATTTCCAAGTTGTTATCATGAGGGACAATGAAATGTGTAACATTGCGGTTGTTATCTCAAAATGGAATGGTGAGAGGAAAATTGGTTTCGAACGTTTCGGCGTTATGGAATATTTAGTGTGCTCCGTCTACAACGAACTGGAGGACTAACGGTACTGTCCCTTTATGTTACATGTGATTAACAGTTAAATTAAAGTTCTCTTGCTCACTTGATCTAACGTGAACTTACAAACTGTACATACGTTTCCTCGTAATACATATGCTTTTATGCTTAAAACGACTTATTTATAATGTCCTCTCTCTCTCTCTCTCTCTCTCTCTCTCTCTCTCTCTCTCTCTCTCTCTCTCATGTCTGCCCTACATAACTTTCTTCTCCAATCTCTTTCTATATTTACATACATGTATATGTATATTTTTTTTTTTCATTATTTATAATCTCTCTCTCTCTCTCTCTCTCTCTCTCTCTCTCTCTCTCTCTCTCCTCAGTTTCATTCAAAATTAATTATTCAACCCCTAAACTTTCTATCTCTTGCTTTTACAAAAATATTTTCTTTATATAGATCTCTCTTTCTCTCTCTCTCTCTCTCTCTCTCTCTCTCTCTCTCTCTCTCTCTCTCTCTCAGGAAGATTTTTTATTTTCATATATATCACACAAAATCTTCATCAAACATCTCATTGCGAATGGTAAAATAGAGAATGAAAAATCGATTAAACTTATTTTCTTTCAGCCTTTTTATTCCATGCATTTACACCTTGCACTTTTTATGTTTTAACGTGTTATTTTGTTCCGGTGGCGGCATATATTCAGTTTGTCCTTTTGCTGATAAATACAATTTTAATGCAGTATTTGACAATGGGTGAAATAAAGATAATTTCAGCTAACTGTCAAGGTCTAAATGATTTTTCTAAAAGTAAAGATATATTCCAATATTATAGACAACATAATTGTAATATACTTTGTCTTCAAGACACTCACTTTGAAAAAGAGAAAGAAGGATTAATTCGAAATCAATGGGGCTATGAAGCGTATTTCAGTTCATTTAACTCGCGTTCACGTGGAGTTGCTATTCTTTTTAATAATAACTTTGACTTTAAGGTTCATGATAGAAAATGTGACTCGTTCGGAAATCTATTAGCTTTAAATCTTACTATTGAAGAAAGGCAGTTGACCCTTATATCTTTGTACGGCCCCAATCAAGATTCACCAGATTTTTACACAAATATATCACAAATTATTGCTGAATTTGATAACAATGATGTAATTATCGTAGGAGACTTCAACCTAGTTATGAACACTGACATTGATTACGATAATTATCTCCATATAAATAACCCAAACGCTAGAGCAAAAGTTTTAGAAATGATAGAGGAACATGAATTAACTGATATTTATAGAGAATTTCATCCTGTGAAGACAAGGTATACGTGGCGAAGATGTAATCCCGTTAAACAGGCACGCTTAGACTTCTTTTTAATTTCAAATTCTTTAAGTATTCATGTTAAAAAAGCTGATATTATGTCTAGTTACAGATCGGATCATTCCCCAATTAGTCTTTCATTAAAATTTAATGAATTTCAGCATAGCAAAGGTCTTTGGAAATTTAACAATTCTCTTTTAAAGGATTTAACTTATTTGGAATTAATTAAAACATTGATCAATGATATCAAAGCACAATATGCAGTGCCACTATACATTGCAGATAGTATTCCCAATGTTCCAGATACCGAAATAAATTTCACAATCAATGATCAACTTTTCCTAGAAACCCTTCTTATAGAAATTCGAGGAAAAACTATCTCTTATTCAAGTCATAAAAAGAAAAGTATGAATGAAAAAGAAGAAACTTTAATCCAAGAAATATATATGCTTAACAATACTTCTGAAAATTTAGACATTATACACGACAAACAGAAGGCACTTGAAGAATTACGACAGGAAAAGTTAAGGGGAAGTATGATACGATCTAGAATTAAGTGGTTGGAACAAGGAGAGAAACCAACGAAATATTTTTTAAATCTTGAAAAAAGAAACTATTGTTCTAAAATCATTTCTATGATAAAAACAGAAAATGACAAAGAGATAACAAATCAAAAAGAAATTTTAAATGAAATTGAATCATTCTATAGAAAGCTTTACGGAGAAAAAAACCATGATGACGGATCAACTTCTATACATGAATATCTACATGGAATAGAAATACCAAAATTGACAGAAGATCAAAAGATTAAACTAGAAGGAGAAATATCATATACCGAAGCAGCTGAATGTTTGAAGAATATGTCAAATAACAAAAGTCCAGGCAGTGATGGCTATACAGTCGAATTTTTTAAAACTTTCTGGAAGCAACTTGGTATTTTCATTGTTAGGTCTTTGAACTATGGATATGAATTAGGAGAACTATCAATCACGCAAAGACAAGGAATAATATCGTGTATTCCTAAAGATGGTAAATGTAAACATTATTTGAAAAACTGGAGACCGATCTCTCTACTAAATGTAGTTTATAAAATATGTTCAGGTTGTATAGCGAAGAGAATCAAAGGCTGTATTCCCCATATAATTCATTCTGATCAAACAGGTTTTGTACCCGGACGCTATATAGGAGAAAATACAAGATTAGTTTATGATTTAATGCATTACACTGAAGAAAATGATATACCAGGAGCACTATTAGCAATTGATTTCGAAAAGGCATTTGACTCCGTTTCTTGGACATTCATTAAAAAAACATTAGAACTCTTCAATTTTGGCCCTTCTTTTTGCCACTGGATCTCAATCTTTCAAAGAAATTCCCTATCGGCTGTATTACAAGCAGGTTTTCTATCTAACTTCTTTAATCTTGGTCGTGGTTGCAGACAGGGAGATCCGATCGCTTCTTACATATTCTTAATTTGTGCTGAAATCCTCGCCTTGAAAATACGAAATAATAAAGAAATTAAAGGCATAGAAATAAATAATAAAGAAATGAAAATTTCACAGTACGCAGACGATACCCTGCTCTTCTTAAACGGTACAGAGTCAGCTCTGCGAGCAGCGATAAAAGACATCAATAGCTATTATGTTTTATCAGGCCTGAAAATAAATCTGAATAAATGTCAAATTGTTTGGATTGGAAGTAAGAAATATTCATCTGAAAGGTTATGTCGTGATTTAGATATTGAATGGACTACACAATTCAAACTATTAGGAGTTATCTTTGACGTTGACCTACCAAAAATGACCTTTTTAAACTATGACAAAAAGCTTGTTAAGATTAAATCCATCATCTCTAATTGGAATAGAAGACAACTGACCCCAATAGGAAAAATCGTTTTGATTAAAAGCTTGTTGATATCTCAAATGAATCATTTGTTTATATCTCTCCCAAATCCTTCTTGTGTTTTTATTGATGAATTAACAAAGCTCTTATTTAATTACCTATGGAACTCAAAAGTGAATAAAATCAAAAGGCAAGTAGTTATTCAAGACTATGACAAAGGTGGCTTAAATATGTTGGATATAAAGAACTACATCAAAAGTATGAAACTGACATGGATTCGGCGTATTATTAATGAAACAACATACGAGCCAACATGGAGAATCATATCTGAATCTTACATTGATTTTAAAATGATACTCGAAACTGGATCAGATATGTCAAAAACGACAGCTAAAAGAATTTCAAATAGCTTTTGGAAAGAAGTTCTTATGTCTTTCTCAGAATTACAAGAGAAAATGGTTATCAGAAATTGGGAGGAATATATCGCACAACCCATTTGGTACAATAGAAATATTAAAATCGATGGTAAATCCACATTCAAAAAGGATTGGTACGACAGAGGTATTAAATTTATTGATGATTTTTTAGATGAAAGTGGAGACTTCTTAAAACTAGATATGTTCCGACAAAAGTTTGATATGAATGTTGATTTTCTTTATTTCTATGGAATAATAAACGCCATTTCAAAAGATATGAAATGCAAAAATCAAGAAAAAGGGAACGAAAACCATTTAAAACCATTTATTCCTACAAACTTGAAAATATTTCATGACCGTAAAACCGGATCTAAATCACTATATCAAATCCTTATGGACTCTCCTGTTGAACCAACAGGGAAACTTAAATGGAACAATATACATTTTTTTTCATCTGAAGAATGGACGCAGATTTTCTCCCTTCCTTTCAAAAACTCAAAAAATCCAAAGTTCCAATGGTTACAGTTTCGAATCAATCACAATATTCTTACAACGAACACTTTTACATTCAAAATTGGTCTATCAGATTCATCTCTGTGTACCTTTTGTAACAACAATGATGAAACAATTCTGCACCTTCTATGGGAGTGCAAAGAAACTCAAAGACTTTTACTTCAATTCAAAAGAATATGCAATCAAAACGATAATATGTTTTCGCTTGAAAAAATACAGTTTGTCTTTGGAGATTTAAACAAGAACAAACAGTCAGAATCGTTTAATGTTGTTATGTTAGCAATTAAAAATTATATATACAGATGTAGATGTCTTTCTGAAACTTTATCGATAAGTAGACTTAAAATTCAGTTACGTGATTTATATAAAACTTTGAAACAAATAGCTTATCAGACAGATACCTTTCCCCTATTTCAAGATACGTGGAATAAGTGGCATTTCCTTGAACAGTTATGAACAACCACCCTTTACATATAACTCTACTCGTGCACCCGAAAAGTCGTTTACACACTGAATATATGCAGCCATTGGATCACCTTCTCTATTATTTTTTTTCTTCATACTTTCAATGAGTCAGTTCTAATGTCACTTTCTATATTTTTTTTCACAGGTTATCATCTTTTGTTCCGAAAAATGATTCTTCTTTAAAAACAATCAAAATATAATCGATGAGACGCATGAATGATATTCATTTTGCATGAAATGATGACTTGTGACTTATATATTTGTAATAAAAAAAAAAAAAAAAAAAAAAAAAAAAAAAAAAAAAAAAAAATAAATAAATAAATAAATAAATAAATAAATAAATAAATAAATAAATAAATAAATCTTGAGATATATATGAGAAATATTGAATATTGATCCACTGTTCCAACTTTTATATGATTATTATCGATGTATAAATGGGTTGTATTTCCAACTAAAAGACAAAAAAAAAAAAAAAAAAAAAAAAAAAAAAAAAAAAAAAAAAAAAAAAAAAAAAAAAAAAAAAGTTGTTATCATGATTGAATTCAAGACTAGAATTTCAAAAAAAAAAATGTCTGCTCTATTTCTATAGGAAACACGTAAAACTGGTTCTAATTATTCTTACTGTGTTAGAATCATCAAACGCCTTATATATCGTGGATATAACCCTTCTGTCACCACGGACAATGGGCGCAGTACTGGACAAATCTACAGCCTTGTACCAGCGCATTCTTAAGAATTGCACACTGACTGACTGAGACGACGGGACTCAATGAGGGGCCCTGTCCAAACCTCTTTCGAGAAGGCAGAGCCTTCTCTGAATGTCAGTCGGACTCCTCGGGTGATAACATACATGAGCTCGATACATCCGGCAGAGCATATCATATTTAAATGAAAAATATAGAACTTGTTAATATTCTTCCCTTGCAGAAGATTTGTAACTGTTTTTCATTACCGAAAGTGTGTAAATTTAAACGTCACATTTGCGGCCCATTGTGGGGCTTTCAATGGGTGTATATGCACGTCCGTAGCTTAAAAAATTGATGAAACTTTGCATGTAGAAAAAATAAGTTTCAATTACTAACATTTATAATCTTTAGGAAAACAAAATGATAGTACTTTCATAAGTCTGGCTGTCCTGGGCCTCCTTAATTCTTGTCTTTGTAGCTATAGAAATATACTGCTCAAAACAAGTTAGGAATCACATTGGGTTTTCTCTATACCTTCTAGCCAAATACCACCATTTTGAGTAGAATAAAACTATTAGATAAATGATTGATTAAAAATTCTTATAATCTGACCTGGTAGGTAAAAGATATCTCTATTGGAATCTGTCTGTTATTTGTTAAAATGTACCCTCCAGGAAACTACCGAGGATTTGCAAAAAAAGTTATATTTTTTAAATTTTTCCCATTCTTGCATTTCAACCATTTCTTGTTGATTTCTGATCAGTATGGCACCGAAATACCATCATCACGTAGAGGATACTTTATGTCTCAAAATTGCAGGGCATAAAGACTTTCATTAAAATTGAAGGCTTTATTCCGAAAATTTCTAAAGATTGCTGAAATTAAAAAAAAAATGCAACATTATTCAAAATTCTAGCAGTTTACTAGAATGACAATTACATTAAATTGATTCCATATTTGTGTTCAGTTATGTATTGACTTTGTAATGTGAGAAGTGGCATGTTTAAATTTTCCTTGAATTTTGCAAAATTTATACGGTAGTAGAGTACTTGCTGGCTGAATACATACGGGAAATGGTAGTGTAATGCTATACTTTTTAGCAGTATAGTATATCGAAACTACGAAGGAAGTTTGGGGTACCCTCATCTGTCAAGTCATATAGCTTCGCTCTTAACAAAACTGTATTACAGGTACATGTATTTTCCCTTATATATCTTCTATATACATTATGTTATGAAATAATTCAGAATAAAGAAATTCTGTTATTTTTTGGATAACGTTGGATATAGCCTATTTTAGTAGTCGAAAATGTAATGAAATATCGGGAGTCATTTTCATGTGGTGGAGGATCTGTTTGTTTGCTTTTGTTCTTGTTTTATCCTGATTTTGTATGCCTCCGGTTTCTGATTTTCTGAATTATAGATTTTGTGCTGTATACAGGGATATGGTCATTATCCATATTTGTCATATTAAGAGGATGTCCTTGTGTTTGGCAATTATATAAAATTCGAATAAAAACACAAATACTCGTTTACACAAATTTTCGGCCCCTGTGTGTAAAAACGACAAAGTGTACAAAAAGACTAAGTGAGATCCATCCTTGCTCCTATGGCGTTAATTGCAATTATGCCTATTATTGTCGTTCTTTATTGTATGATTAGTGATTTAAACTAATTTGTTTGGCTAATAAGGAATATGTAAAATCTTCAGATTTCTAAGCATAATTCATGAGATTTCTCCTATTTTTGAGATTCATATTTAATATCTGAACTTGTCAGTAGTATATCTGGGTTCCTCAAATTTCAACAAACATTTTGATATACATCTATGTATATCATTGCTGGAACATTTTCATTTGATTTGATCAATACAATATATATTATATTTAATACACGTTACATATTCCAAAGTTTAAAAAATAATAAATTATATTTTCTACTAACGCAACGGCCAATACAACGGTGTTATTAAAATCTCGTGTTTTCCTATCAGTAAAATGTGAAACTTTTAAGAGATCAAGTATAACCATCTTCTGTAGTATATTCAATAGAAAACATTTTAAATGGGTAATTCACAATTATTCAATATCACAAATGTCCTTTTTCAGAGACTGCTATGCCGTAAGTAAAAAAACGTAGTTCATACTTATACGTTTTAGAAATTAAGTGTTTATGTTTTCAATATTCACTTCTTTTAGTTGAGAAATTAAGATTCTAATTATGAATTTGGAGACGTGTAACATTTAATATGAGCTTTCTTAATTTCAAACTTATAACACCTAGTTATATCTGTTTTGCTTTGGTCTGTATTTTCAATTGTATTTATTCACCAGAACACATTCACAAGTTAGATCAGAGGACCATAATTACTCTACCCTCGGAGTTCAAGGTAGGTTTCATGGTGTCATTTGCGAAACGTGCAAATCAAAATTAATTTCAAGAATTTAGATACAAACATATGTCACATGATTCATTCGATATCAAAAAATGTTTAAATTTTACAATCTTTCGCGCTTGCAATAATTTCCGCACTTTTAACGGAACTCTAGAGATTGTACATTAAATACAGTGCTGATCTTTCTGTTTCTATGCAGCTGTGTTATTGTCTTCGTATCAATGGCTCATGTGATGAAGTTCTGTTATTATATATATTTGTTTCAAGAAGTTTAAGCCGTTTTGATTGTGCTTTTTGGAAGCTGATTTTGGGTTTTTCGTATCAATGGCTCGTGTGATGAAGTTCTGTTATTATATATATTTGTTTCAAGAAGTTTAAGCCGTTTTGATTGTGCTTTTTGGAAGCTGATTTTGGGTTTTTCGTTCGACTTTCATACAGTGATTGGTTAAATTAATACATTTAAGGTCGGGGTTGCAATTTTTAATTGATTTGAGCAAGAAGAAAGATGAATATGGCCAGATGTAAAGGAACGTCTTCTCGAATTATTCAAACAAACACAAATGCGTTTCGTGTTTTGGCAACAAACATCAACTTTTTGCCTATTTCAACATTTTTGTCTTTTTAGAGAATTCCACATGACAACTTTACACTCCTCTGTAAGGAGATTTAAATTTCAAGGATTCATATATATCTGATTTCGGATTCTTATAGCTTATGTATAAATAAAAGGCTTTTTTATAGAAATTCCGAAAAATTAAACAGTTCTATTTACAGTATGTTCTTACATTTGTATAAATACGATTTACCAAAATTAGTTTTCTAGCAATCTATAAATCTATAAATAGGACAATGGTTTATGCCCAAAAAATGACATTTTTTCCAAACATAGGGTTTGATTCGAATTTTAATTTTTTTTGTTTTGAAGTCAGAGCATAATGAATCATAAATATTCTGATTCTTGAAATTTTGATATCAGAACACGAAAATGCAAAATTTTCCCTTTTTGCAATTTTCATAAAAATATGCATTTTCCCCCAAAAATACACTCTCAACAATGAAGATTTCAACGGAGATCATGTAGTTTATCGTTTATGTTGGTATCAAATATTACGTAACATGAAAATAGAGGTACCCCTTATAGTCGCAAACATAATCTTTACATACATTTACTATTTTTAAATATAGGATATATGGTAAATCTCTGAGCCTCATTTACGCGCATTTCAACAAATAAGGTATCGTCAGTTATACTTAGGGCCAAAGTAAGGGAAATCCAAATAATGAATGTATATAATGTGTGTCATTATAAAGACAGACATCAAGTATTAAATGTTACCTCAACTATACCTAATTGTCAGTTTGCCGCTTGCATCCATCGAATTTCTATCGAAAATGCTACAAAATCATCAACCACCATTTGTACCGTGGATATGGGTCTGCTATCACCAGACGGACATCCGGCATGGTTATTGACCAATTTTTAGCCTTGTAACAGCACTTTCTTAAGAATTGTCCTCTTACTGACCGTGACTTCATAATAGAGCCTGTCCAGACCTCTTTAGGGAAGACAGGGCCCTGACAACCTTTCCTCTCTAAATGTCGGTCACATTTATTGGTTGATTGTTACTAACATGTAAGATGACTCTCCTTTTTAATTTCATCACTTCCGTATTCCTTAGTCGGCACAGATTGCCCATTGGTCTCCTTTGTTCATGTATCGTATTTTGTGTTTGTATTGTTAATGTCGTATTCGGTGTCCCATATTGCGCGTATGTCTTCTCTGTGTTTTCAACTTGGGGTGTTTCGCTGTTTTGTTGTGGATGCTGCAACCGAGTGTTGTTGGAGATCCCCTTTTTTCTTGTAAAAAGCCTTTTGTTAAAAAGAAGGGGATCTCCAACAAGACTCTGTTGCAGCACCAACAGCAACACACCAAACAGCCCAAGTGAAAACACAGAGAATGTTGAAAGTCATAAAATTCTACAGCATCATTTCAGAACAAATAAATCTATAATATGGACTTGACATGCACATTTCGGGAACTTCAACCTCGTCAGTGATCCTCAATCTAAACAATGTAAAACGCCTTCAAATTCAATAGCAACATTTAAGAGCAGATACATTTTCAGCATGGACCAGACATGCACGTTTCGGGTATTTGTAATATGGCCAAAGAGTGTGAAAAATATGATGTCCAAAAATGTACCGAAAAACGTAGCAGGATGGGTGGGATATGATGCTACAGGACCCACGTTTTAGAACATGAATTTTCGATAACAAAAATTTAGAATGCGTTGAGGAGACAGAAGAACAACCGAAGTTGATCGAACTTGGCTCTGAAGACACACACAGCAAGAGACAATGAACAGTAAACGAGACATCAAACATCGAACACATAAGACCACACACAAATCCAACAAGACCCATTGGCAAACGGTGCAAACTTGGGATGGCCATCAGCCACGTCAGTAACAGATGGTGTGGTTATCCTGGATTGCGTGCACACAACCCTCCCACTTTTGCGGTTACCAAACTATCTCGGAGAACGTACAAATTTTGTGTAAAATAACCTGCTCACTGTAAGATGACCGTACAAACAAGACAGCACCACGCAGGGTCCCAAGCAACACATATGACTATGTAAATAAATAAATATATATAAATGGGGTAGGGGCGTACGAAATGCAGTCCGTACTCTGCCGGCTGTAGCGAGCTCATGCATGTTATCACCCGAGGAGTCCGACTGACATTCAGAGAGGACAGGTGGTCGGGGCCATAATTTCTCTTAAGAGGTTTGGACAGGGCCCGTCATGAAGTCCCGTCGTCACAAGTTATCAGAATGCAAGTATTCAACTTCGGTTGATCGTCTGTCTCATTAACGCATTCGAAATTTTCTGTTACAAAAATCATTGAAATGTCTAAAACGTGGGTCCTGTAGCATCATATCCCACTCATTCCGCTACGTCTTTCGGTATATTTTTGGAATTAATCATTTTCACATTTTTTGGCCATATTACATTGTTTAGACTGAGGATCACTGACCTGGGTTAAGTACCTGAAACGTGCATGTCTGGTCCATGCTGCAATTTTGTCTGGTTTGAAATGATGCTATCGAATTTGAATACGTTTAACATTAAAACAATGCTCTGATACAAGACTGAAGATTGGTCCAGTGACATGTCTGGTGACATTGGGATCATATCCACGATGTAAACAGCGTTTGAAGATTCTGACGCATTTTCGATGGTTATGCCGTCTGCCTTCTAATTTTGATAATTACACCATGTTACCTTAAAATACAGGCTGTGAAATACCCAAAGGTATATACACTGTTCCTTGAATAGGTCCGAACTTTAAAAGCAGTTGACTGTAAGTTTTGTGAAATTCCCAAAACGTCTTTACAAGTTTATGAAAGCGGAAATCTTGACCTAAACGTTTCTTGGTTAAATGTAAATTTCTACTATGAAAATCCAAAACATTAGTGCACGCCTAAGCTTACCGGACGAGCTGTGATATGCATATGCCGTACATATGACGGTAGTCTGGGAACGTCACCGTCAAGCGAAGGAAAATATACTAGCACGTTGAAATCAAAATCATCTCTTTTGACAAAAAAAGTTGTATGGATTTCTTCGTTTGTAATTTTGATATTTAGGTCCACAAATGGTGTCTGTATTTCAAACGTTTGCTTTATTGAGTGTCAATCCATGTGGATAAATTTTATACAGTATTGTCAAAAAGTGAGAATATCATCCCGGTACATAGACGTATAAGATAAGCATTTCAAATCAACAAATTTTCTGTTCTTTTCAAAATTTTGGATAAATTCTTTTTCATAAGTGTATAGAAATAAATCCGCAACAAGAGGCGCACAGTTGGTACCCTTATGAATCTCTACGACCTTCTTGTATAGATCCTCATCAAATATAACATAAATACTGTCCAAGAGGATGTACAAGGCAGTACACAGGTCGGTACATTTCCTCGATTCAAATGAAAGTTACACTTGCCATAATCTTTTATGAAAATGTTAGTTGTTTTCAATCAGAATAATAGACAAATGAAATTTATGCAATAATTGTAATGTCACAAAATAAAATATTGATGTATACATGTTTTTTTTTTTTTTTTTAGAAAATTATGTTACAGTCACCTGACAAAGAAGAAATGATTGTTTGTGCTCAGCAATACCGATGAATCGTAACTCTCTCTCTCTCTCTGTGTTTGTGCCTCTTTCGATCTTCCACTCACCGTATCGTAAACCCTGAATCAATGAAAGACATATGAACGTAAACAATTAACGTTTAGTTTAAGGTGATAGCGTCAAAAGCCACCGAGGAAGAAGTCGATATTGAATTCAACTTTTTAATTATATTATGGATAGAAGTTATAACATCGAGAAAGATTTATTCATAACTGCATGATTTTATTTTTTTTTTTTGCTTTGAATAATGTTCACGTTTGCGTATTCTCGAAAATGTAAAAGGTATATTTTCATTTTTAATGTACCCAGAAAAGGGAACTACTCTACTTATACTCTTATGTAAACATTTGTGTATATTTTATTCGAATAAAAAAACCAGATGTCTTTTTCAAAACCATGTCGCATGTTGTAATTTACACTATATAAATACTTGAGAAATTATTGTTTTTGTATATTATTTCGTTCAACTCTAATGTTCAACTGATTTTGTATAGGCTGTATAAAATTGATAGTTTTAAAAGAACAATTTTAAATTTTCTACAAATATGAGCAAAATGAGAGAATGCCTTCTAATACAGTAAAAATCTCAAACTGTAGTAATTTCCTTTTATTTTAAACAACACAGTTTCCTCTTGGCCTATCTGACATTGAATCTGCCTGTCTTCCAGTCAGTCGGTCTGTTGGCCTACCGTTTTTTAACAACGGAAAAAGATATTGTCATTTTATACACAGCTTGGTCTTGGTTAATTACAGTGCAAGATTGAATTTAGCTATTGTTCAATTATTATTAGAAGAGCTTATGGCCCTTGGATCTATTTCAAATTTAGTATTACTCTACCTTTTTTTAGAAGACTTATGGTCCTGTTCGTAACAGTTAAGATTTCCGGATGTCTTTATTGTTGATGATTCAAAGATTGGTAACATATTGGTGAATATAAAATGTAAAACCTGTATGAAACTAATTATAAGTTCGAGTTTGGTTTCGAATGCTACGGTACTTGGACTAAGCAGGTTGCAAGAATTTTCAGTTTTCGGCTTGGCTTTCCTTCAGTGTGATTTCACATACTGAAATAAATTTTGGTGTTTGAGTAGGTCCTTGTGTGGTACAGGTAAAAGATCAAGTTGAGTTTAGATTCACTTTTTTTACAAAAGGTTCTGGTCATTGGATTTAGCAGTTTTTTTCTTCGCTGTTACATGTGTATGTCAGATATTGCCCTGGTAGTATTTGGTATGAGAGTACATGGTAGTGTGAAACAAATGAACTTGAAGTCTAATAATCATTGATTTGATATTTGTACAAGAACAATGTCGAAGGGTTCCAACTCTATACCTTCTTGAAGAAGATTCCAAAACAATTTCCATGCACCAGACCCGTTTTTCGAATATTAAATTCTCATCAGTGATGCTTCTAGCGAAACCATCAAAAATCATTTCAAGAGTAATGACCCCTTAACTTGAATTTTACAGTTATCCAGGCTTTGTTTTACCTCTTGATACAAATATAATATAATGTCTATTTGTTTTTGTATATAGTTTTGTGTAGTCATCCATCATATGGTGTAAGTAAAGATTATTGAATTTGAAGACGTTTAGCATTTGAACTACTTAGTGAGTGTCTCTGCTAGTGGACCAGGAGTCCCCGAGGACACATGTAGCCAAGATCGATCAACTTCGGTTGATCGTCTGTCTCTTCAACGCATTCAAAATTTTCTGGTACTAAAATTCTTCAAATTTCTAAAAAGTGGGTCCTGTAGCATCATATCCCAACCATCCTGCTACATCTTTCGGTACATTTTTGACATAATAATTTTCACCCTCTTTGGCCATATTACATTGTTTGGATTGAGAATCACTGAAGAGGGTTGAGTACCCGAAACGTGTATGTCTGGTCCATGCTGCAAATGTATCCGTTTATAAATGATGCTATTAAATTTGAAGACGTTTAACATTAAGTAAGTTCTTACTTAGTTGAAGTGTTCTAGGATGGAATTGCAGCACGGAGATATCTGCCGTAAGGGGACTTAAATTTTGTAAATCCCTGAGTGATATATTTATTCTGTTGATGCAGGTAAAACTGGAAGTAAACTGCATCAATCGCGCGTAGCGCGTTGATACAAAAGTTTTCTGTCCAATTTTTAGGGTGATACCTGCATCAACAGAAAGAAAAATCATTTCTTATCATTTTATATCATCTACTAACGGAAAGCAGACTGTTTTCTTGGGGTTTAAAACAATCAATCAGCAAACTATAATTCGTGGGGTGCGAAGTGATAAAACTGCCTCCAAAGATTAAAACAAGTTATGACAGCCGCCATAAATTAAACAGCGAACGATCGTCTTTCTATATCTTTAGTTTGAGCACATCCGACATGCACTGTTAATTTTTTTAGTAAGTAGAAAAAATGGTTTCTTGAAATGTTAAGCACACATCAATAAATTGTATTTTTAACGGCGAGTTGACACGTGTTTGAAGGAACCCCCTGTTTTAAAAAAGTGCTACATGTATAAATAGACTTCCGCGAAAAATTTTGTTGATCGATATATTTACAAACATTTCATAGCCAATCAGAATACTCGTTTCTTACAAATAACAAAGAGAATTAAGTGATTTATGATTCTATACATATTGTGCATATGTGCTCCTCTAAAAATATGATATATTTTAGTTAGAACATTACATTGTATTTATTTAAACCATTTTGAATATGTCTGTTGCCGCATTCATTCATTCGGGAAGTGGATCCCGATCTTACTCTTTGTTTCTTGGATGTTATGCATGCATATAGTGGTGTCCTTCGTTTTACATGTATGTGTTGTGATGTGTTATCGCCGGTATTTTTTCTTGTGTTTTTCCCTCGATTATGAGCGTGTTGTAACCATATGGCCTCTCCCACACAATATTTATGGTGAATTATTGTTTTATGTTGGGGGATTTGCACACTGTAGAAAGAGGAATAACTCTAAACTGAATCGATGCATTTATCAGAACACAAAAGTTAATTATTTCCCTTACATGAAAGAGGGATGATGCTTTAATCAATTCACATAAAGATATTTGAAACAAGATTAGAAACAGATTCATGAAATCTCAGTTAATGATTTTATCTTAAGATTTTAAGGGAAATATTTTCTCGACTTTAACATGTTTAATTGTAATATTGATTTTTCAATACTTGGAAAGTCCAGAGATTGATAAGAACTTAATTTCAAATTGGTTTTATCTACGAGTTGGAGAAATAATTATCAATTCTATACGTGAAGTACCAGCATATTGAGTTTATTTACGTACAATCCCTCATAATTTCAGATGCTTTTGAAGAGTTGTAGACAACCTTATCTTTGAGGGATGAACACGAAATTATCTAGAAATATGTCCATCATATTGTGCAATTCCCCCTCCCTTGTTTAAAAACAATACGTCATTTTTCAATTGTCAGATTTGCTTTCTCGTTGTCTTAGACTTACTTTCTCGCATGCAATGGATTCTGTCAAATTATGTTTCGTGAAATAAACTTCTAAAAATTCCAACGATGTTTTCCTTCCATGACAAAGTACAGAACATCAATTAATCACACAGCGCGAAGTACGAATTATGGCTCGTAAGCCCGCATCGGCTTACACAAATATTCTGGTGCCGTCGACCTACACGAACCGGAGAATATAGAAATCATGGATTTTTACCAGAAAACGAAAATTGAACTGAACTTAGTCAAAGTGAGAGGTAGGACACAACTTTATTTCTCAACGTACTTTCAGATCGGTTGACCATGTAAAAACATTATTTTTCTTTTTGTATCAAAGAATTTACTGGACAGAAAACGTTTAGCACATTTATTTTGAAAATTCAAAATCAAAATGACTATTTATGACAAGAAAGTGACACTTCAGTTGACCAGTATAGACCAAGACTGTCAGACTACGAACGTTGGTGCAAATTTGGGATCGGGTAGTTCTAAAAGTTTTTCTTCGTCAAATAACACAAATTCTAGTTCCTCAAAATTTGGTAGTTTATCGGACAATGGTGATGAAGCAATGAAATGGATAGCTCATCAAGTAAAAGGTCTTCAAACAGCTATTTCTGTCCCTCTTCTTCAGGTAGTTAGATCGTTTGAAGGTGATTCTTCGCAATTTAAAGAGTGGGTCAAAGAAATTGAAAAGTATGCACATATGGCAAGACTCGATAATACGGACATACCAAGAATAGTTCTTATGACTTGCACGGGCACAGTCGGTGATTTTGTCAAACGGTATTTAGAGGAAATTGAGTCAGAGGGCGAAATTCCTGACTGGTCAAATCTCAAAAGGTTGATGAAAAAGCGATATGCTGAAATTACTGATAATCAGAGAGCTATGACTGAACTCCGTAAAATTAAACAAACCCCCGAGGAAAGTGTTCAGTTGTACTCAGAGCGTTTACTTCGATTGGCTGAAGATGCATACACTGCTCCTTTTGATGAAACAGAATACACCTTTATTCAGAAACAATTGGTTGACATTTTTTGTGACGGTCTGTTTTATGATTACTTGCGAATGAAAGTTCTTAGATGTGATCCAAGAGGTTATGATGAGGCAGTTGAAATTGCAATGAAGGAGCAAAATTTACGAAAACGTTTTAATTTGAGGTCTAATACACAGAATGAAACACTCACAAATGATGAAAATTCAGAATTTGCAGTAAATCAGAGTAATCAGAAATGTTTTAAATGCAATTGTACAGGACATACTGTTTGGGAATGTCCCCAGCGCGTAAACAAACAAAGCATTAAACCGGCTCTCGATTATTCAGACCCTGAATCCGATGAAAACGGAAAAGTTTCTCCTACTTAACGTAAAAAGTCATTAGATGAATGTGAAAACACCCTACCTAAACAGAAACTGATAAACAGACAAACCTCTAATCAGGTACAAGGTCAGACAAAGTCAGAACACACGAAAATAGCTAAATCAAAAGAATGCTGGCTATGTCACGCGAAGGGTCATTTTAGACGGAATTGTCCTAATCGCAGATTTCCGGATAGATACAGAGTTCAAAATTGCTCACGTGATAGGTATTCGTCCCGAAAACAAAATCAGGGAAACTTCAAGGCTCTCTTCAAAAGGAAGCCGTTGAAGAGAGCAGACAATATACTAAAATTATAAGAAATAATGAAAGTAAGAAACCCGTTTTCCAATTAAATTTAGCTGGAAACCCTAGCTCTTGTATTATAAAGATAGGTAAGATGAGATACCGAACTTTGGTAGATACTGGCGCTGAGGTTTCCATCATGAATAAAAAGACTTTTGATCGATTAACACCAAAACCAAAATTATTGCGCGTTACAAGAAGTTTACGAGCGGTAAATAGTGCGCCTATTGAAGTGTTAGGACGGACAACACTTAACTTTTCGATAAACGGACTGAAAATGTCTCAAAACTTTTACGTGGTAGACACCCTAAATAAAAACTTCATATTAGGAAGAGATTGGCTAAAGGAATACGGTGTACGTCTTTACTTCGACTTAGGAATGCTAAGAATTGGACAAACGTATGTGAAACTAGATGAAGATATGAACGCTTCATCGATTTTGAGGCTCAATAAAAAGATGGAGATCGAACCACAGACAGCGATTATATGTCACGTTAAATTACAGAAAGGCTTCCAAATATCAGATTCAAGGCTTCTAGAGGTCACGAATCTTGACCCCGGATGTATCTTAGAAGAACCTGGACTCACAATTAAGGAATCTGTGAATACAGTCAGGTCGCCGAACAAAGTACCTATTATGATTGTGAACGAGACAAATAAATGTTACCGTCTCAGAAGAGGAAGCGTAGTAGGAAGGGCTCGACCTTTGACCCCACAAGAAATTTACGCTTTCAATGAAGAAGAACCAATGAAGGTTGATGAACCAAAGCCAGAAGTGTCGGATTTTGATGATCTATATGTACCCGAGGACAAGCGCCAAGAAATGGTAAAACTTCTAAAGAAAAACACGGATCTTATAGCTAAGTCAGATTCGGATCTTGGTGGAACAAAGACAGTTCAAATGAAGATAAACACAGGAAAGCACCCTCCAATTAAGAACAGACCGTATAGGACCCCTCTAAACAAACGACAAATTGTTGACAAGGCGATCGATGAGATGCTGGATGCCAAAATAATCCAACGATCACAATCTCCCTGGTCATTTCCTTTAGTTGTGGCGAAGAAGAAGGACGGCAGTGAGAGAATGTGTGTCGATTTCAGAACACTGAACAAAATTGTTCGACCGATATCATACCCGCTCCCTTTAATCGATGACATCTTGTCACTGATAGGAAATGCTTAATATTTCACTACGTTGGATTTAAGACATGGATACTGGCAAGTAACGTTAGACGAAAGTAGCAAGAAGAAGACAGCGTTCGCATGTCATCGAGGTCTATTTGAATTTAACAGGATGCCTTTTGGTCTGAGTAATGCCCCTGCGGTATTCCAGGAACTTATGAATATTGTTCTACAAGGATGTGAGGGATTCGCCATGGCGTATTTAGACGACATTTTGATTTTCTCTCAAGACGACCCATTGCAGCATATAAGACACATTCAAGAGGTATTCAACCGACTGAGACAACATAACCTCAAGCTGAAACTAAAGAAATGCGCTTTCTTTAAAGAGGAGACAAAATACTTAGGGTTCGTAATCAATAAAGACGGTATATTGCTCCAGATCCAAAGAAAGTTGAAGCGGTCAGAAACTTACCAGCTCCGAAGAATGTTAGGGAAATTCGAGGATTCATCGGAATGTGCAGTTATTATAGAAGATTGTTCCAAATTTCTCGAAGATAGCAGAACCTTTGATCAATTTAACCAAGAAATATGCAAGTGACAAATATGGATAATGACCATATCCCTGTATACAGCACAAAATCGATAATTCAAAAATCAGAAACCGAAGGCATACAAAATCAGGATAAAACAGGAACAAAAGCAAACAAACAAAAACCTCCACCATATGAAAAGAAGCGAACTCCCGATATGGGAGTGAGACCAGGTGCCCAGGAAG
Organism: Pinctada fucata; assembly: GCA_028142955.1. Taxonomy (NCBI): domain Eukaryota; kingdom Metazoa; phylum Mollusca; class Bivalvia; order Pterioida; family Pteriidae; genus Pinctada; species Pinctada fucata. Next base: position 41,354,839 of record AP027111.1, on the reverse strand, counting down.
AGTAAGCATCTCCTGCTTGCATGCAACACCCGTCGCTTCAATTCGGTAGAACTGTCACATCCGGTTACTTCCATTTTGGAAGATATAGAGTACAATCTTTGGTTGGATGGTTCAAATGGTCTATGACAGAATATCATCCACCATTTTTGAGAGTGGAACATCATAGTGTATGACGAGTTCCCCATATCGACCGTAGAACTTCCTCAGTGACGATGTTAGTCGGTCACAAACATATCCCTGACTGAGAAGCTTGTCTGAAAGACGCCTAGCTCTCAGAACAAAATCCGTATATTTGGTACTTGCTCTGGCATAGCGTATCAACTGAGATATGAACACGCCATAAGCAGGCGATGAAGGGATGTTGCTACTCAGAAAAGGAAAGTTTGTAATGCTTAAATTGAAGTCGTCACGTTTGTCATAGAGTGAGGTGTTCATGTGACCATCAGTGTCGTAGGACAACATTATGTCCAAATAGGATGCTGAATTATTTGTCTCTGTGGTTTGATTTGAATGGACTCAGAAATGCCAAAGTGCTTTTGATTATCTTAAAGAAAGTCTCACTGTAGTACCACTCCTTGCATACCCGGATACCAACAAACCATACGTGTTATATACGGATGCAAGTAATAACTGTGTAGGAGCGTGTCTTACTCAAGAAACTGACGAAGGAGAAGAAAAACCTATCTATTTCTTATCACACAAACTAAGTCACACACAGACGAAATGGTCCACTATTGAGAAAGAAGCTTTCGCTATCCATTACGCACTTCAGAAGTTAGACCATTATTTACATGGAGCTCAATTCACAATCAAGACTGATCACAAACCCCTGAAGTACCTCTTAGATTCACCAATGCAAAACAAGAAAATACAAATATGGGCATTAAGTATTGCAGGATACAACTGCAGGATCGAATACGTCAAAGGTGAAGATAATCGCTGTGCGGATCTTCTGCCCCGTATACCGCATCCTAAGACGACCGAAAAGTGCAAGGAATCCGAAGAAGAGCCTGATATTGACGATAGAACATTTGAGATAGGGGTACTAAATTCAAATGAGTTTAACCCGAGAGACTTTGCAAACTGTCACGTTGAAGATCGACAAGAGATCACAAAAGCTGTTTCAGATTTATCTGAGGAGTTCAACTTGCAAGAAGAACAGGAAAAAGACCCAGAAGTCGTGATAATAAAGAACAGACTAAGAAAAGGAACAGCCACGAAAGCTGAACAGACACACTACTTTGAGGACAAGGAAGGACTATTTTATTACCTCTCTCAGCCGGACTCTGAGGATCCAAAGCTAAGACTGTATATACCTAAAGATATGGAGACAGTCGTCCTCAGGCAGTACCATGATCAACTCGGTCAAATGGCTGTAGATAAGACATATGATTCCATTCGTCTAAAGTATTTCTTTCCGAATATGTACAAGAAAATTCACCAATATGTAGAGAAATGTGTCACATGTCAGACAAGAAGTTCTAAGAAATCAAAACCTCCAATCAAGGAAACCGAAATACCTCCTTACCCTTTTGCAAAGATTGGCTTGGATTTATCTGGACCATATCCGACCACACTATCTGGGAACACATACATTGTCTCCTTCATAGACATATACTCGGGATGGCCAGAGGCTTTCGCCGTGCCCGACAAGTCTGCAGATCGAATTGTACATCTTATTTTAGAAGAAATTTTCCCGAGATTTGGTTGCCCCCTGGAGATTATTTCGGACAACGGAACAGAAAACGTCAATAGGAAAGTACAGGAAACTTTGGACACGATGAACATTCATCACATCAAGACATCGTACTACAGTCCCCAAGCAAATGGTAAAGTCGAAAGATTTCACCGAACTCTTCATGACGTCATGTCTAAGAAAATTCAAGAAGACGTCCAAACGTGGGATTTGTACCTGAATCAGACACTAGCCGCCATTAGGTTTCATGTCAATGAATCATCGAAGTTTTCTCCATACTTTCTCCTATATAACAGAAACGTTGTACTTCCACTGGACACCATTTTAAAACCAAGACGTTGATATGTGGGTGAAGATCAGCATCAAATCGTTCTTCAACAGCAGCACAAATCGTTTACATTGGTTCATAGAAACATGAAAGAAGCTAAAAAGAAACAGAAAAAGTACGCAGACAAAAACAGTAAGGAGGAAAACTTCCAGATTGGAGATCCCGTATATTTAAGGAATCATAGAAGAGATAACAAGCTTGATGTTAAGTGGCAACCGTACTTTCGAATTATTGATCAAACAGGACAACTTTCATTCATCGTGAAAAATCAGCTTGATGGTAATACAACAAAGACACATGCTCGACATCTTAGACCTGCAAAGATTGATGAATGGAAAATTCCGAGGGACTCTGAAGGGAATTTATTACGTAAAACGAAGTACGTAATCCCGCCCGAACAATCGGACAGTGATGATGATGAACGTGTTCCTCAAGACGTTGCAATAAGACACAGAATTCAAGAAAGAGAGGATTCGTCTGACGAAGATGACATTCCACTTATGAAACTTCGGAGACGACTAAGAGCTCGTGATATGCCCGATACATGTACGGACAAGGACGATGAAACGAACATCAATCTTGACCCTCCAGTAGTGAGCTTACAAATTGCTCCTGAACATCGCGAGGAGGAAAAAATGGAAATAGACGCTATTTCCAAGAAACTGGAAACGAGTTTCTTACAAAATGAAAAGGCTTCCCAACAGAAATCTGTTGAAAATACTCTATCCTTTGATCCCCAGCTTCTTATGAAGAGTATATACGAAATGACAAAATTCATGACTGCTCAAAATGCTAAAATATCTGCATCATAAATGATTAACTTGAACCGTTTAACAACTAGGTTAACAAAACGAGAAAAAAAAGTAGACGATAAATAAGATTAATCTTATGTACTAAAAGTCTATAAAATTGAAAATTATCAAAAAGTTTATTCGTACCAAAACTATAAAAATCTTCAAAATAATTATAAACCAATGATTCAACAAATAGACAATGAAGTTAAATTCTTAAATTGTTGAATGAGACAAATAATGAAATAATTTTTTTAAGAAAGGGAGGAAATGGGATAAAGAAAAAAGCGAAAGTAAGGTGAAAAATTAATTAATTTCAAACTAAAAATTCTTGAGAACTGATAATTTTTTGAACATGAAACAGTAACTTTTAAAACTATAGTGAAAGATAATTGAAAATGAGATCATTGAAATGATTCGATAAGAATAAATCAACCAAAAACTAAACAAGTTAAATGTGTACTTTAACGGCGCTCTTTGTGTGTAATTTCTAACTGGATTTCACTGGTTTACATCAGGGTTTAATCAATATCTAGAGCTTTCATTCTGGTGATCGTATTTCAGTTCTTGCCTCACTCTATTTCATGTCAACGCGTTAATGATATTGACCCTTCTTGCCCTTTTGGCAGTGTTGGAATTTCATTGTCATCGTCGCATGTAGCAGGTTCTATCATCAGCTGACAAATGATCTGTTGATACTTTACTGACAAACGACATAAATACAGATGACGTCTAACAGCAATGAAAAGTGTAACTTGGCTAATATTGTTTTTATTCGTCTTATCAGTTAAATTTTTGATTGAATCAAAATTAATGACATTGCCTGTTGAGTATTTATATATGTGAATAAAAGTTAAATGAATGAATTATTGCAAAAGAAAAGATATACTTTTGGAAATTGTTTGAGTATTGGAACAGGCTTCTAAATTATTTCTGTAAATTCAAAATTTTGGTCAATCAAGCGGTACAGAGGAAATCCGGTGTCATGACTACCAAGAACAATTTAGTTTGACATGCAGATATATTATAGCAATGAACAATAGATGCTGATACCACTTGGAGATGGAAAATGCTTGATAAACTGTGTAGTTATGCAGAATATCCTTGAGCAGCTGCTGAGCTATTACAACGGATTCGCCTGTTGTTAAAAGAGAGACAAATAAAAGTATACAGGTCAATCCAATGGACAGAGGACGGAAGTCAAAATACGAAGTCCGAAGAAGTGACGTCAGGAATCTCTGTGCACGATGTTACCCGTGTGGCCGGATGTTAAACCAGCCCGTCACGATAGCAAACGGAGAGACATTCGAAGATTATGGTAGAGTGAAATCTATCATAGGGATGTGCGATCCGTGCAGAATCCAATGCAAAGGACAATTTGCAATTAATGAACTACCTTATTTGACGCTTTATAACGAGAGAGTTTATACCCCGTCGCTTTTCTGGGTGCATGGCGTCATCTAGATTACGGGAAGATCTTGGTAACGTCACTAATACCAAGATGCGTCAGAGGTAGACAAATGAAGAAGAAATGACTGCTTAGAAGAAACCATAAGATACGATTTCGTGGGAGATGATGCAGTAGACAGGAGGAAGATTTAGTTCTCGGAAGAATAGACAAACATACGATGATAAATCCAATTGGTGCAGAATTCCTTCCGTGATGAAATCGAGGTCCGTGTTTTCGTTTAACTCGACGGAGATTACATAGAACACGAAGAAGGACCACACGACGGAAAGGAACCATTCGATGCAAAGGATATCCAAAGATGAACCGCAAGAAGACAAAAAAGTGTACAATTTGTGGGTAGTGTTATTTCAGTGAAAAAGCAGAGTAAATGTGAATTTAATCATGTATTATGCTTATATATGATGATGCTTCCATATATTCTATTCATGAATTTTGATTTTTGCATGACGTACATTGAACTTTGTATATTATACTATTTTTTTACGTATTGGCCTTGAATGAATTTGTTCTGTTTTGATGATTATCAAGAACATTTTGAATGAACAATACTAGTTTATTATGATGATGAACATTGGGTCACTTGATAAAGACAGTGAAAAACTTGAGATGATGACTTTAAAAAAATGACAAAATGCATGCCACTTATATTTATTTACTTGATCATGATTGATTGGGTGTCCCATAAGATGATGCAATTATCTATATTGTGGTGTCAAGGCCATGCGTTTAGAAAATAACCAAGCATAGATTCAAATTGAGAAAAAGAATGATGAAGTAACTAAAAAGTCAGTTATGAAGTTGAATATATTTGAATCGGATTAATTGTTTTGATTATGAAAATCTTGGTTATTTTCTTAAGTGGGGGAGAATTGTAACCATATGGCCTCTCCTCCACAATATTTATGGTGAATTATTGTTTTATGTTGGGGGATTTGCACACTGTAGAAAGAGGAATAACTCTAAACTGAATCGATGCATTTATCAGAACACAAAAGTTAATTATTTCCCTTACATGAAAGAGGGATGATGCTTTAATCAATTCACATAAAGATATTGAAACAAGATTAGAAACAGATTCATGAAATCTCAGTTAATGATTTTATCTTAAGATTTTAAGGGAAATATTTTCTCGACTTTAAAATGTTTAATTGTAATATTGATTTTTCAATACTTGGAAAGTCCAGAGATTGATAAGAACTTAATTTCAAATTGGTTTTATCTACGAGTTGGAGAAATAATTATCAATTCTATACGTGAAGTACCAGCATATTGAGTTTATTTACGTACAATCCCTCATAATTTCAGATGCTTTTGAAGAGTTGTAGACAACCTTATCTTTGAGGGATGAACACGAAATTATCTAGAAATATGTCCATCATATTGTGCAATTCCCCCTCCCTTGTTTAAAAACAATACGTCATTTTTCAATTGTCAGATTTGCTTTCTCGTTGTCTTAGACTTACTTTCTCGCATGCAATGGATTCTGTCAAATAATGTTTCGTGAAATAAACTTGTTAAAATTCCAACGATGTTTTCCTTCCATGACAAAGTACAGAACATCAATTAATCACACAACGCGAAGTACGAATTATGGCTCGTAAGCCCGCATCGGCTTACAACGTGTCCCGCTGTAAACACTGCAACGTCGTGTTGAGGATATCCGCCTTTAGAAACCTGGAGCGGAGTAACTGGTTTTAGAAGTCAAGATTGCTGTAGACAAACACGACTTTTAAAAAAGAAAAATATGTTAGGTACTTTCTGTCCCATGTTAACGATGAAGGTTATCTCAAAATTGAAGCACTGATTGAATAATACTACAGTTCTCTTCCTAGCATTTAATGTTGAATGAATGAGTTGGTAACGGATTTTAAAAGCATAAAAGAAGTATATTCAAGCTTCGGTATAAATAATTTGATTGTTCAAAAAATTAAGAACCCTTTTCAAACATCTTTTAAATTATTTATTCAATTGTCCAAACAACCAAAGAAAGATCGAACTGCGACAATTATCTGGCCAACGATTTTTCCATCGGGAGTGAACTGAGGTCCGGTTCGAACGAACACTGTGTCTCCTGTGTTGACGTAGATTCTGGTAGCACCCGTAGCAGAATTCCTCTTTTGGAGATACACAAGAACCTGTAGAGGGTGCTAACAGCTTTAACATTAATGACAATATCCAACGACAAGTATCCGTGGGCATAAACAGCTGCGATGAAATAACGGTTAGGTACTTCTTTGATGTTTATCGTATAATCCCTGAACAGGTACATTTAATGTACCTGTAAATTTGTAATAAGCATGCATGCATCAGTCTCTGTAATAACATTGTCGAAATCAACAATGTGATGAGTACTCGGACTTTTCTCCTTATGAGATGAATCCAAAATCATATCTTTTGCCATACACTTAAGAAATGACTGTCTTACTTTTGGTGTTCATGGGTGTATAATTCTCGTTGGTCACGTGCAAATTCCGTGAATCGCTTCGTGTTCAACCAGAATTATACACCCATGAACACCAAAAGTAAGACAGTCATTACTCATATTTACATTTATTCTTATTATCGGTCATTTTTATTTACATGAACCTCGCACATTTTGCCTTTAACAGCGTCAAATGTATCTCAACTTTGGTAATTTCTCCCTACATGCAAAATTTGAACGTGACGTCACAATAGCAACCCAAGTTATTGGAATATAATTCTAGTTGCATAATAGGCGTTCAACATGGGGAATCTACTAGTAATGTAAATATACTTGAATGAATCTCTCCATTAACAATTTTGATATTTATGTCCAAAAATGTTGTTTCTCTGTTTGTAGCGTTTGCCTTGTATAGAATCAATTCTTGTGGATAAATAACAATTTAATACTTTTCAAATGAGACAAAGAAGATCCTGACAATAATCTCAACAGCACTCACAAAAACAGGATTGTCGATAACATTTCACATCATCAATTTCTTTGTCTTTGAAGATTTTGGATACATTTATTTTCATACGTGTATAAGAATAAATCTGCAACAAGATGCGCACAATTAGTACCAATAGGAATCCCTACAATCTGCTTGTAGCGTTTCTCACCAAATCGTACATAAATGTTGTCCAAAAGGAAGGACAAGGCAATACACAGGTCACCACATGTCCATGATTTGTATGATTTGTAATCTATTGAGGAAAAGAAACCCTTCGATTCAGATGTACAAATATAAGTTTTCCCCTCTCGATCAAAACACCATTAAAGGAGTATGGACAATCGATCGTTTATTTTGTCGTGAGGAGGCGTGGTTTACATATTAGAAACGTCGTATGTAAAAATCGCATTTGCTGGAAAATTTCTTCATTTCATTTTGTCAATGACATCGCCTGAATTTTTAATAGACCAAAAGAAGTTTACACCATTCCTGCTCATGACAGTGTCACAGTATTTGGCCATGTGTTCCTTAACAGCCTTGAGTGCTGACGTCAGATATCTAAACACAATTGTAATTGAGCTGTTGCTGACATTAGCAATGTATCGAAATTTGTAGGGAGATTTGTGAAGTTTTGGTATGCAGTATATTGTAGGGATATCCACCTTCATTGCTTTCGATATAAGTAGCGCTAGTAGCGTATTGGTCTACAGGCGCGAAGACATATTTTTCATGTAAATTACGTAACTTGAATTAGAAGTATCTTTCGGATTTAGAACTTGGATCAAAAAGATGAGGATGAGACGTAGCCCGAGGAGCGGTTGATTAACCCACTTGTTGCACGGCAATTGTTATGCCATCAAACAATTATCACCAATGTTTGTATAATTCTTCATTGCTACCTACAGAAAACTACTCATGGTTGTGAGATAACGCCTCCGTCAATCATTCAATCATTACTCCAATCATTAATCGAATAATTGCTACACAATGAAAATTAATGCACCGTCTGGGAAGGTTTCAATGCCAAATATGGATAATGACCATATACCTGTCTACAGTACAAAATCGATAATTCAGAAAATCAGATACCGAAGGCATACAAAATCAGGATAAAACAGAAACCAAAGCAAACAAAAACAAAAACCTCCACCATATGAAAAGAAGCGAACTCCCGATATGAGAGTGAGACCAGTCTACAATCTAGACCGTGCAACGATCAGTGTTTCTTAAGAATGCAACCAGTGCTTCATCCGAGATAGATTTCAATCGAACAACTGGAACTGGACAGAGGGCATGTAGCAGTTCGTGTCTGCCACCGTTGCGTGCAATGATCAGTAGATCTATTAGGGTGCGATGTACTCTAGCTCTTTTACTGAGTTTTAAGTTTCGCCTTTTACCGTGAGACCTATGCCTCAATTTAGGCGGATTGAGAAGACATTAGTATTTGAATCGTTTAAATCAAGAGGGTACGCAGTTTGCAGTTTGCAGTTTGGTTATCCAGGCAAGTTCAGCTTGTAAACGGCGTTGTTTAATTTCAGTTTTACTTTGATTTTTGAGTTTTGGAAATGACTGAACTAGAGTAATAGTTATATCAGAAATTGAATTGTTATATTTAAAGAAGTGATTGTAAAGGAAATTTCTTCTTTTTGCTAACGCGAGTTTCTTATCTGATATAAATGACTTCGAAAACGAGATTTTAAGGCCTGGCCTTTTCCCCCTATTTATTGGGCGCCACATCCCTTTGTGTGTCATGTTATGACATAGATGACATCTTGATATGATAAATCGATGTCCTTATCAATCTAGATTAAAAGAAACCCTGCCCATTGACACTAGATTTAATTGTGGAATTGCAATTGATGAGCGGATATATACCTCATCTTTTCCAATTGCACCTGTGTTTGTTGTTAAATGTAGAGCCTGCAGATGGAGAAGTGGGTACAATACGTCTTCGGGGTCTTAAATTAAGAGGTGATAGAAGTACCTTTGGTGAGGGAAAAAGTTCCTTACTGTTAAATATTGATGATGGGAAAGTGACTGTAGTAATTAATATCGGGTAATCTCAAAGGAGTTAATTTAATACTAGGCGACCTTAAAGTTGCAATACTTGTTTTCTAAAATTGCGTTTTCTAGGTCAGAGGGTGACGTTGACATTCCAGTCACCGCGAGTTCAATTTGCAGGTTGGAACAGCCGTCGCGGCATGTTTTTTTTTTAGATCTTATGCATTGTGATCACAAGCGTTAACATACGAATTGCAGCACGTTCCTTTAAATAGTTACATATCAGGGGATTACATTGGTTTTGCATATATATGCTTTTGGTATGTCTTTGAATCTATTTCACGCTGAAAATACTTTTTTTCTTAAAAGTATTGTATTTATTAATAGCTATTCCCTGTAAGCATTTGCACTTTTATGAAGGACGCATGGCACGGCATGTTTCAGATTTTCATAAAATTTGTACACAAGGTTAAGTCTGACCAAAAATTAAAAATTTGTTGAAAATTTTCTAAATATCACATTCGGTTGCCATGGAAACGGACTTTGAATATTGAAAAAAATGCATTTTTGAGCGTTTTTGAAGTCACATACATCAGTTATGCAGCATAATCTAAAACAAACACTGATGAATTATCAGCACCCTATGATTGCACTTTCAAGTTAAGTAATAATAATGTTGGGTTTATGGCCTTATCTATATGTTTCCATAACAACAACACAGGTACCCTATCAAAATAGTGTTTTTGGCATTTTTTCAAAATTCAATGATAAATTACTTACATTTTTGAGTTTTTTTTATGCAAATTCACATGTGGACAAAGTCTCTATTCGTTGCTATGGCAACATGACCTCAAATCGCAAGAATGAAAGCAATTTTGGACAATATTTAGAGTCCTATTTTTACAAGATCGTTAAATTTTAATTCAAAATGTTGAAAATAAATTAATGTATTCAAGTAGATCATTCATTACATGAAAGAATTTTTTTAAATATTCAGGAAATAGTCCGTTGCTATGGGAACAATTGTGTAAAATTGCACATAGGCCCACTTTGAGTCATTGGATACGGGCATCAAAAGTTAAGTAATCTGATTTTTTTTAAATCTAAAATAAAGTTTAGAGTTTGCTTTGTCGTATATGTAAAAAGGGTTGTGTAAGCCTGTTTCGTTTTTTGAGGAAAAGGCTTCGAAAAACAACAAAAAATGCTTATTTTTATAATGTATGGCAAAATTACTATAGCAACCATTAATTATTTGAAACTTTTTTATTTTACATGTATTATGATAGAGGCTTACTTGATCTTTAATGATATTGAATTTGAACTTTCTTGGATTAATAATTACTGTTTTATAAAAATAATAATAAATGGTTGCCATGGTAACATATATTTCCCCATAACTTTTTCACAGTTTTTGAAAGAGCTCTTTGTGTTGGATATTTTCCAACAATTTCTATCTGTTCATCATGATGCAAAAATTTTTTTAATGAATCTGAAGTTGCAAAATAAGTAATATTATAGACGATAGATACCGTTTCCAAGGTAACTTATGTACATAGAAACAAGTGGGTTTATCTTGAATTTGCTCATTTTATAAAATAAATCCTATTTCCTTATCATATACCCATCAAGAGAGAAGGAAAATTGTAAAATACAAACAGCATTTTGAAAACAATGTATCAAAATTAGCTAATTGTGTTGGCATGGTAACCAGCCTTTTTACAATAGCAGACGCTACTAGTGAGCTAATTTAAAATTTTATGTCCTAATCTTTAGGATGCATAAAAAATATTCCATTAATGTCGTAAATAAACCAAATTATAGAGCTTCAAATAAGCTCAATTTTGCCAATTTCTCAACTTTAAAGGCCGTTGCCATGGTAACCAGATGACCTAGAAATATATGTTTTGTCAAATTTTCCTTTTTTCATTGGTCCCTACTTATGTGTGAACTTTCATGAAAATCAGAGACAATGCATGGGAGCAAATATCAAGGTCCTCCACTTTTATTCTTTTGTCTGCAACTCAGGTGAGCGATGTGGCCCCTTGGGCCTCTTGTTTTTGTTTTTGATTTTTTTTTAAGATACATTGTCTTTTAAAGAGGAATCTTATATTTGATTTGAGATGATTTCTAGCAACGTACTTTGAGTGTCAATTAAAGTCGAAAACTAGAGGTCTGTTTGATTCTTGGTCACTCTACTAGTAGATGGTATAGGGAAATATCATTGTGATTCCATTTTTTAAGTATCTTAACAGAGTGTTATCAGTTGAGGGATCATAATACAACGACCCTTTATTAAAAGTGTTTTCCATCACCTTGTTTTTCGTGAAATTTTGAAGAGACCCTATCGAATCATAACTCCGTGGGTCGTTACTCGATGGTGTCGATTTTCAATCTTACATCCGCGTTTTTTATACTCCATGGACCTTATCAGTTATAGGGGTATGATATTTGTACTTCCTTGTTAGGATTGTGATATGTGTTGTAACATACCTCTGTAAAGTTTAGCCTGATGTAATAAGTCATTGATTTATCCAGTTGACATGTCTTATTTATATTATTTTAATAAATTAACAGTGAAAGTACAAATTTAGTTGAGGTGTGAAGTAAGGAGGTAGCAATGTATAAAATGAGACATTTATTAGTTGTTGTAGTTGCTAGTTTTATAGGTAAGTAAACAATACACTAAAACTAAATGAAAGAGATAAGTTTAAAACAACGTAGTACGAGTGTCATTCTCACGTATTGAATTTCCTACACGTATGTACTAAGTTTACTCTCTTGTTATACGGTTTTGATAATTCCATGGTGATGCTATATAGCGTAAAATAGCGTATTCTTTACTCCTGTATAAAGAATCATTGATCGTATATTGATGCAACTATGAAAAAAATCGTAGAATTTACATGTCAAAATACTTTAATACGCTTTATACGCTATATATAACTGCTACTTGACAGCATGCTGTTCACCTAGGTCCAAGGTGATTCTGTGCTTATTTGATTTTCATCATCTGGAACTAAATTCGGAAAAACTGTGTTTGAAAATGTTCTTACTGATATATTATTTTCTTTTGTTCTTTTCTGATAGTCTTATAAATAATCACTATATGACCGTTCGATTAAACTTTCCCTCTATAGTCCCAATGTTTTCTTCAACAAAAAATCACAAATGCAGTCTAGCAAACCTTGAATTAAAACTCTTTTTTAAAACTTGTGATCTGATTAATCCATTGTATTACAAGAGAGATAAGAAAGAAAATCTTAAGATGAGGAGACTTCTGAGAACACAAAAAGTAAATACCAAAGGAAGGAGAAATCTCCAAAAACACCTAGTTGCAGCACCAACAGCAACCTCCAAAAACACCCATTGTAAAACACAAAGAAGACACGCACAGAAAGAGACGCTGTGGCACAAGGAACGTCAAATCACAGAAAAACATAAAACACTAATGACTACACATAAACCAACGAGACCATGGGCAAACGGTGCCGACTTAGGACGGCCATCTGCCACGTCAGTAGCAGACGGTGTGGTTATCCTGGATTACGTGCGCATAATCCTCCCACTTTTCCCATTGCCCAGAGGTATCGAAGAACGTACAATTGTGATGTAAAACAACCTCCTCGCTGTCAGATGACTACTAACAAACAAAACAGCAAAACACAGGGGCCCAAGCAACATAGATGAATATGTAAATGGATATAAAAAGAGGGCATGCTCTGCCGGCTGTCGCGAGCTCATGTATGTTATCACCCGATGAGTCCGAGTGACATTCAGAGAGGACAGGTGGTCGGGGCCCTGTCTTCTCTAAAGAGGTTTGTACAGGGCCCATCATCGAGTCCCGTCGTCACAGTCAGTCAGAGTGCTTGTGTTGCATCATAAGGTTAGCAGTGTATATTGTTTTCAAGAGTCAAGCTCCATATATATATTTGATGAGAGTCTACAAGATTGATTTTTTTAAATGGGAGAAAGAAAATCTTGACGACAATCGCAACAGCACTCATCATGGAGCATTAAATTGAGCAACGACGGAACCCTAGCAATCTAGAGGTGGGACCAGATGCCACGGAGGAGTAAGCATCCCCTGTTAGGCTAGCCACACCCGACGTCCATGTTCACGGACGAAAATGAAACAAAACATGTATTTTTGAGGTTTAGTCTATACAGAAAGTGCTATGGCGAATATGTCAGGGAAATTAGTTAAAGAAGATCCTGACGACAATCTCAACAGCACTCACTATAGAGCACCAAATTTAGCATCGATGGAACCCTAGCAAGCTAGAGGTGAGACCAGGTGCCCGGGAGGAGTAAGCATTTAAAACACTTTCTGTCAACCCCCTCGCGGGGAACTTTTTTTACGAGCACGCGGCAAAGAGCATAAGTGTGACACAAATAATATTAGACAGATCCTAACGACAATTACAACAGTACTCACAATAGAGCACCAAATTGAGCATCGACGGATCCCTAGCAAGCTAGAGGTGGGAGCAGATGTCCGGAGGAGTAAGCATCCCCTGTTTGGCTAGCCGCAACCCCCGTCGATGTTCAAGCACGAAAATGAAATATATAACTACAAACTACATACACTGTCTGAGGTTTAATCTGTATAGAAAGTGCTATGGCGACCATGTCAGGGAAAATCATTTGAAGCACTTAGAGTCAAATCCATCGAGAATCAATATCCGATCTGATGAGAACATTGGTTTTGTTCAAATCTTTAATCAAATGAAAATGATACAAAATAAGTTTATATCAACGATAAAAATTAGGTTTTCATTTTATTTAAGGAATTGTAAAACCACAGAATCAACTGAACATAGCTGTTACAAGTCCTGTAAGACAAGGACAGGACGATCTCAGGATAACTTGTTTTGCCATTGGTTTATATGGCACCATTACGTCCTACTCTATTAATAGAAATGATTCTTCTCCAACAATGAAAGCCCTCGTTGAATTGACATTGTCATACAATATGCGGACTGCACAACCTACAGCCTATTGGTCCAATGATAACCAAAACGTTGAAGAAAGGGCCGTCTTGTCTGGCAATCCTCTACCGTTTCCAAATGCTACTTTTATTTTGACAATTCCTAGAACTGACATTAGCTGCCCTGGAGATGCAGGAGGATACCAGTGCCGATTCTTCGCTTATGCCCCTTCTGGATATCAGACACCTTATCCTACTAGTAATCAAGAATTTGTTAAAATTGAAAGTAAGTATTTTGGGGATAAAAGTTGGTCAATATTTTCGAATGTTGATTTCGATAAAGCTCTGTTCCACAAGGTAATTTCTAACTTCAACATAATTATGACACTTGCATGGGTGTAAAATTCAAGGTTTTGCTTTTTAAAAAGAAAGATGTATTTCGTCTGTTATACAGCATGCTTGCATTGAAGTCAACGGATAGTATAATGGTTTTTATAACAAAAAACTTTTTCTATTATATTGTATATATATAATAAAGAAAACCAATAAAAAGGGTTATTTTAACAATAAGTTAAGTTGTTTGACACAATACGGAATACCCGGTAGATGGCGTTGTAATTTCATTTAAGGTTTTTAATACTAGTATGTCGATTCCTTATTCCTTTGCTACCCATTGTGTAAAAGGCTAATAGATGGTTTCAACGTCTCCCTTTTAATTTGATTGCCTAATATTGTGACTTTCCTCTGCGTTTTTGGCTTCTTTGATTCTTGTAACATGCCTTTTTCATTGCTGTTTGTATCTTCTGTTCTGCGAGTACCATGCGTATATAAAATTGGTGTCTTTTTTGTTGTTTGTACCTTTTTTGTGCGAGTGCCATGTATATTTAAGAAATGACTGTCTTACATTTGGTGTTCATGAGTGTATAATTCTGGTTGGTCACGTGCAAATTCCGTGAATCGCGAAGCGATTCTCGGAAAATTTGCACGTGTCCAACCAGAATCATATACCCATGAACACCAAAAGTAAGACAGTCATTACTTATATTTACATTTATCCTAATTATCGGTCATTTTTATTCGCATGAACATCGCGAATTTTGCCTGTAACATCGTAAATGTATCTTCGCTTTGGTAAATTCTCCCTTCATGCAAAACTTGCACGTGACGTCCCGAGAGCAACCCAAGTCATTGGAATATAATTCTAGTTGCCTAATGGGCGTTCAACATGGGGAATTTACTAGTAAGCCTAGGCACCGCAAAGCGTAGCAACCCCTCACACAGCAGGGAAATGCATGTGTATATTATACAAGCAAAATCACTAAAGTTCATCCTCTTCTAGACTTTTCATAAGGAAAATGTGTATTAAGTTGATGGGTTAAGATCGAAGTAAAACTGCAACCTTTGAATTGTATACACGGATTTGACCTTTTCATATCTCTGAATGACCTTTGACCTATGATCTTGAAAAGCAATAGGATTCTTTCTCTTGTCATAAGCAATCAGTATATTAAGTATGTTAAGATCTAATTAAAACTGCAACCTCTAAGCTATTTTCAAGGATTTTGATCATTCCCAATCTGTGAGCTTGACTTTTGACATATGACCATGAAAAACGATAGGATTCTTCCGCTTGTCCTAGGCAATCAGTGTATAAAGTTTTGTGAAGATCCAATTAAATCTGCACCTTCTAAGCAGAAAACAAGGATTTTGACCGTTTCCAATTTTTGACCTATGACCTTCAAAATTAATAGGGTCCTTACTCTTGTCATTAGCAATCAGTGAATGAAGTTAACATCCAATTGAAACTGCGACCTCTATACTGTATACAATATTTTTCTTAATTTCCTATCGTTGACCTTGACCTATGACCTTTAAAATCAATAGGGTTCTAGCAACCAGTGTATGAAGTTTGGTTGAGATCCACACACGTACACACTCACTTACACACGAACGACTGCGTTACTATATCCCTCCTGCAACTATGTTGGGAGGATATAGAAAAAAGAATAACTAAACTATGTAAATGCATCAAGCACTCAAATGTGAAATAAATTCCATTCCGGGTCCGACGGCAATTTTCTACATGACAACAACATAAAGAAAACATAGACACAGCCAATTAATATGTAGAATGCACTGTGATATAAAAGACAAAAGCATAACTAACGCAAAGCCAAACGATATGATGCAATAAAACCTGGATTAAAAGATAGATTGCCAATTTCTGTAAATTATAACATAGCAAGTTAGAGTTGTAATCACCATAGTTACAGCAACTTCAAACATTTTCATTCAAAATCACCCTCATGGTTTGTATCTTAATCATAAAAATATTTCATCAGGTTTGACTCATAATGGGTTTTGAATTCATTCAAAAGTTTATTTCAGCAAATCCATCCCAAATGAATCCGATGACAGTGCTTGCCAACACCGGTTCCGGAAATGTACCCGTCACTAATTATAGATTTTCTGTTGGCACCGTTCTTACTCTATCATGCACAGGCACAGTTGGTAATCCTATTCAGGTGAGATTTTTTATATTTCCATTACTAACAAATATAGTATTATTGTTTGATACAATCTTGATATGATCCCCTCCTTAACTTTCGTAACTTTTGTAAGTTCATTCAGCGTATTATATTTTGTTGCTTGATGGTCCATTGGTGCAGATGTCGTTGTGTGTCTAGTTGTCCCCTGTTCTCATTGTTAAAACGTGTTTATGTGTAGTCATTTGTGTTTTATGTTTTTCTGTGATTTGACGTTCATTGTACTACTGCGTCTCTTTCTTTGCGTGTCATTTTTGTGTTTTACAGTGGGTGTTTTGGGAGGTTGCTGTTGATGCTGCAACTAGGTGATGTTGGAGATCCCCTCCTTTCTTTTCTTGTCACAAATTTGTCTGATGT
Source organism: Pinctada fucata (assembly GCA_028142955.1). Taxonomy (NCBI): domain Eukaryota; kingdom Metazoa; phylum Mollusca; class Bivalvia; order Pterioida; family Pteriidae; genus Pinctada; species Pinctada fucata. The sequence continues at coordinate 41,337,810 of AP027111.1, read as the reverse complement.
TTGTTTCTGACGTCAACGTATTTGTAATAAAGTTCTTGTTTTTAAGACGTTTATTTCTTCTTTGGTGCCAAATACATTGTATACTAAGTTAACTAATGGAAACAATTTTATTCAATATTTTTTAAATAAGGAGATAAACACAAATGCGCAGATCCTCCTATAAATTTGGGCACACTTCAGAAAAATGACTAACGTATATCTAACAATCACCACACTTATTAGTCTATTATATTAAGCCGTTCTTATAGTTCTAATGTTTCTCATGTTTTGGACTTCCATGATAAAAATAAACAAATTACAAAAAAACATATAAGTGAAGGATTTAGATATCACAATCTTATAAAAAATATTTGCAAAACAATAATTATTCTGAACTTCTTTCAAAATTTGGGACACCTCCAGCATCAGAGTATGTATCACTGGGAATTTCTTGCCTCCATATATTACGGTGACCCAATAAACAAAATCAGAAGGATAAATGTAAGAAAATAGTTGGCCCCCTGTTTTACCGAGGACATGATCTTAAAGTGATCAAAAGAACACAGGGGTATGGTACTTGATCAATCTACAGTTTTGTACCCGTGTCCATTCCAACGGTACACACTGGCCAGACGTGGCGACGGGACTCCATGACGGGCCTTGTTTCAATCTCGTTAGAGAAGACTGGATCTTGATTCTTGTCCTACGCAGCTACGTTAAGGTGCTCCACGCAATGACGTTAGAGAAAATTCCGCGAAAACATTGTGTGACGTTATAAATGACGTCACATCAGTTATCGTATGTTAGGGATATTTCAAGGGATAAATTGTACTGGATCGATTTTCAATACTATTGAGCTTTCATTCTATTCCTTACATCAACTCTAAATGTTCCCAGTATCTTATTTACGAGAAGTAATGAAAGAATGCGTGTTTTTCCACAGTTTTGCACATCGGGTCATTGTAGGTCAAGCATGCGCAGTCTGAGTTCAGGGTTAAAGGGAAGCTTTGGATGAAAACCGCTTTTAATTCACAGAGGAATCGCTGATTTTCAACTAGTAAATCAATATAAGGAATTGATAATGGTCATCCTTATAAAGGAGCACAATATAAATTTCGATTATTTGTTAGATATTGTCCATATTTAGAAATTTAATGGAGTTTTACTGATTTACCGGCTTTAAAATAATTATTTCTTATTCATTTTATATTCATTTAGTTGTACGTTGTTGCTGCCGGGGTTGGGGGGGGGGGGGGGCGGCGAGGGTGCCAGCTCATGCACATTAATACAGTTTATTCTCAAGCATTATTTAAAAAAAAATATATAATATATATCATTAAGAATACGGTGCTAAAATACATGTGTCAATAAATGGCTATACGACGGGCACTGTATGTTCATAGCCGGTACAACAGAACAATATCGAGACTTCAGATACAGTCAACTTGTACTAGACTAAATCTAAGAAGAAATAAAAATAGTAATAAAACAAATTGTAATCAGCAAGAGATCGGGCGGGTTATAATAAGACTGAGTCAAGATTAGCCTAGCCGGGAAAGAACCCCCCCTCTCTCTCTCTCTCTCTCTCTCTCTCTCTTATTTATTCAAGTTATATGCATTTTTTTATTATGATTATTTTGTCTCCGATAGAGCTCTGCTCACGAAAGCCCTGTAACAAGTTTACAATCAATTTTGTTAAATACAAAATTAGAAGACGGTCAGTATCGCGGTCTCAATAGTCCGCCGGGTTGGATTCAGTACGAGGAAATATTGCATTGATACATAGATTTCAATATTTGATCAGCAGAAGTTTTATTGTCTAGCGGCAACCTTTATTACCAGAGTTATTCCCTACCACAAACTTTCCCACAAAGAAAATATTTAATGTTTTAACTTGAAAAACATATATATATATATACTAAAAGCGGATGCCCGGACGAGGCTTACCCTCCCGGGTCAGTCCCCCCCCCCCCTGCCATCTTAATATATGTATATTACATTCTCATCGTTGTAAAAATAATACTAAAATAAAAAAAAAACCACTTTACATTGTATCAGATATTAAAAACCCGTGTTATTATGTTGTACACACGTATATGTTGCATGTTTACTAATGCTTTCCCGCTAAATTTCTATGACGTAATCCAGATCATCTGTGCGTTTAGGTCCCATCTGAAAATAGACTGATATATGGTAGTTGTAAAAAAATGTAATTTGCAGGTGACTACCCTTGTACGATTTCGATATTTTAATACAGAATCTATAGAGGACACTTCAATTTACCAAGATTTTGCTGCGCATTTAATAGAAATTTTAATAGTTGTGTAAAATGTGGATGTAAAGTCGAGTTTTGCAGTGTTTTTACCACTTGTTTTCCTTCTCGGTATATTTTCTCCTCTTAATCGTTTTAAGTGTCACAATGCCCAGCACATTTCTAAATCTACAGGATTTACTGAAGGAAACGATATAACATTTCTATTATTTCTTCCTTATTTACCACTTGCAAAATTCAATTTAAAACCGAGACAACACTGTAGAGTTATATTTAGGGCTGTCACGTGACACAGGGGAATCCCCCTGGTGAATTTTTTTTCTTAGCTACCAGACACCTACCAGATATTAGACAAATACAGCTTTGAACTAAAGAAAGAACGTTTAAGCTGTAATTGAGGGTTGAATGCCAGGCACCGTAAAAATGGAATATTTTCAGCGCGACGTCAGCGTGGAGCACCTTAACGCAGCCGCGTATCTCGAAGTTACTCAAACTGCTCGGGTGATTGATTTAGTTTGCTTCTTCAGCCAGCAGAGCACATACTGTTATACGCATGCTTTATGATTTTTAAGATTCATCGAATATGTGTTACGGGAGGCCACTATGTTTAACTATCTCGTTTGTGCTATCACCTTACAGTACGAAGTTTTATGTTTATACAACAAATGTGCGTCTATGGAGACCTCTGTGTATCCGGATCAGCGGAAAGGTTGTGTGCACGTCATCCGTAAAACCACACCATTTGCTTATAGCAGATTACTCTTCTAAGTTGGCGCCGGATGCACATTTGTCTCCGTCCTTTTATGTGTTCTCTTTTATATTTGATATTTCTACGTCTGTTTTGGTTGCTTTGTATTATGTGCTAGTGTCTTTTTTTGCAGTTTGTAGTTTTGTCTGATGTCATTAGGTGTCATTTTCTAGTCGGTTCGTTTCGCTGGGTGTGTGAAGGGTGGTCACGCTGGATATCCTTCTCTTTTCTTACGATTATCTAAAACATGCAAATCATGCGCGCCAAGACAGCAGAGTGTTACTTTTCAAACCTTGGAATGTGTTTTATTTATGTCTTGTCAATAATGTTTGATATTTGCATAAATCTGTTTCGACTATGTTTTTAGTATTTTGTGTGGGTACATATTGTCGGTCATGTTACGGGTTGTAGTTTTGTCTGCTGACATTAATGAGTCGCTTTCTTGTGCAGTTGTTCCGCTGGGTCAGTACATGGTGGTCATGCTGGAGATACATGGTGGTCATGCTGGAGATGTTTTCCTTTTCTTTTATTCCATATATGGCTTACGAGAGATCCTTTTAACAAACTTAATAACTTTGCCGCCTCTCCTGAGATGTTATTATATAAGCATGCACGACAGAGGAGAGAAATATCGAAAATGTGTCAAGATGGATGCTCCCTGTCAATTGACCGAAATGGATCTTAGTTTTATTGTATTTTCTAATATCTTACGACTTTTTATTATATCTAATTATATAAAGAAATCACTTACAAATTAAAGGACAGTAAAGCTAAATTGTGAATGGAGAAACCTCAGTTCGTTAGCCATAATAGCTATGCATTCACTTCAACGTTTGTAAAATTGTAATCATATGCAAAATATCACAACATGTAATTATTATTCATGTTCTATTACAGTCTCCGCGTTGGTGTCATAAAAAGATAAGTGACTTTGGATGGTATTTACCTGCCTCTGGTGTAACTACAGATGGAGCTGTGTTAGTAGGGTGTCAGAACTCCCAGACGACAACATATATACACATCGTAACATCCGATGACCATGATCGCATGTTCCTCTGTGAAGCAGGGTCAGATCCCCAGTGTGGATTTGGAGATATCAGCTCTAACATAACAATATCTTTAGGTGAGTTGTTGTTTTAGTAAGATTCCTTTTAAACTGTTTTCTTTTTTCGTCTGCTTGATATACTATACACCTTCCACTCTTTACCAATAAACTGGGGCACCCTGTCTTTATCAAATTATCATATACAATGTATGTGTATTCTTGCGGGTATGAAAAATATCGAAGTTTTCTGTTTATTTTACTTATCACGAGGAAAGAATCTCATTTTTCTCCCTTCTGATTTAGACCTTATATTTATTCTCTGTTCGCCACTTCATTTGTCACGCATCAATTACTGTTTCCTCACCAAGTATTGCTAATGTTGATAAAAACAGGAGAGGAATTTATATAAGCATATGTATTTTATCATTCATTCTGTAAACCCAAGTTAATGTGAAAGAAGTACTAATGCAATACATTGTATATACCATTTACTTGAGGCAACAGACTGCAATCTACTTTTTCATTGTGAGTCAAAACATTTGCTCTGTCCTTTATTGTATTTATTGACGACCACATTGTCAGACAAAACTATACTTCAAAAATACGTGCCCTTATTATGGAACGTGCGTTATTGTCATCGATTTATTTTGAGCGACGTTTTTCAGGTCGAGGAAACTTCCTGAAATGGAAGTCAAGCATAGCGGAACGACTGCGTCACATAATCAGTTCAGAGTGAATGATCTCTCATATTAAACCAATCGCTTCAATGAACTTTGCCTTATGGGATTACTATGATAGTGCTGTCTTCAAAATTGCCTCGCTATTGCAGAAATAGCGACTTATACTTCAGAGGTATATCTATCGATTCCATGTTGCACTTTTAAAAAAATTTAAGTCTAAAACCGTAAATCAAGGTGAGAAGATCATGCACTTTTGAATGGTTCAATGTGTGATCTCAATGCAAATTATGATATATTATCCAATTAATACGTTCTACATTAGCTCAGTTCCTCTCTTTCGTGAATTCAAAATGAAGAGAGAGAGAAAGAGCATAAAAGGGAAAAATGGCTCTGGAAGAAGGAGGGGTACGTCTCAGATAACAATAAACCAGGATAAAAAGAACCATCCCGGCCTACGTTTCCATTTTCAATAAACTGTAATATCTCCCATCCCAACCTTACATCGGTACCGATAGATTTATTATGCCAATATCCTTTGAAAGGAAAATAAAAATTCATAAAATTCCCAATTGAAAATGTTTAAAGTGAGTGGTGCCACCTACATGTTCAATGATTTTGATAAGGTATTATTCATTGTGAGAATCAACTAAGGGAATGTACATCTAAAGAATATTCTTAATTAAATAATTTGAGAGTTGCAAATGCGGATCCAGGAGGGGGCATACATCCCCTTCTAGAAAACCAAATGTTTAAAATTAAAAAAAAAATAAAATAAAACCTCCATTAGGAAAAATGATGCACTTTCGGCAAATACCAGGGGGTACCTGATAAGTTCTTCCTCAATTCATGGCATTTCTTTAAAAACAATTTGCAATGTATACATTAGAATCACATTATTCTTCAATATCCGATGTTTTATACAATGTATTCACAAGTCGTTTTAAAAATGTGCCAAATTCTCATCTTAATATCTGAATTTAGAGTTTGAATTTTTTTAAATGCAGCATGGAATCGATAGATATATCTCTGAGGTATAAGTGACAAAGATGTCAAGGAATTTGATTGCGATTTCAGCAATAGCGGAACAATTTTGAAGACAAAATTGAAGCCAAGATATACAAACGATTGAACTATCATAGTAATCCCATTATGCAAAGTTCATTGAAGCGATTGGTTGAATATGAGAGAGCACTCACTCTGAATTGATTATGTGACGCAGTCGTTTCGTTTGACGTCCATTTATGGATGTTTCCCCGACTGTTTCGGCCTTTCAAGTACATTTTCCGACCATAGTCACATTTTCAAAAGAACGAAATATGATTTGATCACAATCAAAGAGCGAGACCTTCGGCAAAGTCACATTTTACTGACGGCAGCAAAACGAAATGCATGTATGCAAAAAAAAAATACCGGTCATTAGATAAAGCATTTTCAAAAAAAAAATGAAAGGATGAAAACAATACACACAGAAATTAGAATTCACGCACGTATCAGACAAGACAAGGGAGAAACCAGGCAAAACTTCAACAAACAAGGAAAATGAATAAATATCAAATGCAGAGATTTCCTATTGCTGCTTCCGTAAAAGATATGATTGTGTCATTTCTACCACATTGCTTTATTACATGTACCGACCTAACACAGAAATATTAGAAGGATAATCATTGCTCGCCTCAACATCGCATATCAAAGCGGTTTAGCTGACAACAACTTTTTGATTTGCTGTTAGTATTCTGTTTCGTTCGCTTTATTGATGCAAAATCATTTTTCGTTTCAGTTTCCTCAGCAACTGAAACAAATATAGGTGAGTTTCTTTACCTTGCAATTAAAAACATTCTCGGAGCTTCACTGGTTGAAGACAAGAATTTTAAAGTAACTTTGGCTCCACTGTAACTGAAGAGAATCACGTGATATATTAATTATTTCTTGCACGGGAATCCCCTACGATTAAATAGGGTAAATGCAGTCTTAATCTACCTTATATAGAAATGTATGAGCATCGTTATTAATTAAATGATGGTAACCTATTCTGGTCACGAGTAGAGGTATATCCAGGCAACACTTAAACAGTAAATTTTCGTACAACATATCAAGTGATAAAGTTTGATATGCATTGATTACTGTCCGCGCAGCTCACTTCAGAAATCCGAAAATTGAAGTTTTCTTTGCTTTGTTGGCAATTTTTTCGATTAACATTTATATAGGGGGATAGATCTATAACTCTCATAACTAACAGTGTATGATATATGTATGTACGACCAATACTACGCTCACAGTGAAAGAAAATAGTGTTAGATAGGGAGTTTTCTATGTAAAGTTTTAGCGCGACGTCTCGGATGTTTGAATCTGAGTCTATGGAGAACGTCGACGACGTCAAAGATTCCTTTCTAAAACTACTTTCTTTCACTGTGAGCATAGTATTGGTCGTACAGACATAAATCATTCACCGTTTTTTATGAGAGTTCGAGATATATCCCCTATATAATTTTTTTTGAGAAAATATGCCGACAAAGTTGAGAAAAACTTCAATTTTCCGATTTCTGAAGTGAGCTGCGCGGACAGTAGTCTAATATTGGATGTAGGAATTGAATGATTTTTTTCGTAAGAAGGAAAATACGTTGTTCTTGATTTTTTTGTGCGTATCAAGTTCTATTCGATTATCACTCGTCATTAATGTAATAATTGTTTGTTGTAGACAAAAGCAAAGAAAATGATACAGTATCTCCGTTAGTCCAACTCGGAGGAAACATAATGTTTGGAATAGGATTGACTCTATTTCTGCTAGCTCTTGCTATGTTTACAGCGGTGTTTATCCTATGTACGTATACATGGTATATGGTGTGCTCTTAGGATTATTCTGATTTAGAAATTATAATATATTTAAAAATTTACCTTATGATTTCTTTTTCGTTGAATGAAGTTAAGTTTATTGTTTAATACTATAGATATATACTTATGTTGGCGGGACTCATATTTATATGGAGTACATGAAAACGCTATTAAGACCGCGCTTATTTTTTGATTACGCAAAATTATGCTTATTATTAACTACGCAAAATCATTAACAGCAATTCTCTGTAAGAACCAAAGAATTTCAAAACATTTTGGCACGGCATGTCATGGATTTTTTTTAAAGATTTTTGGTATGGAAGTTCAATATGAAGTACTAGTATGAAAATCAACCCCAGTTTTTTCAAAAAGGTTGTCGTTGCCATGGTAACCGTGTCTGAAGTTTCAAAAATCGGGAAAATCTATAGGACAAGGCATATTTGTAGGTTTCGTTACCATGGAAACAGGTACATTTAAAATCTTAAATTGCTTTGATTGTTTTCTTTTAATCCTTATTATTATGCATATTTGTAAAGTTTTTTAGATTCATCTCGAATGCCTTATGTATACAAGATGAAAAATTGGGCCAAAACAGGGTATCAAAAGGCTTTGTTTTGGGCACTAAAAGACCCTTTTTTGCATGTTTTTACTGTTTTACAAGGTTGGAAGCTTCATAAAAGTACCAATTTTCGAAGTCCAAATTCTAGTTATTCAATTAGTATAATCTTTGAACTCTACATGAATATAAAAAATTAATTGGGCTAATTTGTCCTTTTATATGCAAAGTAGCATCAAATTTAGTTGCTATGGCAACAATCGACTGAAAGGTTTCAATACGATGAATTTAAACACTACCTTTATCAAACTATCTACGCATGATATTGGAACAGCAGTTCATGTATACATCTATCAGAGGCGTTTTGATATAAAAATGACATTGAAAATATTTCAAGGTCACCCACTGAATTTTCAAGGTCATTAAACTTTAAGTGACCAGATTTGACGAAAAATCCTGATTTTTTATAAAATGAAGGTGTCAATATTTTAGAAACCTTGAAATATTGAACTTAACAGTTATTTGCCATAAAATGATAAATGTATCACTTATTGCTTAGAACTATTGATTACGTTTCTTCACATCTTCGAATATCTAAATTCTTGGTGAGTATTTTGATAAAAAAGGGACGAAATCTGTATCTTTCTTGTTTTTTTTTTACGGAAAAATATTTCTTATTGAATTGCTACAATTCAATAAATTCTAAGATCTGTCTTTCTTATATTCATGTGCTTTCATAATATATATGACCTATGAAAATATTTAATTAAAAAAATCACTAAAATCGGTAACAAAAAATTAAAAAATCAATATTTTACGAAAAAATTTGAGTCTCAAAGTATAAATGTCCTTGAACATCAAGCCAATGACCTTGAACATTTTAATTGTTCTTATGTAAAAGGTTTAAGTCATATCAATACATGCATACATTTTGACAATCATATGTAACTCTAAAGAGGAATAAAATCAATTTCAAAGATAATATGAAACAAGCAAAAAGGTCTAATGTTGCCATGACAACGGTCTTTGACGACAGAATTTAGGTAAAACTCTTAAATACCCACTCCAATTTTTCGTTCATTTTATTTGTCAATAAACATACATTTCCATTGATGAAAAACATTAGTCTCCTATTGGTGCCTTTTGTGATATTTAAGATTGAAAATGGTCAAAAATATACTAAATTGGCCCTTATTTTCACCACTATTTTTCGCTTCATTTTGACTTATTTTGGCTTAATACAATAAGCTTCCTGTAATAAATATCACATATCTAAGTGTACTAATTAAGAATGGAAGTAAGGAAGAAAAGATTATATATAGATGAACAAGCTGTTACAGTGGTATTCATGGCAACGAAGTCTCCGGAGCTGGCTTATTTCATAGTCCCAAAAGTGCTATAAATAGAATGACCTCGTTACCATGGCAACCAGAGGTCACATTGACTTAAAAGTGTTATAATCATGGTTAGTACTTAATATATACCCATTGTACCGAAAATCATCAAAATCCATGACATACCGTGCCGAACGATTTTGGTCCTTACAGAGAAAGGCTATTAAATTTTTATAGATTATAATGAATGAGTTAAAGCAGATCCTGGCGATAATCTCAACAGCACTCACAATAGAGCACCAAATTGAGCATCGACGGACCCCTAGCAAGCTAGAGATGGGACCAGGTGCCCGGGAGGAGTAAGCATTCCCTGTCGGCTAGCCGCACCCGCCATCGATGTTCTTGCACGAAAATAAAAACAATATATAAAATACATGCATTTCACTGTCTGAGGTTATATCTATATAGAAAGTGCTATGGCGACCATGTCAGGGAAATATATTCAAAACACATACTGTAAAACAAGTTAAGTGCGTTAATCAATGATAACGCTAATGTGCCAATTTGCGTCTCTTTTTTCAATATTTTTTTCCTGATTCAACTTTAAAAAAGTTGGTTGTGCAATTAGTACACTTACACTTATTGCTTGAAGTTATGATTAATCTTCGTTCTTAAAAAGTGTGCATTCTGTTTAGATAAAAAGAAAAGTAAAGAAAAGAGGTAAGGAGTGACGAAGTATTTCTTTTGTATTTCAACGATGGTATACTTTCCATTTCTCTAAAATGATTAATATTAGATAAAACACAACTTGAAAAAGGAACATGTAAAGTTGTTATAAATAAAAGACAGTAAATAGTGAACCATCAACAGGTTTATGAACATAATAGTTAATCCATACAATACAATAGAGGGGAAAATAAATAGATAAAATAATCAGACGAATCTAGGAAAGGAAGCAAATGATTAACTTGTATTAAATAAAATTTTATGACTAATATGTTTATCGAATACCTGCAAGTTATGTATTTTAAGTGCAAATGATAACTCAAGTATTTAGTACGCACTACAATCTACTTTCTTTCTTCCATAGGAATGACACGTATGGTATGTATATGTTTAACATTAGCAATAACATTGAAATAACAGTAATTAAGAAAATTGTTGAATTCTGTAGCGAAAAGTATCGGGAATTCGTAACTGATAGAAAGTCGATTATTTTTTCAACAATTGTTCTCAATGTTCCAAATTGGGTTTTAATGCAGGACAAAAGAAGAGTCAAGCTATGCACCTAGAAAACGGGCCTTTTTGATAAAAATCACATTCGGTGCACAAAATGTGAATGCTTCGTACTTGAACCTAAAATGATTTAGAAAACCCAAAGTATTTTCCTGGAGCCCTCATGTAATATATAAAAGAAAGGAGGTCTTGGATCTCCAACAGGACTGCGTTGCAACTTTGACATCAAAACGCCGAAACATCTAATTTCGAAGATACAGTAGAGATGAAATAAACAAGACTTTTGGACAACTTTCTTGTAAAAAGTCAGAGGCTCCAATTTTTTAGGGTCTATTCATGGGCAAAATTGTCAAATGTGTGTCCGAATACTATGTCAAGAGGAAGATCAGTATAAGTACCTATTTGAAACAGTATTCAAAATACCTAAATATTGTTTTCATACATCAATGTAAAAGGTGCTACTCATTTATTTTACAAATTTGGCCCAATAGCCTGATTTTGATCAACCAAATATCTATTGGATTCGGTATTTGTCTCAATTTTCTATGTGCATGATTCATTTCGACATCTCCATGTAAATTGAAAAAATAAAAAAAGCAAATCATAAATGACTGCTAAATAAGATGATTGGTTGCAAGCAATAAGAATATAGCAATTTGATTTGGTATATTCTGTACATACTACAAATAAACGAACATATTCAAGTGTAATGTAATCAACAAAGAATAATAATCGTAATTTTTTTAATGGTACATAAATGAATAGAGAGGATCTGCAACTGGACTTTGTTGCAGTAGTTACAGCTGAATAGCATACATGCAATCACCCTTTTAGAGAGGACAGGAGGCCAGAGGTCCCTTATTCACTGACGTTGTTTTGCTAGGACCGGTTTTAATCCAAGCTTCGCATTCAGTCAGAGGGCAATTCTGAACACTGTATTTTGAAATGCAATGCATACGTTAAATATCACTTATTTCGTAGACCATTCTAATTAAGTTCTATAAAAATGCATTATATTAATAACTGAATAAACATCAAATTGTGAAAGATATCCTTTCTCGAATTGCTCAAAGGCCAATGTTACATTCAGTCGAGGTCTATACGTATTCCTCTTCCATGACTCGAACAGAATTAGTTGATCTTCTATCAAAAAAAAAGAGAAAACTTCCAAGAACATCAGTTATCGTCTGCCTATGTTGTACAATTGAAAATATTTCAAATGTTGATTCACAAATTATTAAATATCATTTATTAACATTTACAGAGACTGCAATTCCGTAAGTATGAGAGATAATGTGTTGTTTTTCTGTTGAATAATGAGGAATATAATTATGTTTTCCATTCTTATTGCCTTCAGTTTTAAATTAAGATTCTTACTTGGTTGAAACCTTTCATAGGTCAACTTTAAATGTCCTATTCATATAATATATTTAACTTTGATCTGTCTTTTTAATTGCATTTATTGAATAGGACAAACCCACAAGTAAGATCGGAGGACCATAATTACTCAACTCTTGGATACTTTTCATAGTAACATTTGTGAAAAATGTAAATTAATATATTAAGTGTCTACAGATTTTGATGCCCCCCGATCGGGCATATAGCGATTGGTTCGTCCATCTGTCCTTCCCGCTTTAGATAAAAGGGATTAAACTTTTAAGTAGAGGTGAAAGTACTTACAAATTTTCCACGTGTATGTACATGTATGTTGAGAAGAAGCTTCTTTTAGTACCAAGTTTTCTGACCTTTTGATCTTGTCCTTACCTTTGACATACTATTTTTCAAATTTGTAAGGAAAATTCATATAAAATCTATTTCTCCCTGAAACGCCTTTAAATTTTAAAAAGTTCAAGTGATACATGTATATTTTATGTCATATTTGTTACGGTTTTTAGAAATTTTATCACGTTTTCGAGATATCTATGCGAATGGAAGGGGATACAAACTGATAATGCATATATGTTCCACAAACACAGAGCTTGTAATTACTTTTGAGGTTAAACTATATGGACAAATATTTTCAGCATTATATGCACATTATCATAAATAATGTCTCATCAGCTTTTCGTGGCCAAGATAGGGAAAATATTTAAGGAGCGACATTCTAAAAATGACCATTGGCAAATACAAGTCAGCATCATGATGCCTTCAGGTAGAAATCCATGTAACGCTTGCCGAAAGCAATTTTACATTCTTAAAGATTCTTAGAAAACGGTAATGCCAACTGTGCATAATTTTCAGATCTTCTTTCTCTTCCCGAAACATCAAGCTCAAGTTTCAAATGTCATTTGACTTTAACAAAATGTTATTAGCTGTTTTGAATCGAAATGTTGGACAATGAAGCTTTGCAATCATTGCAATATTGCAAAAATTTAATACCGATATATACATAATACATACTAACGTCTTCTTTTCTTTTCAGAAAATTATGTTACAGTAAACTGACAAATAACAAATTATAGTTTGTGTGTAAAGAATCTGATGGATCGTGAAACTCTCTATTTAGTTTAAGGTGAAAGTATCAAAAGTCACTCAGGAAACAATGAGAGCGATTTTGCAGTATTGAATTTCAATCTTTCGCATTTCTTTCATAGCTTATTAAATTCTGTATGTAATTATCAATGTTGAAATATATGTTCTATAGTGCCAATTTTATGTATAACGTCGAGTAAGATTTATTCATAACTGAATGATTTAATTATTCTCCTTTAAATAATGTTCATGTTCATGTTTGCGAATGTTAAACGTCTTCAAATTCAATAGCATCATTTAAGAACAGATAAATTTGCAACATGGACCAGATATGCACATTTCGGGTACTTAACCCTCGTCAGTGACCCTCAATCTAAACAATGTAATATGGCCAAAGAGTGTGAAAATTATTCTGTCCAAAAATGTACCGAAAAATGTAGCAGGATGGGTGGGATATGATTCTACAGGACCCACAGTTTAGAAATTTCAAGATTTTTTAATAACAGATATTTTCGAATTCGTTATTTAAAGAGACAGACGATCAACCGAATTACATATACAGTACAGTATAATGTAAGACAAGTACATTTTCTGTATTTTCATTTTTATTGTACCTTATTGTAGGGAACTGAAGTTCAACATTATTCCTTCATATTACCATTTTTAGCAATTTTATTCGATTTATACGAATGAAAAGACATATTGTCTTGATAATAACCACGTGTTATGTCTTACATTAGACAATAAATACTATGTACAGTTAAGCTATTTTCAAGTTGACTTCGCACTCCAGACTTTATTTTTTTCGGGTCATATCAAAGAAATAATGTACAATCTTAACACATAATAAACGAAACAACAATAAATAGCTTTAAATATGTATATGTACGAATAAGAACAAATAAAGTCTCATACATAAGCGTTCTAGGTTAATTAATTTAATTTCTGACACAGTCCCATCCGAAGTGCGAAGCCCGCAAACATGAAAAGTGTCTATATTACGAACAATACTAACGCCTGATCTTTATTTCATTATTCAACTTGTACACTTTGGCTCCTCTGAACGTAATCCTCTAGTGTCCCACGTATAAAATATGATACATCAAGTTTGATGGTCACTTCTTAATTTGTAACTCAATCAGCATTTATTGCTTAACCTCTCACCAAGGTATAAGCTCTCTAAAGAATTTGTCTCCCTTTTATCCTGAAAATGACAGTATTATGAATGATACATTCGGTAGCCTAGGAAAAAAATCATGATTTATTAAAGAAGAGTTATCAAAGAATTATGATACATTTGAAATGTTAGAAAGAAAGATACCTATGATCAACTAGTGCACAAGAGAAATGAGATTTCAGATATCTTAGAAATGTACACAATGATAGGTAATTTATAATATGTAATGTACATAATGATCATGATGATAGATAATTTAAAATATTTAATGTACAAAATGATAGATAATTTCACATAAATCATGTAAATCACCATGCATTTTATATTAAAGTTTCTTTAATATAAAGGGAGGCAAAAGTTAAAAAAAATTAAATTCAAGACAAGGAAAAGATATCTTTTTCAAAGAAAAAGTTCCAAAGTTTGAAAATTACTAGAATGTGCTCTCTGTAAAAGAATTTGCATGGAAGACTGCTCCCTAAAATATCATGAATACCTGACAAAATTATGGATCTTCGATGGAAAATGTTAAATACATATAACATTTTTTATACAGAAAATAAATTGAAAAAAAATTAACAGGCCAACCATATCCTTAATAATGAAGAATATCTTTCACATCTATCTTTTAGCGCAAAAGATCGAGGGTTTTCTATTCTTGATTTTTGAAATATTTGAATGTATTGAACCAACTTATATTAATAATCTAGATTTTGAATTTTCATTTTGTAATATAGTTCTCGGTTTTCAAGCAAATACAAGATTCTCAATTTTTGTTTTATTTGTATGTTAAACGTCTTCAAATTGAATAGCATATCATTAAAGAACAGATAAATTGGCAGCATGGACCAGATATACGTACCGAAAGACGTAGCAGGATGGGTGGGATATGATGCTACAGGACCCACATTTTAGAAATTTCTAGAAATTTTGATAACAGAAATTTCAGTATGCGTTGAAGAAACGATCAACCAAAACTGATCGAACTTGGTTACATGTGTCCACTCCTGGTCCACCAAAAGTGACACTCACCAAGTGGTACAAATGTTAAACGTCAAATCGAATAGCATCATTTATACTCTTTTTCGCCAAATAATAAAAACTATTCTGGGTAGAAAGAAATCAAATGAAATAAAATAGAAAATATACTACAGTAAAAGAGATAATTAAAGAGTTGAAGAATTTGATAAAGACAAATATTGAAATAATTGAAATGAGTTAAAGAAGATCCTGACGATAATCTTAACAGCACTCACAATAGAGCTCCAAATTGAGCATCGTTAACGGACCCCTAGCAAACTAGTGGTGGGACCAGGTGCCCGGGAGGAGTAAGCATCCCCTGTTGGTTAGCAGCACCCGCCGTCGATGCCAATGCAAGAAAATGAAAACAATATCTGAAAAATATGCACTGTCTGTCTGAGGTAAGTCTATATAGAAAGTGCTATGGCGATCATGTCAGGGAACAATATTCAAAACACTTACTGTCACACCCCTCGCGGGGAACTTTTTTTACGAGCTCCACACGGCAAAGGGCATAAGTGTGACACAAATGAGTTAAAGAAGATCCTGACGATAATCTCAACAGCACTCACAATAGAGCTCCAAATTGAGCATCGACGGATCCCTAGCAATTAGAGGTGGGACCAGGTGGCCGGGAGGAGTAAGCATCCCCTGTTGGCTAGCCGCACCCGCCGTCGATGCCAATGCAAGAATATGAAAACAATATCTGAAAAACATGCACTGTCTGTCTGAGGTAAGTCTATATAGAAAGTGCTATGGCGATCATGTCAGGGAAAGATCATGTTTTTAATATGATTACGTCTTGTCTGTTATGTCTGAATTTGACTCTTATTATGTAAATGTACGTATTGTAAAATAATAAAAAAGATTTATACCCCGGTTTTAAAATCTATTGTAAGAATCAGTGGTATCTAACTTTACAATGTTAGACATCAAAGCATAAATGCTATTACACTTTCTACATTGCATATTCACCGCGTTCACTTATTATGCACGACTAAATTGGAGGGTATTGCTTGCAAGTTGGAGATATGTACTCATATGCGGCAACTGATCTCATCTTCATTCGGGGGTTCACATTTGTTGCTTTGCATATCTGGTTTTGAAATGTACTTCAATTGATAAGTTCCTGCATGTACATGTTCAATGATTTAGTCCTCTGTAACCTTATTTATCATGAACATGTAGATAGAAATTCATAGTATGATCTAGTGCCCTGCTAGATTCATGGATCAAATGAACGGTGTAAACTACGATTGTATATAATTAATGTGTCAACTGAGTTCGCCTTGTTTGTTTGTTGATAATTTTAGTTGGTTTGTTTTGGTAGCACTTATCAGTTTATTTAAGGTCTTGTTTTCGGTGCTGTCCCCGTTTTTTCTTTTCGTGCGTTTCTGGTCCGCTATTCTTATGATGGGAATATCATCCTCGCTAAAAGTTGTCAATTTTGATATATCGAAATTCAACTTCCTCTCTGAATGTCAGTCGGACTCCTCGGATGATCACATGCATGAGCCCGCTACAGCCGACAGAGCACTGACTTTATTTCGTATGCCTCTGTTTTTTATATCCATTTACATATACATATGTGTTTTTCTTAGGCCCCTGCGTCATTCTGTTTGTATGTTACAGTGAGGAGATTATTTCATACCACAATTGTGCGTTCTTCGATACCTCTTGGTAATCGGAAAAGGGGGAGGGTTGTGCGCATGTAATCAAGGTTAACAACATCGTCTGCCGTGGCGGATGGCCGTCCTAAGTCGGCACCGATTGTCCATTGGTCTCGTTGGTTTATGTATATTCATTTGTGCTTGATGTTTCTATGTTATTGGCGTTCCTTGAACAATTTGCTTGTCTTTCTGTGCGTGGCTGCGTTGTGTTTTTAAAGTGTGTGTTTAGGGTTTTGCTGTTGGTGCTGCAACCATAGGTGTTGTTGGAGATTCCCTCCTTTCTTTTACATTAAAATGAACGGAACGAAACAGATTAAAAACAAATTAACATTTCAAAACAAGCTTATGATGGGTATTGACAGAAAGTGTTTTGAATATTTTCCCTGACATTGTTGCCATAACACTTTCTATATAGACGTAACCTCGGGCAGTGAAGTGTACGTATCTTATATATTGTTTTCATTTTCGTGCATGGACATCGACGGCGGGTTCGGCTAGCCAACAGGGCTTACTACTTCCAGGGCACCTGGTCCCACCTCTAGCTTGCTAGGGGTCTGTCGATGCTCAATTTGGTGTTCTGTTGTGAGCGCTGTTGAGATTATCGTCAGGATCTTCTTAACTCATTCTAAACGTTTAAAGGAATTCAAGAGCTAGAATATTATTATGTCATTTTTGTTTATTCATGATATACCCTATAAAATGAAAACATAATCAATCACTCGCGGACAATGTTAAAAATGTCACAGTGCTCGATCAATACAGTAACCAGCCGGAAAAAGAAGGCACTGCCATGTTTTTCTGGCTTACTATATCCCCGACTGGTCTGTAGTCCGACCTAGTACGAACGAAAACGACATCGCCTGCGTTGACACTGACGACGGCAGTTCCTGTTGCCGATATCCACATTCCCGTTGATCCGGCATCCGGGTAGAATGTATTAACAGCTTCATTATTTACAACAATGTCGATGGACAAGTATCCATGGGCATAAACTGTTGTGGAGAAAACATATATCCCCTCAACTGGAACAGTAAAAATACCAGAAAATCGATTGTAGGACTTTGTTGTATCGGTTTTTACGTTGTCAAATACGAGCGTGTGGTGGGAACTTGGCCCAGGCTCCCCTATGGACATCAGGGAATAAAATGCCACAGGACTCTCTGCTACGTCTATTGATGAAGTCCGTCTTTTCGTTCGATCTAAAAAACATATAAAAATCAGATTTGTTTCCAAGAAGGAATTGTTAAATGTAGAATTGAATTATCTTTTATCTTGTCAATTACTCATAACAAATAAGTATTTTGATTATCATTGCTTTTCATTTGTGGCGCCACCTAAAATAATAATAATATATCTGTCTGCATTCCCAATATAAATTAGCATGTTTTTGAGTTCACTCAATTTATATTTTCGGCCTGACGCTGTGGCACGTTTTGTTTTGGATTCGATTTTGTTTTGCATCTATTTTATCAATAAAGATAAGGTTCCAAAAGGTGTTTAATTTAAGAGAGTTGTATATTACTTACGTTCCGAAGCAGTTCGCTTCTTCCTTTCGACTTTCCCCGATGATTCAGTGGGTATTTTCTTGAAATCTAAAGAGTCTTCAGATTGGTTTGTTCTTGAAGATAGTTTCCAGTTTTTTCGTGTAAGGTTATAAGTTTTGCTATTGTCAGAATTCATTCCCTTATTTTCCATATTTCTCATTTTGAATTCCAGTTTTGCAATAGTTTTCTGTTGAGAATTCACTGTTGCTTTTAAAAGCTCAATTTCCTGCATGCATTGTTGAATCAACAAATGAGAATTGTCTTCTCTTTCAGAGTCACTTTCCTCACTATTACCAATAAATATGAGCAATAGCACGAAAACCCCGAGAACGTTCATTTCCTATAGTCAAAATTTAAACTACATTTCCAGCGTTCGGACACAAAGTTGATAAGGGGATTTTGTGACGTATTATAGATAAAGCAATCGATTTCAGACTTACAAGACATGACAGTGTGTCGAAGTACCATAGACATAGTAGACATTCATGAATACAATATTCTTCTGGCAATCTGCAAGAAGGGAGGGGATCTCTAACAAGACCCTGTTGCAGCACCAGCAGCAAAACACCAAAACACCTGTGTGTCCTTTGTGTCAATCATCCAAATGCACATTTTTCAAATGAATAGAAATTCAAGCATCCTGTACGGAATACCTCCCTACCACTTGTCGGATGTCATACACAAAACTACGTCTCCAGTGGGTTTCGTGCGGAGACTTATGAGACCAAAACATCGGCCAAATTAAAAGCAATTCAAGTGCTATTTATTGTGTTAGGTTAATTTTACTCTCAAAATTGCTTGTATGTGAAAGCACGATAAGATTTAGACTCTGATCTTGTTGTATGTACTCCCCGAGCGATACTCAGCGGAGACACAGATTTGTGTACGACATCCGACAAAGGGGAGTAATTATAAGGTATCACGTAGTCACTTGTCGCGAGAAGATGAAATTCAAGGTTCTCGAGAATAACCATGGAGCCATTATTTTGTAAGACCAAGAGTATGATCAAAACTATAAGTGGGGTTAGAAACTTTAATTATCAGCAAAGGATCCTCTTTGACAATTCTATCCTCTCTGGTGAGGAACTGTAACTGGTATGCTGTACACTCAGGTGTCAAAAATGTTTTGTTTTGATGTTATTTGTTACAATACCAGAGATGATCTCTATCTAATGATTTTGCTTCCTTGTCAAAGAAAAATACTGATTCAGAATAATTTAATTTTCCAACTTGGATTAGCGGATGTCAATCCTCGGAGAAAATGTCATAACTCATCAACGCAAGAAACGGGACATAATACATCTTGGGTGACGTCATGTGTGCTGCGTGGCCTCTCTGGATTCATTTTTAAGACGAATATTGGTGAAACGCCTCTTGCATGACCTCTTTTGTTTTCGAGTTGCCTATGGACAAGTTATTACAGAAAAGTGCCATTGACTTTTAATACCCATCATACAAGAATATTCAATAAAACTACTACACTCTGATCGAAAGAAAAAGATCTCCAGCGGGACTCGGTTACAGCACTAATGTCTTACAGCAAAAATACCATACATATCCAAATGTGAAAACACAAAAGAGACAAGAGACGAGGCCCTCGTAGACAAAACACCACAGACCAAGATTGTAAGTTTCGTCTATATCAGTTCCATAATGTCTTAAAGTATTTAGACATGCATGCATACATGAACAATGACATTTACACGACCGTATATTCTTCACGTACAAAGACTTTTAAGGAGACATTTGATTTTCAATTGGTACTTGAGCTTCTGATCAAAACGTCAATAAAGATTTCATCTTTGATCAAAAGCAATGTATTCATAACGTTTAAACATGAGATAGGTTAATAACTGTTCGCGATAGTGTTAGTTGTTGATGTTAAACGTCTTTAAATTTAATAGCATCATTTAAAACCTGATAAACTTACAGCATGGATCAGACATGCACGTTTCGGGTACTTAACCCTCGTCAGTGATCCTAAGTCTAAACTATGTAATATGGCCAAAAAGTTTGAAAATTATTATGTCCAAAAATGTACCCAAAGACGTAGCAGAATTGGTGGGATATGATGCTACAGGACCCACGTTTTCGAAATTTCAAGAAATTTTGTAACAGAAAATTTCAAATGCCTTGAAGAGACAGACGATCAACCGAAGTTGATCGAACTTGGTTACATGTGCCCTCGGGAACTCTTGGTCCACCAGCAGTGACACTCACCAAGTAGTTCAAATGTTAAACGTCTTTAAATTCAATAGCATCATTTAAAACCCGATAAATTTACAGCATGGACCAGACATGCACGTTTCGGGTACTAAACCCTCGTCAGATAAACAGATCTCGATCCATGTCAAGTAGGTTCTTGACCTTTTTAACCAAGAATAAGAAGTGTTCCTCTTTTATTCATAAGCAGTCGTTGTATATTGCTTCATTTATCAAAAATGATCCGTTGTCCAATCTGAGACTTCGTCGAACTTTTCAAGAATTAATTTTAAGCTCGCTTCAGCAAGCAGAGGACAGACTGTTTTCAGTATACCCATGCATCCATTTACATAGTTTCTGTGTTGCCTTGGGCCCTACCTTTTACTGTCGTGTTTGTGATGTCTTACAGTGAGAAGAATGTTTATACAACAGATTTGTTTTTATTGGAGTTATTTTGAATTTGTGTGGTGTACATTAATTCATGAGTGACCTCTCTTATACCGAATTTGGTTTCTTACACTGTGACAGTAGATATCATACATATACACGACATTGTATAGAGTGTGCTGTCCTTCTTGTTTCAAGCATGTGATGACATTGTTCTGACTGACTCCAACTCTTTGTTCCCTTTTGTTTGCTCATGTGTGTTCCGCTGTGATCAATGTAATGCTGTCATGGTGGTGATTTCCACCTTATTATTAACATAGGTCAAGTACCATAAAACCAAAATTTTTTGCAAGTACGGTATTAAATTTCGCGATTTTATGATAAAATAGGGTGTCTTTA
This sequence comes from Pinctada fucata, assembly GCA_028142955.1. Lineage (NCBI taxonomy): Eukaryota > Metazoa > Mollusca > Bivalvia > Pterioida > Pteriidae > Pinctada > Pinctada fucata. The sequence goes on along the minus strand of AP027111.1, from coordinate 41,316,263 downwards.
TTTTTGCGAGTACAATTTTTCGCGATTCCTGAATTACAAACAAATGTGTTCATATGATATTGTTCCTGTTTTATTACATATCATAAGAATACATGTAAATCAAGTTCACTCCTCATTACATTTAATAAAAAAAAATGAAGAATGACACATGTACAATATGAACAAATGTAACGGATATAACCATTTATACCTTATCAAACACAATTTTTCGCGAGAATAATTTTTTGCGAGAATGATTTTTCGTGTTTCCAAATCATTCGCAAACATAGTGAAAATTAGTATCTCCCGAAAATTTCTGGTTATACGGTATTTCTTGAGACATGATCATAATGATTAGTAATACCACATATCTTTGATTGGACCTAAAGATCAGTAGGATTCTCCTTTCCTCACGAACAATAGTTTGTGAATTTTCCTTAGATACTCAGTCCATATGGTGCAAAAAAGAATTCTCTGTCCTAAACAGACGGAAGGACAGGTATTGTGAAACCTTTGTTCAGGGAGGTGGATAAAAAATAATTCTATATATAGGATAGAGAACTTGGAGTATTTTCAAACTGACTCGAGAGTTCATAAAATTCCGTGCAGTGTTTCATCAGGAGAATTTGAAAATCCACCACCTTGTTTGACATAAAAGGCCCAAAATACAATTTCAGTAGAAGCTTCCTCTAAAGCTTGATGAAATTCGGCTCAGCAATTGAAGGGGAGCTCGAGATGAATAATATGTCTGGCAATCAGAGGCTTTGGTAGCTATCTTGTTTGATGAAGTAGGTCAAAGATAACCATCTTTGTAATTCATCACAAACATTTATGTTATAGCATGTTCAATTGATTGAGGTTTCAATAGTCCTAAGTATAACTCCTTGCATTTTAAATTGACCAAATTAAGGCCTGTCAGCTTCTTAGATATTACATCCTTAGACCAATTATGGCACAAATTACTCCAGGTTTATGTTATCATTCACATATCATAAGACATAAGCATGATAAGTATGCATATGCTAATCATGAAATTATTTACATGCATGCAAGAGGAGAAGCATGGAAGTGGTAAAAAGATGTATAGATCTTCTTTACTGAGTTTAAATACTTCAATGACTATTCATTGATTTCACATTTTCAACATGCCTTGCATTTTAATCTTTCTCAATTGGTGAAAAGCCTTTTTTTTGGAAAATAAGTTGCCGCAGTAACAAACTGAGTTCATCAAAAATGTCATCATAGCATTAAAGAATCGTATCCAACAGCCCATTCAAAATATTGACATTGTTTTTGTTTTGGTAATGAGCAAGCAAAGAATTTCTTTCCATTATTTGGTCCTTGTTTCATAACAGTTCTGAAAGCTGCAGGTTTTCCGTGTCCGGGACAGATTGGGAAGTCTTCATCGGCCCACTAAAATAGAAATGAGTTTCAAGCTGAACGGGTATTTTTGATTATAACAAATTATTTAATATATGCCTACCATTCAATAACAAAATTGTTCCCATATTAATTCTCTCTTTCAAAGCAGGCAGATTCATGCCAGTCATTATGAAGTGCTGCTAAGGGTATGACATGGTTTCTGATTTCAAGAAATAAACTTAATCATTTTAATGTCACGAATTATTTAAAAGGGGTCTGTGAGTGAAACTTGGTGTTACATGTACATATGAAGTGTCAGAAATGGAATTATTAACATCACGTTTTACTTCATGATTAGTAATACATGTACATTAACACAATTAAGTTATGAAACTTTCTAGATGGTAATCCAATCAATTTGTAGGGTAAAATTAAATTTTCACCAAATGTCCATATTGAATTTAATCCAACTGAAATTGTAAAGAGATATCAAAATCTCGTCATTCAATTATAATAATAATATCTACAAAATGTGACAAGCAATATAATCATTCAACATTATTTCTTTTTCATTTTTATTTTAAGTACATGTATCCGTCAATACATGAAGCTACCCCTTACCTTGAAGTATTTACATTGCTTTGTCCTAGGTTGCACCGCACATGTGAAGAACCATCTGAGAAAATTATTGCCCTCCTTTCTGGTCTGTGCTATCTTACACCTTACTTTATGCCCAGGGCAAAATGGTATTTTGCTGTCATTACACAATGAATCTTGTTCCCTCAGAGTACTTTTTGTATTTTTGCCCTGTTGGGCAACATTAGAAGTTTTGACTGGTAGGGCAGTATGAGGAGTTCTGCCCTGTGGGGCTTTGACCTGCTGAAACTTTCCATTTGATAATGAGGTAGGTCTGTTATGTTGAGATTGTCCTTGTGGAATAGAAATTTTAGGTCCCCCTTCCTTTGTTCTTGTCCCTCGTGAATGTACATCCATGGGTGACCCACTGAGCATTCCATGTGACCTTGACCTCTTAATATTTGATGGCTGGATACAATCTTCTGGTTTTCTTTTTGTGGCACTTGATTTTGTTGAGTCTTCTTTGCAATCTTGATAAAGAAACATAGGTAATCACAGATTACGAAGCTCACCTCGTGACAGCAAAATTCAATTCAAACATATTTCTTAGTACATGTATATTGGCTTTTAAAGGCAAAACCACTCAAGCAGAAAAAGTAGGTCAAGGTCATTTTATGAAAGTTTGATCAAAGATACATCCAATATGCAAGTTTGGTACATGTAGCAGTTATACTTTGCTCAATATTGGCTTTATAGAGCAAAATCACTCAAGCAGAAAAAGTAGGTCAAGGTCATATTATGAAAGATTGATCAAAGATACATCCAATATGCAAGTTTGGTACATGTAGCAGTTATACTTTGCTCAATATTGGCTTTATAGAGCAAAATCACTCAAGCGGAAAAAGTAGGTCAAGGTCATTTTATGAAAGATTGATCAAAGATACATCCAATATGCAAGTTTGGTACGTGTATCACTTATACTTTGCTTAATATTGGCTTTTAAAGGCAAAATCACTCAAGCGGAAAAAGTAGGTCGAGGTCATTTTTTGAAAGTTTGATCAAAGATACATCCAATATACAAGTTTGGTACATGTAGCTGTTATATTTTGCTCAATATTGGCTTTTAAAGGCAAAATCACTCAAGTGGAAAAAGTAGGTCAAGGTCATTTTATGAAAGATTGATCAAAGATACATCCAATATGCAAGTTTGGTACATGTATCACTTATACTTTGCTCAATATTGGCTTTTAAAGGCAAAATCACTCAAGCGGAAAAAGTGGGTCGAGGTCATTTTTTGAAAGTTTGATCGAAGATACATCTAATATGCAAGTTTGGAACATCTAGCACTTATACTTTGCTCAATATTGGCTTTTAAAGGCAAAATCACTCAAGCAGAAAAAGTAGGTCAAGGTCATTTTATGAAAGTTTGATCAAAGATACATCCAATATGCAAGTTTGGTACATGTAGCACTTATACTTTGCTCAATATTGGCTTTTAAAAGCGAAATCACTCAAGTGGAAAAAGTAGGTCAGATGCTGCATCCGATGCATGGGTCCATCTCGGCATCCAAAGATGAATCACTTGTGCAAGTTTGGTTACTGTAGCATCAGTACTTTGTCAGTTACTGAGCTACCCCAAACTTCTTAACCAAGTCACTCAAGCGGAAAATGTAGGTCAGATGCTGCATCCGATGCATGGGTTCACCTCAGCATCCAAAGATGAATCACTTGTGCCAGTTTGGTTACTGTAGCATTAGTACTTTGTCAGATACTGAGCTACCCCAAACTTCTTAACCAAGTCACTCAAGCGGAAAATGTAGGTCTGATGCTGCATCTGATGCATGGGTTCACCTCAGCATCCAAAGATGAATCACTTCTGCAAGTTTGGTTACTGTAGCATTAGTACTTTGTCAGATACTGAGCTACCCCAAACTTCTTAACCGGACGCGGACACGGACGCGGACGCGGGGGGTTATAGCATAAGCTCACTCAACTTTGTCGAGTTGAGCTAAACATAGGTAATCACAGATTACGAAGCTCACCTCGTGACAGCAAAATTCAATTTAAACATATTTCTTAGTACATGTATATTGGCTTTTAAAGGCAAAACCACTCAAGCAGAAAAAGTAGGTCAAGGTCATTTTATGAAAGTTTGATCAAAGATACATCCAATATGCAAGTTTGGTACATGTAGCAGTTATACTTTGCTCAATATTGGCTTTATAGAGCATAAAAACTCAAGCGGAAAAAGTAGGTCAAGGTCATTTTTTGAAAGATTGATCAAAGATACATCCAATATGCAAGTTTGGTACATGTATCACTTATGCTTGGCTCAATATTGGCTTTTAAAGGCAAAATCATTCAAGCGGAAAAAGTAGGTCGAGGTCATTTTATGAAAGTTTGATCAAAGATACATCCAATATGCAAGTTTGGTACAATTAGCAGTTATACTTTGCTAAATATTGAATTTATAGAGCAAAATCACTCAAGCGGAAAAAGTAGGTCAAGGTCATTTTATGAAAGATTGATCAAAGATACATCCAATATGCAAGTTTGGTACATGTATCACTTATACTTTGCTCAATATTGGCTTTTAAAGGCAAAATCACTCAAGCGGAAAAAGTAGGTCGAGGTCATTTTATGAAAGTTTGATCAAAGATACATCTAATATGCAAGTTTGGAACATCTAGCACTTAAACTTTGCTCAATATTGGCTTTTAAAGGCAAAATCACTCAAGCGGAAAAAGTAGGTCAAGGTCATTTTATGAAAGTTTGATCAAAGATACATCCAATATGCAAGTTTGGTACATGTAGCAGTTATACTTTGCTCAATATTGGCTTTTAAAAGCGAAATCACTTAAGTGGAAAAAGTTGGTCAGATGCTGCATCCGATGCATGGGTCCATCTCGGCATCCAAAGATGAATCACTTGTGCAAGTTTGGTTACTGTAGCATTAGTACTTTGTCAGATACTGAGCTACCCCAAATTTCTTAACCAAGTCACTCAAGCGGAAAATGTAGGTCAGATGCTGCATACGATGCATGGGTTCACCTCAGCATCCAAAGATGAATCACTTGTGCCAGTTTGGTAACTGTAGCATCAGTACTTTGTCAGATACTGAGCTACCCCAAACTTCTTAACCAAGTCACTCAAGCGGAAAATGTAGGTCAGATGCTGCATCCGATGCATGGGTTCACCTCAGCATCCAAAGATGAATCACTTGTGCAAGTTTGGTTACTGTAGCATCAGTACTTTGTCAGATACTGAGCTACCCCAAACTTCTTAACCAAGTCACTCAAGCGGAAAATGTAGGTCAGATGCTGCATACGATGCATGGGTTCACCTCAGCATCCAAAGATGAATCACTTGTGCCAGTTTGGTAACTGTAGCATTAGCACTTTGTCAGATACTGAGCTACCCCAAACTTCTTAACCAAGTCACTCAAGCGGAAAATGTAGGTCAGATGCTGCATCCGATGCATGGGTTCACCTCAGCATCCAAAGATGAATCACTTGTGCAAGTTTGGTTACTGTAGCATTAGTACTTTGTCAGATACTGAGCTACCCCAAACTTCTTAACCGGACGCGGACGCGGACACGGACGCGGACACGGACGCGGACGCGGACGCGTGGGGTTATAGCATAAGCTCACTCAACTTCGTCGAGGTGAGCTAAAAACAATTAACAGTGAAATATGGAAATTGTCTTAAATTTTTTATTTGATAAAGATAGGTTTGAGTCATATCATATTCAAATTTTTGCATGTAGGTATTTGTGTATTAGGCCATGTAAAATAAAATCTATGTTTCTCAGACACCGCCGCGCGCTATAATTTGCCGCCGACGAGACGTTTTTATTGCAACTTCAGAAAAAAATATACGCCGTGTCTCATCCTCGATCGTCGATTAAAAACGAAATATCCATTTATTTCATTGAACATGTTTATTGTCCTTTAAAATCGTCAAAACTGTACCCGATGAATAAATACTTTTAAAAGACGGTATAAATCACGGCGCGTTCCATATTTACGTAACGGGTAAAGACTTTATCCACGCGTCGTTTAAAGGGAATTGTATAGGATATACGACTGGCTATTCGCGTGTTTATTACATCGAGTATTACATGTATTAAAACGTTCGTATAGTTTTCTTTATTGATCTCCACAGCATATGTGAATACATATATGCCGAACAATAGCAAGTGTCCATTGTAATACTTCCGAATCTATTAATAATGACATTCACATTGTAAAAAGTATAAGCAAGGACCGCCGACGAACGCAAGAGAAACGTAGTTAAATCCTTAAATCTATGAATAAAAGAATTTATTTGTACCCGGGCCGTGTACATTATTTTATCAGACGGTGGTTAATGCTAAACACTTCATTCGATTTCTAAAGATTCTGCTTCATCCAGACTTGACTTCCGAAGATATACGCTATCGGCCAAATTTTAATTTACCATATGAACGGATCCATCCGAGGAAGTGAGGGGTCGTATTTAATTTGAACTGGGTTTAAAATACTGTACGTATAAACAGCCGTCGAGTCTCTTACGCGATTCTACTAAATACTCACGGCAATCAAAACATGTCATACTTCGTCAAATTTGATTAGCTTCTTCCATTCAGACAGATGAGCTACGACTCCCCGTTCTCAGAAGGAATAGGTTATTTTACTTTAAAAAAATATCAACTTATTTACAGGAGAAAGCCATACATTTTAATGTACATGTACGGTCGGAAGTCAGTTTTCTATGAAGTAAAACGGGGGGGGGGGGGGGGGGGGGGGGCACCATAAGATTTTTTGCCTTACATGAATAATAGGGGGGGGGGGGGGGGGACAGAACAGACGCCTTACATGAATAATAAGAGCACTCTTGATGAAAAAAAAAACAAAAAATAAAAACCCTACCTACCTTGCCACTTTTTAGACCCAATTATCTGAGAAACATAGAATTTATTTTACATGGCCTTATATCATTATAATTACATGCATACTTCTACATGTATGCCTAAACAGATGTATGCTTAAAGATTGGAGGGCTGGCATATATGTACATGTATTATTTAATCTGTCTGTTTTTTATCTGTCTCTAATCTTAACCTTGTTGACAATTCATACACTATTTCAAGTTAATGACCTTGACCTCAAAGTAAAATTTTAAGAAACTAAATACCTCATCATATTACTGCAATTTTACATATAGGGGTCAAATATCACTCATTGCAAGAGCACACTGTGACCTCAACCTCTGTTTGACATACTTTTGAATTACTTTGGTCACTTGTGCCGTGTAAGAGTGTGAGCTTTCACTGGAACATTTCTTTCAGTATACCAATTATACCTTTCATTTGATACTTTAACCTATGTCCTTGACCCCTTGACATGACGGAAGCTTATACTTGTGAAATATCAAAATCAAATCTCTCACTGTTCCATAGAAATTAGAATACTTGACGTACAAAGACAGGTTTTTTAAAAAGAAGGTCAAAGGTCAAAAGTCTGAGTACCAAACAAAAGTCTAAACCTCAGAAAAATCTATGTGTACAAGATAACACAGCCTTATAGCGATAATCAAACTATGCCTCTATTATTAGTAGATCAAATTGCAGAGTCTTACTTCAGCTTTAAGCCATAGTAAGAAATCCAGAAGGTCAAGTGAAAAATCGGAGGATTATTTTAAAAGTCTAACTTCAACATACCTGTCACAACAGATTTAGGGCTAAGACACGCCTCACATACAGAGTTGCTCCCCTTGTTAATAAGAGTACATGCTGTACAGGCCCAATCCTCGACCTTGGTTCCTGCGTGCTGTACCCAGCCTAGCAGGCTGTTCTTTAATGGTAAAGACCTTAAAATGCATTTTTAGAAATTTGAAATATCTTAAAATAGCAGCACACAAACAATTCTTTTATCATGATATAGACCCTTTCACATTATCTACAGTACTGAATTTGAAGCTTAGATCTGGCGACAAACAATAAATTGCCCATGCACCCGTGACGACAATTGATTGTAATAGGACGTTTAGTGTGGGATCATATTTCATTTTTTCCACGAAATATGTCCTGTAACAATCGAATTAAGTAACTAGTGCCTGCCCAATGATGATGACAATCTATTGTTTGTCCCCCTGAACTGAGCTTCAAATTCAGTATTGCAGATAATGTGAAAGGGTCTATTGATCGAGCACAAAATTAAGAGTCAACATCTTTTGGCATAATGTTATTCATAATGATGTCTCTGTTAACTTAATGTTTGATGGGGCCGGACTATGTTAGGGGATAGGTAAATTTTCCATCATTTCTTCATTGATCGCTATAGGGTTAACGCCTCTTATTGCTATCTGATTGGTCCAAATTAAAGAAGTCCTCTACTCGTGGGTATTTTCACTTACATTTACTCGGACAAACTCAAATTACAAAGTATTGGTAGTTCCATAAAAATATCTTGTCTCGTTTATCCATAAAACAGCGATTTATAGGCCCATATCAACAAGCTAGCTATTTAACACAGAACTAGTCTGCAACTTCCGCCGAAATTGAAAGTACAAATTCGTGACGTCAGATGTGAGTATGAGTATACACTACACATTCACACGATGACGTAATGTGAAATACAGTACATGTGTCTCTTTGTTTATATGGTACATTTATAATTATTTTTCGGTTTAACTATTTTCAAAGTAAATTAGATATCAGTGTTTTTATTTTTTAAAAGACCTGTACAATTTCATTGTCGGATCCATCCAGGTGGAGTGTGGGGGGGTGCTTCCTCTTTCCTGGTAAGACTTACATGAACACGGAAAATATTAAATAATGAAGGGAGGGTGAGAGATCGAAATTTTATGGGATATGAACTCCTAAGTAAAGCCTTTCCTAGCTGTCTAGATGGGATCTCAAATTGATATTCTAATCAGCTTATAAATAGCTAGAATTGAGGGGGGGGGGGGTGGGGGTGGCGCAACTGTATTAGGAAGAGGGTGAAAAATGAAAATTAATGTCATTAAATTAACGACACATTTTTTGGCCGTTTCAGATGATATGAATTTTATTTTCTGAAGTTATATAAAGTTGTGAAGGTAAAAAATATTTGAATGATTAGGGTCGACAAAAAATAAATGATACGGCCTGGAAAGTTGTCTGTTAGCTCCGTTCAGGATTTCAGGAATAAAATTAACTTTCTTGAAATTCAATACCGGGAGAAGTGATCATGTAATGTATATTTATAATTATATGGGTAATGTTTGGAGAGTGTTCGATTGTTATTGTAATGAGGTTAGTCACGTGACGGTCAAGTATATACTAAGATAGCACGAGGTAGTGCGGCACTCTAGGCTCGCTCGCTAGTAGATGTAACGTGGTCAGTGGGTTATATAGGCATATTTATACATGTAAATGGCGACCGTCGAAAAATCTATGGATACTGACCACGCTGACGATAGAGTAGTACTCTACGACGATGGGCTAACAAACGAGGATGCTGTTTCTTTGTTCAGTACATCTTTAAATAAAGCGTTAGAACGTTCAAAGGAGACTATTGTGAGCGCCATTTCGGAGAAATTCACAAAGGACAGTGCAGGTACTGTTTCGCACGTGATTGAGCCTGTAGCTTTCGAATTTAAGCACGAGGGGCATAAAATTCAGTTTTCTTTCAATCAAGAAAGAATTTCAAAGTTATCAGATATTGAGAACTTTATTCGAGACGGTAACTTCGAAAAAGCCTTATCTACTCTTGGCGAACAGAAGTCCGCGCTTCAACAAAGAAATAAGATCCTGAAAATTGCTGATAGACATGGTTGGGACACGGTGCACGAGTATTTGGATGACCCGTTGGCTGACAACAACGAGGATGCTGTTAAGCTTCGCTATGCTGTTGGGCGTGCTGCACGCAAACGTTCTTTCCGCACTAGACCCTATGATAATAGACGTAGAGGCGGCTCATTTTCTGCAAACGACTTTTTTCGTGGCTTTAGCAACACATTTAACTCCCAGAATTCCACAAAGCCAATCTATAATCAAGGGAGGCAGTTTGATCCGAGGTTTGGAGTCATGGCAGGGTTCCAGTTCCCCAGAGACCGTAGTTGCTACTACTGCAGGCAGACAGGCCACCTCATGCGCGACTGCCCATTCACTAAGGCCCAACCCATCCCCGTACTGTCCAGTTCCACCCCAGCTTCCACAAATAAGCAGTAGTGAAGTTGAGTATGATTTTGATCATGATGAAGATTCTTTTGATTATGAAAAGTCTCAGAAAAATGTGTCTGTAAAGTCCAAGTTAAGACAAAATGTAGAATTTTGGCAAAATGAATTAAAAGCAAACAATTTCATTTTATCTACCATCAAATTTGGTTATGTGATACCTTTTGCTCAATTTCCTCCAGCAATCATTTTGAAAAACAATAGATCATCTTTGAATTATCCAGATTTTGTATGTACTGCAATTAATGAACTTCTTTCTGCAGGTTGTATAAACGAAGTTAGTGTTCCGTACGTTGTCAATCCCCTTACAGTGTCTGTAAATAGTTCTGGTAAAAAACGACTTGTTCTCGATTTGAGACATGTTAATCGCTTCGTTCAAAAGCAAAAAATTAGGTTTGAAGGAATTAAAGAGGCTTTAACATACGCAAAGAAAGGGTTGTTTATGATCAAATTCGATTTAAAGTCTGGGTATCACCATATAGATATTCATCCAAACAGTCAAAAATACCTTGGATTTAGCTGGGAATTTGAAGGGAAGTTACGGTATTTTCAGTTTTCAGTCTTACCTTTTGGATTATCGTCGGCAGGTCATATTTTTACCAAGGTCGTTAGGGTGCTTGTGAAGTATTGGAGGTCAAGGGGAGTACCAATCATTGTTTACTTAGATGACGGATGGGTTTGCTCAGATTATCAAACTTGCAGAGAATTGTCAGAATTTGTGCAAAAAACCCTTAGTCTTTCTGGTTTTCAAGTAAATTTTGAGAAATCGTGTTTTGAACCGAAAGATATGATTGTTTGGTTAGGATTTTTATGGAATTTACAGGAAGGTAAAATCGAAGTTCCGCCCGAGAAGTTTCTTAGTGTACAGTCGGTCCTAAGGGATATTTTACACAATATAGGTCACGTGACCGCTAGAAAGGTAGCTTCTTTTGTTGGAAAGATTATTTCGTTGAAACCTGCTTTGGGTACAGTTTGTCAAATGATTACCAGAAATTCAAGTGTTGCTTTGTGTAATAGAAAAGGTTGGGATCTGAACTTAGATTTACCATCTGAATGTAGACAGGAGTTAGAATTTTGGCTTAAAAGTCTTCATAGTTTGCCGAACGTGAAGTTAACGCCAATAAGCGAAATTCCAGAAAAAATTATGTTTTCTGATGCTAGTTCATATGCCGCTGCAGGCTTTACTTTGGAGAGAAATACCAAAATTGTACATTATATGTGGAAAGATGATGAAAAGAATAAAAGTTCGACATGGAGGGAACTAAAAACAATATGTTTGGTTTTGAAAGGCTTAGGTTCAGATTTGTCGGGAAAACTTGTCAAAATATACACGGACAATCAGAATGTCGTACGCATAGCTTGTAAAGGGAGTATGAAAATGGAGCTGCATCAGCTAGCTTTAGAAGTGTTGGGTTTCTGTGTGGCACACTCTATTAGATTAGAATTAGCATGGATACCGAGAGATTTGAATGCATACGCAGACGAATTGAGCAAAATATTTGATTTTGATGATTGGGAGGTCAGAGATGAAATATTTACGTTTTTGAATAAGAAATGGGGTGAATTTTCGTGTGATATTTTTGCAGATTGCAAAAATAAGAAAGTCTCAAAATTTTTCTCAAAGTATTACAGTCCTGGTACCTCAGGTGTGGACGCTTTCGCCCAAAATTGGGATGGAGAAAATTGTTGGTTAGTCCCCCCACCCAACCTGATATGTAGAACGGTTTCTCATTTACGCATTTGCAAAGCATTTGGGGTTTTGATTGTCCCTAGGTGGGAATCCGCACTATTTTGGCCAATTATTTGGGAGAGAAAATACAAAAATTTCAGATATTTTGTCAGAGATTGGATAGAATTTGAGAGACCAAAGAATTTTTACAAAGCTGGCTCTGATAAGAACAGTATTTTTGCTTTAGATGTATTCCCAAGCAATGTACTAGTTTTAAAGTTGGATTTTTGTTATGATTAGTTTTAGAGAATGAGAAATGTTGTTGGTATAGATGAATGGGCTTAATTTCAAAGGCACCATGTGCATTATGTATTCAATAAAGGCACCATGTGCAAAATGAAGAATAAGTTTTAATAAAGGCACCATGTGCGTACTGAAGAGATTACATAGAATATTCTCAGAAAAAATCATTGATTTCAAAAGCACCATGTGTTTAGCATATTTTTAAAATGCATAATGTGGCAAGAAGGAATTTGTCGATTTTGTAATGTGAGATTTAAAAAAAAAAAAAAAAAGAAGTTTATTTTCATTAATTCGGTTTTATATAACTTTAGGCTTCCAGTCAAGTATGGACGGAAATTCAGCAGTTACGATTGAGAGATGGCAGACTTTCATCCGCAGCATCGGATATCCCTCGCATTATCAAAAAAGGCAAGAGCGACAACTCCAACAGAGTGTATGACGCCTATTTCAAAAAGTTTCAGCATTGGTGTAGTTCTCTCAGCGTTTCATCTATGCCCGCGTCTGTGAGTACTGTGGCCGTATATCTTAGTAGCCTTGTGCAGAAATCAGTGTCAGAATCAGTGTTATCTACCAATTTCTATAGTATAAAGTGGCATCATGATATAAGTTTGTGTGCGAACCCATGCGATTCCAAAATTTTACACCTACTTATGGAAGGAGGGAAGAGGATTCTCAGTAAGCCCATTAATAAAAAGGAGTCGATCACCCCAGAAATATTGAAAAAGATAGTAGAAAAATATGGCCAAGATGCAAATAAGAACAATTTATCTCATGTTAGAATTTGTTCTATGTTTTTGTTGGGGTTTTCAGGTTTTTTTACGTTTCAGTGAACTTTCAAAACTCAAAGTGAAAAATATTTCTTTTCATGAATTACATATGTCTGTACATATTGAGCATGTTGAGGGTAGTAAAACTGATGTATATAGGCGTGGAAATAACGTTTTGATTGCTAGAACAAGTAAGGATACTTGTCCTGTATATTGGTTAAAACTTTATTTAGATTTAGCTGGAATTTCTAAAAGTCCAGAAGATTTTATTTTTCGTTCTATTCGTTACTTTAAGTCTTCTGACAGTTATAAGCTTTGTAGCTGTAATAGGCCCATCTCGTACACGAGAGCTCGTGAGTTATTGCGTGACGCGTTAGCGTCTGTTGGTTTAGACACCAAATGTTTTGGTTTGCATAGTCTCCGTAGCGGAGGTGCTACGTCCGCCGCTGAAAATAATGTCAGTGATAGGCTTTTGAAATTACATGGTCGCTGGAAATCAGATTTATCAAGAGACAACTATATCAAGGATTCCACCTCTAATCAGCTTAGTGTAACTAAAAAGTTGAATATCTAGTTTTAGTAATAAAATTCTAGCCCTCTTTGTTTACTCTATATAATCTAGCGAGCGGGAATTCCATATATTGTGTTTTTGTTATTTCTTATATGTATCATTTAATTGATTTATATTCGGACGAACAAAGTGAGGGAGAATATAATTATAATTATATGGGTAATGTTTGGAGAGTGTTCGATTGTTATTGTAATGAGGTTAGTCACGTGACGGTCAAGTATATACTAAGATAGCACGAGGTAGTGCGGCACTCTAGGCTCGCTCGCTAGTAGATGTAACGTGGTCAGTGGGTTATATAGGCATATTTATACATGTAAATTTTTCGGGGAGAGGGGGTGTGTTTTAAATAAAATCATTTACTTAATTAATTTCTGTAATATTTTGACTTAGTGTTGTGGTCTATGATTTGAGCTTGTATCAAAATATTGATTTGTATGGAAAAAACTTTTTCATGATATATGATGTAAGGCCATGTAAAATAAAATCTATGTTTCTCAGACACCGCCGCGCGCTATAATTTGCCGCCGACGAGATGTTTTTATTGCAACTTCAGAAAAAAATATACGCCGTGTCTCATCCTCGATCGTCGATTAAAAACGAAATATCCATTTATTTCATTGAACATGTTTATTGTCCTTTAAAATCGTCAAAACTGTACCCGATGAATAAATACTTTTAAAAGACGGTATAAATCACGGCGCGTTCCATATTTACGTAACGGGTAAAGACTTTATCCACGCGTCGTTTAAAGGGAATTGTATAGGATATACGACTGGCTATTCGCATGTTTATTACATCGAGTATTACATGTATTAAAACGTTCGTATAGTTTTCTTTATTGATCTCCACAGCATATGTGAATACATATATGCCGAACAATAGCAAGTGTCCATTGTAATACTTCCGAATCTATTAATAATGACATTCACATTGTAAAAAGTATAAGCAAGGACCGCCGACGAACGCAAGAGAAACGTAGTTAAATCCTTAAATCTATGAATAAAAGAATTTATTTGTACCCGGGCCGTGTACATTATTTTATCAGACGGTGGTTAATGCTAAACACTTCATTCGATTTCTAAAGATTCTGCTTCATCCAGACTTGACTTCCGAAGATATACGCTATCGGCCAAATTTTAATTTACCATATGAACGGATCCATCCGAGGAAGTGAGGGGTCGTATTTAATTTGAACTGGGTTTAAAATACTGTACGTATAAACAGCCGTCGAGTCTCTTACGCGATTCTACTAAATACTCACGGCAATCAAAACATGTCATACTTCGTCAAATTTGATTAGCTTCTTCCATTCAGACAGATGAGCTACGACTCCCCGTTCTCAGAAGGAATAGGTTATTTTACTTTAAAAAAATATCAACTTATTTACAGGAGAAAGCCATACATTTTAATGTACATGTACGGTCGGAAGTCAGTTTTCTATGAAGTAAAACGGGGGGGGGGGGGGGGGGGGGGGGGGGGGGGGGGGGGGGGGGGGGGGCACCATAAGATTTTTTGCCTTACATGAATAATAGGGGGGGGGGGACAGAACAGACGCCTTACATGAATAATAAGAGCACTCTTGATGAAAAAAAAAACAAAAAATAAAAACCCTACCTACCTTGCCACTTTTTAGACCCAATTATCTGAGAAACATAGAATTTATTTTACATGGCCTAACATTATTGAGGGTATGCAGAATATATGCGCTCACTATATACATGTAATCTAGCGAGCGGGAATTCCATATATTGTGTTTTTGTTATTTCTTATATGTATCATTTAATTGATTTATATTCGGACGAACAAAGTGAGGGAGAATATAATGAATAAAATGAAATTCTAATCGTTTCAGAATTAAATGGAAAGTAACGAGCGTTCTTTGTTAACATTAAGTGATCGAGTATCTCGATCAGTACGAGAGAGAGAAAGAGAAAGATTTTCATTTCCGAGGTACATTACAAGAATTCAAGACGGACTTAATTTATTAATAATACTATCTCCACTCCAAAAGGATATGATCACTGTGTTGCCCAGAACAATAAGAAAATAGATATCCGGAGTACATATACAAGTATTTGATATGGTATCTTGTTTATGATTATCAAATATATTTTTTTCCGAAATTCAGTCGCGACTCCTTCCGCAGTTAAAATTTACGTCCCCACCCCAATCTATCGAAAATTTTGTAAACGCATGTAACAGGTTATATTTGCTCTGCATATTGAAAACTAAAGTTTTTACTTGTCTTTAACAGTTGTTGCATACTGACTTTTTCGGCACTTGGGGCCTGTATATATGTCAAAAAAATCTAGCTTGTATCTTTCCTTCTTTCTTTCTTTTTCAAGTTCCCCGCTCACAAAAATAAGTACATTGAACATGTCGATGACTCATATTTTTACATTTAATTCTCACTGATATTTCACAGACTTAATTTCTCCCTCTTTTAACATGTACATGGCATGCTTTTTCCAATGTAAGGAAGGTAATATTTATTAAAGTACGTACGTGCCGACTGGAAGTGGGGAGCCGGGTACAAATGTCAACAAAGGCGGGTGGTATCAAAAGGCTAAACCGGAGGGAGTCAGATTACCGGGGAAATTATAGAATTTTGTAAATAGGATACCATCTACAAGCATGATCTAGACGGTTAGGACGTCATGACCCCTTGGATTCGCCAGAAATGCAGATTTTTTCTTTGTTTTACTAGTACATGCAGTATGTTTTTCCCCGATAAAGACGGCTTACCCCCACCCCCATTTTTGTAAATAGGATACCATCTACAAGCGTGATCTAGACGGTTAGGACGTCATGACCCCTTGGATTCGCCAGAAATGCAGATTTTTTCTTTGTTTTACTAGTACATGCAGTATGTTTTTCCCCGAAAAAGACGGCTTACCCCCACCCCCATTTTCTTTCCGGGGGAAAGGAAGGTTGATTCCCTTAAGATATTTTATCTATATATGCCTTAGAATCCCTCTCTGAGATAAACTTTAGGATTCTGGGATTCGTTTTAAATATATAAAGACATGAACGTTTGTATATAAATAAATTATGTACATTAGTAGTTTTAATGTAAATACACTGCTCAAAAAATTTAAGGGAGCAAGGTTTCTACTTTCATATCACACATGTTTGCAGCTGCTTATTCTATGTGATGAACACAAATGTATTAAGACATATTTCATAGTCATTTCTTCGTTACCAATGTCTGTATTGAACAGATTAACCATAGACACATGATAAAACTTGACGGTGTAGCCTTGCATATCCCAAAAGATAATACAAACGATGTACCATTATATTACAATGGGAAAATCGCTCCTTTAAATTTTTTGAGCAGTGTATTTAGGTTTCATTATTAAATGCTCTTTTATCATATTTATCACTCATACATTCTCATTTGATATGTCCTTTATTTTGGCATTTATAAGAGTACAATAGTACATGTATCCACAACATGCATGTACAGTTCTATATATAGCGTTATGAAACGTGGTTCCCTTTTACACACTTCTGACGTACTTCCGGTGTGTACAGCTATTTTGAGAAATTGGAAAAGGTGGTAAAATGTAAATTGGTCTATATCAGCTCTGAGAGAGATTACATAATGGGTGAATTTCTTGTTGGAATTTAGTTTGATATGAACTGTAATATACACGAAAATCTCCACGACTAGAGAACTTCTTTAACATGTTTAATTTCAATTTTTATCCCCTATCAATTTTTGCTTGAAAGATTAGAAACAGATCAAACTTGAGTATAACTTCTTAAATTATATTTTTTCATTAAATTTAAATACTTTTAACTCTTCTTTTTTTTGGACAAAAGAAATTAAGAAAACTTACTGCTTTTTTATGCGGATGGTGTTGGTCTGACAGGCAGGACAGAAGTAGGTCACTCTCTCGCTGTCGTCACCCATGCGTGTCTGAGTTATCTTTCCTTGACACTGACCGCACTTGCCCTTTTTGTAAACCTTCATGTATTTGTTAAGGGAGGTTCCGGTACTTCTGCACTGAAGGAATAAAATGTGTGTGTCAAGGTACATGTATAAGCATAAACTCTTTCAAGTTGAAAGGATTTTTATCTGCAAGGTATATGATAATTTGCGATGTTTTCTGTATTCAGGATGCACATTATCACTGTGATATATCACGTGATACGCAAATGATATGTTCCATAGGAATCCCCTCTGATTAAACCAAGTAAATACTGTCTAAATCTACTTCATATGAATTTACTTTAGGCCTATCATATGGCCATTATCATCAATTATATGATGGTAATCTATTCTGGTTAAGAATATAATCTATTCTGGCTAAGAATAGACGTGTATTCGGAGTACACTTAAGCAGAAATTTTTCAATGCTCATCACGTTATGATATGGTGCACGGACAGATACAAAATTTTCTGTTCGAGTGTTCCCCTAATATACGTCTATTCTTGACCAGAATACATTAACATCATATAAATATTGATGATAATGGCCATATGATAGGCCTAAAATAAATTCATATAAAGTAAATTTAGACACTAATTTACTTGGTTTAAACAGAGGGAATTTCCGTGGAACATATCATTTGCGTATCATGTGATATGCCACAGTGATTATTCATTGCGATAAAAATCCTTTGCAAAAAGTACATTTTAAAGTAATTCATTGGTACCATGGATTTCCTATATTAGATCCTATCCTACAGTTACACTTTAAAAATTTGAAATTTTAAAAATATATTTTCATTGCACTATGAGATCTGTAAATATAAACTTTGTATAAACTACTAATATGTATTTGGAGGTCAAATTAAAAGACTTTGTATAAAAATACATCCTATAAATCTCCTATGGTGAGTTTTTGCAAAATAAATCTTATCCTACGTCAAGAGAAAGCTGCATTACATTTTGTATCTTCTTAGCACATAAGAATTCAACAATGTGTAAGATTTTAAAATATGAGATGTCTTAACAGTCAAACAATATGCATGTAATATTACTAATAAATGATTGTTATTAAATTTTACAATACATTTATTAATATAACTAGGTGTTCACTGTACAACATAATTTTTCATTGTTCTTGGGAAAAGATCTTATATTCAAAAGAAATATTTTTATCAATTGAAAGCAATTCTCACCTTATAAAATATCATGGTGAAATCCCTAGTCATCTTGATTAGCAGTGATACTAACTCATTGGACAGCTCTTTGACCTGTTAATATATTACTAGTTTGAAAATCAACTAATCATTACAAACTCAAGCAGTTACAGTGCTTTGAATTGTCAAAACTTGGGGACGAAATTTGACCTGCGAATATTTATCGTTTTAAAATCACATAATAATTACAAACTAAAGCAGTTACTACCTTGCATGCCTTGTAGAGCTGCAATGAATAGGGAACTTCTCGATTCGGTTCAATTTTGATTTTTATGTCTCGATTCGATTTTTTTTTCGGTTTGAGTTTTTTACAATATAATTTTCCATGCATATTTTAAATTTTTCCTTTTATTTGAAAATTTGATTGAAAATGTCATCTCAATCTACAAAAAAGCATAAAAACCCCAGTTCATAAGTAAGCACTGTATGATATACATGTTTTTAAAAGATTACTCGAAGACACCCCCCCCCCCCTCTCCACAGAACAGCTAGCCTTCTGGGGATATAAATTCAATACTGTGTACAAAAGATAAATTATAACTAACCAATTTTCACAAAGAAGTGCATAAGTAAAATACTTCAAAAGAGGCAATTTTCAATTTGGGGTAGCACTCGTTGAAATGCGGTAAAAGTCACCGGTTCAAATTTCCTCTGACCCTAAAATGCGCTTGAAAGGTTCACCTTTTATTCTAAATCATTCTTATTGGGAATCCTGCCATAAGTGAATACTTCAAAGTTGAAATTTGAACATTTTCTGCATTATTTAGACTATTCGACTCGAATCGTTTCTGACCACTACGACTCTCCATTTGAGTCGGAGCTAAGAATCGCAATTCTCGGTGCACCGTGGTGAATCGTTGCAGCTCTAATGCCTTGGAACCTTGGGTATGGCATGGAGTAGTTATCATATTAAACCATATAGTAACACATGTCAATTATGATATTATGTACACTGCTATCCATAAATAACTATACGAACAAGGAAATCATTCTAAATTCTTTTTAAATTTATCCTAATTTTTACATAATGAAGTTGAAAGAAAAATAATGACTGGCTTCACATAACTTTAAATTATGATTTGTGATAGTAAAAATGTAAAAAGATACTTTTTTTCTTCAGCACAACTTTTTTCAAACATAGCGTAATCAAAGAATACGAAGCTCACCTCGTGGCAGCAAAGTTCAATTTAAACATATCTCTAAGTACATGTATAATAAGAAAATCACTCAAGTGGAAAAAAGTAGGTCAAGGTCATTTTATGAAAGTTTGATCAAAGATACATCCAATATGCAAGTTTGGTACATGTAGCACTTATACTTTGCGCAATATTGGCATTTAAAGGCAAAATCACTCAAGTGGAAAAAGTAGGTCAAGGTCATTTTATGAAAGTTTGATCAAAGATACATCCAATATGCAAATTTGGTACATGTAGCACTTATACTTTGCTCAATATTGGCCTTTAAAGGCAGAATCGCTCAACCAGAAAAAGTAGGTCAAAGTCATTTTATGAAAGTTTGACTAAAGATACATCCAATATGCAAGTTTGGTACATGTAGCACTTATACTTTGCGCAATATTGGCCTTTAAAGGCAAAATCACTCAAGTGGAAAAAGTAGGTCAAGGTCATTTTATGAAAGTTTGATCAAAGATACATCCAATATGCAAGTTTGGTACATGTACATGTAGCACTTATACTTTGCTCAATATTAGCCTTTAAAGGCAGAATCACTCAAGCGGAAAAAGTAGGTCAAGGTCATTTTATAAAAGTTTGACCAAATATACATCCAATATGCAAGTTTGGTACATGTAGCACTTATACTTTGCTCAATATTGGCCTTATAAGGCAAAATCACTCAAGCAGAAAAAGTAGGTCAGATGCTGCATCTGATGCATGGGTTCACCTCAGCATCTCAAGATGAATCACTTTTGCAAGTTTGGTTACTGTAGCATCAGTACTTTGTCAGATACTGAACTACCCCAAAAACTTTAACCAGACATTGACAAAGTCATTCAACCGGAAAATGTAGGTCAGATGCTGCATCCGATGCATGGGTTCACCTCAGCATCCCAAGATGAATCACTTGTGCAAGTTTGGTCACTGTAGCATCAGTACTTTGTCAGATACTGAGTTGCCAAAAAACTTTAACCGGACGTGGACGCGGACGGGGACTGGGACGGGGACGCGGACGCCGGGGTTATAGCATAAGCTCATCTCAACTTCATCGAGGTGAGCTAAAAATCGTCATTTTTATATAAAAAAGAATAAAAATTAAAAAAATCCAAATATTTGGGTCAAGTTTGTTACTAATGAATTCTATAAGGTTCATCTTCAGAAATATTCAGCAATGGATTCGAAACTGTGCATTTTTTAAACAGCAACAGGAACAGAAATGGTGTATACTAGTTTATGGATGGCAGTGTATTATGTTTAAAAAGCATAATGAAGTAACAGTTACACGATTGTTGTATAAGATATTGACAGTAACATGACTAAAGTATATACATTGTACTAATAATGTATAGTGTTTGAAATTCGCAAAAAAATAGAACTGTTCAAAAACAAGAATTTTGCCTGTTGCATGTTTGATCCTAAATTTGTGACCTTGACCTTGAAATGTGACCCTGACCTATATTGGGTTGTAAGTCTCATCATGCTTTACCATCCCTGCATGTTTGAAAGATGTCTGATGTATATTAAGTATGTTACAGCCAAATATGTGAAAGTGTGACTACCAGACAGACAGACAAAGGACACTGGACAAAATTATCTCTATATATGCCGCCCTTGTGTTGCAGGCATCATAAAAGTAAGATTGTCAAGAAAGCCAATATTTCATGGGAAATCTTACATCCTTAATGACATCAATCAATCTTCTTCCCTGTCGTATTTGAATCTCATTGGTCAATAAACATTAAACTTTGATTTCTATAAATCTACATGCATGCATACCTTTGAACTTGGTTTAATTCCACTGTCAAAGAGAGCTTCATTCTTAATTATATTCCCCACACCCGGTAATATGGTCTGATCTAGCAGTACATCACAAACTTGCCTCTCTCCCTCTCCTTTAACAAGCTCTGCAGCACGTCGATAATTGAACTTTGGTGAACAGATGTCAACATCGTTTAGTTCCTCGTATCTTGTCCTGCAAGATTCTGCAGACCTGGAATCAATAAGGCCAAGTAAAAAATATATCTGTTTCTGCTCACCCTCCCAATCCTATTTTTACTCCTAATAATTTTTTGGCCATTTCAGATTAATTTTTGGAATGATTTTATTTTTTATACCATGACTGCATTTTATATTGACTGCATCATTTAAAATGGTTCAGAATCTATATCTTATTCAAAGTGTCAATAGACCATTTTACCATCTTGTTAGAAAGTACAAAATGTTGGAGTCAACATCCTTTGACGTTGTTTTACATTACGACGTCACTGTTAAAAGACGCAATTCCACTGAGACGTAACAATGAAAAGTGTGCAAAAATTGCCTACCTCAGACATTTTTTGGTCATTTTGTCAGCCAATATGAATTTCGGCAAGTGGCCTATTCAGTTTCCAAAAATGATTGTTCCACTGATACAGGATGGAGCATAAACAATGTCAACATTTAAAACTTCAATCTCAGACAAACCTAACATCTACTGCTGATTTGTAGAATTTGAGAACATCCGTTGTCATGGAGATCTCTAAGCTTGGTGTCTCAGTCAGTTTGCCGTAATCGTTGTCCAACTGCTGATCATTCACCCGGAATGACCCTGCCATCAGGAAATGGACTCTGATAGAAAATAAAGGATTGTTGTAAATGATGTTACTAAATTTAAATAAAAACATGTTGTTAAAGACAAACAAGATGGTCTGAAACTATTACAGACCCTTTCACCATAAGGTTTTTTTCAGGTCACTTTATTCTCTATATATCGTATTTTATCCACTCAAAACAATGAAATGATGTCATCGTGCAGCAGTGCATACCACAGTTTAGAGCGGTATGACGTCATTCAATTGTCTCGAGTGAAAAAACCTTATAGTAAGGCACGGTCCATTTGATATTCTGGGGGGGGGGGGCTTGGGTTTTTTGTCGGAGCAAGATTATTTTTTTCGCCTCGGACCGGGGCGAAATTATTTTTTTCTTGCAAAGTCGGAGCAAGGAAGTTTTTTTTTTACAAAGTGATATGCAAATAAATTAAGAATGTTTGTGTTTTATCAATAGAAATGATTTATATTTATTTACTCAAAACTCTAAATATTAATATATACTTTATTTTTACGCAAGTATTCAATTCAATTCTAAATAGAGAGATAAAACTAGATTTTTACAATACAATTCTAAATAAACAAATTTATATAAGGTACATGAATATAAGAGGGTCTGTGGGGGAAGGTCTTCTAGACAAATTTTTAAATGTTGAATTGTAAATTGGTGAATAATTGAAGTTCTCCTTCCAAGCTTACAAGAACATAAAAGACTCTATGGGATACATGCAACCTGTACTAATAGTAATACATAAATATTGCTAACACTTTTGATATCTTCAAATATATGAACTTTGACATTATTAAATAATGTTTGATAGAAAACGATGGCGAGCGAAGCGAGCCAAAATTTTTTGGATAGACTGATTAAAACTGTGGCGAGCGAAGCGAGCCGGAAAAATTTCAAGAATTTTAGCAAAATTTTATGGTAATTCTTTAAATTCAGATTATTTGTAAGAGCAAGATTATTTTTTTCTGTCACACCATAAGCAAATTAATTTTTTTCATCAAAATTCAGAGCAAAATTATTTTTTTCGAAAAAAAACCCAAGCCCCCCCAGAATATCAAATGGACCGTGCCTAACAGGCAAAAGTGATCAGAATAAACCTTATCATGAAAGGGTCTATTACTCATTTCAGATTGAATTTTGACAACAAACAAACATGGCAGTCAAGGGCATTGATTGACTGACTAAATTTAGGGGTTATCATGCGTGTGTTTTACAAAAACTGACAAGGATTCGGCGAATCCCCTGTCAGAAATTAAGTTTTACCCAAGGCATCAGCCGAGCGGTAAAACGGATATTTCTGACAGGGGATTCGCCGATACCCTGTCAGTTTTTGTAAAACATCAGTATGGTAACCCTTTTTCTAATGCAAATGGTCAGTTATGTGCTAGAAAACGTCTGCTTTTAACGACGTCGCTATGGGAAGGCATGACGTCATAGCAAAAACTGCAGTGAAACATGAATCCCCTTACAGTTTTTTCATCACCCAACCAATCAAAATGCGTGTTACAATTTACAAACAGAGTGCATTAGAATTAACTTTCATGTACCGGTACATGTACACTGTATTATAATTTTCTTTCACTTTCAGCATGTCCAGTGCAAATACATGTATGAATATGAACTGGATTCAAAGATTATATTTCTATAAGGAAACCGAATTGATAACAGGCCTAGGTACATGTAGTTTGGGATTCAGCATCTGAATTTAGATATTTTGCGATTATATGAAAAATATTTACAGTCATGTACATTATCATACAAGTATAATTATGTACAATTCTAAGACCCTTCACCTACCCCCCCCCCCCTTCTTCGTGTAGGTCAGAACTACAACATTTGACATTTATTTTCAATGTACTTCATTATAGTTAAATGTAACATACCTCAGACAGAGATCCCCAAAGTACATGAAAAGTTCTTTTCCTAACGTCTGTACCTCATCTAGTTTTCGCCCAATTAAAACCTCAAATTGTGACGTGTCTATTCCTTTGCTTGGCTTGATCTCCTGTTAAAATTTCAAAGATATTCAAATTGTCCATCTACAAAGCTACATTGTACCAGTACATAGTATAGTTACAGCTGTAACGTCAAGAAGGGGAGAAGACACAGGAAAAATTAAATCTCCGTTATAGCTATACCTACATATACGGTATGGTACAAACATAAATGAAAAAGACACACATTATTACATGTACAGTGCACAAAACAGATACAGTACTTACTGAAGGGCTACATCATTTACATGTTTTTAAAAAAACTTGCTGGTTGTGTACATTGTATACAAAATATAATGCACACTCAGATAATTTGAAAGTTCCCGATTAACTTGTCAGTTCTGTATCAAACCTAAATTTTTCACTTATTAATAATATCTTTTTTATTCTGCAAAGAAAACTATCAGTATTGAATGATAAGATAATTAGTAATTACAAAAATTACTGTCCGTGCAGCTCACTTTGGAAACTGGATCAACGCAATTTTGATAAATTTGTCATGCGAAAATTAAAATAAAATCCAGATTATTGAATAGATCTCGCTTATTCGTAAATTTTGGTACCGGTATATGTTACAATGGTCAAGGGTTTATGCAATCATATTATACAGGCAAAATAAATTTTGGATGGGGCATTTTCAATAATACATTTCAGCGTGACGTTGACGAGTTTAACATTGAGCCTATGGAGAGTGTCACAACATCATGGAAAAACATAGGTAATCACAGATTACGAAGCTCTACTCGTGGCAGCAAAATTCAATTCAAACATATTTCTGAGTACATGTATATTGGCTTTTAAAGGAAAAATCATTCAAGCGGAAAAAGTAGGTCAGGGTCATTTTTATGAAAGTTTGATCAAAGATACATCCAATATGCAAGTTTGGTACATGTAGCACTTATACTTTACTCAATATTGGCTTTTAAAGGCAAAATCACTCAAGCAGAAAAAGTAGGTCAAGGTCATTTTATGAAAGTTTGATCAAAGATACATCCAATATGCAAGTTTGGTACATATAGCACTTATACTTTGCTCAATATAGGCTTTTAAAGGCAAAATCACTCAAGCGGAAAAAGTAGGTCAAGGTCATTTTATAAAAGTTTGATCAAAGATACATCCAATATGTAAGTTTGGTACATGTAGCACTTATACTCAATATTGGCTATTAAAGTCAAAATCACTCAAGCGGAAAAAACTAGGTCAGATGCTGCATCCGATGCATTGGTCAATCTCGGCATCCCAAGATGAATCACTTGTGCAAGTTTGGTTACTGTAGCATCAGTACTTTGTCAGATACTGAGCTACCCCAAACTTCTTAACCAAGCCACTCTGAGCTACCCCAAACTTCTTAACCAAGTCGATCAAGCGTAAAATGTAGGTCAGATCCAGCATCCGATGTATGCAGTCTTCGTGAAAACTCACTAGCCCGACCGCCCTGGCCACCAAATATTTCCTCGGGCTACCAAAATTTGCTGCTGAGCTAGCCCGACTGGCTAGTGACTGAAATGTAGGGTTCTCATAAGAGCTGACAGCGATTTCTCGCCTCATACTTGGGAGTAATATCGCGCCTGCTTTCGTAAAAAAAAGTATATCTATTATGTCTCAATTTTCCTGTAAAATCTGTTCATTAAAAAAGTTGTTCCATTAGGTACACAATAAATTTCTGAGCGATGTGACCGGTAATTTTGCAATCATAACGACTAACAATAAGTAATATGTGAGTATAACATGCTCAATAGAACAATAAAATCTTGACCGAATATTGAAATGAATGAAAAATTTATAGCTATTGACAACACACCGCCACAATCAACAGCCACCCTTTGAGCATGTACATGTATGATACAACTGAGAAGTTCCTATGTTTTTCTTTCTCTGTCCATTTTCTGTACGTGAAAAGCGTATGTGAGATCTGCTGGATTTGGTGGTGGTTTATCTTCGTTTGATTTGTTCCTATTGTATACTTTTTATGCGTGAATTTTGGCCTACTCAACGGACCTATATTGTACTAGTATCTGAAGAAACTGTTGTGGGATTACGATCCTCCAATAGACCAGAGTGTTAAATGACTGGGCTATCGGGTTGATCCTTTAGCTCACTCGGTTTTTTTTCATGACGTCATCCCTTGACGCGCACCCTGAACCCAGCGTCATATAATACTATCATAAAATACATACCTATCAAAGTATATATATATGGTTAAAAAGAATAAATCTTACACTTTATCATGCTTACACAAGATTATACCTATAACTTATAATAAGATGTAGAAATGTGCTCGACAAAGGGGAAAATAGTAAAAATTTGACGGTACCGCGGGGCAACTTCTATAGCGGAAACGACATTGTTCCGTAAATATTTGGGGAATAAAATTCATATCAAAGAAAGAGTGTATCTATATCAATAAAATATAAAAGTGAATTAGGGATTGACCGTGTAGTTAAGGAGAAATCAATATGACCATCAAAAACACTGAAAATCATGATGTCCCTTTTGGCGCCCCTTACTGTGGTAGACTCCTTTAATGAGCCCCAGCTCATTGCCTATGAACACGTGTTTCAGAAAATGAAAATTTCCCATAATCTTGCAAATATCTTACAGATTTTAATGATACCTCATAATATGCCATTATTTTAATTTTCATGCATACAGTATGAAGATCAAGGCTCAGCTCTTATTATTAAAAAAAATTGACCAGGGCCAAATCAGGTTAGAGTTTATACGAAACTGTTTATTGAAACCCTTGTATTCCATGCCAAAGATCCCGGTTCCATACCGGCTCGGAGCACTTTAAAACCATGGGTCTTTAAAGGCCGGAGCGGGGGTATAAATAGCAGCCAATCGAAAAATGTTTGGGAAATTCAATTTTCTTGGCTGTGTTCACGTCGACAGAGATTTTACTGAAATATCTCATTTAAAAACAATATTTGGCGAATAAAATTTATTCACCAACTTTGCGCAATTGAATAAGAAATGTACGTGTCAAAATAATCTTCAGATATGAATATATAACAGAGAAAATGGAAAGGAAACCTCTGAGGCAGTCAGATATTTTGAATTCAGCTGTTGTGACAGACATCGCAGGGGGTGGAGCTTGTTTATATTTAGCAGGGATCACCCTAGCCCTGCAGAGTATTGAGATAAAAATCTCATTTGCCCAAAAGCAATGAGATTTTTTCGATTTCAATGAGATTTTGAATGAAAAAAAGTGATATAGATATCAAACTTCCATTTCCCTTTATTTCCATGGAGTCCACATCTAGCAACACATTATTTGAATGTGAGAATCGCCATGGAATTTTTTCCATTGTTTGAATGCCATTTTAAATGACAAATGAGGTCAAATAAGATTAATTCTTTGTTTCTTATACACTGCTATAATTTGTCGCCGACGAGACTTTTTTCACAACTTCAGAGAAAAATATCGGCTTGCCTAATTAACAATCGCTGGTTAAATATGAAGTATCTATTCATTCAAAGGAAATTACATTGTCTTGTGAATGTTTTTTTTTAAATGTTCCAATGGATTTCAGCGCGTCGTGACAAGTCATTTTACGGAAAAGTCTAATCTGCGAGTATGGGGTCATAAGGGTATACGCCAAGACTTAAAATTCACGCATTGGAAATATTTTTAAGGAATTTGTATAGCTATTGTTCACATTGACGATTTCAAGGACTTATAAACTGTTTACAAGTCATTGAATATACTAACCCGTAGTTTTTGCTGAGTACTGGCCACAAGCTTCCGACACGTTTCGAGTACATAGCCGGTCTACTCGCGTGCGCAATACTACCGGTATACTGTGTTTGTATGTACTATATATAGTCATTTTCTTTTCCGGTCATTTTCTATGCAAACAAAAGTCAATACCGATACTGCATTGTAATATTTAACACTCTTTTGAGTCTCTGGTATTATAATGACAAAAGAGCACATACCGCTGATAACCGCTAAAAAAATGTTAAACTAAATGCTTGCATCTACGGAAAAAAAATGCCCGCATACAAACGTCAATACGAGAAACAGGAATTTCGGGGAAAAGATTGGGTATACATATACAGAGTCGGCAATACCTGCCGAGTTTTCATAAACACATACGTGATGTCCCACGCGGAATTCGAATAATCGGCTTTCAATTTTGAAAATTAAAGACGAAACTCTTGTTCTGTCGCATTGTATCAACCTAAGTGCGATTTATGCAAAGGAGGTACGCGATTTTTTAGCGCGACAGAGCAGCAAAAATGCGATATTTGAGTAAAAAATGCGAGAATATCGCAAAATCGCGGCCTAGGGTGATCCCTGATTTAGGCCTACCAAATGTTTACTTCACGTTCCCACGTGCTTTACAAATGCATACAGATATACCTTTATTTCTGGCACTTTATTCCGAATGTACAATAAATGAAATATCACATTTGATAATAAAATACAAGTCATTCCCATCTATGTCCCATGTAAGGTTTATTTGATGGATTTGGAAGCCATGATCGCACCAATGTTACGACACATTTTGGCATGAGGTCACGTCTATGAAAAACGTCATATTCTGTTCTGTCTCTTGATAGAGCTTCTTCTTTTCTTGCCAAGTAACGAGAGTCTCTCCACACCCTCCTATGAAATAAATTTGTCCAAAAACGCTTGTATTTATCCTTGCGTAATGATGAGTTTCGTTTGTTAGGAGCGTGCGATTCACTCTCCCACCACGATTGCCGGTGTAGCTCATCTGTGATACATGGCCGGCATAAACAATGTTCTGTGATTCGGAATTAGAATTATTTTGATCTACAATGTCAATTTCATTGAAATCCCACTCATTGTGTACGTAAAAAGCACGGATTGCCTCTCTTTGTTCCTCGGTTACTTCAAGAGCAAGGATGGATCTATTATCTTCTTGTTCTTCGGCCATTATTTTCATTAATTTCACAATTATTCTTAGGTCAGATATACTGGAATTTGGAATTACTCATTGAAAGACGGGGGTGTATTTACTCTTTTCCCACTGACCGAGATAAACATTGACCAAGTAATTATTTGCAAGCTTTCATTTATTTGCATTGCATATGTTGTATATAAATCTTTGACAGCCCTTTTCCATTTTATCTCGGATTAAATAAGGATTGGGGAGATAAAACGTTAGTATGTATCTCCCATCCCCCCTCTACTCAGCATAACATGGCATATTCTGGACTTTCCCCGAATTATGGCGGGAATCCTGCTGTTTTTTTCCGCCAACAATTGATATGGAACTTCCCGAAGGGAAGACAGGATAAGTTCAAAGTAAAATGTACTGATATTATGAGTTATTATTATAAATATGTCCAGGAAAATCGAAAGCTAAATAAATGCATAATTCAAATTTAAACATATAAATGTAATTTTATTACAAAAAATGTATATATATATACCGAATACATGCACTTTGTTTAGATTTACATACCCTTATGTATCTCTAAAAATGGCATCTCCCGATACAGATCATATTGCAATAAACAATGATACATGAAATGCATGCTAGCTTTATACCATATTCGAAATGGCGACTCCAGCGAAAGTAAGAAAAAGAACACCATCATTCAGGATAGAATTTTCTGGAAGCGAGGAGAAAAAATGTGAAATTTTTGAGAAGTTGCAAAAAGTTCGAAACACTTTGACGCAAAAAGAAAATAAATTATACGGAAACGTGCAAGTTTTAGAGCACCTTTTTGATTTGTTCTTTCAACAACATTCAGATCTTGAAAACTCTGTGGATAATGCCGTGGAAAATCAAGTAAATATGACGACATATGTAAAGGCTACGAAAACAAATGTCAATCAGAAAATTTTCATATGCGCCGAAAAATCATTGAGAAAAATAGTGGAAGCTGTTGAGAGTCACTCTCGTATATGTGCAGAGAAACTTGATATGTGTCAAATGAAAAGACGTGGACATGTGATCATGTCACATTTCAGATGCAACTCGTCACAACATCCTCACAAATTTTTGTGGTCATCATCGCCATATATGCCAAATAAGGAGTACCTCGTAAACAATCGTGTGAATCATGGACTGATATGTAGCGGGATGTTACCATCACACTACACAAGATTCGTCGATGGATCTGGAATCGGAAAAATAAGTAAAGAAAAGCGCGACAGTTTCTTTAAGTCGTATAATCAGCACATAAAGTCAGAGTGTGAAGATTCAATATCAACGGCGGTTCTCGAAGAAATTGCGGCATATGCGGATGAAACTATCGGAGAGGTGAACATCATGACCGATGCCCGCCATGGATGGCGCAAAAATGCTAAGGACACCAGTGTCGTTGCGCTCGGTGAGAGGACGCATAAAGTGCTTTCATGTCAGCACATCACTAAAAGGGATGACCCCGTTACTCAAAGACATGAGAAAATAGGCACGGAACGCATCTATGACTTTTTGAAAGAGAACGAAGCTTCCATAGGAATACATACACATGATCGGTACTTGTCGATCAACAAATATATAAGAGAAAATTCGGATGCTACGAACCAAAATGACACATGGCATTGTGTCAAATCTCTAAAAGGCGCCTTGAAGAAAGCGACAAACGGGCCAAAGCATCTTGAAGGCAATACATGGTCATTTCAGCTGGGAGACAAAGCAGAATCTGTTGCAACACATGTCCACTGGAGCATACGGAACTGCAACAGGGACTCGGCTCAACTGCGACAATCCCTTGACAATATCGTCGAACATTACAAGGACAATCATACCAACTGTCACGCTACATCCCGATGCAAAGAACCAGAGTATGAAATATCGAGGATAGTCATCACGGACCCTAAAGCAGAGAAACTTTTACGGGACATTATTCGCAACTCTACGATTTATAAATACCCGGATGACTACAAGCTAGGGAAAGACACATTTTATGTTGAAAGCTTCAACAATGTTGTAAACGTTTATCAAGATAAACGCATTGCTTTTGGGGATTTACAGTACAGAGCAAGAGAAAATTTGTCCGTGTGCCATTGGAATGAAAATGTAGACAGACCTCATACATCAGTATGGAATCCTTTGGACAATCGACGTCCACGTGCTATATTTGGGAAAAAGAACTACAAAAAACTTACATTCAAGTTCAGGGAAAGAATTTGGAGACGTTATGTAAATAGCGTATTCCGTCGTCAGAGAAGACGATGTGATACAAATTAAATGTATTAGTAATGTTGAACCATGTGCGTTTTGTTTACTATACGGCTAGCAGTGGTGTATTTATAGCACCGCATTGCATTAGCCCCGCCTCTGCAGCGCATTTAGTATAATCGTTTATCACCGGGTAAATAATGTAGGTCAGCTCCGGCCTTTAAAGCGTTTTGATATTTCTTCAATGGCTAGTGAAAATTTTTGGTGGCTATTAGATTTTCGCACTCAACTAGCCTGACTGGCTAGTGGTAAAAAAAAGTTTTCACGAAGACTGTGCATGGGTTCACCTCAGCATCCAAAGATGAATCACTTGTACAATTTTGGTTACTGTAGCATCAGTACTTTGCCAAATACTGAGCTACCCCAAACCTCTTAACCAAGCCACTCTGAGCTACCCCAAACTTATTAACCAAGTCAATCAAGAGTAAAATGTAGGTCAGATCCAGCATCCGATGCATGGGTTCACCTCAGCATCCAAAGATGAATCACTTGTACAATTTTGGTTACTGTAGCATCAGTACTTTGCCAAATACTGAGCTACCCCAAACTTCTTAACCAAGCCACTCTGAGCTACCCCAAACTTCTTAACCAAGTCAATCAAGCATAAAATGTAGGTCAGATGCAGCATCCAATTCATGGGTTCACCTCAGCATCCAAAGATGAATCACTTGTGCAAGTTTGGTTACTGTAGCATCATTACTTTGCCAAATACTGACCTACCCCAAACTTCTTAACTGGATGCGGACGCGGACACGGACGCACGGGGGTATAGCATAAGCTCACTCTTCTTTGTCGAGGTGAGCTAAAAATAGCATGGGAAAATGGCCCATCTAAAACTTGTTTTGTCTGTATAGTTTTATCGTGTACACTGACTATCCTATAACTTATACCAAAATTTACGACTATGCGAGATCTATTGGATGGTATCAATTTCTTTTAAATAATTGCATGATAAAGTAGTCAAAATCGCGTTTATCCAGTTTCTGAAGTGAGCCGCACGGACAGTAGTTCTCATTTAAAAATTACAAACACTTTTGTGCAATATGAATATTCGAAAATCGAAAAATTGCCTGTACGTTGTAAAATGCCAGAATGTTGCAAAAACACTTCTTCGTAAATCATTGATTTTGTTATTTAGGCTTTATCAACATGATCAATTCTAATGACTGATCATCAATTCTAATGACTGATCATCAATTTTTTTATGACTGATCATAATCAGTGATGGATCCAGCGCCCCCACGGGATCGAGAGGCGAATTTGCAGATTTTTAATTAGACTAAATAATCCAGTCTCTCCGCTGCCGCTAAAAGAGACTGAACCCCACTATGGTTGTTACAGAACGAAGTCGGACGAAACTGTTGCCCAATGATTTTTCCATGTACAGACCGTTAAATATTGATTTTCTTGCAGGTGACATTTAGGTAAACATTAAACTAACTATCTCTACCCACCTCGCGTTTTTTTCTCGCTTCGTTGAACACTGCATTTTTGCCACTTTTGCCTTGCCTATTTAGTTTGGTAGGGAGTTAAAATTGGCAAAAATGCAACAACGAAGCGAGAAAAAAACGCGAGGTGGGTATAGATAGTTAGTTTAATGTTTACTTAAGTGTCACCTGCAAGAAAATCAATATTAAAGGTCTGTAATTTGGAAAAAATCGTTGGGCAACAGTTTCGTCCGACTTTGTTCTGTAACAACCATAGTGGGGTTCAGTCTCTGTTAGCGGCAGCGGAGAGACTGGATTATTTAGTCTAATTTTTAATAAACATGCATGGGACAAAATAAAGGGGTTTTTTTTTTTTATAATTTTGGGTCAGTGCCCACAGGCAGTTGTTTCATGCAAGCTCACATCCCCTATGAGTATGTAGTGGGTGTGACGAGACAATATCACCCGTGTCGTGCCTGGGGGGGGGGGGGGGGGGCTTCCCACCCCTGAATCTACCTCTGATAATTTATGTGCAGCATGTAGCATTATTGCGTTAAAAAAAACATTAAAAATATTAATCCCAATATACCTTGCTAACTGCGTTACCAGAAACTTTCTTTACAGCCTGTCCTTTCAGTTTAGCTCGGATTTTCTCGCCTTTAATTTTGCAGCCAGGACCTTCTACCATATTGGTCCTTTTGTCAAACACTTCTAGCCGTTTGAATATCAACTCTTATCAAATGAGTTACATTGTATGAGCAATGCATTGCAATAAATGAACAGTAACAGTCTGACAGTGTAGTCACAGTTCTTCGTTTACATAATCTCAAATTCCCGCGATTTGTTCATTTTTCAATCCCGAAAATTGTTAAAACCAGATAAATATTTTCTGTTTTGCGTCCTCGTACTGGTATGTTTGAACTTTCGAGCTCATATTCATTTATATTTAAGGTGGCTCGGCTTCCAAACACCTACCCACCTACCCCCTCCCACCCCCCACTCGTTTAATTTTTCTGAAACTCTCAGGTATTATAAAAGATTAAATTTTGCAAAGTACCTTTAATTAAATTTAACTACCGCCCTGTTAGTATGCTAACAAATATATCCAAAATTTTTGAACGAGTCATATGTCACCAGCTTTGTTCGCACTTTGAATCCATCTTCCATGATTTTCTCTACATGCCTTTAGGAGTGGACATGGTTGTCAGACTGTTCTGATAAGAGTACTTGAAGACTGGCGGCATGCCTTGAATCAAAATCAATACATAGTTCTCAGCTATTCTTATGGATATATCTAAAGCTTTTGATTGTTTACCACATATGAAATTCTATTGGAAAAACTTTCGGCATATGGTCTTTCAGAAAACTCCGTTAAATTGTTCTCTATAGCTATCTCTCTAAAGCCCCTGTCACACCTACACGTTCTGGCATGGCGTTCGCACTACGACCGCCAAAATTGTACGAAACGTGGCGTGAACGTAGTAAGGACGCGGGGAACGTAGTAAGAACTCGCTGATACGTATTTAGGTCGTAGTAAGGACGCCGGCGAACGTGCCGGTACGCCGATCGAGCCACCACGACCGTTTTGAACTGTTCAAAACAGTCGTAGTGAGGACGCGCTGATGGCAGAACGTGTTAAGGACTACTTGCGAACGTATTGAGAACTTCATGGGCGTATTAGAAACGTGTCGCGAACGTAGTAGGGTCGTAGTACGGACGGCTAAAACTTTTACATATAATCATATGGAGATCGTCGCGTCTCTGCCGTCCTTACCACGTTCTTGGTTTTAGGGGTCGAAAAAATCAAAATAGACCTCGCACAAACAATTTATTCTTTGAACGTGTCATGATCGTAGCATGAACGCAGTAGGGACTTCGAGAACGTAGTAATAACGCCGTACGATCGCAACACAGACGCCTTCGTCGTAGTGTGAACTTGGGGCCGATCGTAGTGCGAACTTGACTAAACGTATCAAAGACGGGAAGGACGCGGTACTAACGTGTTACGGACACTAAAGGTCGTGTTGCGCACGTATTGGAGTCGTCAATTATTCTTTCGGAGAGCCCTTCCGGGTGAAAAAATGCCACGTTCTCACTACGTTCATGAAACATTTCAAGGACTTCAAGGACGTAGTAAGAACGTCTCGAGAGAACGTGTAAGTGTGACAGGGGCTTAAGAGAAAACAACAAATCAAAATAGGAAACATGGTGAGTAGTTGGGGGAATATCTCAAAAGGCATGTCCCAGGGTTCAGTACTCGGCCCAATACTGTTTAACGTATACATCAACGATATTTTCTACTTTATTCGGCACTGTGCACATGCAAACTCTACAACTATGCTGATGATAATACTTTATCTTTTTCAAGCCCTGATTTTGATAATTTGATGAAATGCCTGGAAGAGGAAAGCAAAATACTGATAGACTGGTTCGATATAGAGAATAAGTGTCTTAATTTGTGTTTTGTTACGGGTATACAACACACAGCAAGTGCATTTATCGTACATGTAATGCGCGTTAGCGCATTTCATGCGATAAATGCACTTGCTGTGTGTTGTATACCCGTAACAAAACACAAATTATGACAGTTATTCTATATATATGCACTATAGTTGTCTATTTCATTCTTGTTTTCTGAAATTGCCTTTTCAAGGTAAAAGAGTGACGTCAAAATTAAAATCACCGCGGGTTCAGTTTGCAGGTTAGAACAGCCGTCGCGGCATGTTTCTTTAGATCTTATGCATTTTGACGTCACGAGTGTTAATACAAGAATTGCAGCACGTTCCTTTCAAAAGTAACATCTCAGGGAAATACATTGGTTGTGCATATATATAAATTTAATGCAGGCAAATCCTGAAAAATTTCAAGCTTTGGCAATTGGAAAGAAAACTTTTGAAAAGAAACCAGTCTTTGAAATAAACAATGTAAAAATCTCTTGTCATGAATCAGTGAAACTACTGGGTGTTGAAATTGACTACTTGCTGAAAGTACTTGCAAAAGTGACCATTTTTGGCCCCAATTAGAATTTTTTTAAAAGTTACATTTTCTTATTCATTATGATTCTTCTAAACAAAAAATGACAAATTTTGTGTGATTTTTTGAAAACCTTGCCTTTCAGGGCAAATTGATTGAATGTTTAGCACTATGTCTTCACATAAGAAATTATGATTTTTGGCAAGGGACACACATACCTACAGTTGTAAGTCCTAGAGCAAGGGCGTGTAACAGATTCATTCTCATATGGGACATTCCTTTTTATATTCTGAATGTACATGGAAAGTATAAGTTTGTTACACGCGCTTGCTCTATACATACTATAAACTATTATGTTAAAATCTGGTTGATATCATTTTACTACTAATTTCTATAGTAGTGGGCAATTTTGGCGGGAAATAACACTCATATTAGTTGATTATATCTATTTTCGATTCAGTTTCAATAAACAACAATATATCTATTCTTATTTGAAAGATAAAAAATAGTATGAAAACAATTTTTGAAAATAGCAAACAAATGGGGCCAAAAACGGCAGATTTTGCCCCTACCCCTTTGATGCTCATATCTCAAGCATCTGTAAAAAGCTGCACAACAAATCAATATTTTGAAACGTTTAGGCGAACATCTTACAAAATTAAACAAATTGACCATTTTCCATACGTTCATTCTTTCAAATTTTAACTTCTATCCTCTATCATGGCATTTCTGTTCGGAAAAGAATACTAATAAGCTCGAGAAACTTCAGGAACGAGCTCTTAGATTTGTGTATGACGACCATGTCTCCTCCTATGATGGACTGCTTGAGAATGCCAAAATACCCTCTCTGAGATTGCGTCGCATTAAGGTAGTGGCCACAGAAGACTTCAAAATTGTACATGGTTCAGCCCCGCCTTGTCTTTTGGGTTTATTTACTGTGAAAGAATGCAGGTACAACTTCAGATATACCAAAATTTTACAGGTACCACAAATTAGAACAGCTGCATTGTACATACGGTAAGAAGTATTTTAGATATGCGGCAGCAGTTCTGTAGAACAGTCTACCTGATGAATTTAGGAAAACAAATAACTTTAATCATTTCAAATCTTTAATTAGTCATTGGAATGGGGGTGAATAATGTTTAGAGGTATCTTACTAAATGGTATTGTTAATAGTGAATCTTAAAGGGAAATTAACTTAATTATTATTATGATTATCTTATAACATTAATACATATATATTTCTTAAGTTAGAAAATGCCTATTTAAACCAAAGACTCTAGCTTTTATATATTTTTAATATTTTCCAATTTTGCATGCTTGTTACTCTTTGTTATTATATGATGTTTCATATGTCGGTCAAAAGCTCTTGAGAGCTTATGTTCACATGTTGTATCGACATGCCGACTTTAAATAAAGCTTATCTTATCTTATCTTATTTTAAAGTATGAACATAACTGTTTTCGTGACGCTTTGAATTTTGGCGGTTTTGGGGTTTCTCTTCTATTTTTGCCAACGTTGCCAATTTGAAGAAAGTATGCTGATTTTTAAAATATTTTGCTGAATTTATGAATGTTATTATTATTTAAGTTTATATTCAAGCTATTTTTTCATCTTTAAACAAAGAAATTGAAATAAACTAAGAAAATGGAGGAATTATTACAAATTTAAGATCATCTAGGAGGTTAAAAAACTCGTTTTTCGATCGTCATTTTTTGATGTTCAATATATGCCTATTGCATGAAAATTTCCATCGTTTAATTTTCTTGAAAAAAATAATATCAAATGATAAACTATTGTACATGAAGTATTTCTATGCAATAATATGAACAAAATCGAACCTAGCGAACGGATGTTATGATTATTTTTGTAACCCCACCCCCTTAATTTTTACGTTGCAATCCATATTCATTCGACGTTATACAGTATAGTGACGTCAGAGGTAGGAGTTTTAAAAATTCTGAATTGTCTTGAATTGTGAAACATGAACTACTCGACGTTTGATTGATGTTTTGTAGTATGTGGTTGTAAAGCATGAAATAACGGTGGACGATTGTGGTCCAGATTATTTGTCAGAATGTAAGGTCATAAGCCAATCGGTCTGACTTTCATTTTGCTGCAATAATTACATTTTGGCATACATGTACTTCAAATTAAGCCATGTTTATACTTTTCCTGTTTATGTATTCACTTTTTGGATTTTATCTCTTTTGACATCAGTCATCACCGATTAGACATTACTCATAATTAATATATTAACAACTTGCATCATATATGTGTAGCATGTAATATTTGAGCTCGTAAAAAAGTTCCCCGCGAGGGGTTTGACAGTAAGTGTTTTGAATATACTTCCCTGACATTGTCGCCATAGCACTTTCTATATAGACATAACGTCAGACAGTGTATGAAGTTTTATATTTTCATTTCCATGCTTCATAAACATCGACGGCGGGTGCGGCTAGCCAACAGGGGATGCTTACTCCTCCCTGGCACCTGGTCCCACCTCTAGCTCGATGTTTAATTTTGCGCTCTATTGTGAGTACTGTTGAAATTATCGTCAGGATCTTCTTTAACTCATTTGAATATGTTAAATCTGTACTAACCAGCACAAGCTCGACATCGTCTTTGGAGCGCCACCATCAATACGTTCCGTACGTGCACCGGATTCTGGAAATTATTTAGGTGTCCGTCGTATTTCTGTCTGTCATCATCTGGCTGTCGTCATCACTTAACAAGACTTACTTACCTGATCTGTACAACGAAATATACATCGAGACAATCACCGAATTGGACAGGTTTTCATGGAGCTGTTGCGACGGGTGTTGCATGCAATCAGGAGACGCTGAACTCTCCCCGGGCACCTGGTTTCACTTCGGAATGTTGTTAATTCCGGGGTTCGCAACCATTTTGATGGGAATTCTCACGATTTTGCCTTGCCTTCTCGACGTTGAGACTGAATAACTGTTAGGTACTTCTTTGATGTTTATTCTGTAGGGTTGTGCTTTTGTCCTATTATCTTTGCCAATGAATGTATTTTTTTCCAGAATAAGTAAGCCTTTTGACTGTACTTTTTGGAGTCTGATTTTGGATTTCGTGTTTGACTTTCATTCACACATTCAATACAAGACTAACACAGCCAACTGTGCCTCATATGAAATTCATGTGAAATTTACATGAACTTAACATGAAAGGTCACATGAAATTCATGTAAAATGAGCACGAACATGATTTACATGAAAATTTTCACATGAAATTCATGTGAAGACTTTTACATTTTACACACTTTTACATGTGGATAATGTGTGAATTCAGTTTCCTGTGAAGGTCACTTAGAAAAAATCATGTGAAATTCATGAGAAGGAAATTTATGTTAAATTAATGTGAAATATTTTTCACATAAATCTTACGTGAAAATCATATGAATTTTACATGAACTTTCATGTAAAATTTACATGATGCTCATTTCATATGAACTTCATGTGAGGCACAATTGCCTGTGTAGTATATCAAATTCTGATAGCACCATATATTGAAGAACAAAATCAATAATGTTGATTCCAGTACTCTGTGATACAATATGACCTAATTTATTAATGCCCTGTCTTTTCACTTTTTCATCTAATGTAATCTTGCCTTTGATTTTGAAGCCTCCATGGATCCTCTATTATATTGAACCTTCCAGACGAAATGTTGATTATTTGATGGTATGGATTTTGAAGAGCTGGGTTTCGAATTGCTGAGTTTCATATACATGATGACAAAATTTCGCGGATTATTTGTATTTGCAATTTAACAAAGTTCACAGTCGGATGATGATCGCTCATTTTTTGTTTTATAGCTGCTGCTTGTGCTGATGATGATGATGAGATGATGAGTGATGATGATGATGATGATGATGATGATGATGATGGATTGGCAAGCCAATGAAAAGTATTAATGATCGTATAACATGAAGCATAATTACAAGTCTCAATCAAAATGAAATGATTATACCAACAGATTTCCAGATGTCGGTCACTCACTAATTGCGAAGGAGTAAAACTTTAGTTACAGGTAAAACTTTGATTTTTGTGAGAAATAATAATAGAAAGCCATTTAATTTTTGATATCAAAAATGGGAATTAGTGTGTAAATTAGCAAATAATAAAGCTTTATTTGATGTTATGTACACTAAAAAGTTATGTATTAGTCAAATTATAATTCTAAAATCCGTATGCACAATTATGCAACATACATTTATTTCTTAGATACTTACACTGACGACAGGTTTCTGGAAAAAAGTTAAATGTACAATTAGTTTGATCGATCTTGCTTCGAGCTGAATGGCACATAATTATCATCTTCATCCATGATTTAAACAACGGTAGCAAACTGAGCTTTGCTTAAGACTGTGCATCTGCGTGAGAACAATGTATAAAAAAGCGATTTTACAACGCAATTTATTAGGCTTTCAAATTATGTATCTTATTATACATACAGCATAACGGAAGTGCCATTTTGGAAGCTTTGTTACTAAATATTTGGTTGGTTGGGCTCTCAGTGTTAGACTACTCATAAACTGATATACTTGTACGTTTTATGATCTCATTTACTCTCGACTATCAAAATTTGGTAGGATTGCATGAAAGTAATTCAAGATGCTCAGGGGGAGCTCAGCGTTTCCATTTCCCTTTGATTTTCTTTGTGGTCATTTTCCTTTTTATACAAATAAAAGCAAAAAAATCTTTATACATATTCCGTAAGGAGTCAATGTACCATCGGTGGCCTTTGCTGTTGGTGACTGCCCCGCTTCACAGGAACCAAGACTGTCACTGGCAACAATGTTAGATCCGGACGTAGTAACTGCCTAGATAAGAAAATAAGATAAAGAAACCCAATATACTTACTATATGGTGTGAAGGTGAGCGTACCAGTACCATCGGTGGCCTTTGCTGTTGGAGACTGTCCTGCTTCACAGGAACCAAGACTGTCACTGGCAACAATGTTAGATCCAGACGTAGTAACTGCCTAAATATAAAAGAATAAGAGAACATCCCTTGTAGTTCAAATATAGCAACAAATCAATTCATGTAGAAGGGACATAATCACAAACATTTGCTTAAATGCAATATTACATATTCAAATGGTATGAATGCATATCAACTGGAACCAAGACTGTCACTTTTAAGAATTTGAGATACTTCGGAATGTTATTCATTCCGAGGTTCGCAACATTTCAATGGAAATTCTAATGATTTTGCCTTGCCTTCTCGACTCTGAGACTGACTAACTGATAGGCACTTCTAACGATGTAATTGCCTTTAAAGAATCAAAGCACTTTATAGGTAGGTGGTCAAAATTTGTCGACATTTTATTTTGGTAACACAGTGTTCAAGGCCAGATTCATAACATTCATTTTGATATTAAAATCCTTAAACCAAAATCAGTACAGTATAGTATCAGCACAAGCATGCAAACATATCGAACATTGGTGACTTTCAAGCAAAGAATGTATACATGGGTAGAGTAACAGTCTCCTGATTTTTTTCTTAGTACTTACATAACAGGTCAGTCTGTACGTCGTTGAATAATCTACGCTAGTGTCGGTGTTCAGCACAGTTTGGTAATACGTACTGCCGGAGGAAGTGGAATACACACAGACACCTTTGCCACCAGCTATAAAAGCAAAAGGATTCATGATTGAAAATACCTTATGTGACAAAATGGAATGAGTACGTTGTATTGAAGAGAGTGACAAGTTTGATTTGTACCATTTTGAAACTCTCTTCTAGAAGATAAAGACTGAATCGGAATACTTCCGTATTATTATTACTATATACACTTATTTTCTGTTGCTGTGTGCAGCAGTTCCACTTATTCATCGTGACATGGTGTTTGAAGTGTAATTACTTCTTTCCAACTCTGTCTCCTGCTTGCCAGCAGCAATTGTCACAGTGACTATACCTATTGAGAAAATCCAGAACAGGTGAATCCTCTTACATAATATATCATTAGATATCAATTGTAGATAAAGTGGCGTTACGTGTTTATGTATAGGGTGTTCTGTGTTTTCGTCACACATCGTCCATCAAATTGAGCTTTAACAAAGTTGCTAAAAGACATCATGGTATTGTATAATACGTGAGTGTTCCAACTCTTTACCTTCTTGAAAAAAATTCAAAACTAAAAAGCATCATGCAGACACGTGTTTCAGATAGTACATCGCCATCAGTGATGCTTCCAGTCAAAGTGTTTTTCAAACACAGTCAAAACTCATTTCAGAAGCGCCCTCTGCTTTTATATTTTTGAATTAAAATATGTGCATTTATTTTGCAGAGAGATTGCTGCTCCAAATTTCCTGTAGGCTCGATTCAGTTGCAAAGTTAAATGTAATCTACAACCAAAATAGCATTGGAGGGATGATGCTCCTTTAATTTCGATTTTTTTTTGGATGGAATGACAAGTTTCCAAAATAGCAAAATAATTTCTTTGATAAAGGGCCGAAAAGGCAACAGAGCTGGGAAAAAATAATAATTACACTTCAGACATTTAGTCAAGGGGAACAAGTTTTACTGCTCCAGGCTGCAAAAGGAAATAATACGGACTCTTTACCTTCTTGAAGAAAATTTCAAAGCAGTTTCAATGCACCAGACATGTGGTTCGAATAGTAAATCCTCATTAGTGATGCTTCCAGCCAGTCACAGTGATTTTCAGACAGTCAAAATTCAATTTAGGAGCGAACTGTAACAAACATCCCCGATCTGAGGACGATCTTAACATGCATGTAGGTACCTTGTGTTGTGGTTTTCGTTAGTCTTTACCATTAGTATACATGGACCACCATGTCATCATTTAATTTAGTACATATATCCCAGCACCAGCATCTTAAGTGAGTGGTACAGTTTGATGAAACACTGTGTAATCTTGACGGCTATCTTAGTATGGTCTGAACATACAGATACGTCCCACACGGAGCCGATACCACGTGCCGTTGTACTGACTTCATTATGCGTATACGTATCCCGACACCTTACCAGATTAGAAAAATTGGGTTGTACACTGTGTTAAGATATACGGTCAGATCACACAGACTCCATATGGAGCCGGTGGTATCTCATTAAGTGCTACAGTACTACAATCACTGTGTGTATATTTCTACCTCCAACTTACCTGAATAGAAAACTTGGATGGTACACTGTGTTAAGTTGACGGTAATCTGAGTACGGTCAGAAATTAGATCTCACACGGAGCCAGTGTCACGTGTGGTGCTACTATCATATTTACGGGTATATTAACCA
Source organism: Pinctada fucata (assembly GCA_028142955.1). NCBI lineage: Eukaryota > Metazoa > Mollusca > Bivalvia > Pterioida > Pteriidae > Pinctada > Pinctada fucata. Next base: position 41,273,074 of record AP027111.1, on the reverse strand, counting down.
CCGTCAGCTTACCCGAGTAGAACTGTTTAGTGGTGCACTGTGTCAAATTGACAGCCATCTGAGTACGGTCAGAACATACATCCCACAGGGAGCCAGTACCACATGTGGTGGTACTACCATCATTGTGGGTATAAGCCGCTGTAATCAGGAATGGTGTACAACAGGTTTGACTCACCTGGGCCTCGTAACCTGGCATGGAATAAGACAGAAAACTAGACTAATAATATTGATTATGATAAAAGTTAACATATAGAGCATGCAGGGATGGTGAACTCATAATGTTGCATCAAGTATTGTTCTTATATTTGAGAACATGTGTATGGTAAACATCAGCAGTACGTTATTTATTTCAAGAGGTCAAGGGTCAAGGTCAAAACACACACAAAAATTCCATCAAGTATAAAAATACAGTCAACATACCTCTTACTGATTATAATACATGATGTCAACTTGGGCATTTTTTTATGCTCCAATAAATATTTAATGGTATTAGTCAGGGTCAAAGACCAATAAAAAAATATGTGTGGTATTTTAAAAATGTTTCATCGTTTAATCTATGAAAATGATTTGTTCTGAGCTGACAGACGAGCATCTTCAATTTATAGACCAGCTATGAATTCGAGACGTGTACTATTTGCTTCGCTGACCATCAATAATCAAAAGATCACGATACGGTAATAATGATGAATAATTGGAAATCATTAATTGAAATGAGGAAAAAACTTTTAAATGGTGAATACATTAGTGCACTGTTTATATTTTCTAACAGTAATCTTAAGTGATAACGAAAAAAAAAATCTTACATGATAATTCCATGTACCTGGAACCCTCAATGAGACTTATAAGAAGGGTATAAAATGAGAGGAACTGAAAACTCAACGGGAAACCTTACATGATAATTGTACGTTATTTTACGATATTTAGGAAGGAGTGTCTTCAAAAATACACCCAGAGAAATAAAAAAATAATCATCACCCTACTAACTAAAATTATACCATGCTTTATGTTTATATGTAACATCGATTTGTGTGATAATTTCCTATGTTCAAACTTTACTAATAAGCACGACTCAATTTTAGCAGTGCCATCTACAACGTATTCCGTACTTGCATTGGATACTCGAGATTGTTCATTCGATGGAGTTGTGCTTTGTTGTTGTATTGAATATAATGCCGAAGGGTTCCAACTCTATACCTTCTTGAAGAAAATTTGAAACCAATGTATCTATGCACAAGACACGCGTTTCGAATACTAAATTCTCATAAATTCTCATCAGTGGTGCTTCAAAGAGTTTGTTTGTCCGCTTTTTCTTTTCTCTTTATATTTTTCAAGAATTTGTAAGCCTTTGGATTCCGTCTTTTCGATTTTACAGTCCTACGTTCGATTTGTGCAGGTATCTGACGTAAAAGCATTGTGACGTCATTTAATTCCTTTGAAAACGTCATATATGCAGCCCTGTTTCCCTGAATTTCATGCTGTTTTACATAGAATTTGATGACGTCACAATGCGTTGACGTCAGATACCTGCACAAATGGGAAGTAACTCTGTATTTCGAAAAGACCGAATTGTGATTTTTGTATCCTGATTTCTGGTCCTTGTGTTTGCTACTCACCTTGCCGTACCATGACAACATATTCCTCTGTACCTGGTAATCCATTTGAGGGATTGCAATATGACGACGTAGCCCATGACGTCACGGCCGCGTCATAAGCTTCAATGATTACCCTTGCGTTTATTGACGTACCCGTGTATTGTGCATTGGTTTCTCTATCTAAAATAGATTAAATTTCCTTTTCTATAGCTTTATCTGGTAGTCTAACAATTTAACATTTTGAAAGTTATAATTAATAATATTGAATTGAGTACAGACAAACAATTTGGAGAAATTTGGAAAGGGATTTACCCGTATGCAGGTACCATAAATCGTCATAAAGCGGGAAACTATTTTATTTCCATAATTCGTTAAAAAGATGATGATAGTTATTGGTAGTACGTCGTAAACTTGTAAATAACATTAGATACACTTATTTGATATATAACTGGTGTTTTTTTTAAATAAAGCTTTCATATATCAAGAAATGGCTATACCTTGACGATTTTTTAAAGTTTCCCTCAGAGATCTACATATTATTGCTTGAACCATAAATGATTATATTACTATCATACAGATCAAATTCTGGTGTAAGGGATTTACCACCTTCCAATATCCATTCAAATGATGAAATTTGCTAAAATAATTCAATAATCCGTGGTCTTTTTCAAGAGTTATCTCCACTTACTCGTATAGATGTAATAAACATATGAGTAGTCTGTGAGTTTTGTCCATTTGATACATCTAAAGGCATTTTGATCTGCTCCAAATAAATCAACAAACTGGTTTCCCCTGAAATAAGTGAAATGCGAATGTTTTCAATCAATCAATCAACCAATCAATCAATCTGTATAGCACAGAAAAGAAAGGATCATGTATGGTTTTTGTTAAAATCAGCACCCTAAAACCGATCGACTTCTCCGAAATTCCATTCTTTATCAACCTTTGACATGTTATAAAATATTCTTGTTTTAAGGAACTTGACTGTGAATACTCCCTTTTCTTCTTCGACATTCTTAATTAAGACTCAATATCATAAAATTAACTCATTTTGTAAATATTCAATAAAAATATCATAATTCGTAATTATTCCCATTGATATGACGCGGACATTTTTCTTCTAGCATACACCATATATTTAAAGAGACTTTCAAAGTCAAAGATAACAACGAATCAAGATATAAAAGTTTTTCAGAAAACTAACGCTCCGCCCCCTCTCATTCAAGTAGAATGTTATTATAATAAACGTCTTCAATTTAAGACCTGAAAAATTTACAACATGGACCAGACATGCACGTTTCGGGTACTAATCCCTCGTCAGTGATCCTCAGTCTAAACAATGTAAAATGGCCAAAACGTATGAAAAATATTATGTCCAAAAAATGTACCAAAAGACTTAGCAGAATAGGTGGGATATGATGCTACAGGACCCACGTTTCAGAAATTTCAAGAAAACTTCATAAACTTCATCTTCTTACCTATACAAATAAGTGAAAAAAAACCCGTTTTCTAAATCGCATGATATGTAATACACGATCTGAGTGGCTAATGCCATTCACTCTAAGACTTTTAAAAAAAGTGCATAATAATGCCTTCAAATCAACCAAAACGGCACACCATAAGCAAAGCTGAAAAGTAACGTAATTAGATAAATGTATACATTTTTATTGGTACTTGTAAACCCTTCGACATTATTGTTTTATTTAAATGATTTGCAGGCATGCGTTTATTATTTTATTGTCGCAGTTACTTGTTGTCCTACTCAACCGACAACTCCGTCGCGGTAAACTAATTCCGCGACTGTAAACGAACACAAATCTTCTAGTACAATCAGAATCCATATTCGTTATATAAACTAAGACAAATGCAAAACTGTTCTGCAATGGATTAAACGTGATTTTCCTTTGAAGATGATAACAGGTGCCTAGAAATAGTAAACGAAATGAGTGGATCTCCAACAAGACGCGTTATCAGCACCTAAGGCACCCAAAGCACAAATTTAAACTTTAACACCCCTTTGAAATGACACAGAGTAAACAAGCATCAAAAGAGACAAAAAAAAAAGAAAGGAAAAGAAATTATACAAACGACATCAACATACATGTACCTAACATAAAAGTCATAAGACAAATGAGTGATCCATCAATCGGTGTCAACTTTGAATGGTTATTATTATTATTATTATTATCATTATTAATTTATTCATTATGATATATCCGACCGACATTCAGACAAGAAAAGTGGTCGGGCCATGTCTTCTCTAATGAAGTTTGGACTGGGCCCGTATTAAGCCAGTATTGTCTCTTTGCATGCGCCAACCGACACTTCAGACGGTCAAAACTATTGATATATTTAATACATTTATTACTTAAAAAGCATGAGATTGTTGCTTTTATCTTGGGACTGGCATGTCCACGTCGTCACGAGTGAGCTGTACGCTGTGATTAACCACCCTGACGTCACGGTTGCTGACGCTTGATCTAGTACTACATCATTCAATGGAAAGCTACCATCATACCAGGTTCCATCCCAATCAGTAGGAAAAGAGCATGCTGAATCTGCGGATATAATACGTTGTATTTAAAACATAATTCTATTCTTTTACACTGTTTAAGAAACATTGTAAATGAAGCCAGAGAGAACAAAAAAAACCAACTGAAAAAACAGGGGGTGGGAGTGACAAATACGACAAACTGTAAGTCTAAAAAGTACTTATAAAAGATAGGAGGGGATCTCCAACATCACTCGGTTGCAGCACCCACAGTATAACAGCAAAACATCCCAGAACACAGAACAGACACGCACTGAAAAAAGCCGCCAAGGACACTGGTGAGTACTTACTCTGTGCGTTTATTATTGGTTTGAAATTTTCGGAATGTATAGAGTTGGAACACTTCCGTATTATTAGTATTAAAATAGTTTAAGTTTCAAAGTAATCGTTTATGGCATTTACAGTTAATGTATTAAATTATTAATCCTTGTGTTATATTCATTTTTATAAGTACAAAACTCTCTTAATCCTACCGTAAGAATCTAAATATTCTTGTATTTTTTGTTATATTTCATACTGTTAAGCTCGTTGGGTCGGGACGAAAAAGTCCAGAGAGCCAATGCCATAACCTCAGAGTTGCCTTTGTCCGTAAACAAAACTTTAAGCTTGGCTATATCTCTTTAACTATGTAGGGTATGGCTTTCATATTCCACATGTAGATACCTTATGACGAGACCTTTCGTGTTCTTTGACATAGTGACCTTAGACTGATCTACTTTTCAAGAATTTTAACCTGGGCTTTATCTCTTGATCTATAATGGGTATGGGTTTGGTATTTCACATGCTGATCCCTTGTGATGAGACCTTTCACTTTGAGATCATGTCCTTTGACCTTTTAACCTAAACCTTGGAAATTTTACCTTCTTTTGAAAATGCTTTACCTTGTCTATTACTTTAAGGGGTAGGGTTTAATATTTCACTTGCAGAAACCTTGTGATAAGACCTTTCATTTGAGAACTAGAGTTTGACCAAATGACATTGAACTCTGACCTACTTTTATAATTTAGTTTAGTCTTCAACTGTAAGAGAAAGGAATTGTATATTCCATGTATATATTTATAATTATCAAGAAACTTATCATTAAAGTTGTGACCTTCACCTTTATTCTACTTTTTTATGCCTTTACTGTATCTTTAGCTCTCTAATTGTCAATTCTAAAATATATGTGTTATAGTGCCACTTTTATTGTACCGGAATCCTCGTCAGTAGTACTTTATGTCAAACATGTTAAATAAAGCCAAAATGAATTTTCTTGGCGACATCTACAATATAGACTTTCAATTTCCTCTTGCCAAAAGGAGCAGCTCCAAATTTTGTGAAGAGTTTATTCGGAAGCGTATTTAAGTGAAATATGGCCAAAAATCGCTGGAGGGAAGGCACAAGGAGCTTTATTCTAAATATGACCGAAAAAATCTAAGAGATAGGTCTAATACTAGATGCATGAACTCTTGAGGTCAATACTTTTTGGATTTCAGAAGATGTTTGATTTTTGACAAAAATCTGTTATTGCGAGCTGATATGTAATGTTTGATTTACTAGTATACATGTAAATACCCCATGTTTTCCTCTTTAATTACAGCTGCTGCAGGAAGGCCTGTTGAAAAACTATATAGTTTAAACACTTTGAGACGGACATAACTTCCTGATACTCATACTGAGAATTACTGATGATTAGCTGAGTTCACAGAAACACAGACTGATCTTCAAAAGATCAATCGAGTGGTGAATAGACATTTCTGCAATTTAAATTTGAACAGTGCTTTCATGTCTTTTTATAGCATAATCATTATAGCTAAATCACTTGAATAAAGAATTTGGATGTAGCATTCTTGATGATATTTTTAAAAAAGTTTTTGTGTCGCCTGAGTGCAGTCGAAGCATAGCAATACATGGGGATCTCTATACCGACGTGCATATGTTTCTAAAATGTTTAAATGATGTTTGGCACCATACAAAATCACGTGAATAAAACAATAATAAAGATGTTATCGTTACATTCCCTGAGATGTTTGGAAAATTTACTAGAATAAAACATCCATGAAAATGTTTTTGTAGCATTTCTTGTGACGTTTGTAAAATGTTGCCTACATGTTAAATCAACTTTAATGAAATATTTTGAAAAATGGTTTAATATTGTTTCTTGAACCATACAAATTTATTGGAATAAATTATTAATGAAAATGTTTTTGTAGATTTCTTGGGACGTTTGTCAAATGTTGCCAACATGTTTAATCAACTTTAATGAAATATTTAGAAAAATTAATGTTTTAATGATGTTATGTTTTCGTAACATTTCTTGAGACATTTGTAAAATGTTTCCAACATGTTTAATCAACTTTAATGAAATATTTTGAAAAATGTTTTAATGATGTTTCTTGAACCATACAAATTAACTGGAATGAAATGTTAATGAAAATGTTTTTGAAGCATTCATTGGGGCGTTTGTAAAATGTTGCCTACATGTTTAATCAACTTAAATGAAATATTTCGAAAAATTGTTTAATGATATTTGTTGAACCATACAAATTTACTGGAATGAAATATTAATGAAAATGTTTTTGTACCATTTCTTGGGACGTTTGTAAAATGTTGCCAACACGTTGAATCAACTTTAATGATATATTTCCAAACCTGTTTAATGATGTTTCTTGGACCACACAAATATGTTTTCGTAACATTACTTCAGACGTTTGGAAAATGCTACCAAGATTGATAAAACATGTTGGCAACTTTACCAAACGTTTCTAGAAATGCTACAAAAATGTAACAAAACATTTTCTTCAGTGTATTATTCCATTTTATTTGTATGGTTCCAGAAACATCATTAAAACATTTGGAAACATTTCATATAACTTGATTGAACATGTTGGAAAAAATTTCCAAACGTCTCAGGTAATGTTACAAAAACATTAATTTTACATTTAATTTTAATGTTTTATTCATGTGATTTTGTATGGTTCCAGAAACATCATTAAAACATTTTTCGAAATATTTCATTAAAGTTGATTAAACCTGTTTGCAACATTTTTCAAACGTCTCAGGGAATGTTACAAAAACATTTTCATTAATGTTTTATTCACGTGATTTTATATGGTTCCAGAAACATCATTAAAACATTTTTCGAAATATTTCATTAAAGTTGATAAAACATGTTGGCAGCATTTTTCAAACGTCTTAAGAAATGTTAGAAAAACATTTTTATGATGTTTTATTTATGTAAATTTTTATGGTTCCAGAAATATCATTAAACATTTTTGATAACAGTTCTATAACATTTCTTGAGACGTTTGGGAAATGTTCCAACAATGTTTTAATCATGTTACTGGAAACATACAAAATCACGTGAGTAAAACATTACTGAAAATGTTTTTGCACCATTTATTGAAACAATTGGAAAATGTTTGACAACATGTTTAATAAACATTTTAATGCAATATTTCCAAAAATGTTTTTTTGATTTTTCTGGAACCATACAAAATCACGTGAATAAAACATTTTTGAGAAATGTTTCTATTACATTTACTGAAATATTTTAAACATGTTTTTAAAACATGTTTGTGTTCATTGGGTATATATATCCAAAAATGGCTCTAACTGATTTCACTAAATCATGATTGTTGATGAATATGATGAGGAGCTACAAAAAAATGTTGTAAACTCTTTTTATTGATAATACAGCAAATGTAATCAGTCAAGAAGATTACCAATATCCACGACTCGTCAAGTTTCGTCGTAGATAGCAAATTGTTTACACTTGGATTCGATTCCCTTACCTCAATTGCGACGTCGTGAAATATTCTATTCATCTCACCAGTTTAAGAGTTTTCAGTCTCAAGTGGGCGAAATAGGAATCCTTTTTTTCCAGCCGATTTTGCGTGCTACTCACCGTAACGTACGTGCACTGCTCTTGATCACAAGAACTTTAGGCCAAACTCTCGATGAAATGCAAAATGTATAATAATATACACATGTCAATTACATGTGGAAACACCGTATATATTTGAGCAGAAAATTAGCTAATTAATAAAACTTTCTGAAAGATGACAAATATGTTGAAGAAAAATGAAAAGTTTTACCTCCTACCTTCTACAGGCCGTGAGTGTGGTGTATCATTTTACATTTTTGTAATAGGACGAATGTACATGACATGTTGAAGAGGACACTGAAACGGTTTGTGATTGTTGGTTGCAGTGTCTCTGTCGTGCCATCTTTGATTTGCGATTACATGTACATCAGTTCTTTTTGTTGCCATATGCGCAATTTACGCAATTCAGATTAAATGCACAGGCAACTTTGAAGGTCCAGATCGAATAGTCAATTCAAAAAACAAAATTCCGAACCTTTTTCTTTAAATTGGAAAATGATTTTTTTTTTCAAGAAAGAATTCTATGTTAAATATCCATAATTTCTTTGTTCACCGTCGGACCACTATCGGACCAATGTTGTAAAACCGATGCCGATGGAAAACCGATCTTTCGATCAAATCCCGACATTTGGCCGATGTACATGATGTAGGCATGCATGCTATCTGGGTAATGTTAAGATAATAAATGATAACAAAAATCAGTTCTGATTTTTAAAAAAGTACATGCAGAAACATAAGTCGTACTAATGTATACAATCGGGGACTAACAGTCCACCTGCAAATATACATTTATCACATGATACACCCGTTATGCAGTTTCGTAAAGCCATTTCATAAATATATGATATGATAACACGTTACATATCGCTCTGCTTGAATGCGATTGGTCAAGGTTGGAACCTAATCACATAAACCTTGACAAATGTGACCTTTCAAATATCGGTCAACTGTTAAATTCAGACCCAGAGTCAATATCAATGATTAAAATTGTTGTTGTTAAATAATTCTTGCACTAAAATACTATTCAAATTTGAAATACTTTTTTCTTACGCACAGAATATCGAATACGATGGGGACACTACTTCTCATGGCGTAGCAGACGACTTCTAAATCACGGCGTGGTTCGCCTCTATAGTTCTCGGAAACGTTGATTTCACGTTAGAAATACACATTTTTAGGCAATATCATGTGATAAAAAGAATCTCAAATGAATTTTCATTTCATACGATGTATTATGAAACTCGTTGTGCGTTTTATATCCCCTCGCCAAGGCTCGGGGATATAAAACGCACAACTCGTTTCATAATACATCGTATGAAATGAAAATTCATTTGAGATCCTATATATATGTTTAGAAATTCGACGATATCCAGTGAGAAGATTAAGTGATTTTCTTAGCCATTGTTACATAAGAGAAGTCGAAGACATGTCAGCCAATCACATTCCTCAAATGATCGATCAGCATGAAAAATACAAACTTTGAAGAGGACCTTGAGTACTTACTTTCTCGAAGGTTTTGTGAAAATCTGTGCAGCGGTTTCACAGGCTGCACAAAAGAACTCTCGACGGCCACACTTCTTGACCGATCGTCACGAAAAAACTAAAACTTGTAAGAAGGCATACAGTTCTTACTTCCTCTAAGATTTTATGAAATTCTGTGCTGTGGTTGCAGAAGAAATGTGTTAACGGATGTACGGTCGGAGAGACGACGGACGGACGAAGCGCTCTGACAATTGCTCATTTAATTTGACTCAGGTGAGATAAAAATGAACGATGGACTTTTCAGAGGAATTCCATGTTACACATGCACAAACCTTCTTGCAATACATTTCTATTCAAACCATTTTTACTAAGTGACCTTATCCTATGAGTTTGACCATCGTCTGAAATAATTGAACATTTCTTCGGAATGATACCCGATGAGTCTGTTACATTTCACATGTCTTTTCCTTGTGATCAAACTTTCCTATTGATACAAAATTATCAAATTATAATTCTAAAATCCGTATGCACAATTATGCAACATACATTTATTTCTTAGATACTTACACTGACGACAAGTTTCTGGAAAAAAGTTAAAGGTACAATTAGTTTGATCGATCTTGCTTCGAGCTGAATGGCACATAATTATCATCTTCATCAATGATTTAAACAACGGTAGCAAACTGAGCTTTGCTTAAGACTGTGCATCTGCGCGAGAACAATGTATAAAAAGCGATTTTACAACGCAATTTATTAGGCTTTCAAATTATGTATCTTATTATACATACAGCATAACGGAAGTGCCATTTTGGAGGCTTTGTTACTAAATATTTGGTTGGTTGGGCTCTCAGTGTTAGACTACTCATAAACTGATATACTTGTACGTTTTATGATCTCATTTACTCTCGACTATCAAAGTTTGGTAGGATTGCATGAAAGTAATTCAAGATGCTCTGGGGGAGCTCAGCGTTTCCATTTCCCTTTGATTTTCTTTGTGGTCATTTTCCTTTTTATACAAATAAAAGCAAAAAAATCTTTATACATATTCCGTAAGGAGTCAATGTGAGCGTGCCTGTACCATCGGTGGCCTTTGCTGTTGGAGACTGTCCTGCTTCACAGGAACCAAGACTGTCACTGGCAACAATGTTAGATCCGGACGTAGTAACTGCCTAGATAAGAAAATAAGATAAAGAAACCCAGTATACTTACTATATGGTGTGAAGGTGAGCGTACCAGTACCATCGGTGGCCTTTGCTGTTGGAGACTGTCCTGCTTCACAGGAACCAAGACTGTCACTGGCAACAATGTTAGATCCAGACGTAGTAACTGCCTAGATATAAAAGAATAAGAGAACATCCCTTGTAGTTCAAATATAGCAACAAATCAATTCATGTAGAAGGGACATAATCACAAACATTTGCTTTAATGCAATATTACATATTCAAATGGTATGAATGCATATCAACTGGAACCAAGACTGTCACTTTTAAGAATTTGAGATACTTCGGAATGTTATTCATTCCGAGGTTCGCAACATTTCAATGGAAATTCTAATGATTTTGCCTTGCCTTCTCGACTCTGAGACTGACTAACTGATAGGCACTTCTAACGATGTAATTGCCTTTAAAGAATCAAAGCACTTTATAGGTAGGTGGTCAAAATTTGTTGACATTTTATTTTGGTAACACAGTGTTCAAGGCCAGATTCATAACATTCATTTTGATATTAAAATCCTTAAACCAAAATCAGTACAGTATAGTATCAGCACAAGCATGCAAACATATCGAACATTGGTGACTTTCAAGCAAAGAATGTATACATGGGTAGAGTAACAGTCTCCTGATTTTTTTCTTAGTACTTACATAACAGGTCAGTCTGTACGTTGTTGAATAATCTACGCTAGTGTCGGTGTTCAGCACAGTTTGGTAGTACGTACTGCCGGAGGAAGTGGAATACACACAGACACCTTTGCCACCCGCTATAAAAGCAAAAGGATTCATAATTGAAAATACCTTATGTGACAAAATGGAATGAGTATGTTGTATTGAAGAGAGTGACAAGTTTGATTTGTACCATTTTGAAACTCTCTTCTAGAAGATAAAGACTGAATCGGAATACTTCCGTATTATTATTACTATATACACTTATTTTCTGTTGCTGTGTGCAGCAGTTTAACTAGTTCATCGTGACATGGTGTTTGAAGTGTAATTACTTCTTTCCAACTCTGTCTCCTGCTTGCCAGCAGCAATTGTCACAATGACTATACCTATTGAGAAAATCCAGAACAGGTGAATCCTCTTACATAATATATCATTAGATATCAATTGTAGATAAAGTGGCGTTACGTGTTTATGTATAGGGTGTTTTGTGTTTTCATCACACATCGTCCATCAAATTGAGCTTGAACAAAGTTGCTAAAAGACATCATGGTATTGTATAATACGAGAGTGTTCCAACTCTTTACCTTCTTGAAAAAAATTCAAAACTAAAAAGCATCAGACACGTGTTTCAGATAGTACATCGCCATCAGTGATGCTTCCAGTCAAAGTGTTTTTCAAACACAGTCAAAACTCATTTCAGAAGCGCCCTCTGCTTTTATATTTTTGAATCAAAATATGTGCATTTATTTTGCAGAGAGATTGCTGCTCCAAATTTCCTGTAGGCTCGATTCAGTTGCAAAGTTAAATGTAATCTACAACCAAAATAGCATTGGAGGGATGATGCTACTTTAATTTCGATTTTTTTTTTTTTGGATGGAATGACAAGTTTCCAAAATAGCAAAATAATTTCTTTGATAAAGGGCCGAAAAGGCATCAGAGCTGGAAAAAAGTAATAATTACACTTCAGACATTTAGTCAAGGGGAACAAGTTTTACTGCTCCAGGCTGCAAAAGGAAATAATACGGACTCTTTACCTTCTTGAAGAAAATTTCAAAGCAGTTTCAATGCACCAGACATGTGGTTCGAATAGTAAATCCTCACTAGTGATGCTTCGAGCCAGTCACAGTGATTTTCAGACAGTCAAAATTCAATTTAGGAGCGAACTGTAACAAATATCCCCGATCTGAGGACGATCTTAACATGCATGTAGGTACCTTGTGTTGTGGTTTTCGTTAGTCTATATCATTAGTATACATGGACCGCCATGTCATCATTTAATTTAGTACACATATACCAGCACCATCATCTTAAGAGAGTGGTACAGTTTGATGAAACACTGTGTAATCTTGACGGCTATCTGAGTATGGTCTGAACATACAGATACATCCCATCCGGAGCCGATACCACGTACGTGCCGTTGTACTGACTTCATTATGCGTATACGTATCCCGACACCTTACCAGATTAGAAAAATTGGGTTGTACACTGTGTTAAGATATACGGTCAGATCACACAGACTCCATATGGAGCCGGTGGTATCTCATTAAGTGCTACAGTACTACAATCACTGTGTGTATATTTCTACTTCCAACTTACCTGAATAGAAAACTTGGATGGTACACTGTGTTAAGTTGACGGTAATCTGAGTACGGTCAGAAATTAGATCTCACACGGAGCCAGTGTCACGTGTGGTGCTACTATCATATTTACGGGTATATTAACCACTGTCAGCTTACCCGAGTAGAACTGTTTAATGGTGCACTGTGTCAAATTGACAGCCATCTGAGTACGGTCAGAACATACATCCCACAGGGAGCCAGTACCACATGTGGTGCTACTACCATCATTGTGGGTATAAGCCGCTGTAATCAGGAATGGTGTACAACAGGTTTGGCTCACCTGGGCCTCGTAACCTGGCATGGAATAGGACAGAAAACTAGACTAATAATATTGATTATGATAAAAGTTAACATATAGAGCATGCAGGGATGGTGAACTCATAATGTTGCATCAAGTATTGTTCTTATATTTGAGAACATGTGTATGGTAAACATCAGCAGTACGTTATTTATTTCAAGAGGTCAAGGGTCAAGGTCAAAACACACACAAAAATTCCTTTAAGTATAAAAATACAGTCAACATACCTCTTACTGATTATAATACATGATGTCAACTTGGGCATTTTTTATGCTCCAATAAATATTTAATGGTATTAGTCAGGGTCAAAGACCAATAAAAAATATGTATGGTATTTTAAAAATGTTTCATCGTTTAATCTATGAAAATGATTTGCTCTGAGCAGACAGACGAGCATCTTCAATTTTTAGACCAGCTATGAATTCGAGACGTGTACTATTTGCTTCGCTGACCATCAATAATCAAAAGATCACGATACGGTAATAATGATGAATAATTGGAAATCATTAATTGAAATGAGGAAAAAACTTTTAAATGGTGAATACATTCGTGCACTGTTTATATTTTCTAACAGTAATCTTAAGTGATAACGAAAAAAAGTTCTTACATGATAATTCCATGTACCTGGAACCCTCAATGAGACTTATAAGAAGGGTATAAAATGAGAGGAACTGAAAACTCAATGGGAAACCTTACATGATGATTGTACGTTATGTTACGATATTTAGGAAGGAGTGTCTACAAAAATACACCCAGAGAAATAAAAAATAACCATCACCCTACTAACTAAAAATTATACCATGCTTTATGTTTATATGTAACATTGATTTGTGTGATAATTTCCCATGTTCAAACTTTACTAATAAGCACGACTCAATTTTAGCAGCGCCATCTACAAGATATTCCGTACTTGCATTGGATACTCGAGAATGTTCATTAGATGGAGTTGTCCTTTGTTGTTGTATTGAATATAATGCCGAAGGGTTCCATCTCTATACCTTCGTGAAGAAAATTTCAAACCAATTTATTATGCACAAGACACGCGTTTCGAATACTAAATTCTCATAAATTCTCATCAGTGGTACTTCAAAGAGTTTGTTTGTCCGCTTTTTCTTTTCTCTTTATATTTTTCAAGAGTTTGTAAGCCCTTGGATTGTGATTTTTGTATTCTGATTTCGGGTCCTTGTGTTTGCTACTCACCTTGCCGTACCATGACAACATATTCCTCTGTACCCGGCAATCCATTTGAGGGATTGCAATATGACGACGTAGCCCATGACGTCACGGCCGCGTCATAAGCTTCAATGAGTACCCTTGCGTTTATTGACGTACCCATGTAATGTGCATTGGTTTCTCTATCTAAAATAGATTAAGTTTCCTTTTCTATAGCTTTATCTGGTAGTCTAACAATTTAACATTTTGAAAGTTATAATTAATAATATTGAATTGAGTACAGACAAACAATTTGGAGAAATTTGAAAAGAGGATTTACCCGTATGAAGGTACCATAAATCGTCATAAAGCGGGAAACTAAATATTTTTTTTCCATAATTCGTTAAAAAGATGATGATAGTTATTGGTAGTACGTCGTTAGTAAATAACATTAGATACACTTATTTGATAACTGAGTTTTTTTAAAATAAAACTATCATATATCAAGAAAAAGCTATACCTTGCATGACGATTTTGTTCTGTTTCCCTCAGAGATCTACATATTATTGCTTGAACCATAAATGATAATATTTACATTCCTACTGCGTTTTCCTTATATAAAGGTACCAAACCAACTGTTGCTTTATTTCTCGATAATCGCAAGAGCCTATCACGTGACTTTTGAACTTACGCGGATTAATTTCTGATAAAATGCCCATTTTATTTATTGCTTTAATACAGATTCAAAACATGTATCCATTATCAAACGACGCCGTCTACCCCCAGTGATTAAATGTGTCAAAATCTAGGTCACCCACATGTACACTTCCAAGAAGTGTGACGTAGTAAGTCGATCACGCGTCAGTAGACGAAGTTCAAGGACGAACTGCATTGTTGTCTGCAGAAAGATGCCGTGTTTGGATGAGCGAATATTCAGGCATAAGTGGATCAAATATTCAGTATTTAGAATGAGGATTTGATTCACTTGTGTCATTATCAATAGTGAATTTATCTTTGCTTCTTATGGATTCATAATATCAGAAATACTTCGAGTATCAGCGAATCTTTAGCCATGTTGTTGAGGTAAGTCATGAAAATACCGAAAGTTTTCGCGTTTTTGACGGCTGTATTCGACTTTTGCATTATTCTAATTACTTCCAGATGAAATAGGGTATTTACAGAAGTTTGTATACAATAATACCGATTTATTTCATATGTCTAAGCAGTTTAACAGTGTGTTAAAACGAGTTTTCAAAAGTTTTCCCTTCAGTTCTGTGAAATTTCTCCAGTTTAACTCTCCGCCATGTCTGAATTATGTTGGACAAAAGTCCCGAATTTTAACGATTCAATTTTTTTCAGTTTTAATTGAAATGTTCAAAATACAGCAAGAGGACAAAATTCAGTTTCTCATTTGTCAACAACGTTTCCGCACAGAAGGTACTACTTCGAATCCAGCAAAAAACGTCGAACGTTCGTTTGCTCTTCCGTCAAATGGCGTTCTCCCTCCGCAATGATATTTCAAATGTAAAGAAACTGGCTGAAAAAATGGCAGATATAACTTAGTTAACACGTAAAATGTAAATATAAGGATTGTTTTTCAGCTTTTGCGCTTTATCGGTGTGTATTGGCAGTAGGGAATGGAAACAAAATTCATGAAAAGCACTTCGTGCTTTACATATTTTGTTTCCATTCCCTACTGCCAATACACACCGATAAAGCGCAAAAGCTGAAAAACAATCCTTAAATATAACTATCATACAGATCAAATTCTGATGTTAGGGATTTGCCACCTTCCAATATCCATTCATATGATGAAATTTGCTAAAATAATTTAATAATCCATGGTCTCTTTCAAGAGTTATCTCCACTTACTCGCATAGATGTAATAAACATATGAGTAGTCTGTGAGTTTGGTCCATTTGATACATCTAAAGGCATTTTGATCTGCTCCAAATAAATCAACAAACTGGTTTCCCCTGAAATCAGTGAAATGCAAATGTTTTCAATCAATCAATTAATCAATTATTTGTATAGCACAGAAAAGAAAGGATCATGTATGGTTTTTGTTAAAATCAGCACCCTAAAACCGACTTCTCCGAAGTTACATTCTTTATCAACCTTTGACATGTTAGAAAATATTCTTGTTTCAGGGATCACCCTAGCCCTGCAGAGTAATGAGATAAAAATCTCATTTGCTAAAAAACAATGAGATTTTCTCGATTTCAATGAGATTTTGAATGTATTTAATTGAAAAAATAGTGAAAAAATAAAACTTTGGTTTCTCTTAATTTCCGTGAACATCTGACAACACATTATTTGAATGTGAGAATGGCCATGGACTTTTTCTTTTTCCCTTGTTTGAATGACATTTTAAATGAAAAATGAGGTCAAATAAAATTTATAATTCTTTGTCTCTCAGACACCGCCGAATGCTAAAAGTCGCCGAAGAGACGTCTTTCACAACTTCAGAAAAACAATATCCACTGTGTCTCATTTCCACTCGCTGGTTAAATATGAAGTATCTATCCATCTAATGGAAATTACAGTGTCTTATGAATGTCTTTTTAGAAATCACTGGTTCCAATAGTACACATTAAAAGTATTTCAGCACGCTGTGACAAGTCATTTTACGGTAACGTCTAATCTGTGAGTATAATATAGTCAATGTTTACGTCAATACGTTTATTTACGCATTGTAAATATTTTTAAGAATTGTATAGCTATTGTTCATGTTGAAGATTTCAATGACTTGTAAACTGTTTATAAGTCCTTGAAGATACTTAGTTATTGCTTAGTGCTGGCCTTGTTTCGACGACAAATACATGTAAAAATTAAGTCAGTCTACTCGTGTACGCAATACAACTTGTAAAGTTTTTATGAAAAGCGTTTGTTTTCTTTTCCTTTCCAGTCTTTTTTCTATACAAACAATATCAAGACTGCATTGTAATATTTCATATTCTATTGATATTAAAATGACGAAAGAGCATGTACCACTGACAACCGCTAGAGAAACGTAAAGCTAAATCCTTACATCGACGGATAAAAAAATACCCGTGTGCAAACGTCAATACAACAGTCAATTACGGGAATTTCAGGGAATAGATTGGGTACATGTATACAGAAGTCCACAATACCCGCCGAGTTCATAAATATATACGTGATGCCGCATGCGGAATTCAATTAATCATCTAAAAAATTGAAGATTTAAGACGAATCTCCTGTTCTGTCGCATTATATTAACTTAAGTGCGATTTATTCAAAGGAGGTATGCGATCTTTAAGCGCGACAACGCAGTAAAAAAGCGATATTTGAGTACAAAATGCGAGAATATCGCAAAATTGCGGCCTAGGGTGATCCCTGTTGTTTTGAGGAATTTGTTTGTGAATACTCCCTTTTCTTCTTCGACATTCTTAATTTTGCCTCAATTAATTAATATCATAAAATTAACTCATTTTGTAAATATTCAATAAAAATATCATAATTCGTAATTATTCCAATTGATATGACGCGGTCATTTTTCTTTTTGCATACACCATAAATTTAAAGATACTTTCAAAGTCAAAGATAACAACAAATCAAGATATAAAAGTTTTTCAGAAAACTAACGCTCCGCCCCCTCTCATTCAAGTAGAATGTTAAACGTCTTCAATTTAAGACCTGATAAATTTACAACATGGACCAGACATGCACGTTTCGGGTACTAATCCCTCGTCAGTGATCCTCAGTCTAAACAATGTAAAATGGCCAAAACGTATGAAAAATATTATGTCCAAAAAATGTACCAAAAGACTTAGCAGAATAGGTGGGATATGATGCTACAGGGTCCGTGTAACACTTAACAATTCAAATTTCTAAAACGTTTTAGAATTTTAGATTTTTGATATTTTAACCAAAAACCTAAAATTTCAAAGTTTTAAAATCGTTTTGTGTTTTTAGAAGTTTAGATTTTTTACTAAAATTTCCAAAATCTAACTCGTTTTTAACGTTTGGAATTTTCGATTTTTGAGTAAAAACCTAAACTTTCAAATATTAAAAAACCGTTTTAGACATTTCAGTTTTTGTATACTGTTTAAAATACAAAAACGGTCGGTTTTACACTTAACAATTCAAAATTTTAAAATATTTTTAAATTTTTGATATTTGATTTTTTAAACAAAAATCTAAAGTATCAAAGTTTTAAAATCGTATAGAGATTTTAGAAGTTTTGATTTTTGACTAAAATATCAAAAATCTGAAACGTTTTGAACTTTTAGAATTTAATATTTTTGACTAAAAAACTAAACTTCAAAATATCCAAAATCACAATTATCATTTTAGATTTTTGGAGTCTTAGAGTTTTTATATATTTAGAGTTCTTACGTTCAAAAATTTAAAAAGTCGAAAGAATCTTTAAAGCAGGTGAATGACCATGAACCTATTGCCCTCACTAACAGTAGGAGTCGCAATCGGTACAGATTCTGAATCAGATATTAACCGTAGACTACCATAGTAAATACGAATATAGGGAGATAAGTTTGAGTATATAAATCCATAATGCCATAGGTCAAGCATGTTAGTAGCAGGAGACCAGTTAACTAATCCTCAACTACTATATGTCGTTTAATTACTATTAATTCCGTATATTTAAGGTGAATTCTTTACATATTATCATTGAATAATCGTCTTATTATGACTTGTATGACCCCCTCCCCTCCCCCGATCGAATATTGTTTTTGTCCTATCTGTCTGTTTGTCTGTCTGTTGTCAACTGTAACCTTCGCCATAACGTTTAAACCATACGCATTAGAGATAGAGATGTCATATTTGGCATGCATACTCAACTAATAAAGCCCTTCCAAAGGACGCCAAGGTCAATGACCTTGTGACCTTTACCATGACATTTATACTAAATATAAAAATAACATTTTCCGACTTTGTTGCCGTCGTGGGCACATACACATCTTGATTTTCTACTTCGTTTCCTTTCGTGGTGTGCTGTATATTAAGTGCAATCTTCATGACCAGAACTCTCCAAACCATCTGTTGACTTTTAAAATTTTTGAACGTAAAAACTCTAAAAATCTAAGTTCTAAAAATCCAAAAACCTAAAACGGTATTTGTGATTTTGGATATTTGGAAGTTCAGGTTTTTAGTCAAAAATCTATAATTCTTAAAGTTCAAAACGTTTTAGTTTATTGGTATTTCAGTCAAAAATCTAAACTTCTATACGATTTTAAAACTTTGATATTTTAAGATTTTGTTTTAAAAAAAATGGCGGCAAGCAGTGCGGGCGGAGTCCCCTCGGCTCCAGGTGCAACCAGTGATTCTAGTGGAATGCAACCAGTTGGGAGCCAATTAATAGCTGATTCAAGTTGTCCTGTTACTATAAATGACACAGGTTTGATCAATGAAAACATTAGTTGTAACTATGAGCCTCACAATACTGATATCGTGAATGCCCTGACCAGTGGTGAACATGGCGGTGAACATAGCGATTACGGACATTCCGTGCTTGACCAGTCACTTGATATGTCTCAATGTTTTGTAACACAGAGTAGCCAGGAAGCTAACGTTATGCTTCAACAAAATGATATTCATCGTATTGATAATGAACTGATAAATCTACCCAAAGATCTCTATGTTGAAAAACTTTTGAACCTTTTGAGGGGTAATGAACAACTTATAATGTGGTACAGGAACACCCTATGTGCGAGGTGTAAATCTATGAGCAGGTGCCCACAAGGGAGGCTAGTTTCGAGGAAAACCACAAAACGCAGCACAAGTGTTGAGAAATATGCTTACGACTGTTTTACTTTGTACATGTTTCTACAGGGTGAGAGGGGAAATATCGAAGAAGTATTCGATAAACAGAGAATCACGATGTCCCTAGATGTACCCCGCGGTGACCTAGTCGAAATGAGATCCGCAATACATGCATTAGTTCAGAGGGTTAATACCTTAGAAAAGGACAAAGTGTCTTATGAGAATACAATCTCATCTTTGAGAAACGAAGTTAAGTCTCTTAAAGAGGACATTAATCATATGAAGTCTCAAGGGGACGAGAGACAGTGCGATCACCTGAAATTTAAAAAGGGGATGGAGGATCACGTGAATCGGGTCGGAGATCTGAGTTCTCTCTCCGGTTCTCTAGCCAGTAATGTCAAGACGGTCACGTGTGAAATTACGCGCATCTCGAAAATATGTGAAGACTATAAAAAGCCGTCATCGGATACACCAGCGCAAACATATGCATCGATTACCAGTACCCCGTCGAGTCATAGTACCCCGTCGAGTACCCCAATTAGTTCGACGAATACTCCATGTCCTAAAGTTACTAGTAGAGTACAGAGAAGTGTGCCCGCTCAAGCGTCAAATAATGAGCCGACCGAAGCTCAACGATCAAACACTCCTTTGAATACAGGTGTGTCCTCTAGGAACGAGAACCTATTCCCGGTTCCTGATATTGATTTGTCGGTGTGCGATAATCACGAAGATGATACATCCAACAACGAAAATTTCTTTCGTGGGGTATCTTATACACGGAAGGCACGTTTTTATCTCTCGAGAATAGATCGGAGAACTACACAAGATGGTATCCTGAACTTTGCAGCCAGCAAAGGCATCAGAATCACACATATACGTATGTTTAAACCGAAAGTCGGTTGGCACCAGTTATCCGCAAAAATAAACGTTCCGTTCGAACACGCTCGAAAGATCGAATCTGAAGGTTTTTGGCCCAAAGGGGTCAAATGTCGTCAGTGGATGAGCAAGAGTCAATGGGACAGATATAATGCGCGCTATGACAACCAGGACTTTGACGACGATGATGATGATGATTGGAACGCACATTAATATGCCCAACAGAAAACGTTTTACTCTATTTCATTGTTTTCTTTCTAACCTAATCATGAAACTGTCGAACACTGTGTTAATATTTTCATTAGTTATGGTATTAATTATGTTATGGAATGTTCGGGGAGTTATCTCCTCTACGATGTCTCTCTCAAACTTATTAGAAAGTACACAATGTGATGTTGCAGTTATCTCGGAGCATAAGCTTAGAGAAGAGTTAGACACTTATATGGATACAATCCATCATAACTATAAGAGCTTTATTAAGCTTGATCCATGTCAAAACTCAAGCGCTATAAATACTCAGTCAAGGTTTTGTGGTAAAGGGGGTGTTGCCCTGTTGGCAAAGAACAATTTACAATTTGCTGTAAAAGAAATTTCTCATTTTCATTCAGATAAAATTGTAGGTATACAACTAAAAAGCTGTGATGGGAAATGTTTATACATCTTTGGTGTTTATCTACCTTCTGATAATGATATTGATCTTTTCGTACATGAAATGAACATCCTAGAAAGTTTGTATTTACATTACACAGAATATGGTAGCGTAATCATTGCAGGAGATTGGAATGCAAGTTGTTTAGACTCATTAGGTATAAATACCACCAAATCGAACATTTTTAAACGATTTATTGATAAGTGCCAACTAAGCATTCCAATAATAGATTTTGATATTGAAGGCGAACAATACTCTTTCATATCTAAACAGACAATGTTAGATTATGTTCTGTTTCATAAGTCTGACCTCAAGAATTTAACCTCATACAAAATTCTTGAGGAAGGTAGCATATCGTCTACCTCTGACCACCTACCAATCTTAGCTGATTTTTCGTTTGACCATATACAACACAATCTGGTCGATTCGAACGCTTGTCTTCCCGTCTGGCATAAAGCTTCACCGGAAGCTGTAGATTTATATCGCGAGTCATTGACAAAAGTACTACAAGAGAATTTAGCCAAACGCGAGTTACTTTCCTTGTCGGATATTGATGATTTTTGTTGTGATTTTAGTAATATTTTAATCGCTCATGCAGACGAATGTATTCCAAAATCAAGATTTAACCCTCGGAAAAGACCAGACTGGACGCGCGAGGTAAAAGCACTACATGATGTTGAAAGGGCGAAACGCCGAGTATGGTTAAGTCAAGGACGTCCCAGGGGTATGCACAATACCTCCTATCGTGAGTACAAAAGGACTAAACGCGACTTTCGGAACGCCCTTGATATTGCTCACGAAAACTATATGACAGAAGTTCTCCGTGACATAAATGAATCTGCTGAATGCGATTTTCGTCTGTTTTGGCGACTGATAAGGAAACAAAAACCACGCTCATGTCGTCATTACCCGGAAATAGTTGACGTAAATGGGAACACTCATAATGATCCGGATAGTGTCGCAAACGCCTTTGCCGACCACTTTGAGCAAATATACACTCCTGATTCTCAATCGTTCGACAACGATTTTCAAGCTTCAATCGATGCTGAATTTGAAGACTTGATGAATCGTTTCTGTTTTAACACTGAAACCTTACCAGGTGGTGATATTTCAAATGACCTTATAACTAATGAGCACCTTAAATTTGGTGGACTCCAGGTTATAGAATGTCTGCGAACACTCTTTAACTCAGTGATACGTGTTGGTAAAATACCCTCATCTTGGAAAAAGGGGCTCATTGTACCCATTTATAAGGGGGGTAATAAAGATAAATGTGCATGTAAAAGTTACAGACCGGTCTCACTTCTATCTTCTTTGTTGAAAGTATTTGAATATGTTCTAAGCGATCGAATTAATACATTTGTAATGGACAAGGGAAGCTTCCCAAATCTCCAACAACAAGGATTTCAACGAAACTTGGGTTGCCTGACTGCATCATTCAATGCCCAAGAAACAATACTGCACAACATTGAAAATGGTAGCAATGTGTATGTCTGTTTCCTAGACATAACACAGGCGTTTGATTCTGTCTGGAGACATGGCCTCCTCGTCAAACTTTACAAAATTGGCATAGAGGGCAAATTATGGTCCCTTATTTTAGATTGTCATACCGACACTACTAGTGCAATAATTGTGAACCACACTCAGTCCAGATGGTTTCCGGTTGGTCAAGGCGTCAGACAAGGTGGGGTATTATCCACTTTTCTATACCTAGTATTTATTGATGACCTTATCAACGACTTGCAAGTCTCTAATCCAAATTTTGGCATTCTAAATACTGTCAGTAATTGTCCGACCTTAGCAGACGATGTCATGTGTATGGCGATGTCGCCATTTCTCCTCCAATCAATGTTGGACATCGCTTATCACTATTCAATACGATGGCGATTCAAATTCAACGCCGATAAATCGTGTATCATATGCATTCGAGCAATGGGTAACAATTTGAACCTAAACTTTACATGGAAGCTTGGTAGTGAAATTATTTCCGTAAATGAATCCTACAATCATTTAGGGGTCATTATTAACAATAAATGTAACCTCTAAGAAAGGATAATGTTGGCATGCGAGAAAGGTCGCAAGGCGTATTTCGGAATTTCTAGTATGTTATTAACCTTCGCAAATCCACTCTCCGTTGTTCATCTGTACAGAACGGTTGTTCGTTCATCTGTTCTGTATGGATGCGAGTTGTGGAATAACTTGTCATGTAAAGATATCCAACGGTTGAATACCTTTCAACATTACATTAGTAAGCATGCGCAAAGCTTACCGGCGCATACGCGATCAGCTATGGCAGAGAGTATGATTGGACTACTACCGATAATGTCAGAGGTCGATATAAGAAAACTCCTATTTTTCGGTCGTCTATGTAGGCTTAATGACAGCTCTTTACCTAAGCAAATTTTTCATCTTCGTTTATTCTCATTTATAGAGAACCTAACTAGCTCAGGTCGTCAGCTTGGTTTTATCCCAGATGTACTTGTTCTCTTTCAAAAATACAATTTGGTAGAATACCTAAAATTATGGTTGAGAGACGGTGTTTTTCCCGAGAAAAACTTCTGGAAAAGAATTGTTAGGAATACTGTTGACGATGAATTTAAATATTCACGTAATGAGATTATGGTTGATGATCCTGATTTTACAGATTTTCGCTCTATTTTTGAATTTCATGATCCTATAAGTTTGTGGAGTATCTCTTTAAATTCTAACGATATGTCACTTTGCAAGTTTATTGCTAAAATTTGTACTTATATTTCAAATGAAATACCAGAAGTATGTAGTCTGTGTACTTTGTCATACACAAATATTTACTGTCACGTGACATGCACTTGTGCATCGACCTTTCTTTATAGAGAAAAATGGTGGGATTTTATCATTGAAAACTTTGATTTAGATGTATGTGCCGAACTTTGTAGTCTTGATGAACTCTCTTTGTACTATACTTTGTTAGGACGAAAAATCAATTCATTTTTGTCCGAATATGAATGTTTGATCTTTAATATATGTAAGTTCAAGTTTATAAGAACGGTGTGCGCATATTATAATATGCAACTGCGACTTACTTAATGAACTTCTAAAAGTACTATATATGAATTGATATTTGTATTCATTTGACAGTGGTCAAATTGCTTCAAGGACTCTGTACATATGTATTGTTTCATTTCTCTACACATGCTCTAATTAATTTTCACCTTTAATTTCTTGTTTACATTGTGTTGATATCTCTGTCATGGAGGAAATAAAGAATGAATGAATGAATGAATGATTTTAAAACTTTGAAATTTTAGGTTCAAAAATCTAAAATTCTAAAACGTTTTAGAAATTTGAATTGTTAAGTGTTACACGGACCCTACAGGACCCACGTTTCAGAATTTTCAAGAAAACTTCATCTTCTTACCTATACAAATAAGTGAAAAAACCCGTTTTCTAAATCGCATGATATGTAATACACGATCTGAGTTGCTAATGCCATTCACTCTACGACTTTTAAAAAAAGTGCATAATAATGCCTTCAAATCAACCAAAACGTCACACCATAAGCAAAGCTGAAAAGTAACGTAATTAGATAAATGTATACATTTTTATTGGTACTTCTAAACCCTTCAACATTATTGTTTTATTTGAATGATTTGCAGGCATGCGTTTATTATTTCATTTTCGCAGTTACTTGTTTTACTACTCAACCGACAACTCCGTCGCGGTAAACTAATTCCGCGACTGTAAACGAACACAAATCTTCTAATACAATCAGAATCCATATTCATAATAAATCGTTATATAAACTAAGACAAATGCAAAACTATACAAAATAACCAAACTGTTCTGCAATGGATTAAACGTGATTTTCTTATGAAGATGATAACAGGTGCCTAGAAATAGTAAACGAAATGAGTGGATCTCCAACAAGACGCGTTATCAGCACCTAAGGCACCCAAAGCACAAATTTAAACTTTAACACTCCTTTGAAATGACACAGAGTAAACAAGCATCAAAAGAGACAAAAAAAAAAAGAAAGGAAAAGAAATTATACAAACGACATCAACATACATGTACCTAACATAAAAGTCATAAGACAAATGAGTGATCCATCAATCGGTGTCAACTTTAAATGGTTATTATTATTATTATTATTATTATTATTATTTATTCATTATGATATTTCCGATCGACATTCAGACAAGAAAGGTGTTCGGGCCATGTCTTCTCTAATGAAGTTGGGACTGGGCCTGTATTAAGCCAGTATTGTCTCTTTGCATGCGACAACCGACACTTCAGACGGTCAAAACTATTGATATATAAAATTCATTAATTACTTAAAAAGCATGAGATTGTTGCTTGTGTCTTGGGACTGGCATGTCCACGTCGTCACGTCCGCGCCGTACGCTCTTATTGACCACCCTGACGTCACGGTTGCTGACACTTGATCTAATACTACATTATTCGTTGGAAAGCTACCATCATACCAGGTTCCATCCCAATCACTGGGCAAAGAGCATGCTGAATCTGCGGAGATAATACGTTGTATTCAAAACATATTTATATTCGTTTACATTTTTAAGAAACATTGTAATTAAGGACAGAGAGAACAAAAAAAACTGAAAAAACAGGGGTTGGGAGTGACAAATACGACAAACAGTAAGTCTAAAAAGTACTTATAAAGATATGAAGGGATCTCCAACATCACTCGGTTGCAGCACCCACAGTATAACAGCAAAACATCCCATGCAAGAACACAGAACAGATACGCACTGAAAAAGACGCAAAAGGGACAATGAACACCAAATCACATCATAGAGCCATAAAACGCAATCATTTACTTGAAAAGGAATTTTCAAAATCCATCCATTAGCATACGTATTCCCAAGTGAACTCTACATTAAATTGAAAAAAAATCGAAACAGACAAAGACTAAATTGCAGATTACATAATATAACGGATTTAACATAACCATTACAGTGCATAAGCGGCGGAGACAACGAGAGAACTCTGTCAAGAAGAGCAGAACATCAGACAAATCAAACGTGCAGCGAGGCTGCCAAAACATGAAATTCGGTCTTTTCGAAATAGAGAGTTACTTCCCATTTGTGCAGATATCTGACGTCAACGCATTGTGACGTCATCAAATTCTATTGAAACCAGCATGAAATTACATATATGACGTTTTGAAAGGAATTTATTGACGTCACCATGCTTTTACGTCAGATACCTGCACAAATCGAACGTAGGACTGTAAAATCGAAAAGACGGAATGACGGAGATATACATTCACCAGTTCCGACTTTGGATGTTCTTCAGCTATGAGGAATATATGTGGATGTTCTTCAGCTATGAGGAATATAAGATAGATGTTATATATACTAAAGCATTTACAAATTGTAAGATTTATGAATTCAGTATACATCAGAGAAGTCAGATAGCCAGTCGCTGGGGCTGTGGATAACATAGTATTCTGGAAATGGATATCAAAAGTATACAGCATGCAAAATTCTGTCCATGCTCTGTATCCTGAGGCGAACTTTATTCAGACTTCAAAGAAGTACAATCGATAATCTGATGAATTTCATTCAACTTTGCCACTGAATCGACCTTCTAGGAAATACGGAGCCTTGCGCTTTAATTAAAAAAAAAAGAAGCAAACTGGAAGGCGATTCTTATGTTGAACGTCTTCAAACTCAATGGTATCCTTAAATAGCAGATAAATTTGCAGTATGGACAAGACATGCACGTTTCGGGTACTTAACCAACGTCAGTGATACTCAATCTAAACAATGTAACATCATTTTGACTTGAAGTATCATTGATGAGTATTTACCATCAAAAGCACGTGTTCGGTGCATTGAAATAGATTTGAATAGCTTTGAAAGAAGGTAACGAATTGGACCACTTCCATTGTTCTCGTTGGTTTATGTGTGGTCTTTAAGAGGAGGGTACATGTTCCATTACTCTATGACGAAATGAGTACAAAAACCGCTCTTGTGCTTGTGCATTGTGCAGTGTTGGAAAATATGGAAAATGATGTGTTGGTGAAATATCAAGTCCATGACGAGGCATGTCAAGTAATGCAGAAGCACTGGCTTGTACGCAAATGTTCTATCCCTCCTTTACTATGATGCTTTCCTCCTCCATGTCTTCTGCTGACTTTCCTGTGCACAACATTTCCATTTAGATATATGTCACTACTTGAAGTAAACCATTGACAACTATCGGATTACGAAATGAATAAAGATAATACCTTTTATAAGATAATTTATATCCTCATTTGACTTTTTTACAGTTTCTCATAGGTTGACCTATTTCTAGACCGTGGCAAAGGTAGCAAAAGCGAAGGTTTTAAGGTACAGGGTGGGATAGGTTTCCCTCGTGTCGTAAGACTGAGGAAAACATTTTTAGGGATTTTTTCTGGATCTTGTCTCATATTCCACGTTGAGTGTAGGACAACCTATTGTGACGTATTTAAAAAGTGCTTCCGTTAGCTTGGTGCATATTTCGTACCAAATGTTGAAAACATATTTACTATTTCATATGAATGAATGGTGTATTCATGATGTGTGTATGCTATATATCTCCAAAATGGCTCTAACTGATTTCACTAAATCATGATTGTTGATGAATATGATGAGGAGCTACAAAAAATGTTGTAAACTCTTTTTATTGATAATACAGCAAATGTAATCAGTCAAGAAGATTACCAACATTGTCCAGTTTCGTCGTAGATAGCAAATTCTTTACACTTGGATTCGATTCCCTTACCTCAATTGCGACGTCGTGATATATTCTATTCATCTCACCAGTTTAAGAGTTTTCAGTCTCAAGTGGGCGAAAAAGGAATCCTTTTTTCCAGCCGATTTTGCGTGCTTCTCACTGTAAAGTACGTGCACTGCTCTTGATCACAAGAACTTTAGGCTAATCTCTCGATGAAATGCAAAATGTATAATAATATACACATGTCAATTACATGTGGAAACACCGTATATATTTGAGCAGAAAATTAGCTAATTAATAAAACTTTCTGAAAGATGACAAATATGTTTAAGAAAAAGGAAAATTTTTACCTCCTACCGTCTACAGGCCGTGCGTGTGGCGTATCCTTTTACATTTTTGTAATAGGAAGAATGTACATAACATGTTGAAGAGGAAGCTGAAACGGTTTGTGATTGTTGGTTGCAGTGACTCTGTCGTGCCATCTATGATTTGCGATTACATGTACATCAGTTCTTTTTGTTGCCATATGCGCAATTTACGCAATTCAGATTAAATGCAAAGGCAACTTGGAAGGTCCAGATCGAATTGTCAATTCAAAAATCAAAATTCCGAACCTTTTTCTTCAAATTGGAAAATGATTTTTTTTTCAACAAATAATTCTACGTTCAATATCTATTATTTCTTTGTTCACTGTCGGACCACTATTTGACCTATGTTGTAAAACCGATGCCGATGGAAAACCGATCTTACGATCAAATCCCGACATTTGGCCGATGTAGGCATGCTATCTGGGTAATGATAAGATAATCAATGATAACAAAAATCAGTTCTGATTTTTTTTTTAAAAATACATGCAGAAACATAAATCGTACTAATGTATACAATCGGGGACTAACAGTCCACCTGCAAATATACATATATGTTTAGAAATTCGACGATATCCAGTGAGAAGATTAAGTGATTTTCTTCGCCATTGTTACATAAGAGAAGTCGAAGACGTGTCAGCCAATCGCAGTCCTCAAATGATCGATCAGCATGAAAAATACAAACTTGGAAGAGGACCTTGAGTACTTGCTTCCTCGAAGGTTTTGTGAAAATCTGTGCAACGGTTTCACAGGCTGCACAGAACTCTCGACGGCCATATTTGTTGACCGATCGTCACGAAAAAACTAAAACTTGTAAGAAGGCCTATAGTTCTTGCTTCCTGTAAGATTTCATGAAATTCTGTGCTGTGGTTGCAGAGGAAATGTGTTAACGGATGTACGGTCGGAGAGACGACGGACGGACGAAGCGCTATGACAATTGCTCATTTGAGCCTTTGACTCAGGCGAGATAAAAATGAACGATGGACTTTTCATAGGAATTCCATGTTACACATGCACAAACCTTCTTGCAAGACATTTCTATTGAAGCCATTTTTACTAAGTGACCTTGACCTATGAGTTTGACCTTCGTCTGAAAATAATTGAACATTTCTTCTGAATGATACCTGACGAGTCTGTTACATTTCACATGTCTTTTCCTTGTGATCAAACTTTCCTATTGATACAAAATAGTTGACCGCATCACTTCGTTCTTGGACTGAGTTATTGAAATCACAAATCAGCACTTGCTTCTTTCTGTCTTGACAACAACAAATTGGATCTAGATTTAAAATACCTGTATTGTATACCAAAAATGCACGAAAATCC
Source organism: Pinctada fucata (assembly GCA_028142955.1). NCBI lineage: Eukaryota > Metazoa > Mollusca > Bivalvia > Pterioida > Pteriidae > Pinctada > Pinctada fucata. Next base: position 41,242,975 of record AP027111.1, on the reverse strand, counting down.
GTATAAACAACGTTTCATTGCTGGTTCCTCAAAATGTTCGACCAAATCTGTGTCGGTCTTACTCACCAAAATTTTATCTGAAAATAAGTCAGGCCTTCAAAAGTATTGTGCAACCGTCTACATTCGCGTAGCGGTATAAACCAAATGTGGATCTTAAAAATTTCGAAAGAGCTTTTAGAACACATCAAATCAACACAGTTGAAAAGAGTACACTGTATAAAATCGTTTGACTTTTCGCCACACCACAATTCCACAAACAAAATTGAAAGAGAGACTGTCACAAATTATTGGCAACTCATTTACGAGCAAAAACGGTAACCGTAAATGTATATTCAAATGAGTTAAAGAAGAGAGTTAAGCATTTACGAGTAAAAACGGTAATCGTAAATGTATATTCAAATGAGTTAAAGAAGAGAGTTATTAATAAGCATTTACGAGTAAAAACGGTAATCGTAAGTGTATATTCAAATGAGTTAAAGAAGAGAGTTAAAGAAGGTAATCGTAAATATATATCCAATGTCGTAAAAGACAAATATGAGTGAAAACAAAGTATACCGATTAAATCTTATTAAGATGTTGAATTTCCTGATCGATAACATTTTTGTTGTCTTTGGAGGTAAGGTCTTCCAACAGGTTGTTGGCATTCCAATAGGGACCAATTGTGCCCCGCTCCTTGCTGACATATTCTTATACTCATACGAGGCTGAATTATTCAATCCTTGATCTCTGAGGGCAAAAGACAGTAAGCTCTTAACTTCAACTTCACTTACAGATGTACGTTGATGATCTATTGTCAATCAATAATCCAAAATTTGCAAATTACCTTGGCACAATCTATCCCGTTTAACTTGAAGTTCAAGAAACGACAGAGACCGTTAATTAAGCGTCCTATTTGGATATCATGTTGTTTTTTGACGCCAATTGTAATATGAACACCTCACTCTATGAAAAACGTGACGACCTTAATTTCAATGTCACAAATATTTCTTTTCGGAGTAGCAACATCGCGTCGTCACCAGCATATGTCATTTACATTTCTCAATTAATACATTATGCTCGGGCAAGTTCCATGTACTCAGAATTTGTTCGAAGATCTAGACGGATTTATTCAAGCTCCTCAGTCAAGGATACACTTGTGACCGACAAAATCGTCACTGAGGTAGTTCTATGGTCGATATGGGAAATGGTAGCTCACCATGACGTCCCCTTGTCCAGAGTCATAAATGATATTCTGACGTAGACATTTTGTGCCATGACAAACCAATTTTTACGTTTGTCTTCCTTTGTAGGAGTTACCGATTGTGACCTCTCTACCGAATTGAAGTGGCGGGTGTTACATGCAAGCAGGAGATGCTCACTCTTCCTGGGCACTTGATCTCACTCCTTTGCAGAAAGTTCACTTCTCTTCATATGGTGGATTTTTTTTTTCTGTTCCTCTGTCTTAGATCTGGTTTTATCCTAGTTGTGCATGCCCTTGGTTAAATTATATTTCTTTTAACGATTTTGTACTTCTTTATAAGGATATGGTTTTTTCCCATATTTGTCGCCTCTTTTTGGAATAACTTTCGGATGTGTAAAGGCCTTTCATAGTTAGAATGCATATCCTAGCTGACAAGACAAAAACCTGTTTCCTGTTACCATATGCATGGCTTTGGAGTTAAACTTAGTTGGTTTTTTTGCTCTCTAATCGTTCACAGTTTCAAAGTATCGTTCTATTTTTCTGAAAAGATGCTATTGTAGAACCAGGAAGACTTTTATCCATACAGAAACGCGGCAATATAATTGAAATTTCTTTCACTCCAATACATCTCTTTAAATATAATATTTTTCATTGCATCGATTGACTTAGGTAAGAAGACTCCAAATTTTGTTTAGGGTCGATTCAGTAGCATAGGTAAATGAACTAGAAAGGTTTCTTGTTGCGGTTGCAACAAGAGTGTCTTCCTCCTATACAATTTTTGTCGAAAAAAGAGGGGAGGGAAGAATGTTGGAGAAATTGTTCATCAATTTGTAAATAAACCAACCGAAAATTATGTTCGAACGTTTGCTAGAATTAGAAATTAAACTTGATGTTCAAAATATAGTTATTGAAGTTTAGAAACAGGTTTGTAGGTTAGAAATCGGAATCAAACTACCACTTTTTGTGTGTAAATTCTGGTTTGTAGCTGATCTCTTCTAAATTAATCAACTGTTTTAAAATCAAATTCAATATTATTATTGTGTATATCGAAATGTATTTATGAAATGCATATTCATCATTGCCGTGAAATCGGAATTTGAAAATCTCAACACTGCTTTTCTCGAGTCGGACTCGGACTACCAATTTTAGTGTGCGCCCGATCTGTTGGCGTGAAGGTGTATCGAAATACCCAACTCAAAATTTCGATGCTCATATCTTTTCAACAGTAAGAGATAGGAAAAATCAGAAAGACTAAATAAGACAGATATATGGATAAAAAATAATAATATTGAAATTTTAGGAAACTTCATAAGCTTAATTTTTGTTTACTATTATAAGCAAAAAAGTGTCTTCCTCCTATGAACTTCTGAATTTGGAAATATGAAGGACGGTGAAGGACGTCATCGTAATAAATCGTTACAGTGTGCATCTAGCATTTCATATCTTGCATGGCTGTCGACTTTCAAAAAGAATGGAAATTGTAGATAGCAAAATACGAGATATTTAAGCTTACAAATAGCAAAACATGAAATTTTCGGTCCTTTTGAGTAATTCGACGCTCCCGTCAAATATTTGAATCTACTAAAAAACATGATAAAAAAAATAACAGAGACCAAAAATAAAAAAGACCAATCTAGCTTTTACTCCAAACGTAACGTTGGAGAACTTTCATTGTCCTAACTTACAGGGTTCTTGAGAAATCGCTGATCCAATTTTCAACGGTTACGAAAACAATAGGTCTTCCGACGGAAGTCGGAAGACCTAATTAAGGGAGATATCCTTTAGTTTGGTAATAATTGATCAAATTTAATGACATCGAATATACAAATAAATTTCACGTCAGTACAGAAACACAGTCAAACCAGGTGAATGGTTTCTAAAGGCCATCTAGAGACCATCTCATGTTAATATTCCTTTAGTGCACTTTTTATCTCTTTGTTAGATTTTATTGAAACGACATCATTCATGACAATGGGTGCTTCTCTTTTCTGTAAAATGGTGCCATTTGATTGTTCAAGAATCTATTGGGCAAATAATTGAAAGAAGGGTATCTCCAAATATTTTCATTACTAGTAAATTCCCAATGTTGAACGCCCATTAAGCAACTAGAATTATATTCCAATAACTTGGGTTGCTATCGTGACGCAACGTGCAAGTTTTGCATGTATGGAGAATTTACCAAAGCGAAGATACATTTGACGCTGTTACAGGTAAAATGTGCGATGTTCATGCAAATAAAAATGACTGATAATTAGGATAAAAGTAAATATAAGTAATGACTGTCTTACTTTTGATGTTCATGGGTGTATAATTCGCTTCGCGATTCACGGAATTTGCACGTGACCAACCAGAATTATACACCCATGAACACCAAAAGTAAGGCAGTCATTTCTTAACAAAACTTGGTTGTACCCACAGCAAAATACCCTTTTTGGATAAAAAGAGTAAATAAGCACAACAATGTACGACATGGAAACATTAAAGACAAAATACTACACATAAAGCAACGAGACCAATAGGAAAAAGGTGTTCGAGGAGAAATGTGAATAGAATGGACAATATTTACATTACTAGAATATTCCTCTTGTTGAACGCCCATTAGGTAACTAGAATTATATTCCAATAAGTTGGGTTGCTATTGTGACGTCACGTTCAAGTTTTGCATGCAGAAAAATTTTCCGACGTTCAAATTCATTCGACGCTATGGCAAAATGTGCATACAAATAAAAATGACTTATATGAATGAATGATTTAGAATAAATGTAATTTTTCAGAGAATCGCTTCGCGGTATACACCCATGAACACCAAAAGTAAGACCGGCATTTCTTAATCAACGTGAAAGGGTCTAGTGAAATAAATGATCTACAAGGTAATAAATGTCTCATCGGTGAAGCTCGAGATAAATAAAAATGAAATAAACTTTTAGAAAAGATAATGAATATGAAGGGTGCAATTCTAAACACGAGTCCCTGAAATGCATGATCGCTGAAAAGTCAGCTAAGGAAGATGACAGCTCTGTCATTGAGCAAAAACTCTGTTACTTGAATGATATATCAAACTAATTGACTATATATATTGGAAGTCAGTGCAGAAACATTGTGGACATAGTGGTACGGTACACTGTATCACCACCAGCAGCTATTGTGACTTGGTTGCTTAAATAATCAATTTCGAAATATATATGTTTTGAAAGTCGATAATTTCAAGTGAGAAATAATTTAAAATCCTTTGCTTCTGGATTAGAGAGGGCAATTTATGAAACATACTTCTCACAGGATATTGCCTTTTCGTTGTCTTTGTGTGATATACTTTTTTGAAATGAAAATTAAATACATGTATGAAAAAAAAACATTTACCTGAGAGTCGTGTACAATATACGAGGAATGTCCATATCAATAATGAAAGTGTGCGAGGAAAATCCATTTCATTTCATGTATGTCAAATTCAAAATCTTTCGACAATAAAGTCTATCTGCAATAACACCTGTATACAAATTGAAGATGCTCTGGATATTTACAGATTCTCTTACCTTGAATGACTTATCATTGATCTGTGGAAACTTTAAAAGGAATTGAATTCGAATCGAGGCTAGAAAAAGCAACCAATGACGGAGCAGAAATTACATTACAATAAGGAAGTATATCAGCTCTTTTTCCTCTTGAATGACATTTTAACCAATTTTTTAAAATGTACCAGGCATTTATTTAGATAGTAAATCCTCAATAATTATCGTATTTATTGAATAGCGCAAGGATTTACAGACACATCCGAATGTATTTCAGTGGCGCCATCTAATCTTTTTTTTTTTTGAATTTAGATCTGTCATCAATGAAAGGAGGGGATCTCCAACAGCACTCGGTTGCAGCACCCACAGCAAAACTCAAAATTCCCAATGCAAAAAAAAAAAAACAGAGCAGACAATGCAAATGTTGCTGGACTCCTTGAAAATAATCGGGTTTTTACAGTATATGTATTCCATTATTTCACATAAAAAATTTAATAAAGGTCGCTCTATTCACGATCCGTTTGTTTTAATTTTTCAGTTATCTCTCTTGGTATACAGTAGTATTTTAATGTTACAGGAACTCTCAAATGTACAGAGATAAGGAAAGTTTACGTTCCTTCAGAGTTCTTAAACCGTGGCAAGTTTTTTTTTTTTAACTATTACAATGGTTAAACGTACGGAGAAAGGAGTATGTATGGTTTAAATTGGCCCCCTAAAATGTAAAGATGGTAAAGTGGCCCCCTAAAATTGTTGCTTAAGTTATAAAAGTGGAAAGTGGCCCCTAAAATTGGTAAAGTGGCCCCCTAAAATCGACTTCTCCAAAATTAAATTTTGCTGTCATTTTTAGAAAGTTAGATATCTATATTTTGATAAATTAAGTTACAAAAACCACTCCTCATTTTGTAAGGTATTGTAAATTTTGCATAAATATCATAAAAACCGATGATTTTGAAAATTTTTCACGAAAAATGGCACAATTCTTGATTATTTTCATTGAGATAACATCGAGCGGGATCGTGAACAACTTTTTCCTTTTGACGTACAAAAGTAACAACTTATCAAAAGATAAATGCTGTTCAGAAGCCCGCTCGAAAATGAAAGTCGAAAATGAAAAATAAGGATAATTTATATATGAATTTTTGAAATTTCATGCATTTCAGAGGTATGTAAAGTTATGATGTGGTATTCTCTAAACTGACAAAAATTTTAAAAATAAGCCAAAAATGGACGTTTATAGCCAAAAAGCGAGACGGGCAAATTTTAATCTTTGGGTCTGAAAAGTTCGAGGAGATGTTCCTCTACATATGAACGTATCAATCTTTCTTCTACCTAATTTCTATTAAAAGTCGCCACCCTGACCTTAAACAATGTAATATGGCCAAAAGTGTTGAAGTTATTATTGATTTCGAAAATATGTACATGAGTATTATGTCATGGGAATCTCCTATTTGTTCTACGAATGTTATAAACAAAGTGTAAATATTATCATATTTGAATTTCTTTCATAATTGTGACCTTGAACTTCAATTTGACCAACTTTGAATTTTAGTTCTATTTTTGGTGTAAATTTTGAATGCTGCTTTAACACGGCTTTCTTATCTCACATGTGTACATGTAATACTTGTGACAAGACTTTTTATCGATATCACACTTTTTGACCTTGTGACCATGAAAAATCTTACCCACCTTTAAAAAATGTGTAAGATGGGTGCATGTAGATGTTATAGGATTTTCAGATACGGATCCTTAAGAACTCTTAGGAAATTTAAACTTTTGGAAATTTTTTAAGCCACCAATTTCAATCCTACTACCATCATAAGGTCTTTCGACTTCTGCATGCAGTTTTACCTAGAGAGTAGAGATACATCGATGACGTGTTGCCCATCAATAATCCGAACTTAAAGAATCATCTACATGAAACTAGAGTTCAAGGCAACAACCGAGATAGACAGATCCGCTTCGTACATGGATTTATTTCTATCTTTCGTCGTAAACGGCCATTTGGACATCTCACTGTATGACATGTCTTCCATCTTTTCCATATTAACTAACTTCCTTTTCATCGGTAGCAACATTCCAAATTCTCCTGCTTCTCAGCGTATTCCATACGCCAAGGCATGTTCCAAATATGACGATTTCATCGTTCATAGAGGTAGACGGCTTGCTCGTAAGCTACTTGTGCAGAGTTACATAAACACATCGGCTGAAAATATCATTAGGTCTTCGGTCGCTACGGGGATCTTTTAAAATAAGCATTTAAAGCATAATATAAGATTCCTGTTTCCAGAATGATCTGTGACATTCTGGATTGCGATTGGCGGTCAGCATCATCAAACAAGACATCCTTACCTGATATGTACATCAATATATACCACATGGAGACAATCACCGAATTTGAAAGTATCAGTTTTCATGTAATGGAATTGTTGTGATATGAGGTGAGTTCCATGCAAACATGAGACTCTGACTCTCTCCGGGCACCTGGTCTCACCTCGGAATATTGTTTATTACGGGGTTCCCAACTGTTCCAATGGAAATTCTATAATTTTCCCTTACCTTCTCGACTCTGATACTGAATAACTGATGGGTATTTTTATGCCCCTGTAATCGGAGATCGGGGGCGTATATTTTTTGGACTGTCTGTTTGTCTATTTATCTGTTTGTCTGTCTGTTTGGCCGCTAAAAAAACTTTATCCTTGGTCATAATTTTGAATGGTTAGTGATAGGGATTTCATTTTCCACATGAGTATTTCTTGTGACAAGACCTTTCCATAAATACCAAAATTTTGACCTTGTGGCCTAGACAGTGAAGTGTGACCTACTTTTAACATTTCAGCTGTTTTACTGACAAAGATGCCATCGGAGGCATTCGTGTTTCGCAAACACAAGTTTTATTATTTCATGTTTTAATTATTTCATCTTAAACGCGTACAAGCACATTCTTTGTGACAAGGCCAAATTTTTGCTCTCATAAGCTTTACCTTGGAGTTCGACTTTCCTCCGAAATTATTGGCTCAACTTTTGAGTAATAAGCGATCGAGCTTTCATACAATGAGCTCTCGTGTCTGTTCTACGTGACAACAATCTACATGTAATTAAAATAAAGGTATCTTTACTTCGTATTTGCAAGCATGATCACTGACGAGGGTTAAGTACCCGAAACGTGCATGTCTGGTCCACGCTGAAAATCTATCTGTTTTTAAACGATGCTATTGAATTTGAAGACGTTTAACATTTTACCACTTAGTGAGTGTCACTGCTGGTGGACCAGGAGTCCCCGAGGGCATGTACATGTAGCCAAGTTCGATCAACTTCGGATGATCGTTTCTTCAACGCATTCAAAAATTTCTGTTATCAACATTTCTTGAAATTTCTGAAACGTGGGTCCTGTAGCATCATATCCCACCCATCCTGCTACGTCATTCGGTACATGTTTGGACATAATAACTTTCATACTCTTTGGTCATAGTACATTGTTTAGATTGAGGATCACTGAAGAGGGTTAAGTACCCGAAACGTGCATGTCTGGTCCATTTATCTGTTTTTAAATTATGCTATTGAATTTGAAGACGTTTAACATTTAACGAAATAGAAATACAACATGTAGCTGACTGACGTGACATTACCATTTGTGGGGGGGGGGGGTCCTGTGAGTTTGGAATTTTACTTACTTTTGATCCAAATAAGTCGTATCCGGTGGCATTTGTGTCCTTTTGTAATTCAAGCGAGACGACTCTGTACTCATCAAGAATTTTCTTTCTTTTCTGCACAAGTTATCTTTCTTTCTTCATAGAACGGAAAAAGTCTCGATAAAGAAAGTCATCCCTTTAATCCAATAATTGATATTTTGACTTGGGGTGGACAAGAAAACCGTGATGTTTCCATGGGGCAAAGGAATGTATTAATGGGATACACTTTACCGAGAGAAATATGTATTCATATCTTTACAAAATCTTATTTACTCAACCTGCTATCCAATAAACAAATCCTATTATGAGTTTGGTATTAGATTTGAATTTGCTTTTGAATCGTCTAGTCATTGTTCACCAGTTCAAAATACCATTATCTTTTTCTGAAAGGATACTATTGAAGAACCGGGGGAATTTTATCCATACAGAAACGTGGCGATATAAATTTCTTTTCACTTAAATACATCCCTTCAATAGAATCTTTTTCGTTGCATCGATTGACCAAGGTTAAATAGAGATATATTCAATTGGGGACCTTAGCTATTACATCGATTTTTGGCCTAACATTTTGAAATGGCATGAATATAATATCGCCACAGAGAAATTATTGTCAAAATAACAGGAAATATTTGAGAAAACACTGACTTAAAACAAATTATAGTATAATAATATCGAGCCCAAAATTGGAACAAGATTTTTCCAATGAGCCCGAAAATTGTGTACAGAGTTTATACCTTAAATTTCCGAACAGCCCTTTAAACGACTGATCGATCAATGCAAAAGCCTTGAATACATGCGCAGTGAGATGGGAGAAAGGGTTTAACGAATTTCTTTTTAATCATATTATTTTAAGTGAATAGCTTTGGTGTTAATAACATTTAATAAATAACAAGTAGCCATAGACGCATTGTATTGTTTTAAAAAAACGAACCCGAAAAATATAATATGACCATAGAAATGAACACCTGAATCACCGGTGGGATCAATTATGAAATATGTTATGGAAATAAATAACAATGATGGAGAGATGACGACGAATTGAAGGAGTGTAGGAGTGGAGAAAAAAAAAACAGACGAATAAAATTCGGAAAACAAATTCCCAACTGTTGATCGGAACTTTGGGAGTTTTGTAATCAGACGCGCTGCGATACCGTGCCATACTTCAAAGTCTTTCAAATTTGACATTATAAAAATGGACGCCTGTCTCAGTTCATCAGCATTAATATGGATATTTTTCGTATATAGTATACGACTTTCAGGTTTGTATATTTTTTTTCAAACTTGAAAAAAAATTTTTTTTAATTCCTTCATACATACAAGCGCTACATGATAGGTTGGAAATATAGCAAATAAGATGAAATAGCTCCCACATTATGGAAATTATTACTCATTAAACGGAAAACGAGAATTGTAGGGGACAGGAAAGGAGTTGGGAGGGGGGGTCTTTATTATTGTTCATATACAAAAATGTGCAATATCTTTCTCCACATAAATTACAAATGTTTCACGCTTTTGGAATTCTAGCCTCTTTTTATATTTGCGGATTCTCGTTAGATATATTCGTTAGATATTCCAGAAATGAACGATTCAGCAATATGTGTGACTTTGATTTTCTTACGACTAGGTGTACAATCCCCACATTCGTTTTCTGATAAATATCATTTTAAAGAAGGAGAGGGGGGGGGGGGGGGGTTACGTGAAATACGAGCAATCGTAAGTGCCAAAAATGCTGATTTTCCAGCTCTTACTTATAACCTTTTTTTCAGAACCATTTGCTGTAACCCCCTCCCCCCCCCCCTCTCTAAACTGACGGTTGGGACCCCCCCTCCCTTAAAAAAAGGAATTTTATAAATCTATTTATGGTGCATTTAAGTGCAAGTATGAAATACAAAGGAGAGGGATTTCTTCAAAATCCCATTTACATTCGCATAATATCTTGATATTCAGTTTTTATTACGGGAGTAGAAGGGTCGGATGCTGAACACCCCCCCCCCCCCTCCCCCTTTCCAAACATTTCCTGTCTCTTTCAACTACCCGATCTCTTCCCTCTGTGCATGAAAATATATATCCACAAAACATACATGTATGATGTAGATTTCATTGTTAATGAATGTTTTAATTTTATGAACATCATTGAAAAGCAGAAAGTCGAGTATACTGTATGTACATTAAAATATAATTATCTACACCATTAATTCAGAAGTCTTTGTATTGAAAAATGCACCCGGTAGTTTTGTATTTTACGGTCCCTATTTCCCTTTAGGCTGTTTGCGCAACCCCCCCCCCCCCCCGCCCTCAATCTCATTAAGAGCAAATGTTCGAAATTCGAAATAATTGGATCACTAAAGAACGATACATATCACTACATGGGCGGGGGAGATTCCGGTTATGATTTTGAAAAAAATATTATACGCAAACATTAAACTGACCATCCAGAACCTACTCCCCCCCCCCCTTACCCTCCTTCTCCTTCGACCTTACCCCATCATGTTTTAGTTCAACGACAATATGCACAAACTAATGAGAGAAGGGGAGGGGATTTCTAGACGGACGAAAGGATAGAAAACCTAAAAGGAAAGGGAAATATTAAAAAATGAGATATGGGGAATGAATGGGGCCCGGGTCTCAATGATAAAAGGGAAGATTGGGGCTGGGGAGTAGTTGATGAAAGAGCGAGTGAATGAAGAAAACGGAAGATAAAATAAAATAAAGTAGGGTAATAAAAGAGGAAAAGCTCAATCGGAGAAAGTAGACTCTGAAGCTAGTCTAAAAGTGGTCTTTATTTGGGAAAATGCTGAAGAGAACAACATCGAGGAAACATGGACATCGATGTGAAGAAAAAACTGTTGGTATAGAATTAATAAAAAAAAAAAAAACAATACTGTTCACTACTGGGTGACTCATTTCTCCTTTGGATTTTGAATATCGTCATGCATATTAGTTTGACAAAAAATGCATCATCCCTATATAAAATACAGGGGTTTATCGCGCTTCCCAGTTGCTTAATGTACATCAAGCAACCGGGAAGCGCGATAAATTCCTATGATCTATCCTTATATAATACCGTTTTACGGCGCAAACAATATTATTTGATGAGCAAACAAGGAAAATAGGAAACTTAATGTTTGAAAATTGCTTTTCATGTCTCATGACCCAAAATGACTCTCAATTTAGTGAAGTTATTCGCCTTTTGAGTATACATGTATGGTGACGTAGGTATTATACATGCATTTTGTCATTCTTTTGTTGCTGGATTAAGGAGATAAGCTCTAGGCGCATGTGCTCAGGCGCTGATCCAGAGGAGGGGGGGGATACAATTAAAAAGTCTCAACTATATCGATCAGAGGTTCAATAAAGAGTTGGTTGGAGAAAATGTGCACTGGACTGGGAATCCAACCCATCCCCTCCCACATCCTATTCTGTGATAAATAAAAATGAACCAATACGAAACGAGAAGAGAGGGAGATGATCGGTTTTCTTTTTTTTTTATTGTGGAACCTTGTCCTAGATGAAAATTTAGATTCTCCTCAACTACGACAAATTAAAAAGATTTTTTTTTTTAGTTTTTTTATTAGTTTTGATGTACTTCAAAGATGAGACAGGACCCCCCCCCCCCGCCCCATGACTGAGCGAGAGTCTCAATAGTTATGTTTTCTGGGTCTGCTCATGTCATTTCCGTAATATCCCCAATACAACTGTGCATTATGACTGGGTAGTGCACCCGTCACGTTGCATATTATGAGGGATTTAAGAACTTCAAAAGATTAATAACTTTCTTTTGATGAATATTCTTTATTGACGGACTTCAAGTCTGTATTGGAAACAAGAATTTAGAATTGATAGTAAATAAAACAAAAACTGAATACAAACAAGTTCCAAGTAAGTCTGACATCGTCATTCATGAGCGGTTCTAGATTATTATTCCAGAGGTACATGTAAGAGGGAAGGGGGTTCCAGTCCATCATGGGGGTCAAGACTATATGGTTTTGAAAAAAATGTATACTAGAAATAAACATTACGGAAAAAGCAACATTTTAGTAAACTCCAGAAGGCAGGGGGTAGGAACCCTGATCCCCGTATTCTCATCTCCGTTCTTGTACATCTCTTCGATATAAAAAGAAGGGGTTTGATGTAATGTCGTTAAATTCACGTGAAATTGAAGATATATAATTTCAGTACTGAATAAACAAAAAGTAGTTATTATTGTAAACCCCCCCTCTCCCCTTGACCTTAAAAGAGAAATATTAGTTTTTTTTAAATCATGGATCTGTATCAAGACACAAAGAAATATGAAAAAATCAAAACGAAAAACTTAAGGATATATACATGTATAATAAACGAAAAACAAATAGCCTTAATGAGTTGTAGACCCTTCGGAGGATCCCACCGGTTTCCCGACTAAATAATTAAATGACAAATTCCAGGGAAGTTTAACCCCCATTACCCCCTTATTCTTACACGAACAGAAGAATGAATAGATTTTTTTCATTTCCATTTTCTCTGGAAACGCAAAGGAAGGAGTAGGATATCATTCATTAAATAATTACATTGAGAAAGCTACATCCTTTCAGTAATGCAGCAAAATTCCGCATTTGTACATGTTAACTTCAGGAGAGAAGGGGAGGGGGACCACCAGCCTTCCTATATCTGACCACTGCTGGACAATAGTTGCAATTTCCTTGTTGAAAGTAGTCCAATCTCTGAGAGAAATATACACCTTTTAATCCATAACCTAAGATTTCAATTAACTCGGCGTTTTTTAATTATTTTGAGATCATAGCGTTTATAAATCGGCTTTAATAGTGTATTGTAAAGGTACAATAGGTTTAAAACCCATGAACATGTTTTGTATAGTGCATATTGATTTCAAAAAAATTATTCATGAGTAATCGAAAGCAGTCTGTCAAAACTACTGTTACATCTATACCGTATAGACAAAGGAAATTACAATGTATGTATTCTGTTTTGGTTTGAAAATTGCAATACAAGTGGGGTAACCATAGGAAATTTTGTAAATTTGAAATTCTTAAACTAATTCTTACTAAAAATTTTCTTTAAAATAATGATAAATGAGTGATGAATCTTTAGATCTTTCTTTTTTCAACGCGGAATATATTGAGTACAACGAGGCAATGTTTGAAAGAAAGGGGTATATATGTTACAGGGAATAAGTGTAATCAGGGATTTCACGTAATTCCTGAAATTTAGGGATTTCGTGTAATCCCTGTTTCGATTAGTCATTACATGTAATTCCTGAAATTGGCCAGGTATTTCATGTAATTCCTGAATTTTTCGTGAATTTTTACACTTATTTCCTAACCTAAATTTTGTCTTATTTTGACATTTAAAATCAATGTTTTTCCGCTCCTTTGATGCTGAATCTCCTCTCTGTCAAGTAATAAAGAATGTTTATGCCAAAAAAAGTGAAAACATTTGAACTAGAATAGGTAATGTCTATAGAAATATTGCTCAAATTTCGAAGTCAATTTCGCATTATCTATGCAAAAAGGACAGAAAACCAAACCAAAATACTATAAAACATCGATATATCAAAAGCATCTTACAAAAAAATTAGTTTTAACCTTCATTAACTTTTCTTAATAATTAACAAAAATTTACCTTAATGTTTTATTTTCAATTATCTATAAATGATTTAAGATATATAAAAATATGTTATATTATTAATTGGTAGGCAACGAATATCCCCGCCGACAGCAAGCATAAACGTATGGAATCTAACTCAATAATTCCTGTCTCCATGGTCTCCCAGTAAATTGCAAGAAGTGTCATTGAAATCGTTTATTAAGAACAAGATAATAATTCATCATTGCACTTTTGTACGTTAGCTATATCATGTATATTGAGTAATATGGTCCTATCAAGATTCCATACATACAACTGTGCCATGTACATGTACTACTATAGAGAGGTTAATACCAGTCTGATTAAAACCACCAACTCCCCCCTTTTCTCCTTCGTGGAAGGAGAAGGGGGGGGGGGGGCTGGTTTTAATATCAGACTGGGTTAATTTACACATCAAGGGACATTTATATTGAAAACAGACTTTTGCTTCGTAGAGTTTCTCCATCTTTTCGAGACAAGTGTATGGAACATCTCAGTAAGATATTACGTACACTTGTCTCAAGAAGATGAGTTTTTCTAACATATAAATTTCCTTGCATGCAAGCAGGAGATGTGCACTCTTCCTGAGCACCTTCCTGATCTCACTCCTTCACAGGGAGTTCACTTCTATTCATATGGTAGATTTGCTTTATTTGTTTGTTTGCCTTGGTTCTAGTTTTATCCTGGTTTTGTATCCACTTGGTTAGATGATTTTTCGATTAACGATTTTGTACTTCTTTATAGGGATATGGTTTTTCCATATTTGTCATTCTTGATAGGGATATGGATTTTTTTTCCATCTCTGTCATTAAGCTTCTATTTCTCTCGTAATATAAACATGAGAAATATTTATCACATCCCTGTTTAATCATTTTATAAGGTTTTTGACAGTCAGGAAATAAGTGTAGAAATGCTTAAATATTTCAGGAATTCCACGTAATCCCTAATACTTTGGAGATTTCATGTAATTCCTAAATTGACCAGGAATTACACGTAATCACTGAACCTTTCAGGAATTACATGAAATCCCTGATTACACTTATTCCCTGTAACATATACATGTAAATCTACTATGCAATTATGTAAGAAATGTATTGTTTTGTTAACCATACTTACATGGTCTGACATTCATTTTGACCTTATTATATTGTCTTCTCACATGTTTTGATAATCAATAATCATTGATTTTTTATTCCCAATTTGTTTGTGTGATAACATTAATTTTGTCGAAATTATGCAAAAATCGACTTATTGAAAAAAGAATTATCATAATACCGTCAACATGGTCAATATTTTTCATGAGGGGTGTGCAATTTTTGAGGTTGGGGACACTTATTCTACGGGCGAGAAATGACCCCCTTCCCCGTAGAATAATGATCGGGGTCATTTTTCTACGACAAATAATGACCCCGGTCATTATTCTTCGGGGTAATTATTCGTCTTTACACCGGCTACAAAAAAAATGAAAAATAAGTCAATTCATGATCACATCTTGATAAAAGACACCCCAAATCACTTTTCGATATGGTCGTCTATTGCACCATGCTGTTCTTTTGGCGATTTTGAAATAGTGCATGCTAGCAACATGTACCTTACGTAATTCAAAATGTTAGTCATCCTCATATTAGAGAAATCGATACGATCTTTCTCAAATCTTGCATCGTGCATCCCTCAACCTATCAATTTGGTACATAAAAACACAGAATATATTTAGTCAATCATCGTAATGAAAGAATATGATTGGTCAGTTATTCATGATTTCAAGACAACAGCCAAGGGATGTAAGATTGTATCTGTGTACGGAAAGAAATCACAATTTGTGCCGATCTGCCCATGAATTTGATTGGAAACATGTACAATGGACGAATGTAGACTAAAGAATTAATCCCTGTTCTTACTGACAAAGCAAATTTACAACCAATTATCCGCTTAAAGAAAGGTTAAGTTCGATTATTCTCCAAGCACATATGCGACTTTCGTTCATGATTAGAAAACATGCATAAAGATTAAAAGATTTCAAGGGTTAATTTAAACTTAAATCTACAATGCTCAGACAGACAAATACTGTTTTTAAAAAAGAAACTTTAAAGCGGAAATGCAAAAACAAGATGGCGACTTTCTTTGTTTATTAATGGAAAAACCAAGATACTCCAGACACAAGTAAAAAGGGAGATTGTTGTTTTAAGATTTCAGAGAGAATTTACTAGTCTATTTATTTGACATTAAAGAACTGTAACGTATTTTGTTCTAAGACTTCTGTTTTATTTTCATTTTATTTTGTTTTCGTTGTTTTGTATAACCGTATTACAATCGTGCATTTGAAGCATATTCAAATAAGTCTCGCATTAAGTTAAGATTCTAAATATTAAGAAAATTAAAGTAACAATCAACAACAAACCCGTACCGCTTGGTGAAAAAAAGGGAGATACTTAAGCTTCGTCTTTGAATTCCAGAATATGTTCCCATTCTTGATCCAAGCTTTTATTAGTTCAACGTATGTACGAGTACATGTGGAATTTCGAATGATAGCTTAGGACGTGAAAATTTAACTTTACACAAATAGATAATACAGATTTTAATAACCAGATGTTTATTACATTTAACTTTAAACAATTTCAAAGCTTTCGTGCTGAGAATTATAAGATAGAGTGCATTACAGCCAATAATGTCTGGTTGAAACGAACATTCGTCCTGTTTGAAATTGACATGGAAAGCGTCACGATTGGCAGAAGTTAATGGAGCAGTGATGGTTGTTTTGAGGGCATTCAATATTCTAAGTAAAAAATCTTGTCCAATGTCAAATATCAAATGAAGAAATAGCCACATCAATATAAAATTTATGAAAATAAACATTGGAAAAGAGGAAATAAATAAACGAAATGATACCATATAGTATACAGAAAGGGAATTATAATAAGTGGTATTGTTATTGAACATATTGGCATTATGGTGATTATTATCAAAATGAGTGACATAGTTCTTCCTTTGTGCGTTGGAAAATCTTGTTTGTTGACTGGAAAGAAGTATGACAATCACTACATGTACGTCACAATGAAGCGGACTATGATACGTCTACGAGGGCTGATTGATATGGTTTGAGCCTAGTATTTTCAAAAAGGATTTGAATTTTATAAGACATATTATATCATTTTTCTTTACGAAATGAATCGTGATTTCCCTTGAACTTTGACCAGAGAGATGGGAAGGGGCGGGTGTCATTGAGGGTTGTTGGCATCGAGCTTCTGCGTCCTAGCGGGGTGATTTCAAATGCACAGGGAAAGGGGGGGGGGGGTCTATTCTTTCGGAAAGATAGAAGTTTCGTCAAATTGCATGGGATCTTCAAGCAACTCACCTCCCCCTTTTTGCCTCAGACCAGCTTTTGAAGCACTTTTATAATTGCACACATAAAGGTACGCTAAGGTCTATAATATATAAATTATTTTTCAAGTACGACTTCTTACCTCAACAGATTCCACGTGCTCTTTGCCCAGTGATTGGGATGGAACTTGGTACGATGCTAGCTTTCCAACGATTAATGTAGTATTTGATCAAGCGTCACAGACTGTGACGTCAGGATGGTCAATAACAGCGTACAGCTCAGCCGTGACGACGTGGACATGCCAGTCCCAAGATACCAGCAATAACCTTTTGCTTTTCAAGTGAGTATAGAATAACATAGCTTGCAGGGATCTTTTGTTGAAGTTATAGAATTTTTAAAATTGCTCCTGTCATGCATGTACATGTACTTTCTACTCAAAGTAGGTGTATAAAGGAGCTGCTAAGATAAGGCGTAAAATCTGCCTTGAAAAGTTGAGAATTTTTCTCGGCAAAAATGTCAAGTAACTTGATCTACATATGGATCTGCTGTCGGAGGGGGGGGGGGGGGGGGGCTGAAGGTTGAACCGTCTACATATATCGTACCTACAGTAGTAATAAACCCTGTAACGAAGTCTGAACAACTTTTTTTGTTTGTTTTGTTGTTGTTTCTTGAAAATTTAGTTCCCTTCCTCTGCGTGAAAGTAGAACACAATGTGACCGTCATACTGCCATGACATTGGCTGAAATAAGTACTAGTTGGGCAGTGCAATGTACTTACAGTTTAAACTGACGAAAATTAATAATAGCAATATCTGAGGTAAACTGAATGTTTCATTTATTTCAGAGGAAACCAATTTGTAGATTTATTCGGAGCAGATCAAAATGCCTTTAGATGTATCAAATGGACCAAACTGTCAGACTATTCCTATATTTATTACATTTATGCAAGTGAGTGGATTTTTGTCTTTTTTGGTAATGAGATCATGCATTGATAACATGTGAGAAAAGAACATATCGATGTCTTCTTTCATGAAGGAAATTGAATTACTCT